>JARFIW010000574.1:0-688326 GCA_036346225.1 Platerodrilus igneus
TTTTTCTATATGAAAAAAATATGCCTTTGAATGTATAGATGTTTCTTGAGATTGCTGTATTTAATTTCATTTTGTAAATTCCATGGTATAATTTCCGTGAACTAGCCAGGCAAAACAAAGTAAAGAAAAGGAAGGTAAGATAATAATTTCATATCTTCTAGTGAATTCTTCACAAATATATTTTGCTGTACATATTTCATAGCGTTAATTTGGGCTACGCCATATTAGAGGCGCAACAGCAGTATTAGCGGCGTTTCATTGTGCGATATATGCAATATATATATATATATATATATATATATATATATATATATATATATATATATATATATATATATATATGAAGTGTTTTTATTGCGGGTTTTAGGTCTGCTAGTAAGTAGGTATATAAACTCTTTCTTTAACTGCATAAATTTTCGGATTTATTTTTGAATCCTTGATCACAGGCTTTCTATAATTATATAAAAATGAATGGGCTAAACTACACATAAAATCTGTATAAACTTACAAAATATATGTATATATATATATATATATATATATATATATATTGCTGTGATTCCTTATTAGAATCGAGCCTCACGAATTGGGCGTCAAGATTTGCTGTGATTCTCGTTACTACGGTGAACTCTCCTCTGATATTCGATTTCTTACCTAAATATCGCCTCTTGAATCCTTCCGTCTCGGCAGCTCACCTAGATAAAACTTTCATCCTCATTCATAAAAAAAAAACACATTCCTACCACAAACATCAACGTTAACTCTATTTACACCAATATTCACAATACATTAAAATTTCAAAATTAAATTTTTGCATAAATTTCAGCATTATAAAATTTCAAGTTCAAATTTGTCATCATTTTAATTTGCAATTGGAATCCTTGTAGGATGCATACTAATTAAATAAACAATATTTGCAGACCTGAGTCTGAATAAAAAGGAGCATCCCCACCCCTTTACGTTAATTTAACAGGTTAGTCTAATTGAGCTCAAAGACAGACCCAAATTTTCATCATAATCAAAAACATAAACCTGATAAATACTCCTTTCTACTTATACAAGAAAATTTTACTTTAAAATTAAAAATTTGTCGTTTATACAAATTTACTACTGTCCATTTTTATCAAACAAATTATAAAGATATTCAACACACACCAAAACATCTAAGATCGAACAAAAATGCATAATTTACCTGAAGGTTAATGCACCCGTGGCTTCAATGTACATCGGACTTGCTAATCCCACCATTCCAGCTGGTTTATGTTTACTTCTTCGGCTTTCTGGCCGCCTTTAAAATTTTTCTACACCACCATTCATCTAAAAGGTTTCAGGGTTTCTCAGGAACTCTTCTAAGTATATCGAAATCTTGTTTTGTGGATCCAATTACGTTTACGAATAACATTTGATTACTAACACTCCCGATACATAGCACTGAAATTCATAATTCTTTCACGCTATACCCAAAAACTGCATACTTTTATTTATTTATTTATCGTTATTAATTTGGATAATTGGTACAGTAATACCCGCAAATATAACTAGACTTTGTTACCTTCAATTATCTTCTCTAAGTGTACTAATAACTTTTATTGTAGCACGTAATCACCACGTATTCTACTTAAAGTATCGAATAATCAAAAAATAAAGAGCAGAACTGTTTAAAGTATCGAATAAAATCAAAAATATAAGAGAGCGAAGCACCTATAAGCACGGGCTTATATAATGGCCCGCTTGCAAGTCGAATTTGTCCCGCGACGGACAATTTTTAGAAATTCGCATTCTCTTTCTCCTTCCGACGGCTCGGAACAACGATTCTACTAAAAATTTGCACACGTCCAAGTTGAAATCTAAGAAATTTACACACGCCCCGTAACACGTCCGAGAACAACTAATTAATTATATATAGAAATTGTTATGTTTCCACCTCTCATATCTGCATCTTATTTCAACCAATCGTAGACCTAGTGACGCTTCACAAATCACGCCTTTTATTATCCGTGTCTCTGCTTTACGCGTTTTATCCGTCCTTTTCTACCCTGGTCTGAGTGGTACAAATCGATATTCTTTACTATCGGCTGTCTAAAATACACGTGGACTCGCGACGTGACTTTTAAATAAACGTTGTTTTGTATTTCGTGCTAAAGCATTCACCCGTTCTAATCTACGTAGAATCTGCATGTTTATCAGCTCAAATTTATTAAAACGTGACATTTAAAAGTTTGCAGGTGTGCACTCCTAATGAATGTTTTAATATAATTTTCCGAGCTTTGTTTCATGGTATTTTGACCTTTCTTTTAGCTGTTTGTTACCAACCTTGGATTTTCACAGGCTTTTATGCTTATTATATATTACTAATGGTTCAATTAACTCCAATTAAAATAATAATGAATGGCATTGACTTCTACCCTTTAATTTTTAGCGAATACCAATTAAATATTAATTATTATTTGTACACTTTGTTTAATACCCGTTACTTAAAAATTGAATTAATTAATATAAATTTCGCACGCAATTTATATTTGTTTCTATATACAGGGTGATTAAAATTATTTGATGTCGTTAATTAATTTTCTACCCTAATCTAAATTTGAGTAATATATATATATATATATATATATATATATATATTATATAACCCCCCCCCCCCTTTAGGATTGATAATTATAAGCTTAATGAGGAAGAAACAGTGTTCTAAATTAAAAATATTGGTATTTCACTATATTCTGCACGTAGATTTTCATTCTTAGGTAAATAATTTAAAAACGTGTTTATTTTCAACGGTACTCATTATGCGTGTACAAGTGCATAAAAAAATTTAATTGAGTAGTCCATAAGTTTGTCCACATATTGTTATCAAGGTACTCAATTGTGTATAATATTTAATTGCATTTTCCTCTTAATGCCAAGCATATGTTGGTATTTAGATGAAAGCATATTTATTTAAAATATCAGTCGATATTCAAAGTAAAAGTTACGAGTTCATTGAATGTATTCTGGAATAATCGAGTACTAAAATGAAACATAAAGTGAATGATTAGATACGATGGAATTTGTGAAAACAATTAACTCAAGCAATAAAAAATAAAATAAAAAATATTGATAAGATAAGGGAGAGACATCAACTAGTTAGTTTACTCCGATGCCGGTAGCACGAAAAATCGATGAATGTTGAATCACACGCCTTCGAAATAGACCAATTACAAGGTGCATGAATTAACTTAAAAATTCTCGATGCCTACGTCACACATGGAATCGCTTTTATAAATCCAATAGAAGGCAAGAATTAGATCAGTTGGTCTGGCCTCATTCAAACGTCACGATGTAGTAGAACTGATCATAATACGTCACGTAGTAAAAAATAATAGTTTTAGAAGTGAAATTTATCGTGTTGAAGAGACGATTTTACTAAAATAGCAACGTAAGGGTATTTTGAATCCGTAGAAGTGAGTAAGATCATTTTATGGCTTCAAAATAGAAATAAATAATTAAACTACTGCACGTTTCTTAATTGGAATAAAAACGCATGGATTGGGAGTTGTTTGTTACACATTATATGAAGCAATTTGAATGGAAAGGCATACTTTGTAAAACAAATTGAGCGATTTTGGAGCTGTGATTGATGATTACGATCTGAAAGAAAATAACAAGCAGATTTTCACGGTTAATTAAAATTAAATTATTTAACATTTAAAAAAAAACATATATATTAATTAGTTAACTTATATGATAAGACGTTTTGCGTGTAAGACTTTGTGTGAGAATTGTATGTAAAAGTCGGTAAGTTGATTTGAAAAGTAACAGTTTTCGTTGAGGTTTTGCTAGTATATAAAGAACTTATTAAACCCAACTGATTATCTACGTTTAAATCCGACTTTAAATGGGTGAATATTGAGTTGTCTGACTTATTTTGACAAATTTTGTGCATAATAAGATTTAATTAAGGAGTTACTTGGCAATGAAAATTAAGAGAGTAAGATTAATGTGTGTGCTCAACCTAATTATTAAAAGATTTTAAACTCTATTTTAGTGTAAGTGATAATCCAGAAGTTATATATTTATAGATTTAAGATATTGTTCATAAGGCAAAGCAGTTATGTTAATTTTGGATTCTGTTCAGAATATTTAAAATTTATGTTAAGAGAAACCTTTTTTGCAAATATTATATGCAAAATATTGTTTTAGAAAAAAGGTGTTGTGGATGTAGTGATAATCATTTGAAAGATTGATTGTAAAACAATATTTCGTGCCATTATAAATCTGATGTCTGATTCTAGGTAAAAATAATTAAACAACGGCCAAATTTAAAATATTCATTTTTATTGAGATTCATTTAGAACATTTTTAGACCACATCACCTTTTATTGGCTCACAACGCCGGCTCACTTGTTACGGTAAACCGTGCGGATCAGGAAGAACCAAAGAAAACTTAATTACAGTAAAGACTCGCACGAAATTACGTAGCCAAAGGAAGAGATGCCGGGCTAACATCAATCGGAGATTGGGCGTGGGAAAGTAATCGAAAAAAACCTAAGAAGAAAAAAAGAGTCGTCTCTCTGAAATAAAAATTAGTTGATTAATACAAACAAAAACAGAACATTAGTTTGTCAAAAAAAATAAAAATAAATAAATATTGATATAAATAATAAACAAAACACCTTTCTGGTATAAGTAATGGCTTTTCTATATTATTATTTCAAAATATGGTTACAAATGGGACAAAGATTAAACTAAACAGTATTCGTATGCAGCACATAACCACGTAACCGTATACTTAACACTTACAAATAACATATCACTTAAAAGTAAATGAGAACCTAGATAAATGATTCTAAATAAGTACTAATAATTAAATATTCTACACTTTTAGGTAGTATAAGTCGCGTGACAAGAAACACACAATCTCGGGCCGGTATCGGACCACATATATTTTAGTTATTTAAAACCTGCGTAGTTAAATTATATCAGGCTGAAGGCTAGATGATAAAACGTATCAACACCGCTAGGGTGTTCTTAATACTAATCAGAATTAGTAATGTTGGTTAGTAACAATATACAACGTGACAGCCGTAGAAAGTTTAGGAAGTCACGGGATTAGTAAAGTGTGAGATTTTCAGAAACTCACGGTTTACTTCACGAGGCTTAAATGTCCAGTAGCAATACACAGTAACAACAAATTTTAGCTAAGCAGAACCGGAAAAGTTAGCGTTACCAAACTTGTTTCTTAGTCAGCAGTCTTGGCTGCAAACCCAGTGTACGAGAAGTGAGTCATCTCACGTAGCGTCGAGGAGCGAGAATGTAGGCGGAAACCAACCAACCAATCTAGAAAATTTATTCTAAAACGAGCTAAAAGCAGATTTTAAATTAGGTCTACCTTTAACCGTTAACAAATACCTACCCCATACACACAAGAGAAAGTAATTTGAAGGTAGGATGCATGTACCAGCTCGTATAATTCCTTGTACAATCCCCACGGCAATGGTACAAAGGACAGAATCAGTATATCAACGAAAACCGTTGGTATTAGAAAACAGAATGAATAATTCATAAATAAAATCTAATGCAACGAGTGTTGATAAACTATCTGTGCAACAAATGTTCAACGAAAGTACTCGCGAAACTTGTATCAAATTGATAGTATAATCCAGTATGAATAAGGACCGCTTAGAATAAATGATTTAAATGCACCTAACTACAATTAGGAGACCGAAGATTAATATTCAAACACTAGGCTCGCCAGAACAGGATATGAACTAAGGCAATGATTTTATTTGAAATATAGACGAAATAATGATTAATGGTTTATCTTAGTCAAGCAAAGTTTTAAAGCAAAACTGGAACGTAACACACTCACACTTCAGTACACAGTGTAACGTTCGGTTTAATTCAACGTTTAGTATTGTATAGTTTACTTTAGCGAGCATATTAAACATGCCAATTTGTGATAAAGGACAGTCAAGTAAACTGTACACTTTTTCAAAATTGTGAAGAAGGCTAGAAAGTGACAGGAGAGGATTGTCAAATTAATTAAAAAGTGTCGAGGCGCGTTTTACGTTTGGGGTGTGTTTAATTAATCTTTTGTAGGTCCACTCTAACATCCGATGTTATATACCGTCATTGTTATGCCTATAAGATGCCAATTCATAGTGGGAGTTATTTGGATGAAAGAAAAGTGACCTCAGATTACATTTGCCGTACGCTGTAATCAACCGATTTAGTAGGGAACCTGATGAATTAACACACACCTATGATAAAGTTAGTTGGGCTGTTGCATTATACCGACACCCACTCTCCTCGCTGTGTCTATAGTGACCTGATTCACCCCACAAACCCTTCAAGGTAAGCGTTGCACTGTAGTAGTTACTAAGTGACCAAACTGGTTCGCACGCTGGTATTGGGATATTTTACCCTGAACTATAGAATGTTCTTTTGCATCTACCGCCAGTGAAGCTAAAAGTAGATAGTGTGTTTCGCCCCGTATTTACCCTACTTTCACTGTAGTCAACAGTGTAAAACAGAAAGCCGCTTGTGTGCGCATTGTATATCTATTAGTCCGTAAAATTTTAAAGCTGCGATACTTTTCCAAATTGTACCACTTGTTTCGTAACGTAAGACTGTACCAGTTGTAGCGCCTAGATATTTCAAGTAGACTTACGTCTACCGTCCACATTGTTACCAGAGGTTTGCATGCACCCGGTGTAACACGCGTGATATTTCGGGCTATAGTCTACACTCTTTTGGTCGTCAAACCTAAGAACCCGTACTGCCGTGAGGCCCAGGTGCATTCAACCCTACCCCCATCATAGAAATAATTGTACTCACAAGTATATCTTTGGTAGCCCTGGCCAGTGCGAACTTACACTTAGTTGTTACTTTTGGTTAGTTATCATAGTTAATTTGATCGTAGTTGGGGCGTACTTCATATACGCCGTACCTACATTTGCTTATATACACCTTTGTTCATGTTACTTACTGTACTTAATTAATGTGTTCTTTTCAGCCATGTGTTTGTAAATAGAGTTAAGAGTATAATCCAGGTGCATTATTCTGTTGTAGTAATTTGCGTGAGTAGGGTGAATCAGTACATTCTACACCGTGAGTTTTCTTTACCATCATATTTTCTTATTATAACAAGTGCAAGGGCGTTTGCTCGACCAGTAACGAGAACCCGATTATATCTAACACAGTGACATTACTGGTGGTGCCCACCTGATTTTGCCGTCATACCCGATTTTTGGCATACTACCAAGTTTAAGACCCTTTATAATTGTCATCTTAGGGCATTTAGCAATCCCGACCTACGACTTGTATCATACCCACCCCTCACCGGCTAGAGCTAGGCCACGCACGGATTCCGATCCGTCCCTTGGTGTCGTAGTGCTGAATTGGCCCGTAACAAATTAATTTGGCGCCCATTGCGTGTGGCTCGATTTGTGTTCCTATAAGTTGCAGAAAATACTTTTTTTTTGACGTTTGAAGACTATTTTCTTTTTCTGGGTATTGTTGTTTAAAGATTTGTCAATATGGGTTTACGAATGATTGTTGAACGTTTGAGTAAAGAGGAGGTGCAGTATACACTTGGTATTAGAGGTTGTAAAACGGAAGGTTTAGTTAAAGAATTACGGACTAATTTACGTAAGGTTCTTAAAAAAGAGAAAGAGAGCGGCGTGGTAATTGCTGTTAAGATTTCAGAATTCTCTGTCAATGTTGAAGCTGTCGAGAAAGGATGTTCTATTTTAGAAAAATTAATTGAGGCGTATGAATGTACGCATTGTAAAGAATCTGCGCTATCTGTTGAAACTAAATTATCGCATTATCTTGACCGTGTGAATAATAGTCGTCCCAATGATCAAGAAAAAGCTGTGAAAGAAAAACTTTTGACGAAAGTTTCATTGTTGTTGTCTCGTTATCAATTACTGTCGCTTAAAGTTGGTTCCGATGAATTAGTAAATGAAGGTACTAGTTGTATGGACGATACTGTTGTTGATACTAATCCTGTAACGCAAGTGTCAATGTCTCAAAATTATTCGACAAAATCAGTCCCAGTTGCAAAATGGGGAATTCAATTTTCGAGCGAGCCTCGAACCATGTCGCTAAGGGCGTTTCTTGAACGGGTAGATGAGCTGAGGGTAGCTCGTAATGTTAATTTTGTTCAGTTATTTTCAGAGTCGGTTGATCTTTTTACCGGTAGGGCGTTGTTATGGTACCGAGCCAATAAATGTTCCGTAAGTAATTGGGAAGAATTAGTTCGTCTGTTACGTTTAGAATTTCAGCCAATTAATTATGATGAGCGCTTGATGGAGGAAATTAAGCGTCGCACCCAAGGCTCCGAAGAGACTATGGGGATTTATATTGCAGTTATGCTGAACATGTTTAGTAGGTTAAGTGAGATTGTTTCGGAACCAGACCAACTTAAAATTTTAATGCGTAATACTGCTCCTTTTTATCAAAATCAGTTAGCGCTTGTTGAAGTGCGTTCTGTAAATGAACTATTGTCGTATAGTGTCGTCGCACAGATTTGGAAGCTGATTTAGCTTATATAGGTTCTTCTAGTGATTTATGCACTACCGAAGTTGCAGGTCGAAGGTTTGGAGGCGATATCCGTCAGAAAACACTCCGTTGTTGGAATTGTGATAAAAGTGATCACAGAGCCAGTCAATGTGATGTACCGCGCCGTCGTCAATATTCCTACCGTTGTGGAAATCCTGGTTTTACCGTGAATACTTGCAATAAGTGTCGTAGATTTTCGGGAAACGGCCCGAGGGGAAATTGAATGGTCGAGCAATTTTGTCCCGTACGTTTACTAACTCGACTTTTTATGTACAAAATTTAGTTAAGGTTAGGAATGCCGATTTCGTTAAGAATAAAGTTATTCTGGATTATGTTTTTGAGAATTCTACACCCGATGCGCGACCTCATGTTACTGTTGATATTTTGGGTTATAAGTTACTTGGACTTTTAGACTCTGGTGCTAGTAGAACAATTTTAGGTTCGACAGGTTGGGATTTATTACGTTTGTTGAAGTTACCGATAAGAAAAGATTCTCGTCCCGCCTGTACCTTAGCGAATGGTGAAAAAGTTAATAGTTCGGGGACAATTATGTTACCGATTACTTTGAAGGAACGAACTGTTACTGTTGAAGTATTAGTTATGCCTGACGTTAAGCATCCGTTAATTTTAGGAATTGATTTTTGGTCGTCTATTGGTTTAGTCCCAGATATTATGAAAGGACAATGGCAGTTTACTAATCCTGATATTTTGTCTGTTGATGATACGTTGAGTAATTCTGTCTTACAGTCGGCTCATGATTTGTCTTGCGAACAACGTCGGAAATTAGAACGGCTGGTGAATGAACATTTTGCTAAACATTCTGGTGAATCTCTAGGTTGCACGAATTTAGTTGAACACGAAATTAAGACCTCCTCGAAACCGATTAAGCAGAGATATTATCCGGTGTCGCCGGTTATGCAAAAACATATTGATGACGAATTGGAGAAGATGTTAAAGTTAGGTGTGGTGGAGCGATCGAACAGCGCTTGGTCTAGTCCGATTTTGTTGGTGATGAAGCGTGATAATACGTTTCGATTTTGTGTAGATTTTCGTCAAGTTAATAAAGTTACGGAGAAGGACGCGTATCTTTTGCCATATGTTTCGTCTATTTTAGATCGTTTTCGTAATGCAAAGTATATTACTTCGTTAGATATTAAGTCAGCGTATTGGCAGGTCCCTGTTGCTAAGGAATCCCGTCAGTATACAGCTTTTACGGTACCAAACCGTGGTTTATTTGAATTTTGTCGTTTGCCGTTCGGATTACATAATGCTCCGGCTACGTGGCAACGTTTAATAGATACTGTGTTGGGTCCCGAGTTGGAACCCTACGTTTTCGTTTATTTGGACGATATAATCCTATGTACACCTGATTTTGAGAGACATATCGAAATGCTACAAGAAGTATTTACCCGTTTAAGTAATGCTGGTCTGACGTTAAGTCGTGAGAAGTGTTAATTTTGCAAACCTGAACTTAAGTATCTTGGATACATTGTGAATGGTAAGGGATTACTCTCTGATCCTGAAAAAGTTACCGCTATTCTGAACATACCGCTACCGAAGTCTGTTAGCGAAGTTAGGAGAATTGTAGGTATGGCTTCGTGGTATAGACGCTTTATTCCAAATTTTTCGTCAATTGTCGCCCCGTTAACGGCTTTGCTAAGAAAGAATTGTAAATTTGATTGGTCCGAAATTTGTAATGTTGCGTTTACTACTATTAAGAACCATTTGATTTCCGCCCCTATAGTTAGATATCCTGATTTTGACTTACCGTTTTGTGTACAAACAGATGCCTCTGGTTATGGCTTAGGCGCAGTCCTATCTCAAACCAAGGATGGTCAAGAATATGTTGTATGTTATACTAGTCGTTCTCTTACTAAAGCTGAAAGAAAATTTTCCGTTACCGAGCGTGAATGTTTAGCCGTGATTTGGGCTATTGAGAGGTTACGTCCGTATCTTGAAGGCGCTAGGTTTACCGTTATTACGGACCATCATTCCCTAGTGTGGTTAAATAATTTGAAAGAGCCATCAGGTAGATTAGCCAGGTGGGCTATTAGGTTACAGCAGCATGATTTTGAGATTTTACATAGGAAGGGTAAAGACCATCATGTACCTGATGCGTTATCTCGTTCCGTGCCTGATGTTAATGTTGTCAATGTGGTTGTGGAGGAGCGTGAAGAGGTGGAGCCTCCTGTGAATTTGAAAATTGATCGCTGGTATAATCGTATTTGTAAGCTTGTGCAGACTAAACCGATTGTCTATAATAGTTGGAAAATTGTTGGTGATACTCTGTATAAGCGGATGAAAGTTGATTATCCGGATGTTTCTGAAGAAGATGATTGTTGGAGAGAAGTTGTCCCGAAATTTCGCCGTAAAGATCTTTTAGTGAAGTTTCATGATGAGCCTACTTCAGGTCATCTAGGTTTTTTAAAGACTTTTAGTCGTATTTCTCGTTTACATTATTGGCCGAAAATGAAAGCTGATGTTACTCGTTATGTGAACCATTGTAAAGTGTGTTTAGGGCAAAAGCCTGAGCAGAAGAAACCTGCAGGTCTGATGTCCAGACACCCCATTGTTAAGAAACCTTGGCAGATGGTATCTTGTGATATTATAGGTCCGTTACCGCGTTCTTCTAGAGGTTATTGCTATATTTTGTCAGTTACCGATTGTTTTACGAAATTTTCATTGTTTTTCCCGTTGCGTTCTGCTACAGCTTCAGCTGTGGTGCAACGTCTTGAAGAAAATGTTATTTTAGTGTTTGGTGCTCCGCAATATTTACTTACCGATAATGGTGTTCAGTTTCGTTCTAAGGAATTCAGCAAGTTGGCCTCCTCGTATAAAATTCAGATAATATTTAATGCTTATTATCATCCTCAAACGAATCCGGTTGAGAGAGTACATAGAATTTTGAAGACTATGTTGTCGTCGTATGTGAAAGATCATCACAAAGATTGGGATCGTTATTTACCTAAAGTAGCTTGCGCCGTACGTACGGCTATTCATGAAGTTACCGGTATATCGCCATATTTTGCTAATTTTGGTCGTGAGATGAACCTTGAAGGAAACCCCGATGTACCTGATAATTCTCGTGATTTAAATGGTGTTGATTTTGCTGATCGAAAAGATCTCCTATCGCGTTCTGCTGCAATGCAGAAAATTTATGATGATATTGTCAAGAGACTTAAAGTGGCATATGATCGCGCCAAAATCAAATATGATTTACGAAGGCGTCCCGCAGATTTTGAAGTTGGTGATACCGTGTGGAGAAGAAATTATGTTTTGTCTGACGCGTCGAAATATTTTTCCGCGAAATTAGCCCCTAAATTTGTTGGACCTTTTATTATTCGTAAAAAAGTGTCTTATTCGGCATATGAGTTGTCCGATTCTACTGGCATGTCTAAAGGTGTATGGCACGCCAAAGATCTTAAACACCATTCAGATTAGTTGTAGATATATTTTGGTTTTATGTTTTTCTTTTGTTTTGTGTTCTCAGGTTGATTTTCTTTAGATTTAGGTTTTGGTTACTCAAGCCGAAAATGGGATTTTCGTCTTCACGTAAGGGAGGTGTAACGTTCGGTTTAATTCAACGTTTAGTATTGTATAGTTTACTTTAGCGAGCATATTAAACATGCCAATTTGTGATAAAGGACAGTCAAGTAAACTGTACACTTTATCAAAATTGCGAAGAAGGCTAGAAAGTGACAGGAGAGGATTGTCAAATTAATTAAAAAGTGTCGAGTCGCGTTTTACGTTTGGGGTGTGTTTAATTAATCTTTTGTAGGTCCACTCTAACATCCGATGTTATATACCGTCATTGTTATGCCTATAAGATGCCAATTCATAGTGGGAGTTTATTTGGATGAAAGAAAAGTTTACCTCGGATTACATTTGCCGTACGCTGTAATCAACCGATTTAGTCGGGAACCTGATGAATTAACACACACCTATGATTAAGTTAGTTGGGCTGTTGCATTATACCGACACCCACTCTCCTCTACCCTGAACTATAGAATGTTCTTTTGCATCTACCGCCAGTGAAGCTAAAAGTAGATAGTGTGTTTCGCCCCGTATTTACCCTACTTTCACTGTAGTCAACAGTGTAAAACAGAAAGCCGCTTGTGTGCGCATTGTATATCTATTAGTCCGTAAAATTTTAAAGCTGCGATACTTTTCCAAATTGTACCACTTGTTTCGTAACGTAAGACTGTACCAGTTGTAGCGCCTAGATATTTCAAGTAGACTTACGTCTACCGTCCACATTGTTACCGGAGGTTTGCATGCACCCGGTGTAACACGCGTGATATTTCGGGCTATAGTCTACACTCTTTTGGTCGTCAAACCTAAGAACCCGTACTGCCGTGAGGCCCAGGTGCATTCAACCTACCCCATCATAGAAATAATTGTACTCACAAGTATATCTTTGGTAGCCCTGGCCGGTGCGAACTTACACTTAGTTGTTACTTTTGGTTAGTTATCATACTTAATTTGATCGTAGTTGGGGCGTACTCCATATACGCCGTACCTACATTTTCTTATATACACCTTTGTTCATGTTACTTACTGTACTTAATTAATGTGTTCTTTTCAGCAATGTGTTTGTAAATAGAGTTAAGAGTATAATCCAGGTGCATTATTCTGTTGTAGTAATTTGCGTGAGTAGGGTGAATCAGTACATTCTACACCGTGAGTTTTCTTTACCATCATATTTTCTTATTATAACAAGTGCAAGGGCGTTTGCTCGACCAGTAACGAGACCCCGATTATATCTAACACAGTGACATTACTGGTGGTGCCCACCTGATTTTGCCGTCATACCCGATTTTTGGCATACTACCAAGTTTACGACCCTTTATAATTGTCATCTTAGGGCATTTAGCAATCCCGACCTACGACTTGTATCATACCCACCCCTCACCGGCTAGAGCTAGGTCACGCACGGATTCCGATCCGTCCCTTGGTGTCGTAGTGCTGAATTGGCCCGTAACAACAGCAATTTATATTATATATATATATATATATTATATATATATATATATATTATATATTACTCATATTTAGACCAGGGTAGAAAATGAAATAATCACATCAAATAATTTTAATCACCGTGTATAAGGAATTTTATTAAATAATACGCTTTATTAAAACCTTGAAGCATAAATAAATGCGGTCGTTTCAGTAAAAATAAGAAATTTAAATTATGTACAAGACGCTTTATATCAAAAGAAACAGTATTAAAAAAAGCTCTGCGTGTAATTTATTTATTCCTAATAAAGAAACAAATGGAAATTACGTGCAAATTTTATATTAATTAACCCTATTTTAAGTAACCGGTAGTAAAACAAAGTGTACACATAATAATTAATATTTAACTTGTATTCGCTAAAAATGAAAGGATAGAAGTCAATTTTAATTGAAGTTAATTGAATCGTGAGTAACAGATAATATCTATAGAAACTTGTAAAACCCAATAAAAGCAAATCCTAGAAGTGTTAGTTAGAAGTAGGATGTTTGAACACACCTGCGTATTTTAAAAGGCAATTTCAGTTTAATTTGTTTAGATAAACATGTCGATTCTAAGGATATTGGAAACGGTCAGATGCTTTAGCACGAAATACAAAACAGGGTTTATTTAAAAGCTCTGAGAATTAATATTATTTTGAACACCTGCGTAGTTTAAATATCACGTACGGCGAAAATTGTGTAGATAACAAATGGTTTCAAAGAATCTTGGAGAAACCGGGGCTTAATATTCACGAGAATGTGCGATACGGGGTTATTTAACCCAGATAGTCCACATGGACTAAAATATAATCGATAATAAAGAATATCAATTTGCACCAATACGAACAGGTTAGAAAAGGAAAGAGAAAATGCGTCAAGCAAAGACACATATAGTAAAAGGCGTGATTTAAGCAACGTCACGAGGGTCACAATTGGTTGAAAATAGGATGCAAATATCAGAGGTAGAAACAACAATTTCTGTACAAAATTAATTAGTATTCTCAGACGTTGCGTGCCGTGTGGAAATTTTCTGAGATTTAAATGGGGCGAGTGAAAAATTCGTAGAAACCGACGCGCGAGCGACGGACTGGGAACATGGCATGAGAAATTCTTTAGAATTACCCGTTTTGGGGAACAGACCGACAGACAGGCTTTTTGCTATATATACCGAGGTGAATATAAACAAGCTCTCTTAGACTTTTGACTATTCGATGCGTTAAAAGCTCTTACATCCGCGACTTGATTCAAGATGTTAAACAGTGCATTTTAGTTTGATAAAATAATTTAAAATTTTGCTCGTATATTTTAGTGATTCAAAATAGTTTGTTATTTACGTGCTAACATGAAGGTACTTCAGTGCACTTAGATACAAGGTAATAAAATTTAGTATCACTGTACCAATTAGCAAAATTTACAACGACAAATGTATACACAAAAGTAGGCAGTTGTGGCGTATATTGGTGAAAGACGCATGAATTTCTTTGCTATTTTTCGGGGGTGTTAATAATTAAATGGTTCAAATACGTGTCTGGATTCACGAAACAAGGGTCAGATATACACAGATGAGTTCCGGACAAGCCCAGAAACAACTTTAAATAAATGGTGATGGAGAAAATTTTAAAAGCGTTGAGAATTAGAAGCCGTAAATATAATCCTGTTGGAATGGTGTGATTAACTAAAGGGACGATGTACATTGAAGCTACGAGGACAGTGACCTTCAGGTAAATTATACTATTTTGTTTGACATTTTTGTGTGTGTTGAATTACTTTATAATTGATTTACTTTAAATGGACATTAGTGAAATTGTACTAACCATAAAATTTTAATGTTAAGATGAAATTTGCTTGTTTAAGTAGAAAGGGTATTTAGTATTGATGTTCTGGATTATGATGAAATTTTAGGTATGTCTTTGAGCTCAATTAGACGAACCTGGTTAATTAACGTAAAGGGGTGGTAGATGCTCCCTTTTTACTCTGCATATATTGTTATATTAATTAGTAGGCATCCAACAAGGACTTTAATTCTGGATGCACGTTAAAGTGATAATAAAATTAATCTTGAAATTCTTTTTAAAACTGAATTTTATGCTGAAATTTAATTTGAAAATTTAATGTATTCTGAATATTGATGTAAATAGAGTTAACGTTGATGTTTGTGGTAGGAATGTGTTGTTTAATTTTATGAATGAGGAGGTTTATAAAATTAGGTGAGCAGCTGAGGCGAAACCAGGATCACAGCAGTTTATGACGCCCAATCGGTGGGACTAGAATTTTTTTGTTGAAAGGACCCAGTTCCCGCATTCAAAGGAGCATTTCACAGCATATTTGGCGACCCAAAAGTGAGGCTCGAGTTCCAAATAAAATTTTTGTTATTTTATTCCAGGAAACTGGCGATCTGAGAGAGAGAGTTTTTGTGTGTGTATAAATTTAAGAGTATTTTAGAGTGTGTGAGTGATTTGAACGTATGCAGAGAAAGGAGTGGTTAAGGAGTCAAGGAGTGGAAATTGGAAGTGACGATAGTGCATTGTGTGAGAAAATTTCGAAAATGGAAGAAGCTGGAGGCAGTAGAGATCAGTCGAGGACGGAATCAGGAGAAACAGGAAATGAGTTAATGATGAGAATGTTAGAGGAAATGCGATTAGCTAGGAGGAATCCAATAGAAAATTAGAACAGCTAAGCGATGAATCGAATAGAGCGAGAGAGGACTCAAATCGAAAATTTGACCGAATGAATGAGACATTAACAGGAGTTAGGGAAACCCTAAGTGAGAAAATAGACAAGACGAATAAAGAAGTTTCAGAATTTAAAAATAGTCTTACCGTAAAGATGGGGAAGTTGAAAATAGGGTTGAAAAAATGAGCGGATATTACAGGTCTTCGACAGGAAATGGGACATTTAAGGTCCGAAGTACGCATTTTTGTGAAGAAGAGATTAATGTAAAATGACTGAAGTGACGGACTCATGTAGGGATCAGTTAGGCAGGGTAGAACGCGAAGTTAGTAGTATCAAATACAACATGTCAAATTTAACGGGGATGGTCCCAGATTTTCTACAGGTGGAGTATCATTGGACCAACACATGAAGTTTTATGGCGATAACAGGGTAAATCCACAAATTTTTATTAATAGTGTAAGAAATCTAGTGGGAAATTTATTTGACGAACAGACTAAACTGAATACGATAAAGGCTTTATTAAAGGACAACGCGGAAGCATGGTACAATTTAGTAGGACAGGACATAGACACGTATCAGGACTTTGAAAACAAATTTCTAAAGCACTACTGGAGTGACCACAGACAAGATCAGGTACGAGACGACTTAATCACAGGAAATTTAAGGGAGAATTTTCAGGAAGTAGGGAGCAATATGCTATACGCAAGTATAGCATAGCAAAGCAACTGAACCCACCACTGACGGACCGACAAATTATTAAGTATTTATCACGACACTTCGAGGTAGAAATAAGACAGCACATAGCACTACAGAACATAGTGGACAGAGAAATGTTTTTGGAATACCTGCAGAGGTACGACGACGTAAGTAGTGGACGACCTCGGGATAATAGGGAAACACAGATCAACACTGTTAGGTTTGACAATAGACGGGACAACTATGCTAGACGAGGGAATAGTTACGGATACCAGCGACAGAATTGGGAACAGAGACGACCATATGTTAGGAGTAATAGTTTAGGAAGGGGACCTGCACAGAGACCGGGACCTACCAGAATGAATAGTTCACCAGACATGAGCGGGACTGCTAATACAGACACGGAACGAGTGGAAACGCCTAGGAGGTACGCTGAGGTGACGGCTAGACCAGGACCGAGTAGGAAAACAGACCTGGACAGGATTTTTAGAACGCGACAGACCACTAGATTTCAGTGTAAATGTATATGAACATCCACGTGAATTTTTCAAAATTGAGGAGGAAGTAGAGCCAGAAACTGAGGAAAAATTATGTTTGCCAATTATTAATTTAGAAATTTTTGAGAATAATGTAGAAGTATTACTTGATACAGGGGCAGAGGCGAGTTTAATATCGGAGGAATTCGTCAGCAAAATTAGGGATAAGGTTTGTGATAGAATTATGCCTATAAAACGTAGCCATTTAGTAGCTCCAAATAAAAAGAAGTTTGCTGTAGTAAATAGTGTTGTGGTGCTTAGGATAGATATAGGAGGTTTAAGCTGTGAACAGGAGTTTGTAATTGTACCTGGACTGAAGTTTCAGAGCATTTTAGGTGTTGACTGTATGGTGAAGTTAGGGGTTTTGATAGATATGGAAAGGAAGGTAGTAAGGATTAATGATAGGGTAGTGCCATGGAAGGGCAGTTATGAAGTCACAGAGGATGACACGGGGTTGAATATTAATGTAGTAGAGGTAGAGGATGATGAAGTAAAACAGATCAACACGATAAGATGTCCAGAGGATAGGAAAGTAGAGGTTCAAGCTTTAATACAAAAACATGCAGAAGTAGTGGGGGTAGAAGCAGCATATCAGGAGCAGGTGAAGGCGAAATTAAGTAAAGATGGCAAGTTTGTTTTTAATCAAGTAGATTTAAGGGATTTATTCTGGCGGATTCCATTACATAAGAATTCTAGAAGGTACATAGGATTTTCCGTAGAAGGAAAAATCGAGAATTGTAAAGTAGTATCGTTTGGTTTGTCGGCAGAAAGGGAAACAACAATAAATGAGAAACAGACAAGTGTAGGGACTGAAGAAGAAGTGATATTTAAGAGTCAGGATAAGAGGGATGATAAGTTTATTGTATGTGAGATAACAGGGATGTTAAGTATAGATATAGAAGGGGGAGAAATAGGGATGAAGAGTATTAGGATGGTGAGAAGAAAGACTTGGAGGGTCAAGAAGAGAGTTAGATTTAAATAGGATAAGAATAGAGATAGGTGTATATAGAAAAGTAGAAGTAAGTGTTTATAGAAAATAAAGCTAGGTATAGGATAAATATGGGAGATAATTAGGAATAGGTTTAGGATGAGAATAAAGAGTAAATGTAGGAAGAAAATAAGATAGGTTAAGTATAGATATTTCATATAAGATTAGTGGAGAGTTAGGAATAAAGTTAGGAATAGGATAGGTATATAGGATTAGGTAGGATGAAGTAAAGTATAGTAAAGATTAGTTAAAAGTTAGGAATAGGATAGGTATATAGGATGTATATAGGATTAGATGGATGAGTAGGATGAAGTTAGGGATAATTTCAGTTTATAGAATTAGGTGAGAGTTAGGAATAGGATAGGGATATAGGATAGGTGTAAATATTTTTTTGAATTGGAGATAAGGTAGGTAAGTTAGATAGATAAGGGTAGAGAGAGATAGGTAATTTTTTTGTAATTTTTTTTTTGGTCTAAATGCTTTATATTTGCATTCAAATAAGTGGGATTAATTATATTCAAATAGGGGGAAAATACTCATATTTAGACCAGGGTAGAAAATGAAATAATCACATCAAATAATTTTAATCACCGTGTATAAGGAATTTTATTAAATAATACGCTTTATTAAAACCTTGAAGCATAAATAAATGCGGTCGTTTCAGTAAAAATAAGAAATTTAAATTATGTACAAGACGCTTTATATCAAAAGAAACAGTATTAAAAAAAGCTCTGCGTGTAATTTATTTATTCCTAATAAAGAAACAAATGGAAATTACGTGCAAAATTTATATTAATTAACCCTATTTTAAGTAACCGGTAGTAAAACAAAGTGTACACATAATAATTAATATTTAACTTGTATTCGCTAAAAATGAAAGGATAGAAGTCAATTTTAATTGAAGTTAATTGAATCGTGAGTAACAGATAATATCTATAGAAACTTGTAAAAACCCAATAAAAAGCAAATCCTAGAAGTGTTAGTTAGAAGTAGGATGTTTGAACACACCTGCGTATTTTAAAAGGCAATTTCAGTTTAATTTGTTTAGATAAACATGTCGATTCTAAGGATATTGGAAACGGTCAGATGCCTTAGCACGAAATACAAAACAGGGTTTATTTAAAAAGCTCTGAGAATTAATATTATTTTGAACACCTGCGTAGTTTAAATATCACGTACGGCGAAAATTGTGTAGATAACAAATGGTTTCAAAGAATCTTGGAGAAACCGGGGCTTAATATTCACGAGAATGTGCGATACGGGGTTATTTAACCCAGATAGTCCACATGTACTAAAATATAATCGATAATAAAGAATATCAATTTGCACCAATACGAACAGGTTAGAAAAGGAAAGAGAAAATGCGTCAAGCAAAGACATATATAGTAAAAGGCGTGATTTAAGCAACGTCACGAGGGTCACAATTGGTTGAAAATAGGATGCAAATATCAGAGGTAGAAACAACAATTTCTGTACAAAATTAATTAGTATTCTCAGACGTTGCGTGCCGTGTGGAAATTTTCTGAGATTTAAATGGGGCGAGTGAAAATTCGTAGAAACCGACGCGCGAGCGACGGACTGAGAACATGGCATGAGAAATTCTTTAGAATTACCCGTTTTGGGGAACAGACCGACAGACAGGCTTTTGCTATATATACCGAGGTGAATATAAACAAGCTCTCTTAGACTTTTGACTATTCGATGCGTTAAAAGCTCTTACAACCGCGACTTGATTCAAGATGTTAAACAGTGCATTTTAGTTTGATAAAATAATTTAAAATTTTGCTCGTATATTTTAGTGATTCAAAATAGTTTGTTATTTACGTGCTAACATGAAGGTACTTCAGTGCACTTAGATACAAGGTAATAAAATTTAGTATCACTGTACCAATTAGCAAAATTTACAACGACAAATGTATACACAAAAGTAGGCAGTTTTGGCGTATATTGGTGAAAGACGCATGAATTTCTTTGCTATTTTTCGGGGTGTTAATAATTAAATGGTTCAAATACGTGTCTGGATCCACGAAACAAGGGTCAGATATACACAGATGAGTTCCGGACAAGCCCAGAAACAACTTTAAATAAATGGTGATGGAGAAAATTTTAAAAGCGTTGAGAATTAGAAGCCGTAAATATAATCCTGTTGGAATGGTGTGATTAACTAAAGGGACGATGTACATTGAAGCTACGAGGACAGTGACCTTCAGGTAAATTATACTATTTTGTTTGACATTTTGTGTGTGTTGAATTACTTTATAATTGATTTACTTTAAATGGACATTAGTGAAATTGTACTAACCATAAAATTTTAATGTTAAGATGAAATTTGCTTGTTTAAGTAGAAAGGGGTATTTAGTATTGATGTTCTGGATTATGATGAAATTTTAGGTATGTCTTTGAGCTCAATTAGACGAACCTGGTTAATTAACGTAAAGGGGTGGTAGATGCTCCCTTTTTACTCTGCATATATTGTTATATTAATTAGTAGGCATCCAACAAGGACTTTAATTCTGGATGCACGTTAAAGTGATAATAAAATTAATCTTGAAATTCTTTTAAAACTGAATTTTATGCTGAAATTTAATTTGAAAATTTAATGTATTCTGAATATTGATGTAAATAGAGTTAACGTTGATGTTTGTGGTAGGAATGTGTTGTTTAATTTTATGAATGAGGAGGTTTATAAAATTAGGTGAGCAGCTGAGGCGAAACCAGGATCACAGCAGTTTATGACGCCCAATCGGTGGGACTAGAATTTTTTTGTTGAAAGGACCCAGTTCCCGCATTCAAAGGAGCATTTCACAGCATATTTGGCGACCCAAAAGTGAGGCTCGAGTTCCAAATAAAATTTTTGTTATTTTATTCCAGGAAACTGGCGATCTGAGAGAGAGAGTTTTTGTGTGTGTATAAATTTAAGAGTATTTTAGAGTGTGTGAGTGATTTGAACGTATGCAGAGAAAGGAGTGGTTAAGGAGTCAAGGAGTGGAAATTGGAAGTGACGATAGTGCATTGTGTGAGAAAATTTCGAAAATGGAAGAAGCTGGAGGCAGTAGAGATCAGTCGAGGACGGAATCAGGAGAAACAGGAAATGAGTTAATGATGAGAATGTTAGAGGAAATGCGATTAGCTAGGGAGGAATCCAATAGAAAATTAGAACAGCTAAGCGATGAATCGAATAGAGCGAGAGAGGACTCAAATCGAAAATTTGACCGAATGAATGAGACATTAACAGGAGTTAGGAAACCCTAAGTGAGAAAATAGACAAGACGAATAAAGAAGTTTCAGAATTTAAAAATAGTCTTACCGTAAAGATGGGGGAAGTTGAAAATAGGGTTGAAAAAAATGAGCGGGATATTACAGGTCTTCGACAGGAAATGGGACATTTAAGGTCCGAAGTACGCATTTTTGTGAAGAAGAGATTAATGTAAAATGACTGAAGTGACGGACTCATGTAGGGATCAGTTAGGCAGGGTAGAACGCGAAGTTAGTAGTATCAAATACAACATGTCAAATTTAACGGGGGATGGTCCCAGATTTTCTACAGGTGGAGTATCATTGGACCAACACATGAAGTTTTATGGCGATAACAGGGTAAATCCACAAATTTTTATTAATAGTGTAAGAAATCTAGTGGGAAATTTATTTGACGAACAGACTAAACTGAATACGATAAAGGCTTTATTAAAGGACAACGCGGAAGCATGGTACAATTTAGTAGGACAGGACATAGACACGTATCAGGACTTTGAAAACAAATTTCTAAAGCACTACTGGAGTGACCACAGACAAGATCAGGTACGAGACGACTTAATCACAGGAAAATTTAAGGAGAATTTTCAGGAAGTAGGAGCAATATGCTATACGCAAGTATAGCATAGCAAAGCAACTGAACCCACCACTGACGGACCGACAAATTATTAAGTATTTATCACGACACTTCGAGGTAGAAATAAGACAGCACGTAGCACTACAGAACATAGTGGACAGAGAAATGTTTTGGAATACCTGCAGAGGTACGACGACGTAAGTAGTGGACGACCTCGGATAATAGGGAAACACAGATCAACACTGTTAGGTTTGACAATAGACGGGACAACTATGCTAGACGAGGGAATAGTTACGGATACCAGCGACAGCATTGGGAACAGAGACGACCATATGTTAGGAGTAATAGTTTAGGAAGGGGACCTGCACAGAGACCGGGACCTACCAGAATGAATAGTTCACCAGACATGAGCGGACTGCTAATACAGACACGGAACGAGTGGAAACGCCTAGGACGTACGCTGAGGTGACGGCTAGACCAGGACCGAGTAGGGAAAACAGACCTGGACAGGATTTTTAGAACGCGACAGACCACTAGATTTCAGTGTAAATGTATATGAACATCCACGTGAATTTTTCAAAATTGAGGAGGAAGTAGAGCCAGAAACTGAGGAAAATTATGTTTGCCAATTATTAATTTAGAAATTTTTGAGAATAATGTAGAAGTATTACTTGATACAGGGGCAGAGGCGAGTTTAATATCGGAGGAATTCGTCAGCAAAATTAGGGATAAGGTTTGTGATAGAATTATGCCTATAAAGCGTAGCTATTTAGTAGCTCCAAATAAAAGAAGTTTGCTGTAGTAAATAGTGTTGTGGTGCTTAGGATAGATATAGGAGGTTTAAGCTGTGAACAGGAGTTTGTAATTGTACCTGGACTGAAGTTTCAGAGCATTTTAGGTGTTGACTGTATGGTGAAGTTAGGGTTTTGATAGATATGGAAAGGAAGGTAGTAAGGATTAATGATAGGGTAGTGCCATGGAAGGGCAGTTATGAAGTCACAGAGGATGACACGGGGTTGAATATTAATGTAGTAGAGGTAGAGGATGATGAAGTAAAACAGATCAACACGATAAGATGTCCAGAGGATAGGAAAGTAGAGGTTCAAGCTTTAATACAAAAACATGCAGAAGTAGTGGGGGTAGAAGCAGCATATCAGGAGCAGGTGAAGGCGAAATTAAGTAAAGATGGCAAGTTTGTTTTTAATCAAGTAGATTTAAGGATTTATTCTGGCGGATTCCATTACATAAGGATTCTAGAAGGTACATAGGATTTTCCGTAGAAGGAAAAATCGAGAATTGTAAAGTAGTATCGTTTGGTTTGTCGGCAGAAAGGGAAACAACAATAAATGAGAAACAGACAAGTGTAGGGACTGAAGAAGAAGTGATATTTAAGAGTCAGGATAAGAGGGATGATAAGTTTATTGTATGTGAGATAACAGGGATGTTAAGTATAGATATAGAAGGGGGAGAAATAGGGATGAAGAGTATTAGGATGGTGAGAAGAAAGACTTGGAGGGTCAAGAAGAGAGTTAGATTTAAATAGGATAAGAATAGAGATAGGTGTATATAGAAAAGTAAAAGTAAGTGTTTATAGAAAATAAAGCTAGGTATAGGATAAATATGGGAGATAATTAGGAATAGGTTTAGGATGAGAATAAAGAGTAAATGTAGGAAGAAAATAAGATAGGTTAAGTATAGATATTTCATATAAGATTAGTGGAGAGTTAGGAATAAAGTTAGAATAGGATAGGTATATAGGATTAGGTAGGATGAAGTAAAGTATAGTAAAGATTAGTTAAAAGTTAGGAATAGGATAGGTATATAGGATGTATATAGGATTAGATGGATGAGTAGGATGAAGTTAGGATAATTTCAGTTTATAGAATTAGGTGAGAGTTAGGAATAGGATAGGGATATAGGATAGGTGTAAATATTTTTTGAATTGGAGATAAGGTAGGTAAGTTAGATAGATAAGGGTAGAGAGAGATAGGTAATTTTTTGTAATTTTTTTGGTCTAAATGCTTTATATTTGCATTCAAATAAGTGGGATTAATTATATTCAAATAGGGGAAAATACTCATATTTAGACCAGGGTAGAAAATGAAATAATCACATCAAATAATTTTAATCACCGTGTATAAGGAATTTTATTAAATAATACGCTTTATTAAAACCTTGAAGCATAAATAAATGCGGTCGTTTCAGTAAAAATAAGAAATTTAAATTATGTACAAGACGCTTTATATCAAAAGAAACAGTATTAAAAGCTCTGCGTGTAATTTATTTATTCCTAATAAAGAAACAAATGGAAATTACGTGCAAAATTTATATTAATTAACCCTATTTTAAGTAACCGGTAGTAAAACAAAGTGTACACATAATAATTAATATTTAACTTGTATTCGCTAAAATGAAAGGATAGAAGTCAATTTTAATTGAAGTTAATTGAATCGTGAGTAACAGATAATATCTATAGAAACTTGTAAAACCCAATAAAAAGCAAATCCTAGAAGTGTTAGTTAGAAGTAGGATGTTTGAACACACCTGCGTATTTTAAAAGGCAATTTCAGTTTAATTTGTTTAGATAAACATGTCGATTCTAAGGATATTGGAAACGGTCAGATGCCTTAGCACGAAATACAAAACAGGGTTTATTTAAAAGCTCTGAGAATTAATATTATTTTGAACACCTGCGTAGTTTAAATATCACGTACGGCGAAAATTGTGTAGATAACAAATGGTTTCAAAGAATCTTGGAGAAACCGGGGCTTAATATTCACGAGAATGTGCGATACGGGGTTATTTAACCCAGATAGTCCACATGTACTAAAATATAATCGATAATAAAGAATATCAATTTGCACCAATACGAACAGGTTAGAAAAGGAAAGAGAAAATGCGTCAAGCAAAGACATATATAGTAAAAGGCGTGATTTAAGCAACGTCACGAGGGTCACAATTGGTTGAAAATAGGATGCAAATATCAGAGGTAGAAACAACAATTTCTGTACAAAATTAATTAGTATTCTCAGACGTTGCGTGCCGTGTGGAAATTTTCTGAGATTTAAATGGGGCGAGTGAAAAATTCGTAGAAACCGACGCGCGAGCGACGGACTGGGAACATGGCATGAGAAATTCTTTAGAATTACCCGTTTTGGGGAACAGACCGACAGACAGGCTTTTTGCTATATATACCGAGGTGAATATAAACAAGCTCTCTCTTAGACTTTTGACTATTCGATGCGTTAAAAGCTCTTACAACCGCGACTTGATTCAAGATGTTAAACAGTGCATTTTAGTTTGATAAAATAATTTAAAATTTTGCTCGTATATTTTAGTGATTCAAAATAGTTTGTTATTTACGTGCTAACATGAAGGTACTTCAGTGCACTTAGATACAAGGTAATAAAATTTAGTATCACTGTACCAATTAGCAAAATTTACAACGACAAATGTATACACAAAAGTAGGCAGTTTTGGCGTATATTGGTGAAAGACGCATGAATTTCTTTGCTATTTTTCGGGGGTGTTAATAATTAAATGGTTCAAATACGTGTCTGGATCCACGAAACAAGGGTCAGATATACACAGATGAGTTCCGGACAAGCCCAGAAACAACTTTAAATAAATGGTGATGGAGAAAATTTTAAAAGCGTTGAGAATTAGAAGCCGTAAATATAATCCTGTTGGAATGGTGTGATTAACTAAAGGGACGATGTACATTGAAGCTACGAGGACAGTGACCTTCAGGTAAATTATACTATTTTGTTTGACATTTTGTGTGTGTTGAATTACTTTATAATTGATTTACTTTAAATGGACATTAGTGAAATTGTACTAACCATAAAATTTTAATGTTAAGATGAAATTTGCTTGTTTAAGTAGAAAGGGTATTTAGTATTGATGTTCTGGATTATGATGAAATTTTAGGTATGTCTTTGAGCTCAATTAGACGAACCTGGTTAATTAACGTAAAGGGTGGTAGATGCTCCTTTACTCTGCATATATTGTTATATTAATTAGTAGGCATCCAACAAGGACTTTAATTCTGGATGCACGTTAAAGTGATAATAAAATTAATCTTGAAATTCTTTTAAAACTGAATTTTATGCTGAAATTTAATTTGAAAATTTAATGTATTCTGAATATTGATGTAAATAGAGTTAACGTTGATGTTTGTGGTAGGAATGTGTTGTTTAATTTTATGAATGAGGAGGTTTATAAAATTAGGTGAGCAGCTGAGGCGAAACCAGGATCACAGCAGTTTATGACGCCCAATCGGTGGGACTAGAATTTTTGTTGAAAGGACCCAGTTCCCGCATTCAAAGGAGCATTTCACAGCATATTTGGCGACCCAAAAGTGAGGCTCGAGTTCCAAATAAAATTTTGTTATTTTATTCCAGGAAACTGGCGATCTGAGAGAGAGAGTTTTGTGTGTGTATAAATTTAAGAGTATTTTAGAGTGTGTGAGTGATTTGAACGTATGCAGAGAAAGGAGTGGTTAAGGAGTCAAGGAGTGGAAATTGGAAGTGACGATAGTGCATTGTGTGAGAAAATTTCGAAAATGGAAGAAGCTGGAGGCAGTAGAGATCAGTCGAGGACGGAATCAGGAGAAACAGGAAATGAGTTAATGATGAGAATGTTAGAGGAAATGCGATTAGCTAGGAGGAATCAATAGAAAATTAGAACAGCTAAGCGATGAATCGAATAGAGCGAGAGGGACTCAAATCGAAAATTTGACCGAATGAATGAGACATTAACAGGAGTTAGGAAACCCTAAGTGAGAAAATAGACAAGACGAATAAAGAAGTTTCAGAATTTAAAAATAGTCTTACCGTAAAGATGGGGAAGTTGAAAATAGGGTTGAAAAATGAGCGGGATATTACAGGTCTTCGACAGGAAATGGGACATTTAAGGTCCGAAGTACGCATTTTTGTGAAGAAGAGATTAATGTAAAATGACTGAAGTGACGGACTCATGTAGGGATCAGTTAGGCAGGGTAGAACGCGAAGTTAGTAGTATCAAATACAACATGTCAAATTTAACGGGGATGGTCCCAGATTTTCTACAGGTGGAGTATCATTGGACCAACACATGAAGTTTTATGGCGATAACAGGGTAAATCCACAAATTTTTATTAATAGTGTAAGAAATCTAGTGGGAAATTTATTTGACGAACAGACTAAACTGAATACGATAAAGGCTTTATTAAAGGACAACGCGGAAGCATGGTACAATTTAGTAGGACAGGACATAGACACGTATCAGGACTTTGAAAACAAATTTCTAAAGCACTACTGGAGTGACCACAGACAAGATCAGGTACGAGACGACTTAATCACAGGAAATTTAAGGGAGAATTTTCAGGAAGTAGGAGCAATATGCTATACGCAAGTATAGCATAGCAAAGCAACTGAACCCACCACTGACGGACCGACAAATTATTAAGTATTTATCACGACACTTCGAGGTAGAAATAAGACAGCACGTAGCACTACAGAACATAGTGGACAGAGAAATGTTTTTGGAATACCTGCAGAGGTACGACGACGTAAGTAGTGGACGACCTCGGGATAATAGGGAAACACAGATCAACACTGTTAGGTTTGACAATAGACGGGACAACTATGCTAGACGAGGGAATAGTTACGGATACCAGCGACAGCATTGGGAACAGAGACGACCATATGTTAGAGTAATAGTTTAGGAAGGGGACCTGCACAGAGACCGGGACCTACCAGAATGAATAGTTCACCAGACATGAGCGGGACTGCTAATACAGACACGGAACGAGTGGAAACGCCTAGGACGTACGCTGAGGTGACGGCTAGACCAGGACCGAGTAGGGAAAACAGACCTGGACAGGATTTTTAGAACGCGACAGACCACTAGATTTCAGTGTAAATGTATATGAACATCCACGTGAATTTTTCAAAATTGAGGAGGAAGTAGAGCCAGAAACTGAGGAAAAATTATGTTTGCCAATTATTAATTTAGAAATTTTGAGAATAATGTAGAAGTATTACTTGATACAGGGGCAGAGGCGAGTTTAATATCGGAGGAATTCGTCAGCAAAATTAGGGATAAGGTTTGTGATAGAATTATGCCTATAAAGCGTAGCCATTTAGTAGCTCCAAATAAAAGAAGTTTGCTGTAGTAAATAGTGTTGTGGTGCTTAGGATAGATATAGGAGGTTTAAGCTGTGAACAGGAGTTTGTAATTGTACCTGGACTGAAGTTTCAGAGCATTTTAGGTGTTGACTGTATGGTGAAGTTAGGGGTTTTGATAGATATGGAAAGGAAGGTAGTAAGGATTAATGATAGGGTAGTGCCATGGAAGGGCAGTTATGAAGTCACAGAGGATGACACGGGGTTGAATATTAATGTAGTAGAGGTAGAGGATGATGAAGTAAAACAGATCAACACGATAAGATGTCCAGAGGATAGGAAAGTAGAGGTTCAAGCTTTAATACAAAAACATGCAGAAGTAGTGGGGGTAGAAGCAGCATATCAGGAGCAGGTGAAGGCGAAATTAAGTAAAGATGGCAAGTTTGTTTTTAATCAAGTAGATTTAAGGGATTTATTCTGGCGGATTCCATTACATAAGGATTCTAGAAGGTACATAGGATTTTCCGTAGAAGGAAAAATCGAGAATTGTAAAGTAGTATCGTTTGGTTTGTCGGCAGAAAGGGAAACAACAATAAATGAGAAACAGACAAGTGTAGGGACTGAAGAAGAAGTGATATTTAAGAGTCAGGATAAGAGGATGATAAGTTTATTGTATGTGAGATAACAGGGATGTTAAGTATAGATATAGAAGGGGGAGAAATAGGGATGAAGAGTATTAGGATGGTGAGAAGAAAGACTTGGAGGGTCAAGAAGAGAGTTAGATTTAAATAGGATAAGAATAGAGATAGGTGTATATAGAAAAGTAAAAGTAAGTGTTTATAGAAAATAAAGCTAGGTATAGGATAAATATGGGAGATAATTAGGAATAGGTTTAGGATGAGAATAAAGAGTAAATGTAGGAAGAAAATAAGATAGGTTAAGTATAGATATTTCATATAAGATTAGTGGAGAGTTAGGAATAAAGTTAGGAATAGGATAGGTATATAGGATTAGGTAGGATGAAGTAAAGTATAGTAAAGATTAGTTAAAAGTTAGGAATAGGATAGGTATATAGGATGTATATAGGATTAGATGGATGAGTAGGATGAAGTTAGGGATAATTTCAGTTTATAGAATTAGGTGAGAGTTAGGAATAGGATAGGGATATAGGATAGGTGTAAATATTTTTTTTGAATTGGAGATAAGGTAGGTAAGTTAGATAGATAAGGGTAGAGAGAGATAGGTAATTTTTTTGTAATTTTTTTTTTGGTCTAAATGCTTTATATTTGCATTCAAATAAGTGGGATTAATTATATTCAAATAGGGGGGAAAATACTCATATTTAGACCAGGGTAGAAAATGAAATAATCACATCAAATAATTTTAATCACCGTGTATAAGGAATTTTATTAAATAATACGCTTTATTAAAACCTTGAAGCATAAATAAATGCGGTCGTTTCAGTAAAAATAAGAAATTTAAATTATGTACAAGACGCTTTATATCAAAAGAAACAGTATTAAAAAAAGCTCTGCGTGTAATTTATTTATTCCTAATAAATAAACAAATGGAAATTACGTGCAAAATTTATATTAATTAACCCTATTTTAAGTAACCGGTAGTAAAACAAAGTGTACACATAATAATTAATATTTAACTTGTATTCGCTAAAATGAAAGGATAGAAGTCAATTTTAATTGAAGTTAATTGAATCGTGAGTAACAGATAATATCTATAGAAACTTGTAAAAATAAAAAAAGCAAATCCTAGAAGTGTTAGTTAGAAGTAGGATGTTTGAACACACCTGCGTATTTTAAAAGGCAATTTCAGTTTAATTTGTTTAGATAAACATGTCGATTCTAAGGATATTGCGTGCCGTGTGGAAATTTTCTGAGATTTAAATGGGGCGAGTGAAAATTCGTAGAAACCGACGCGCGAGCGACGGACTGGGAACATGGCATGAGAAATTCTTTAGAATTACCCGTTTTGGGGAACAGACCGACAGACAGGCTTTTTGCTATATATACCGAGGTAAATATAAACAAGCTCTCTCTTAGACTTTGACTATTCGATGCGTTAAAAGCTCTTACATCCGCGACTTGATTCAAGATGTTAAACAGTGCATTTTAGTTTGATAAAATAATTTAAAATTTTGCTCGTATATTTTAGTGATTCAAAATAGTTTGTTATTTACGTGCTAACATGAAGGTACTTCAGTGCACTTAGATACAAGGTAATAAAATTTAGTATCACTGTACCAATTAGCAAAATTTACAACGACAAATGTATACACAAAAGTAGGCAGTTTTGGCGTATATTGGTGAAAGACGCATGAATTTCTTTGCTATTTTCGGGGTGTTAATAATTAAATGGTTCAAATACGTGTCTGGATCCACGAAACAAGGGTCAGATATACACAGATGAGTTCCGGACAAGCCCAGAAACAACTTTAAATAAATGGTGATGGAGAAAATTTTAAAAGCGTTGAGAATTAGAAGCCGTAAATATAATCCTGTTGGAATGGTGTGATTAACTAAAGGGACGATGTACATTGAAGCTACGAGGACAGTGACCTTCAGGTAAATTATACTATTTTGTTTGACATTTTGTGTGTGTTGAATTACTTTATAATTGATTTACTTTAAATGGACATTAGTGAAATTGTACTAACCATAAAATTTTAATGTTAAGATGAAATTTGCTTGTTTAAGTAGAAAGGGTATTTAGTATTGATGTTCTGGATTATGATGAAATTTTAGGTATGTCTTTGAGCTCAATTAGACGAACCTGGTTAATTAACGTAAAGGGGTGGTAGATGCTCCTTTTACTCTGCATATATTGTTATATTAATTAGTAGGCATCCAACAAGGACTTTAATTCTGGATGCACGTTAAAGTGATAATAAAATTAATCTTGAAATTTTTTTAAAACTGAATTTTATGCTGAAATTTAATTTGAAAATTTAATGTATTCTGAATATTGATGTAAATAGAGTTAACGTTGATGTTTGTGGTAGGAATGTGTTGTTTAATTTTATGAATGAGGAGGTTTATAAAATTAGGTGAGCAGCTGAGGCGAAACCAGGATCACAGCAGTTTATGACGCCCAATCGGTGGGACTAGAATTTTTTTGTTGAAAGGACCCAGTTCCCGCATTCAAAGGAGCATTTCACAGCAATATATATATATATATATATATATATATATATATATACAGGGTGAGTTTTTAGTGTGGCAACGGTCGATAACTCCGTTATTATAAAAGTTACGTAAACCAAATTTAGAGGCGTATTAGGCATGCCTAAAGTGCACATTTTAAAAATATTTGGAAGCATACAGGGTGTTTCATAATTCCAGGGCATATTAAACTTATATTTTTTTAAATGGAATATTCTATATATTATTACATTTTTGAAAAGCCCATAAAAAGAGCTTTAATTTGATATGAAATTGTATATGTCTATTTTTTTTAGTTTTTGAGATATTCAACTGTTTTTAGAAAAAATGACCCCAATTGGATACATTGCCACTGCACTAATACACAACTTATGTTAATTTTCAAGATGCAGAAAATTTTACCATATGCCATAGTATATTTGTAAATATCACTTTTTTGAAATTTCTTCCCAGTATACAGGGTGTGTCAGGTTTCGCAAAATACAATTTTTAAATTTTTTTTTAAATGGCACCCTACCAATTTTATTGCTACAATAGATAGCTCATTAAGTGTCCTTTCATTTTTGTTAAGCATTCCCTATACCTAAATCCATTACTTTCAGAGATATTTTTGATTTTCTTCAAACTTTAAGAATGTTTTTAATTTACATAACTAAAAATAACTTACTATTGGAGAATATTATAAAACAATCAATACATATTAATTAACAATCAACTACACTTATCCAATAACAATTTTCACTAAAGATATAACAACCCACAATAATACGCTATCAACAGAATTCTGCCAGATCCACAATATGCATTTTATAGAAAATGTTCAAACAGGAAATCAGGCAGGCTTTGAAAAAAATAACTATTACATGTAAAGTGTCATTTAGGTTTATTAATTGTAGTGTGTTGTCATTTAACGGGATATCTCTTTTGGTATATTCTTGATGCAAGTAGGAAATTTTTTAAACTTGCTCTCAATACCCAAATCATATTTATTTGTTCTTCCACTGCAAAATTCATTTTGAAAACTCCTTCAAAGATTACATTTAAAACAGAACTGATAATGTGTTAAATGACAACACACTACAATTAATAAACCTAAATGACATTTTGATTGTAATTGTTATTTTCTTCAAAGCCTGCCTGATTTCCTGTTTGAACATTTTCTATAAAATGCATATTGTTGATCTGGCAGAATTCTGTTGATAGCGTATTATTGCAGGTTGTTATATCTTTAGTGAAAATTGTTATTGGATAACTGTAGTTAATTGTTAATCAAAATGTATTAATTGTTTTATAATATTCTCCAATAGTAAGTTATTTTTAGTTATGTAAATTAAAAACATTCATAAAATTTGAAGAAAATAAAAAATATCTCAGAAAGTAATGGATTTAGGTATAGAGAATGCTTAACAAAATGAAAGGACACTTAATGAACTATCCATTGTAGCAATAAAATTGGTAGGGTGCCATTTAAAAAATTTAAAATTGCATTTTGCGAAACCTGACACACCCTGTATACTGGGAAGAAATTTCAAAAGTGATATTTACAAATATACTATGGTATATGGTAAAATTTTCTGGATCTTGAAAATTAACATAAGTTGTGTATTAGTGCAGTGGCAATGTATCCAATTGGGGTCATTTTTTCTAAAGACAGTTGAATATCTCAAAAACTAAAAGAAATAGACAGATACAATTTGATATCAAATTAAAGCTCTTTTTATGGGCTTTTCAAAAATGTAATAATATATAGGGTGTTCCATTTAAGAAAATATAAGTTTAATATGCCCTGGAATTATGAAACACCCTGTATGCTTCCAAATATTTTTAAAATGTGCACTTTAGGCATGCCTAATATGCCTCTAAATTTGGTTTACGTAGCTTTTATAATAACGGAGTTATCAACCGTTGCCACACTAAAAACTCACCCTGTATATATAAATATTTTAGGCAGTCTTTTACACAATATATATGTGTATAAATAAATATATATCGTAACAGTTTTTTTGACCACTGCAAAACATCAAAACGAATTTTTAGTTTTACAAACTCTTGTATAGTCATTAATATTATGCAAACCACTTTTAAATAAATAAATACCAGCATTGGTATTATGCGTGCTAACCGCCATACAGAAATGCTAGTTTGGTTGCTAACATCAGGCGCCTAATGTTAGAATAAATATTATCAAGGCCAAGCGGCTTTCCAGTTTCGTGCATATCACATCTGTACTGACATTAGCTAGAGCTCTCGTCGAGAACCATCATGGAAGTAATAAGGGTTCTGGCATGTAACTTGCGTCTGGCCTTGTGCGGTATTAGAGCCCTAGTGCGCTGAACACTAGGCTTTGTGGTTTTAACGATGGTAAGAATTAAAAAAATAAGATATTAGACAAACTGAATAGTTTTGTTGCAGCGTTCTTCTTCTTCTTTTTTATATAACGTCTTTTTAACGACGTCTTTAAATGACTTTTAATAAATAACTTCGTTTGGATAAATCTTTTGATTAATTCATTTAATAATTCTTTGGACATTTGTTTAAATAGCACTTAAAATATTCCTTTAATAATTTCGTAAAGGTTACGATAAAACATGTTTTTCAACTCTTCGTTAGAAAATCTTCAATTAGATTTTTATTTTATAATTCTCAACTTTTAAGAAGTCGTTTAGTATATCAATTATAAGGCTCCGCCGCATATTCATTTGTTAGAATAAACACGCCTTATCTGGTTTTATAAAAATAAGGCAGTCTGTATGCTGTATTTAAAGAGAATATAAATTCTACTTTCGCACTTGCAAGTATCAACTTATAGTTCATTCACGTCAACTTTGCGATAAAATATCGATCCAAAATGAACGTCCTTCAACCGTACGATGAATAGTTGGATTTTATGTAATGTTATGCAAAAAAACAATAAGTTTGAATTTTAAGCAAACGTTCTACAAAGTACGTAGAAATTTTATGGTTTGGAAATTAAGTCCGATGATGAATTAAAATGGTAGTTTTGAAGTTTTTGATCAAGATCTACACACAGTAGAACATCTAATTTTGGTATTGGAGTTTGGTTGGTCCAGATTGTGCGTATAAGAAAACGCATAGAAGGTTGCATGGTCCGGTCCAAGGATCAAGCAGCTGTTCGTGTTCTGTAGAACATGTGGATTTTGCGTCATTTGTTTTTCTGAAAAACGTATGTATTAACACCTGCCCTAACATGCTGCAACGCCAACATGTAAACAACACCTGCTGAACCAAGGTAAGAGATTAGAATTATTCTTACACCACGTCTACATTTGGTGATCTTTGATATGAGGCTGTTTCGAAAACCATTGTAACCATCTATTATTATTTATCCGTTTAACAAATTAACAAGGACCTTATTAAATTTTTATTGTCACTACTAGTACAGTGTAATCACAGTTACTAAATTTTATGAAGTTAGGCAAACCTAAAGAGTTCTTATTGATGTTTCATGTATGCATGATTTCACTTACAATTTCTGAATAATGAATTAATAGACAATGTAGTTAAAGTTTTATAACTATGTAAACAGAAAAAACAGATCTGATATTTCTGGTAAAAGTTCAAGTTAAATTTTTGTAACGAATGCAACAGTTAAAGTTTTTAATATTTTTTGAATATATAATCCTACCTTATGAGTAGATGAAACTTGTATTATCTTTTCTTAAACATGAATTTTATATTTACAATTTTATGAAGGAACAATTTTAATTAAAGAAGCAACATTTAATTTTCTTAATTAATTGTTTTATTCCGAACAAGTACGTTCAGAAATAGGGTAACAACGTATAAGATCAAATAGCGTAAAGTGGTAAACCCAATTTAACAAGAAGCTTTGATAGCGTTTTCAGAATTTGAAGCATAAAATCTGTGTTCATATTATTGTTGCCTGATTAATCTTTGTTGTTCTTTTATATGAGGTAACAAGAGAATACCTCTTGTGTCCTCATTTTTGTAAATTTAATTAAATTTTCTTTACAGCTTCTGCGTTAGCAGTTAATACGGTATTCCTCCCTAAGGACGCCCAAGTGCCCCTTAGGGAAATCCTGTGTTTAAAGTTAATGACTTGGTGGCGCCCTATTTAAACCCCTGTTTTGTTAAGAATTTAGCCCTAGTAAGAAAATAATGCTTTGTAAAAACAACCACGACCAATCCTCATAAGCTTTGCCAAAAGAATAGACCCCTAGCATAGTCGGAAGATATTTGCGTTCCACCATTTTAAGGAAATCCTTTCTTAAAGGTCATTGGTCACATTAGGGGATAAAAAAAACCCGTAACATGTTACCGACCAATGTATAAAATAAGATTATACTGGCGCCCAACGTGGGGTTCGATTATTTTGTTACACCTAAATTGGGGATCGATTATTTTTCTAAATTTGGGTAGATTATTTTTCTAAATTAGGGTCGATTATTTGTCTAAATTGAGTTTCGATTATTTTGCTTACGCCTAAGACATTGCCTTAGTTTGTTTTGCTAGCACCCACCAAAATGGGGCTTTGTTTTTTTATTCACACAAGGCACGAGTATAAAAAAAACTTTGTGTTAGAGGTTTCAATTGTTAACGGCTATGTTGATACAGCATTGTGAATGTCAATTTTTTTTTTGAACCTACTAAGAGGTAGTATTTAGATTTCTATCGTTGTTGAGAATATTGCCACGCAAAGTCGCATAAATTTTTTTTTTGATTAGAGACGTAATGAATTAATCGGAAGCCAGATAGTGGTTGCTGTAGTAATCAGTAGGGAGAAGTTGTGAATTCTAAGTCTAATTTTAGCTCCCCTATTAAAAATATTTTGTCAATTGTGAATAGTTGAGATAGATTTGGATTTGAAATTTTTTTAATTTCAAGATTTTAGTTACTTTTTTTGGCATTGACTTCATACGAGTATAAAAATGGCTGATACTTTTCAGGTTGTGTACTTACTCAAAGAAGAGTTAGATTATGAACTCCGAATAAGAGGAATTGAGAGTTCTAGACCAGTTGTAGACAAGCGCAAAATATTAGGTCGTCTATTAGCGAAAGAATCGAATAAACCAGGATGTCTAATAGATCTTACAGATTATAATGTAGAATTTTCAGTAGAGTGTGTAGAAATCAACAATACCGTTGTGTCGATTAAAAGTGTTTTGTCAGAATTTGAAGGTGATTCTTCTGATTCTATTCTTAAAAAGGTACAGTCAAGATTAGTACACCTAACTGGTCGAGTTAAGAGGATGAAGCTGCCATCACAGAATCATGAGGAAGCAGTTGTATTTGTGCGAGAGACGTTGGCTACGATCCTTATTATTGAAGCAGAATTGTTCGACAAGGCGAAAGGCGAAAGGCGAAAGATAAGCCGAGTAGCTTGAATGAGTCAGTAAACTTATCTCTCCCTGTTAGTAATGAGCCCCTTAATACAGTCACGTTTGTAACACCACCCTTACCCATAGGAACTTGGTCTGTTAAATTTTCTGGAGATCCTAAACAGCTTTTTTCATTCCTAGAAAGGATCGAAGAGTTAGCACAGTCACGCAAAGTAACTGAGGACGACTTGTATAACGCCTTCTGCAGAGTTATTCGTGAACGATGCCCTCGTTTGGTTTAGACAAATTAGGAATTCCGTGAAGGATTGGAGATCTTTAGTAAGTCGATTGAAGAAGGATTTTCTTCCTGCTCATGTCGAGGATGAACTATGGGAAAAGATTAAATCACGTCATCAAAAGAAAGATGAATCTGTAGTTTTGTTTGTGGCCCATATAGAGAGTTTATTTAGTAGGTTATCCAAGATGCCTGCAGACATTACGAAGGTTCGTATTATAAGGAAAAATTTATTACCAACTTATGTTACCCAACTTGCTCTGTCTGAGATTAATGATGTTTCCACATTAGTAAAATTAGGTAAAAAGATTGAAGAGGCAGTTCAGTCAAAACAAACTATGGTAGCTACCCCGTCAAAAGGTAATTTTTGGTTTCGTAAAAATTGTAGGTCACAGTCAGAAAATAAATGTCAAGAAGAAGTTAGAAATACTTCAGTTCGTAGTAGAGTTTATAGAAACAAATCTTCGTCTCTCGAGTCCACGTAGTAAATCAAGAAAAACCTTTAGATGTGAAGTCACTAGGCGTGGAGAGAGTCAGGAAATTCGTTTGTTGGAATTGTACACGTCCAGGTCATACGTTTAATTATTGTAGAGCCCCTCTAAAAAAATTTTGTTTTAAATGTGGAAGTAAAGGTGTAACGTCAATTTCGTATCAATCATGTTCGAAAATAAAATGTGAATTATTATCACATGGATAATAATTCACATTTCATTTTGTATTATACAGTTACTAGATACAGAGTACAAGAAATAATGTTTTGGGAAATTAGATACATGGGTTTGTGCTGTCGTCATGTCGTTCCTAATATTTTTTTGACATCACTAATTTGGAGTTTGGTGATAAAATTTTTTTGTAGAGTAGTCTAGGTGAGGCTCAGGAAAGAGTCTGTCATTCTAGCAAGTAAGGCGTTGTGAAGCAGTTTTTTGTTATATGGACAGCCTGATTATAACCTATTCCATCAGTTTGGTTAGAGATTAAAAAGAGTGTACCTGTAAATTAAATTTTGTTAGCTATCGTTGGGATTAATTTCTTTTGAAGGTCTAAGTTGTTTGGTAGGAAAGCCGGAAAGTGAAAAATAAAAGATTTGAAACCTTTCTCGATGGTATACCAAGAGGATACCATATCAATATAGTTAGTTGTTGCTCCCCAAGTCAAGTTTGAAGTCAAGTATATCGATGATCGTTTCGTTTAGTTTTGTTTTGGTATAAAAGGATGAGAAGAAGAACCTCGTCTAATTTTTTTCGTATATGATTGCAAATTAATATTAAATATAAGAATAGGAAGTTAAAGTAAAAAAAACCCTGTTGGTAAAAGAGCGTATCGTTAAAATCAAATTTTCCCCGTGCGTACGTATTGTGTTGTCAGAGACACATTTCCTGTGTACACAATCTAACCCAAGAAGCACCTTGCCCATACGTACGTACCGTGTTCTCAAGAAAATCTTCCGTGTTTATATGTGTGTGTATTCAGACCGTTCACACAAAATTTTTTTGTTTCTTTTCGTAGTTGACAGACGAATTTTGTTTGCCTCGTAAAATGTCGATAGACGAAATCCTTTAGGTTTACAACGTGTTAACAGGTGTGAAGTTTTATTTGTAGAGTTTGTGGAGGAAGACATTTTTGTCCGTAAAGGACTGGTCATCTGTTTGATATGCAAAGGACCATGGTGTGTTCTTTTCGCATATAGGCATTCTATCAAGAAATGCGTAAGTCTAGACGAGACTCGTGATGAGTTGGTCGCTCAGCAGTGTGTACTTGGTTGAGTGGAATGTAATAATTTTTTTTGAGTATTTAGTTTAGTGACGCTCGAGAGTAGTCGTTCACTAATAGTTAGAGTATTGTAGGTGAGCTAGTTGCTCACTTGTTATTTGGTTTAGTTGCGTTTGTGCAGGAAGCACAATTAGTAGTGGAGTTAGCTACTTATTACTGTGTTAGAGTGAGAGAGTGAGCCAGATGCTCACAATTTTTTAGTGAATTTGAGTTAGTGCAGATTGCACACGTTGAGTTAGAGTGTGAGAGTGAGCCAGATGCTCACAATTTTTTTGTGAATTTGAGTTAGTGCGGATTGCTCACGTTGAATTAGAGTCGAGGTGTATACGTGAGCCGGAAGCTCACAGTTTTGTTAGCGAAATTAAGTAAGTGCAAATTGCACAAATTGAGTTTTGATGTGTTAAGTGAGTTAGTTGCTCACAGTTTAGTTGATTATAGTGAGTATGTGCTGATGGCACAATAATTAGTAGAGTTGATAATGTGATGAATTCACATTAGTGTCGAGATTTAGAGCATTTTAGCAGGTAGCTAAAATAGTAGTTGCGGTAAGCAATTCATGCGTACGTTTAGAGTAGTGAAAGAGTTGTGATGTCATTTAATACTTTTGCTTTTGAGATATTTTGTTGTTGCCAATTTTTTTTGAAAAAGGCTCTAGATATGGTTCTTAGAGATGAGTTGTCATCGCAAGCATAAGTTCTGTATATAGTTTATAGGTTCGAATTTTTTTTGTAGTCTGGGTACTATCTCCAGTATCCATTGTTAATAGTTTTCGTTTAATATTAGTCTGGAGAGTTTCTTTCTTGTTTTGTTTTAGTTAGTAGAGTTTGATAAAGACCTGTGAATCTTGTTAATTTTTTTCCGTGCGAGTGTTGGACTTCCCGATTGAGACAATTCCCGATAGTGTCATACCGATTTTGTTTCCTTAAGGAGGTATAGTACGCGTAGCTACTAAAAACGCTCACTCTTAAATATACTAATTCCCCCATTTTTTAATTTTCTAATTTTTATTTTCTTTATTCTCACGCAGGTCAGTTATAGAGGATTTAATCCTCAAGTTAATATTTTGCTTAAGGTTATAAAACAAAATCTTTGGTTCTAAGAAAAGTTTTTTTTTCTTTTTTTGAAGAGAGGCAGTGCAACGGTTTTTTGACCACTGCAAAACATCAACGAATTTTTAGTTTTACAAACTTTTGTATAGTCATTAACATTATGCAAACCACTTTTAAATAAATAAATACCAGCATTGGTATTATGCGTGCTAACTGCCATACAGAAATGCTAGTTTGGTTGCTAACATCAGGCGCCGAATGTTAGAATAAATATTATCAAGGCCAAGCGGATTTCCCGTTTCGTGCATATCACATCTGTACTGACATTAGCTAGAGCTCTCGTCGAGAACCATCATGGAAATAATAAGGGTTCTGGCATGTAACTTGCGTCTGGCCTTGTGCTGTAGTAGAGCCCTAGTGCGCTGAACACTAAGCTTTGTGGTTTTAACGATGGTAAAAATTAAAAAAAATAAGTTATTAGACAAACTGAATAATTTTGTTGTAGCGTTCTTCTTCTTCTTTTTTTATATAACGTCTTTTTAACGACGTCTTTAAATGACTTTTAATAAATAACTTCGTTTGGATAAATCTTTTGATTAATTCATTTAATAATTCTTTGGACATTTGTTTAAATAGCACTTAAAATATTCCTTTAATAATTTCGTAAAAGTTACGATAAAACATGTTTTTCAACGCTTCGTTAGAAAATCTTCAATTAGATTTTTATTTTATAATTCTCAACTTTTAAGAAGTCGTTTAGTATATCAATTGTAAGGCTCCGCCGCATATTCATTTGTTAGAATGAACACGCCTTATCTGGTTTTATAAAAATAAGGCAGTCTGTATGCTGTATTTAAAGAGAATATAAATTCTACTTTCGCACTTGCAAGTATCAACTTATAGTTCATTCACGTCAACTTTGCGATAAAATATCGATCCAAGATGAACGTCCTTCAACCGTACGATGAATAGTTGGATTTTATGTAATGTTATGCGAGAAAACAATAAGTTTGAATTTTAAGGAAACGTTCTACAAAGTACGTAGAAATTTTATGGTTTGGAAATTAAGTCCGATGATGAATTGAAATGGTAGTTTTAAAGTTTTTGGTCAAGATTTACACACAGTAGAACATCTAATTTTGGTATTAGAGTTTGGTTGGTCCAGATTGTGCGTATAAGAAAAACGCATGGAAGTTCGTATGGTCCGGTCCAAGGATCAAGCAGTTGTTCGTGTTCTGTAGAACATGTGGATTTTGCGTCACTTGTTTTTTTAAAAAACGTATGTATTAACACCTGCCCTAACATGCTGCAACGCCAACATGTAAACAACACCTGCTGAACCAAGGTAAGAGATTAGAATTATTTTTACACCACGTCTACATTTGGTGATCTTTGATACGAGACTGTTTCGAAAAATATCTTTGTAACCATCTATTATCATTTATCCGTTTAACAAATTAAGAAGAACCTTAGTAAATTTTTATTGTCAATACTATTTTATAAAGTTAGGCAAACCTAAAAAGTTCTTATTGATGTTTCATATATGCATGATTTCACTTACAATTTCTGAATAATGAATTAATAGACAATGTAGTTAAAGTTTTATAAATATGTAAACAGAAAAACAGATCTGATATTTCTGGTAAAAGTTCAAATTAAACTTTTGTAACGAATGCAACATTTAAAGTTTTTAATATTTTTTGAATATATAATCCTACCTTATGAGTAGATGAAACTTGTATTATCTTTTCTTAAACATGAATTTTATATTTACAATTTTATGAAGGAACAATTTTAATTAAAGAAGCAACATTTAATTTTCTTAATTGTTTTATTCCGAACAAGTACGTTCAGAAATAGGGTAACAACGTATAAGATCAAATAGCGTAAAGTGGTAAACCCAATTTAACAAGAAGCTTTGATAGCCTTTTCAGAATTTGAAGCGTAAAATCTGTGTTCATATTATTGTTGCCTGATTAATCTTTGTTGTGTTTTTATATGAGGTAACAAGAGAATACCTCTTGTGTCCTCATTTTTGTAAATTTAATTAAATTTTCTTTACAGCTTCTGCGTTAGCAGTTAATACGGTATTCCTCCTTAAGGACGTCCAGGTCCCCCTTAGGGAAATCCTGTGTTTAAAGTTAATGACTTGGTGGCGCCCTATTAAAATCTCTGTTTTGTTAAAAATTTAGCCCTAGTAAGAAAATAATGCTCTGTAAAAAGAACCACGACCAATCCTCATAAGCTCTGCCCTAGGAATAGACCCCTAGCATAGTCGGAAGATATTTGCGTTCTACCATTTTAAGAAAATCCCTCCTTAAAGGTCACTGGTCACATTAGGGGATAAAAAAAACCCGTAACATGTTACCGACCAATGTATAAAATAAGATTATAATATATATATATATATATATATATATATATATATCTACCTACTCTATCTCTTACTCTATCACTTACCGGTTCCTATATTATCCCAATGGCAAGCGTCTAATTTGAATAACTCTCCTTATTCTCTTGAATAGTCAACGTTTTATTGCGCGTATGTAGATCAAAAAGACATCCACTTTAAATAACGTCGATGTCTATCATTTAATAAACACGATATGCAATTTACATTTAGCCACTTTAAGAACATTAAATAACTTCGATTTTGAGCTACCTTTTTAAGGTATGCGAAGATAATTCCCGTACTGGTCTGAATGGTAAATTGCATTAAGTGTTTATCTTCGTTAAAAATAACAAATTTATGAATTGCTAAAGCAAAGAATACTATCCGCGTGTAAGGAATTATTCCAGAAAAATACTTCATTAATTTGCTTAAACACACTCGAATTCGAAAGTCTTCGAGAGAGTTATAAATCATATATGTCAAAGCAAATTAATTATCTTGTATGATGAATAAACTCGCCAATTCAAAGAAGTGTTGCTACCGAAAGGTTATAAAATAGATAAGATAGCTCTAATTATATTACAGAAGTCGTAGAAGGGAGATAGCAATGAGTGGCTTTGAATACATTAAAAAGGAATACGAGACGATATACGACTATAATAACTTTATACTGACAGCTCCTTAAACGCGAAATTGTAAGTATTTATTGCATTAGACGGGTGACTAATGCTTCGAGAACGTAATCGGAGGATGACGTATTGAGTTTGTTTTAATATATAAAGACGGAAGTTATTAGGGAGCGGGTCATTTATTCCTTCGACGTCAAACATGTAACTTTAAGCGTTGTAATTCATTTTGTAACATAGAAATTGGAAGGTAAGTTATGACAGTGGATAGAATAGGTTCCTTCTGGGCCACTTTGATCCTCACCGATCGATCCCTCCGCCTTTTTACATGTAAATTCACATAAGGAGGAAATGAGGAGATGAATCTCCATCTTGCTCTCGCTTTGTGGACCGCCTTGTGGGATTTTTTAACCCCCAACCACCCCTACCCTAAAAAATCGGTAACCTAACCCCTAAAATTTTCGAGATACCTCTCGGTGCCTATAAGCACCGCACCCACGAAATAAATCTATATTGTTTAATATCAATTAATATTAGAATTTTCTCAGCTACCCGAATCTCTAGGAATTTTTTAGATAGCATCATCCCCTAGAGAGCTACCCCAATTTTAAGATTTTTTTACCGCTAACATTCTAAACCAAATAGTTTTCTTCGACTAGCCATTGCATCTTTCGAGATAAACCTACCTTGTTTGGTATCAATTAATATTAGAAGTTTCTCAGCTACCCGAATCTATAGGATTCTTTTAGATTGCGCCATCCCCAAGAAAGCTACTTTTATTTTAAGATTTGTTGATGGTAGTGATTTTTTGACCGTCCGCATAAATTTTTTAACCATGCGGCACATCAAATTAGTCTAGAACTTTATGCAGAATCCGAATCTACAAACAGATTTAAAATAGGACCACCCCTTACAAAGTTACATACATATCCTCTAGCGAACATACCGCCACCGTACCACTACTCGCTTTTAATGTCATACCATACTTTCTATCTTGTTTAGCTCATCCTTTGAGATAAATGTACCTTGTTTGGTATCAATTAATATTAGAATTTTCTCAGCTACCCGATGGGGTTATTAACAATCAACTCAAAATTATATGGCATAGGTATGGGTAATCAAAATTATAAAGGGTAATTGTTTCCGTTCTCTGGGATCGGTGATTGAGCACAGAAACAAAAATAAGCTGCAATATATATGGAAATTAAAATTTATAAGACAATCTATACACAGTAGTCATAAATTCTTTGCATATATCTACATTTATAATAATATTATCATTGTACACGTTTTTAGGCTAAACATGTATATACATTGTGACCCTAAAACTGTCATGTAATGTGTACAACTTAAATCTAAGCAATATATACAACTTATAAACTAGGTAAAATAAAATCTATCATCTATTTCCCTATGCCCCCATGCATACGTTAAGGTCGTGTTAGGGATGACGCAACGCTTGTCATCTGCGCCCGATAAACTAACCTTGCTAAGTAACAGCGTAAACAAATCATGTTTTTTGCTCCTAATAGACCGCATCGAATGCACGAACGCTCGGAAGTTACTGTTATGTGCTACGTCCTTAAAACTATCAACACTTATACCCTGCACAACACTACGCTTAACCCCTTTAATCTCTTTTATTACATCCTTTTCGCTAACTATACCGTAACTCTTGGCGCGAGTACCCACAAACTCTAAAACTAACTCACCACCAAACTCATCTTTGAGCTTTCCGGGCACTTTCTTGTTTACAAGTGGGATCTTATATTTATTGTCTGGATGATTCTAATCCCTGCGTACAAAGCGAGTTGGTATCTCTTAAAACGCCAGGTATATACAGTATAAAGGAAGCGCTGCCTGGTGGCTATAAATAACTGTCGTTCCCCACCCCTAGGCTTTATATTGCAATATGCTATTGTGATTAACTGTAGTAAGTTACTTAGTAAATATGACAATTTGAGACATATATGGGACAGTTTGATCAAAGGTTAGAGCAGCATTTGGTGCGATTGGCGCCATGGACCTATATTGTATAAGACCCGAAAGCGTAGAATGCCTATTTATTGTATCGCAAGTTCCCCAGACGTCACTGCGCTCCATTCCTCTAGGAGTATCCCCACTGGGGCGACGTCTTATCAGCGACCTGTGCGCATGCGCTCTAATTTGTCTATTTTCTGATCATTCTGCTATTTAAAAGGGGTCTCAGCCTATTTTCCTTAGTTGTGTTTCTTCTACGACCACAAAACATTGTGGTTTACGTGTTTTAAACTGAGTATTAAACGTCGTTTATTGTCCAAATTACATTAGAATCCTGGGGCGACGTTATATATTGGCTGACTGTGCGCATGCGCTCTAATTTGTCTATTTTCTGATCATTTGGCTATTTATAAGTAGTCTCAGCCCATTTTCCTTAGTTGTGTTGCTTCTACGACCACAAAACATTGTGGTATACGTGTTTTAAACTGAGTAATAAACATCGTTTTATTGTGCAGATTACAATGGAATCCATCAGAGTATTCGTCTGCGATGTGTGCCAAAAAAACTTCTCGATCCAGAGCAACCTTAACCGACACAAAAAGGAGGTCCATAATATCATTAGACCACCACGTCAGGTTACAGCCCCAGCTCCACCGACTGGATTACCAGCACCAGCATCATTTGTGTGCGACATTTGTGATATGGAATTTGGGCGTCGAGCTAATTTAACCCAGCATCAACACGCCCTCCACGGAGATACTATTTCTTCTACATCGATGTTTGCCAAACGTGGAGCATCACCACCACGTGCTGCACCCGTCCCAAAACGCCAGCGACAGGACATACGATATTGCGAGGATTGCAATATGGACGTTCCTTTACGCCAGTTTCTCGGCCATTTACGTAGTGCCGCGCATAAGACCGAATCCGGAGACCCCAAACAAGATGCGATACAACTGTTATCGTCTGCCTTCTGCTCCCGGATCGCAACTTACCGCATTAATAATCTGTCGGGTTGTAGAGACATTGGAGACTTTTTACTTGAACAAAAGCAGCATTTTGTAAAGTTGATCCAAAACACCTTAGAGGTTCACACGACCCTTAAAATTAATGTGGAAGTGTTTGGTATGTACACAAAAATGGACTTGGGTGATACCGAAGCAACTAAATCTTTCAATACCAAGAATCAAATTATAACCCGATCGAGCGATTTGAACAAAGTGTATACGGCGTTTTCTCGGGAGATGCTCGATAAATCCCAAGAATTTAAACATCACCAGTCTGGTTGCGCCTTACAACGTGTCCTGCATTTAGAATTAAACATCAACAAATACCAGCCACTTACGGGATCCTCTTACATTGACCTTCCACACTGGATAAAAGCTAAAAAAGCGGTGGTGAATGTTAAAAACCTAGGCGCAGCCTGTTTTGCATACTCCATTGTAGCAGCGCTGTATCCTGCTGAGCATCACCCCCACGTCTTAGCAAGTAACTCCATTACTCAAGCTGCTTAAATTTGGGTGGTATAGAGTTCCTTATGGCCTTTGACAAGATTGTCAAGTTCGAGGCTTTGAACGATCTTAGTATCAAGGTATTCGGAGTAGAAAGAAGGTCTATTGTTGGTCATCTACATTTTACTAAACGCAGGAGAGCCCGGCACGTTAACTTACTGTTCATCCAGGATGAAGAAAAAGGTCACTTTTGTTGGATCAAGGATTTGGGTCGTCTGGTCGGTAAACAGTTATCAAAACGTCGTTTACATAAATGGATCTGCGATGGATGTTTAATCTTTTTTCCGACTGAGACTGCCTTAATCAGGCATACTAAGCGGGACTGTAACCATGTCGTAACCCAAATGCCCACCGTCTTCAACAACGTTTAGTAATTTTCGAGCCTCCAAAAACAAATGCAAGTCCCATTCGTTATTTATGCCGACTTTGAGTCGCTTCTACAGCCGTACAGTTTTGCAACGCCCGACCTCTCCACGTCATCTACAACACCGCTCCAGCTGCATACCCCTTATAGCTGGGCATATTACATCAAATGCAGCTACGATGACTCCCTCAATAAATTTGAGATCTACAGGGGCCCAGACGCAGCACGTAAATTTGTTACCAAACCTAGAGAGGAAGCTAGACGTCTGGGTAAGATATTTACGACGAATGTGCCCATGATTCCTTTAGATGCCCAGAATGAGCTTTTGTTCCACACTACCGAAGACTGTGGGATATGCAAGAGACCGCTTGGAACAGACCGTGTGCGGGATTACAACCACATAAATGGGGCGTACCGCTTCCCTGCACACTCCAAATGTAACATCCTCTATCGAGTTCCGCAGTTTATTCTAGTAGTATTCCATAACCTTAGTGGATATGATCCTCATTTCATCATAAAAGAACTGGGGTATGATAACGAAAAGATTAGCGTTATACCGAACAATAAAGAACGATTCATCTCGTTTTCAAAAACTGTACGGCTATACGATACAGAAGTGACCTTGGACGATGAAGAAAAGACTGCCGGCAGGTCTTATGTCCAACTTCGGTTTATCGACTCTCTCCGTTTTATGGCGTCCGGGTTGGATACACTGGCGAAGAATTTGACCCAGGACCAGTTTGTAGAGGTCAGACGTCACTTGCCCGAGGACTCCAAGTTCCAACTGGTTACCAAGAAAGGAGTGTTTCCGTACACTTACATACAAAGTATGGAAGTATTGGAGGAAACAGCTCTCCCACCACAGGCTGTCTTCTACAATGATCTCGCCTCTACATCCCTTACCACCGACGAATACGAGAGGGCTCAGAAGGTGTGGCGCGACTTTGGTCTCAACACGCTCGGAGAATATAGCGACCTCTATTTGAAGACAGATGTGCTGTTGTTGGCAGACGTCTTCGAGAACTTTCGCCGAGTGTGCATCTCGACCTATAAAGTCGATCCATGACAGTATGTGACAGCGCTCTCATTAACCTGGGACGCTATGTTAAAATACACCGGCGTGAACCTGGAGCTCCTCACGGATATTGATATGTATCATTTTATAAAGTCTGGAATCAGAGGGGGTCTGACCCAGTGTAGTGGACGTTACGCTGCTGCTAATAATAAGTACATGGAAGAGTACGATCCTACGGCTCCGTCCAAGTATTTGGCCTACTACGATGCCAATAACTTATATGGCTGGGCCATGAGCCAGGCTCTCCTTATTGGAGGATTCCGATGGCTGTCCCCTACCGATGCAGCCGGTCTCCAAGCCACCATATTAAATGTTCCCAAGGACCCTGCGAAAGGATTCATTCTGGAGGTCGACTTGGAGTACCCTCCACATTTACACGATCTCCACAATGACCTGCCATTCTGCTCGGAAATGAAGACGCCGCCTTATATCACATCTAAGACTCCGAAGCTTCTTGCCACCTTAGAAGACAAACGCCGTTACATTATCCACTACAGGAATCTACAGCAGTGTGTGCGGAATGGATTAGTGTTGACCTCCATCCATCGGGTTCCCGAGTTCGACCAGTCTCCATGGTTGAAGCCTTATATCGAGTTGAACACGGAACTTCGCACTCGTGCCACCAACGCTTTTGGGAAGGACTTTTTCAAACTCATGAACAACGCCATCTTTGGTAAAACCATGGAGAACGTAGACAAGCGCGTCGACGTGAAGCTTGTGACTTGGTGGAAGTGTGACCGGAAGACCTTGCGCGCGAGTACCCTGATTGCCCGCCCGAACTTTAATTGTAATCTGGTACTACGCGAAAATTTAGCACTCATACAGATGGACCGCGTTAAAGTCACCTATAACAAACCCATATATGCAGGCTTTTCGATTTTAGATCTATCAAAAACCTTGATTTACGACTTTCACTATTAGAAACTGATGCCTCTGTATGGGTCTAAGTTTTCGCTTTTGTGTACAGATACCGATTTGCTCGTGTATAGTATCGAAACAAAGGACTTGTACAGTAATATTCATGCCCGCCTGGACCTATTCGACACCAGTGACTACCACCCAGACAATAAATATAAGATCCCACTTGTAAACAAGAAAGTGCCGGAAAGTTCAAAGATGAGTTTGGTGGTGAGTTAGTTTTAGAGTTTGTGGGTACTCGCGCCAAGAGTTACGGTATAGTTAGCGAAAAGGATGTAATAAAAAAGGTTAAAGGGGTTAAGCGTAGTGTTGTGCAGGGTATAAGTGTTGAAAGTTTTAAGGACGTACAACATAACAGTAACTTCCGAGCGTTCGTGCATTCGATGCGGTCTATTAGGAGCAGAAAACATGATTTGTTTACGCTGTTACTTAACAACGTTAGTTTATCGGGCGCAGATAACAAGCGTTTTGTCATTCATAACACGACCTTAACGTATGCATGGGGGCATAGGGAAATAGATGATAGTTTTTATTTTACCTAGTTTATAAGTTGTATATATTGCTTACATTTAAGTTGTACACATTACATGACAGTTTTAGGGTCACAATGTATATACATGTTTAGCCTAAAAACGTGTACAGTGATAATATTATTGTAAATGTAGATACATGCAAAGAATTTATGACTGCTGTGTATAGATTGTCTAATAAATTTTAATTTCCATATATATTGCAGCTTATTTTTGTTTCTGTGCTTAATCACCGATCCCAGAGAACGGAAACAATTACCCTTTACAATTTTGATTACCCATACCTATGCCATATAATTTTGAGTTGATTTTTAATAACCCCATCGGGTAGCTGAGAAAATTTTAATATTAATTGATACCAAACAAGGTACATTTATCTCGAAAAATGAGCTAAACAAGATAGAAAGTATGGTATGACATTAAAAGCGAGTAGTGGTACGGTGGCGGTATGTTCGCTAAAGGATATGTGTGTAACTTTGTAAGGGGTGGTCCTATTTTAAATCTGTTTGCAGATTCGGATTCTGCATAAAATTCTAGACTAATTTGATGTGACGCATGGTTAAAAATTTATGCAGACGACCAAAAAATCACTACCAGCAACAAATCTTAAAATGAGAGTAGCTCTCTGGGGGATGGCGCAATCTAAAAAATTCCTATAGATTCGGGTAGCTGAGAAACTTCTAATATTAATTGATACTAAACGATATAGATTTATTTTGTGGGTGCGGTGCCTATAGGCACCGAGAGGTATCTCGAAAATTTTAAGGGTTAGGTTACCGATTTTTTAGGGTAGGGGTGATTGGGGTTAAAAAATCTTACAAGGCGGTCCACAAAGCGAGAGCAAAATGGAGATTCATCTCCTCATTTCCTCCTTATGTGAATTTACATGTAAAAGGGTGGAGGGATCGATCGGTGAGGATTGAAGCGGCCCAGAAGGAACCTATTCTATCTACTTATGAAGAATAATTATTTTAAAGAGTACAACGACGATTAATCGTAAATAATATTAGTGCAAGGGCACAACCTAATTTTAATCTTTCATTAGTATAAATAAAATTAAATAAAAACCCTTAACCACAAAAAATATTTAAATTACTAGATACGTATTTCGACCACTATGTGGTCATCATCAGTAGGAAAAAAAAAAAAAATAGCTGTATAATTTACTATATTGTTGCTTTAAACACTATCGAGGATATTCTCCTCACCCGCAGGCTGGTGTTCTCAACAACAAACAAGTGAATTGTGACATTATAACTTAAACCTACCTAATTTATACTAATTCTAAATCTACTGAAGCGGAACCAGTTTAATTTTGCTTTCTCATTGGTTGTTGACCAATAGGGAAAGCAAAGCAGATGACTCTATTGGCCCTTTATCGGTGTTTAAGAGGGGTCCTTTATGTTTAACAATTTTAATTGATTCATAGGCATTTAAGGAGGAAAACGTTGGTACCGCTTTTAACAATTTAACATTTTCTAGTTTAATGGGGTGGCTGGTTTCAAATATATGTTTGGCGACCTGAGACCTTTCATATTTACCATATTTAAAGTGAGCAATGTGTTCTTTAAATCTTGTTGTTATATTCTTCTTGGTCTGACCAATATATTTTTGAAAACACCCTGGCCCTGCACAACTAATTTCATAAATCCCCGACTTTTGCAATTTTTCCACCTTGTCTTTTGGATTACCTAGCAAATCTTTAATTTTATTAGTATTAGTGAAAGCAATTTTGAAATTACACTGTTTGAATATTTTATCAAGACCCTTTGTGGTTTTGTGAAACGGAAGTTTAACATATTTAACATTATCGTTAGAGGTGGTTGATTGCAAAGTTGTTGATTTACGGATGTTGATCCTATTTTTACACTTTCTAAAAATATTATCTATAATATCAGAAGAGAAACCATTGTAATTCGCTATTTGTTTAATAAGAGCAAATTCCTTATTAAATCTGTTTTTATTTAAAGGGAAATTCAATAATCTATTAATTCAAAAGTTAAATGAAGCCAACTTATGTTGTATGCTATGATTAGAGGAAGACAAAATAAAGCGATTTACATTGGTTTCTTTTCTATAAATGTCAAATTCTAATTTATTACCATTTCTAATTACTAATGTATCTAAAAGGGTAATTGTCCATTATTCTCTAGTTCATACGTAAATTTTATGCTTTGAAATTTTGAATTCATCTCATTAAGAAAATCATCAACATTTGATTTAGAAGTGTCAAAACTGCAAAAATATCATCCACGTACCTTAACCATATTCTTGGGAAGTATTTGGAGTTTTCTTTTAACTCGGTTTCAAAATGAGACATAAATAAATTTGCTATGAAAGGTGATAAGCTATTTCCATTGCTGTGCCTTCATGTTGTTCGTACAACTTGTTGTTGAATTGAAAACAGTTCTGGGACATGCAATGCGAAACAAGCTTGATATAGTCCTCAACTTTATCATCATCAATATCACTATCTATAAGAACATCCTTTAAATATGTTAAAGTACGTGGTATTGGAACACTAGGGAATAATGAACTGACATCAAATGAAATTAAGATTTCGTTCTCTTCTAATGTGATATTTTAATTTTATTAATGAACTCTAAAGAGTTTTGTACAGACAAACTATTAAACTTTAAATTCTTAAATTCATTTGACAGCCATCGTGATAAATAGTAAGTCGGTGAGTTGATACCTGAAACTATTGGTCTCATCGATTTATTATTTTGTGAATCTTTGGTAAACAGTACAGCTTTGGCATTTCAGGATTCGAAATTTTTAATTTTAATTTTAGTGTGGGCGAAATTAGGTTTGGACATTCTTTCAAAACAGACTCTGTTGATTTAATCATTTTATTTAAAGGAACTTCATTTTACGTTTTTGACTATTGGTCTGTAAGGACCCTCAGACAGCAAAGTCTCTACTCTATCAACATAGTCTTGTTTATCCAGAATAACCAACCTATTCCCCTTATCAGCCTTTAAATAATAACAATTCTTTTGTCGTAAATCTTTAATAATCAGATGATCTTTCCTTGTTTGTTCTGAGGCATTCCTTGCGCAAGTGCGTAAGTTGTTCGAAAGTTGAATTTTGCACGCGTTTCTAATAAAGTTTTTTGAATTGTCATCTAATTTTGAAATGGATTTTTCAATGCCAGCAATAATGTCTTCCAAAGGAGTTTTCAAATGATCTACTCCAAATTTTAGGCCTCGATCAAGGAAAGTCAACTCTTCATTATTAAAGATTTTCGACGATTCGTTAACAACTATTGACTCTAATTGAGGTGAAGTAATTTCCAGTTTTTTAGGAGGTACATTGACATTGTGTTTCTTTAAAAGAAACTTCAACTTAGTGTTTTGCCTATTAATTTTGTCTAACAATTTATGATTGTTGACTTCAAAACAAATCTCTGAAATTATTCCATTCCTGAAAACCGGACTCGGATAAATTGCACGTTAGTGCTAGGTGCGATTTATACGTTTCCAGTTCCAATCTACTAAGTTTACTGTACAGATATTTGATTTCCAAATTAAGCCATTTATCTTTTGCAAAATTGATTATTGCGTTACTACGTTTAGAATTACTGCTGATTTTTACGTTAATGAAATTTGGAAAAACTTTGTGGGCTTTACAACTTTTTAGAAATCGAATATCTGCTTTTAGAAAACTAATTTTAAGAGCTAAGCTCCGATACCTATTAAGTTCCGAAGACTTGTTTCGCATTGCATGTCCCAGAACTGTTTTCAATTCAACAACAAGTTGTACGAACAACATGAAGGCACAGCAATGGGAAATAGCTTATCACCTTTCATAGCAAATTTATTTATGTCTCATTTTGAAACCGAGTTAAAAGAAAACTCCAAATACTTCCCAAGAATATGGTTAAGGTACGTGGATGATATTTTTGCAGTTTTTGACACTTCTAAATCAAATGTTGATGATTTTCTTAATGAGATGAATTCAAAATTTCAAAGCATAAAATTTACGTATGAACTAGAGAATAATGGACAATTACCCTTTTTAGATACATTAGTAATTAGAAATGGTAATAAATTAGAATTTGACATTTATAGAAAAGAAACCAATGTAAATCGCTTTATTTTGTCTTCCTCTAATCATAGCATACAACATAAGTTGGCTTCATTTAACTTTTGAATTAATAGATTATTGAATTTCCCTTTAAATAAAAACAGATTTAATAAGGAATTTGCTCTTATTAAACAAATAGCGAATTACAATGGTTTCTCTTCTGATATTATAGATAATATTTTTAGAAAGTGTAAAAATAGGATCAACATCCGTAAATCAACAACTTTGCAATCAACCACCTCTAACGATAATGTTAAATATGTTAAACTTCCGTTTCACAAAACCACAAAGGGTCTTGATAAAATATTCAAACAGTGTAATTTCAAAATTGCTTTCACTAATACTAATAAAATTAAAGATTTGCTAGGTAATCCAAAAGACAAGGTGGAAAAATTGCAAAGTCGGGGATTTATGAAATTAGTTGTGCAGGGCCAGGGTGTTTTCAAAAATATATTGGTCAGACCAAGAGGAATATAACAACAAGATTTAAAGAACACATTGCTCACTTTAAATATGGTAAATATGAAAGGTCTCAGGTCGCCAAACATATATTTGAAACCAGCCACCCGTTAAACTAGAAAATGTTAAATTGTTAAAAGCGGTACCAACGTTTTCCTCCTTAAATGCCTATGAATCAATTAAAATTGTTAAACATAAAGGACCCTCTTAAACACCGATAAAGGGCCAATAGAGTCATCTGCTTTGCTTTCCTATTGGTAAACAACCAATGAGAAAGCAAAATTAAACTGGTTCCGCTTCAGTAGATTTAGAATTAGTATAAATTAGGTAGGTTTAAGTTATAATGTCACAATTCACTTGTTTGTTGTTGAGAACACCAGCCTGCGGGTGAGGAGAATATCCTCGATAGTGTTTAAAGCAACAATATAGTAAATTATACAGCTATTTTTTTTTTTTTTTTTCCTACTGATGATGACCACATAGTGGTCGAAATACGTATCTAGTAATTTAAATATTTTTTGTGGTTAAGGGTTTTTATTTAATTTTATTTAAATCGTGCCACAGTGTTCCTATAGATTATTAACTATGACTTCCCGGTCTTCGGAACTTAATAGGTATCGGAGCTTAGCTCTTAAAATTAGTTTTCTAAAAGCAGATATTCGATTTCTAAAAAGTTGTAAAGCCCACAAAGTTTTTCCAAATTTCATTAACGTAAAAATCAGCAGTAATTCTAAACGTAGTAACGCAATAATCAATTTTGCAAAAGATAAATGGCTTAATTTGGAAATCAAATATCTGTACAGTAAACTTAGTAGATTGGAACTGGAAACGTATAAATCGCACCTAGCACTAACGTGCAATTTATCCGAGTCCGGTTTTCAGGAATGGAATAATTTCCAGAGATTTGTTTTTGAAGTCAACAATCATAAATTGTTAGACAAAATTAATAGGCAAAACACTAAGTTGAAGTTTCTTTTAAAGAAACACAATGTCAATGTACCTCCTAAAAAACTGGAAATTACTTCACCTCAATTAGAGTCAATAGTTGTTAACGAATCGTCGAAAATCTTTAATATTGAGAGTTGACTTTCCTTGATCGAGGCCTAAAATTTGGAGTAGATCATTTGAAAACTCCTTTGGAAGACATTATTGCTGGCATTGAAAATCCATTTCAAAATTAGATGACAATTCAAAAACTTTATTAGAAACGCGTGCAAAATTCAACTTTCGAACAACTTACGCACTTGCGCAAGGAATGCCTCAGAACAAACAAGGAAAGATCATCTGATTATTAAAGATTTACGACAAAAGAATTGTTATTATTTAAAGGCTGATAAGGGAATAGGTTGGTTATTCTGGATAAACAAGACTATGTTGATAGAGTAGAGACTTTGCTGTCTGAGGGTCCTTACAGACCAATAGTCAAAAACGTAAAATGAAGTTCCTTTAAATAAAATGATTAAATCAACAGAGTCTGTTTTGAAAGAATGTCCAAACCTAATTTCGCCCACACTAAAATTAAAATTAAAATTTCGAATCCTGAAATGCCAAAGCTGTACTGTTTACCAAAGATTCACAAAAATAATAAATCGATGAGACCAATAGTTTCAGGTATCAACTCACCGACTTACTATTTATCACGATGGCTGTCAAATGAATTTAAGAATTTAAAGTTTAATAGTTTGTCTGTACAAAACTCTTTAGAGTTCATTAATAAAATTAAAAATATCACATTAGAAGAGAACGAAATCTTAATTTCATTTGATGTCAGTTCATTATTCCTAGTGTTCCAATACCACGTACTTTAACATATTTAAAGGATGTTCTTATAGATAGTGATATTGATGATGATAAGGTTGAGGACTATATCAAGCTTGTTTCGCATTGCATGTCCCAGAACTGTTTTCAATTCAACAACAAGTTGTACGAACAACATGAAGGCACAGCAATGGGAAATAGCTTATCACCTTTCATAGCAAATTTATTTATGTCTCATTTTGAAACCGAGTTAAAGAAAACTCCAAATACTTCCCAAGAATATGGTTAAGGTACGTGGATGATATTTTTGCAGTTTTGACACTTCTAAATCAAATGTTGATGATTTTCTTAATGAGATGAATTCAAAATTTCAAAGCATAAAATTTACGTATGAACTAGAGAATAATGGACAATTACCCTTTTAGATACATTAGTAATTAGAAATGGTAATAAATTAGAATTTGACATTTATAGAAAAGAAACCAATGTAAATCGCTTTATTTTGTCTTCCTCTAATCATAGCATACAACATAAGTTGGCTTCATTTAACTTTTGAATTAATAGATTATTGAATTTCCCTTTAAATAAAAACAGATTTAATAAGGAATTTGCTCTTATTAAACAAATAGCGAATTACAATGGTTTCTCTTCTGATATTATAGATAATATTTTTAGAAAGTGTAAAAATAGGATCAACATCCGTAAATCAACAACTTTGCAATCAACCACCTCTAACGATAATGTTAAATATGTTAAACTTCCGTTTCACAAAACCACAAAGGGTCTTGATAAAATATTCAAACAGTGTAATTTCAAAATTGCTTTCACTAATACTAATAAAATTAAAGATTTGCTAGGTAATCCAAAAGACAAGGTGGAAAAATTGCAAAAGTCGGGGATTTATGAAATTAGTTGTGCAGGGCCAGGGTGTTTTCAAAAATATATTGGTCAGACCAAGAGGAATATAACAACAAGATTTAAAGAACACATTGCTCACTTTAAATATGGTAAATATGAAAGGTCTCAGGTCGCCAAACATATATTTGAAACCAGCCACCCCGTTAAACTAGAAAATGTTAAATTGTTAAAAGCGGTACCAACGTTTTCCTCCTTAAATGCCTATGAATCAATTAAAATTGTTAAACATAAAGGACCTTTCTTAAACACCGATAAAGGGCCAATAGAGTCATCTGCTTTGCTTTCCCTATTGGTCAACAACCAATGAGAAAGCAAAATTAAACTGGTTCCGCTTCAGTAGATTTAGAATTAGTATAAATTAGGTAGGTTTAAGTTATAATGTCACAATTCACTTGTTTGTTGTTGAGAACACCAGCCTGCGGGTGAGGAGAATATCCTCGATAGTGTTTAAAGCAACAATATAGTAAATTATACAGCTATTTTTTTTTTTTTTTTTCCTACTGATGATGACCACATAGTGGTCGAAATACGTATCTAGTAATTTAAATATTTTTTGTGGTTAAGGGTTTTTATTTAATTTTATTTAAATCGTGCCACAGTGTTCCTATAGATTATTTCATTAGTAAATGTACTTTCTAAATAGTATACTTCGACGGATGGAAAATTAATTAGAATTTGAAATGGAACCAGAAACTTTTGAATGCAGTTAATTCGCATAGAAGCCATATTTTAAATAGTAATTATAAGCTAAGACAAATATCTAAAAAAAGAATTTGAAGATACAAACTGTAAGTATAAATTTGCTTTGTAAGAGAGATAATCGAGTATTATAAAGTAAATAAAGCTAGAATAAAGGGTTTATAATTTTATAAAAATTATTTGTCATTGGACAGTTTATTTTCAGCAATTTTGAGGTAACAACCCGAGTATTTTGACCATTACAAAATTTCTGCTCGAGATAGTTGTTTTATTTCATTTTCATAAAATTTACATCATATTTTCCCCTAAGCTATGCAGGCAAAAAAAGAGGACACGGTAAGTTAAATATTCATATTTTCTATTGCATTCCTACATTGATATAGACCGGCTGTACCCGATTCACAGCACCTTTTGTGGCTCCCAACGTTTAGGCAGCCGATCTAGAGCAATATATATATATATATATTGTTGTGGAATTAAAGGTTAAATAGGTGTAGACAATAAAATTTTAGCAACTGTGTATATAGGAAATAGGAGCAAATTATTTACGCGCCAAATTAATTAATTTATATAGTGAAAACGGACGATTATTAAGGTATTTTTTTATATTTAAATTGGAATGTTAAAATTGCATAAAGGAAGAAAGCTTTTGAGTACATAAGAGCTCAAGGATACGCATAAGTAATTATAACAATTTTTAATCAAACGCATGGAAGCAAAAAGGGAGCTTGCATGCATAGAAAATCAATAATTTTAAACGCAAATGTTCCATTTTAAAAGTCAACGTTTGTTTATACAAATACTAAGAAGGAAAGAAACCGAGAATTGTTATTTTAAACGGTCGGTTGATACAAGAAACACCTGTTGATTAAATGTCACGTTCAGGGAACTTAAATAAACGTTAAGACAGAATTCCTATGAAATTGTTTGCAACGGACGATTTGACCAACTGCTGCAAATATCAAATGCCTTGAAGAGAGAGTGGAATAAACGATCGATAATGTAAGACAGACAGAGAAGCGTATAAAGTAAGCGTTGGTTACAAGTCACATCTAAATACACGAGTAAATGTAAAGGTCGACTACGATATCGATTTTCTGTAACTTAAGAGGGGTTCTAAAGGAGACAACAAACACGCGTGAAACGGAAATAGATAGCGGATAGGTGGAGCGCTGTGACGAGGTAAAATCATATCATTGGTGGATGGCTAGCAGTTTTCTAGAAGAGCGCGTTCGTTAAGGTAGTAAACAAAATTCTATGTAACAGCACGACGAAAGTGGGATTTTTAAAAAGCTAGTGTTCGTTACGTTCAAAATTTTAAGAAGCAGCTTCGAAAATAAGCTTTTCAAGTGAAATAGGTTCCACTGGGGGGTTTTGAAAATGATATAAAACACGGAGAAAAATATTAAACTTTCTTTCTCTTTCCATTTAGATCTGAGACCGTGCTTAGATCTACAACGTAATAGTAGTAAATGCTTTTACGGTTATTAATTATTGTGTTTAGTCAGTAAAGTTGCATATAACATCCTGTTTAGAAATTATGAAAGCTGTAGTAGCGTACCGCATGTTGTAAAGTGATATTGCACGAGTTGGTGCTTTTGTTTAGATAAAAGGTGCCGTTACTACAACAAAGCTATTAAATGCAGGGATGATATTTGAGGTAAGCAAAGTCTAAACCGTAACTTGTATGCATGACGTATATTTGATATGGAATGTTGCGTTTGAGACCAAGCTAATATCTGGGGAGAAGAACAGTAGTGGTAGCGGAGGTTTGAATGGTGGGAATCTGTGGATCCAGGCATTAGCGTAGTAGATGGACACATCGACGAGGATTTCTGGTAACCATCTTCAGTGGAGACGAAGATTGAAGGCGACTCTAGGTAACGAAACTTAAATTCCTGTTTTTGTATAAACATTTGTGTTGATATTTTTTGTGTTTGTGTGTGTTTTGACTTTTGTGTGGCGTATTTATTACCTTAAAACTTATTAAAAAAGGTACATGTGCAGGACAATTAATTTTGATTATTAAAAAAGAGTTTATTGATGATATATAAAGGTTTATTCATGATATAAATTGTTGTTGTAAGGAGTAAATGGGTCTTTAAATTTGTTTTTAATGAAATGCAAGGTTTAAAAAGCATTTACAGAAACTGGGTTATAATGAGCTCAAAATAGACCAGGAGAGAGTCAAACTAGGGTTGCATGAAGGGCCCATCTACTTGTATTATATAGAATGTGTTAAAATATATTAAAAACCAAGGACTTTAAAGTATTCAACAATTGAGCTGCTAACAGTTGGAACAAACTGTCTATACCAAGGTGTAAATATTTTAGTAAGAATGAAAACTTATTAATATCTGTAAATAAAAAGGTGGTATGGTTGTTGTATTATTTGATTATTTCATTTGACTGTGTGTGTGTGTGAGAAAGGTATGTACTTAAAATGGTAAGTATTCAAGAAGAGGCCGATTGCTGAGCTAGCCACGGTGAGCAGAAAAATACGAAAGCGTCCAAAAGGTAGGGTAAGAATTTTTTAAAATTTTTTTGAAAATTTTTATGTGGGCCCAAGCGTGGGCGAGATTTTAAGAAGGTTCCATGGCAATTTTATGACGTCCAAATTCGTGGGGCTTGAATGGTTTTTATTAAAAGGCTCGAGTGTTCCAGAAACTTCCATGGCAATATATATGTATATATATATATATATATATATATATATATATATATATATATTACTTTACCCCTAAACTTTCCTACCTATACTTTGTATGTGGTAGTATCTAATTTGTCAATGTAAACTATAACGGCGCCACAACAAAAGAATGATCGGAGCTTCTATTTTCAAGACCTCCTTTTATTGCAAACTACAAGTTTGCCAAATTCAATCACCACGGCTATAAAAACTCTAACTTCTTTAAGAATACAATCAATCTCAGGGTAATTAATAATTTAATTGTAAGATAGAATCTATCTTGCGCGGGTTCCATACAAGATAAATCCTATTTCAGAATTTCTAACAAACACACGGTTGTAACTTATAACTCAATGTAATATAAAGTTTTGTTGGTTAGTGTGTTCAATGATGCAACTTTTAAACAAGTGTTACTGTTTTTTATTTTTGAAATTTTAATACCTGTAGTTGCGTCCAGCTGATGTAGTCGTCCTTACAATCGCCTGGTTGTATTTTGAACTTCCGCACGTATCTACTCTACAAGAAATATGGTTTGTATTAGTATTGAATTGTTTTAGATTAGTAATTAAATGCTTTAAAATTGATACTACTTATTCTTGACGTAATGTGATCCGCTGTTGATCCTTTTACTCAACTTCGCCTTCTGTACTTCTCTCTTGTTAAAATTTTCCAATAAAACGCCGCTACTCTCCCATAAACTGTGACTTCTAAATTGCAACCAGCTACACCTAAACTTGAGCTCTGCTATGCTGTCTTGATTATTTTTGATTCAGGTTGAGCGCTTTTCTTCGTATAGACTCGTTACTCAGCTTAAACTGCTTTTAAAACTCTTAATAATTTTCGAGTTCACTATAATTTTAATTAAATAAGAAATGAAAAGTGTTCTATATAAACTGCTTTATTTTCAAAAATTAATTGTTCACTAATCAACAATCTTCTATATCACCATGGTTTCTGCCATCTTTTGTTTTTTTAAAAACCAATGCCCACTATTTTAATTGTAAATGCTTCAAACTGCTGTCTTGATCAACATGATCAGACTTCAAATCCACACTGGTTTTATACTTCACATTTTTTCAATGACATGGTTCTAAATATTTGATTTACAATAATAATAACATATTAAATTTACAACACAATAACATAATACAAGCGTTTTAAAAAAACTAACTACATTTTTACATCAATATTTATAGATACAAGTTTTGGATTATATTCATTTTAGCTACATGCATTATTTATATCTTTGTTAATTCAGGGTTTTAGAGTCTTCCATCACTGGACCTGGTATGCTTGAGTGAGATCTACAGCCACCAACAACTTGGAGTTGTATCATTGAACCCAACCAACTTTTGTTCTAAATACAAATGTACAACTGAATAAAAACTGCAATAGCTCAACATTGCTAAACTGATTAATACTTTTTAACCCCCTGCCCTTGGATCCGTTACAATATATATACATATTACTATGATATCGCCGTGCTGCGATGTATTTAACGCTCAGTTATCTGCTGCTCGTCACCGCTCTGTGTATCTAAATATTCTAGATTAAATTTTTAATTTCACACAATTAGAGTTATTCCTCGACTAGCTCAGTTTAACCCCATACAGTATTTTGCTGCTCTGCTTGATTTAGACAGGTTTGCGTCCGATGATAGTGCGATTATAAAAGATCTCAGTGAATACAAAGTAGGAATTGGACATAAGAACAATGCTACAGGTAAATTGTTCTCTAACAGACTGTAAAAGTGTTTTCAAGAAAATTGAGAATGCTTTTCAAACTGAAAACAATCTTCCTTTTGTGGAGAATTTGAGATTGCAACTAATGCTAATACAAAGCCAGAACATAGATATTTCATAACGCCTAATGGTGTTGTGTAGACGTGTTACCAGTAACCAAAAAAAAATATATCTTCTTTACAAGGCATATTCCTGAGGACGTGATCTACTATATATTCATCGATAGCTTCCACTTTACAAGTTTATCTTTAGAAACAATGGGTTCTAATCTGAACAAATATCCGTTACTAAAAAGTGAATTTTTTACTCTAAAGTAATGAGTAGTTTGTATCAAACTAGAAAAAATCTATAACTATATTATTTTATTGATTCGTTTGAAAAACTGAGTTATACCTCGTCGTCTATTCAACAAGCATTTTCTAAAAAGTTAGAAAAAAAACGAATTTTTAGGAAGGATGCACATGCATAGAAAATTTGAGAAGAATTTTATATTCAGGATTTACACCGTATTTCATGACGTAATGCTATTGGCTGAAGTTATTGAGCAATTAAGTGCAAGCTGTTATTTAACACTTGTCTCCACCTGTTATTATATTTCACCTGCATTTATGTGAGATGCAATGTCAAAGTATACAGGACCAAAACTTAAGTTATTGATAGATAATGATCAACTGTTGTTTATCGAAAAAGAGGTGCAAGGCGGTCTAAGTCAAGTGTGTTCGGAAAGACGTGCTTCCGCAGACAATAAATATTTACCAATATATAATTCTTCCAAAGCACATGTACACCTTGTATATTATGATATCAATAATCGGTATGGATGGGCAATAACCCAAACTCTGCCATATGGAGGCTTTGAATAAATGGACACCAACATCGAAGCTACAGCAGTTCCTTATAATGCTCCTGAAGATCTCTGAAGATGAAAACTAACTGTATCAAAAGCTCAAAGTAGGTACCAAGTTTCTGGCTACATTAAATTCTAAAAGAAGATACATTATTCACTACAGAAACAGGAAACAAGTCTTGATAAATGGTCTTAAATTGCCAATAATCCATCGAGTGCTAACATTTAAGCAAAGCTGTTGGCTGAAATATTACATCAACCTAATTCTGACAAAAATGTGCAAAGAATGAATTTGAGAAGAATCAATTAAAGCCAATGAATAACGCTATCTTTAAAAAGACGGTGGAAAATATACGAAAACATTGTAACGTAAAACTTGTGCAAGAATGGGAGGGTAGATACGATGCAGGAGCCAGGATATCCGGCCCATTATGCAAAAAATTAAAATTTTCGATGAAAACCTTGCGGCAGTGATACTACTTAAACCAGAAATATATTTTAATACGTCCATATATGTGGCATGTGCATTTTAGATATAGCCAAGTTAACTATTTACGATTTCCACTCTGGATATACGAACATTGGTTTTTATAATGACTGCTATATTCCCTTCACGGGTACAATTTAATCTACAAAATTATAAATCACAATCTTTAAGAAAGTGTGAAGTAAGACTGTGAACAGCGTTTTGATACATCGGACTACCACTCCAACAATATTTATGGAACTCCACTTATAGAAATCGTAAAGTTCTAATCCATTGTCGATATCCTCTGAATTGAAATTGATTTTATCTTTGATAAATGGAATGTAACAAACATAGGCGGCTCAAATAATAAATAATTCCAATACTCGAACGGGAAAATTCATTACACTATTTATTCAGCACACATTAGTTTAATAAACACTTACAATTTTAAATCGCATTAGATTACATCATAATTAGTTGTGGCGAATCCTCAAGAAGTCAATAATTGATTAATATTGAATAAACTAAATTTGTACCTGTTGAAGAATTACTGCTTTTTTTCTTCATTTTTGTAACATTGGAAAACACGCATAACACATTGTTTACAGTGCCTGGATCGCGCGTGAGATCCGTGGGGAGAACTGAAACTGACTGCTTTTAAGGACAAAAGGTAGACAGACAGCCATTGGTAATAAAATATACCTTGTGAGTGGAAACCGAACACAACTACTTAAGAAAAGGTATTGAGGGTGAAAACACGAAAATAATGAGAGACTTAAAACAGATTTTATTGGAATACGATCAAAGGTGTATGCAACGAGGACTTTCAAGGCAACCAAAGAAGAAGCGGAACACTCCGAAAAAGAAGAGCAATCATTTGTTATCTAACACTTCGACGTTGTCAAGAAGATAAAAGAAATTAAAGATCTGAAATAAAAAATAGAATTACCTTTGGTGATTATGTTCACTGCAGAATAGATTTAATGGAAATTTATAACGCAGAAGCTAATCCAGCCTTTCAAGAACCAGGTTAATATCGTCACTCAAAATAAGAATGACAAATGACACTTGCTCCGTAGGGGTTGGACATTATTTTATTATGGATGATAAAGATATATTATATTAATGTTAAAACGTAAGTTGTTAGTACATCTATTGTAAATGTTTATTTATGTACGATTGTAAATGTAAATTATATAATTGTAAATATAAATATTTGTATATTCTTATTAAAATTTTTTTGTTTAACTTTTATTTTATTTCCACGTTTCTAGTCTAATCATGAAAGCGTAACCCCATTCTATTAAATACTTTAAAGCTTTTCTAATGATCAGTAGAAGAATAGGGCAGAAGTGTTAAAAGTTTGAATTTTGACCTTGAAAAGTGAAAGTTTAGCTATAACGATGTCACGGGATCCTCGAATGAATGACCTTAAAGGGTACAAAAATAATCACAGCAAACCTTAAATATTTTCTTGTTGGAAAGTACATATAAAAATGGACAATTTCTTGCTCGTACGAACAAAACCTATCTACTGTGGATTATTACAAATGTCAGTTACATAAGGTATTATGTGCGATACAACTACCTTCATTTCACTTACTATATTAGTGTTTCACGTTTTTTGGATTTTTATATTGGCAAAAGTTGAAAACCCTTGTTTACATATTGGTATATGATAAGTTCCACTTACAATTAAAGTATTATTGCTTTTTCCGCAAAAGTCAATATTCTTCTTGTATAGAAATTCAAAATCTTCTGGTATTAATTCAGAATATTTAATTAACAGAGAGCTAGCTGACGATAACTAACCAACTCCTTTTGTCCAATAAAAAAAATTTTGTTTTTGGCACATTACCTGAACTAAACGAATTTTGTAGCCAATCGTATTGGTCAACATTTAGTGCAGGAAAGAATAAGTAAACTTCTCATCTAACAATAACAAATTTTTCTAGAATTCGAATCATGCATTTTTCCTTTGTCCGTTTGAATGGAACGAAATATATCCAATACCTTATTATCTAATATGCAGAGTTTCCAAAGAAATATTTTCTTTTAAAATGTTGACAGTTTAAAGGTACATATCAAAGTATTTTCATATTTTCCCTGCATGCTTGTAGTAATTCTATTTGCATAATTAAAGATATCAGTTAAGCACGACAGCTTGGTATACCAATCACCATTTTTTAAAACTTTTCGAAAAATAGATTTAATCTAATCAAATTTAATCTTCTAAATACGACGAATTAAACATTACCATAGTACTAATGCTACTGGTAATTGATTTCACACATTGGTAGCACATACGCGAATTTATCTTTACATTAATTTACGTATATCAAACGTACATTAATACGGAATTCAAGCTAATATTTAGCTGTCGTAACCAGGTTCACACTTGTATACCTTAATCTTTTATTCGAGTAAAATGAAGAAGAATCTAGAACGTGCGTCATACAATTATTATTGGAAAAGATACTATTAACTCCTTCTCCTATAGGTGTAACGCTGGTTATTGATATAATGTCGAGAGTCATCTCTGGTATAGGAAAGTATAGAGAAGTGGATAAGCAAGAAGTGTAACAGTTCGTTTATACTGTCACAAATTCGGGAAGTTATGCAACTTTAAGTACTCGCCTTGTGTTATGAGTGTAAGCTAAGAATTATTCATTTCCGTCTGTTAGTTGAAACGTAGCCGTGTGGGGATAAAATGCGCATTATAGTGTCTTACATCTCCCCACTTTACCTGTTCTGTTCCATTCGACTTCGGATAAGAGATGGACGGAATACAGCATCTAGTTGTTAGAATAATTTTGCTATCGCATTGGGAAGGTGATCCCATTTTGCAAGAATTGCATTGTCGGTTAGGGGTAAGAATGTTCGTCAACCTACACTAATTTTGCTCTAAGGGTTATCTGTTCTAGCAATTTATTGTACGCTTAAAGTGGCTTCACTGACATCCGAAATTTATAGGATTGACTCCTTCAGGTAATTGTGTTATGAAAAGGAATTTGTTAAATTTCAAAAATTATGCTGAAGAAATCTACATGATTGGGTCGTACGGCATGTGGTGTTCAAGAGCAGTTGATTAATAATCGGTTTAAATATGACGGCTTTACTGAAATAAATACTACTATATCGTTAGTTGAGTTCAACAAACTATTAAAAGATTTCAGCCTCCACCTATTATTCAGTTTGTCACAAGGTCGTAAACAGGATGTTTTGAACGGGGGTGCTAAGGTAAAATTTAAAATTGCAGTATTTTATGATAATTTTTAATTATATTAGTTTTTATATAAAACAAAAAACATCGCCAAAATGCTATAAAAAGAAAACAAACGTATGGCACAATCCGCCACAAGGTATATATGAAGGTGTATCCATTTTTTCCTTTTAAGAAATCTATAACTTCTTTATTTTCTAAGGTGATATGTTTGTGAATTGATATAAGCGCCGAATCACAGTCTGTTATGGGTTGTCGAATTTTCAAATATGTTTCTAGTTTCTTCAGCATGGAGTACGACCGCTCTGCACTTGCTGTGCTTACCGGTAAAGCTGTTAGAATTTTTAATAAAATATGTACGTTTGGAAAAATATCCAATTGAAAGATTTTTTTAAGTATGCCATATTTGTAAGTGGTTCATTTCATTTCCACTGACCAATTTTAGAATAAAGTGTGTTTATACACAGCATTGGCTTATGGGTCTCCTCTAGCAGTTCACAACCACTTTTATTAATATTTCTGCAATGAATAGGTAAAAGTTTCTGTAAAATCATAAAAATTTCTTTATGATTAGAAGAACGCGTTCTGGTTGAGAATATCATCGAAGAGTGGCACAGCGATAACAACTCTATAACATTCTACACAACCACTCATTTTAATATTAACTCGTTTTGTTTGACGACCACATAAATGCGGTATTCTCATTTCACCTCCAATTTTCGATGACATCTCTTTGGCGTTATGAAAATTTTTTATAAAGGTGTTATGCATATTTTCACGTTGGGTTTGCAAAGAATCACAAACGTCATGTAAAGTTCAATGGCTATTATTAAGTCCATATTTATCGTTTGCAATAATTTTGACAAATTTAACATGAAGTTACAAACGTATTTAGTAGTTACATGCGAATGACAAACTCTGAAATAACGATAAATGTTAGAAGTTGTGGAGCGTTGGAAATCTTATCGACGTCTGAAAATTCCGTCAGTTTTTCTAAAGTTGATACAATGTGCCAAGTCAATGTCAATAGTTACAGTTTTAATAGTGCATCATGATTTTGTACTCAACATGTTTCACACAGAATATCATGTGGTACAATTTGAATTCCGGCATTTTTTTATTAATTTTAAAATGTTGCCGGTCAGGTGAAAAATATATAAAGGCGGAAAGCGCTTCTATTGCACCAAACAATATTGTATGTTTGGACTTTGCTTGAGTAACAAATCGTAAGATTAAAGAAATGGACACTGCAGTAAACATAAAGGCTGCAGGACTTTTTTTTACAAAGAACTGCTGTACATCTTGGAAACACCCACTCCTGGTAGCCATCGTATCTCTAGCCAACCAGAAAATCTGTCTTCATATTCAGTTTTGTGACCGAGTGCATTCTCAGTTGTCTCTGTCAAAGGAACAAAGCCCAAAAAATTATCTCTTAGTTTAAAAGTGGCGTTAGAGGAATGTGTCAAACATTGAAAACAAAATAGATAATCGTTAAGGTCTAGCGATATTTGATGTTTTGTCAGAGAGCATGCCAAAGTATCCCGCACTATTGATATGTTTTGCCAACTATGTTTGGATCGTATCCTCAAATTTCAATTAATTGAATTTAGATCTGCAAACTAAAGTACATAGCGTTGTTATGTGTATTTTCAAAGAAGTCACGCACTTCATTATTTTTTGAAATTTGAACCGCACTATGGTACGAAGGTTGCCATTGTTGTGGTGTGGCCACTTCAAACAGTCTACATTTTCATTGCTATTAGTTGCTCTCAATGCCAATTCTTAACGACCGCATAATTTAATTACATCAAAAATTACTGACATTTCTTTCGTGTTGTTAATGATAATTTTTCCCTTTTCTCACCTAGCTCTTTTTGGAATTTTAACGTTTTATGAAGTTATCATCTATGTTAATATTTTTGCAGTGATATTTGTTATCACAATGCTTTTTAAATATTTACACAATACACCGTGTTCTTCAAATTCTGTATATGTAGTCCACGGACACTTGTATATCTAGCTGCATTGAAATTTTCGATTATGCTTACCCAATGAAACATTGTAGACTTTGCCGGGTACCCAAGAAAATGTAAGAAGTTCATATTTGCCCTCATTATACAAGGGTGGTGCATTTGGTTGAATGCACTGTTGAATGTCACTTTCATCATACACATTTCTGTCCAGATTTTCTATTTTGGAACAAGACGAGTTATGTATCTCCCAATCTATGCATGTATAACAAAATAGAAGTTATTAGGAATTCTTAGAAATTGTTAAAGAAATTATTAAGTCAAGTGCAAAATTCAAGGATAAACCAAAAAGGTTATTGAAAGTTTACAAGCAAGTTGTGAGAACGGATGCAATACATTGTATTCCAGACAGTAAGCGATACTGCAGGTGCAGGTCGCAGACGGTTAAGAAACCACGATTACGTAGAAGTAAGATTGTTACATTGTATAATGAATAGAATTAAGAAATAAACAGAGGTGAGCTCTGCAAGTTCCCACAGACATGTGAGGGGCAGGGACGACATCAATACCCGGGAGCCCCAAGACCATCAGTCAGTCGGTCTTAAGTATTTCAGCTTTAACATTGCAGTTTGCTTAGTCTACTCACTCATATTAGTTCAATTATTAATTCCACATTAACATCTGTTTAATAAATAAATTTTGTTACGAAGTTTTTGGAAGGAGTTTTTAAAGAGACCACTCCCAAGGTCCGAAACGTAACTGGCGCAACCGTGCGGATCCGGAAAGGCACTACAAATCAAAAAATCGGAGAACTGGTGACCAAGAATTTCAATTCCCAGTTCTGGAAGAACCCAAACAAAGTTGGACGAGGTACAAGCATTGACCGAACCCAACCAAAGAAATTTGGAAGAGGTGCAAGAATCGACCAAATCCAAAGAAACAAAACGTGGACGAAGTACAAAATCGACCAAGCCCACTGCCAGAAAACAAAAGAATGAGACGATGAAAATTATGTAAGTTTATTTTTCTAAACCAATTGATTCTTTTTACAAATTTATTGATATTAGCTTATAATAGAATTTTTTAAATTATTTTGTGTATGTACAGATTTTTATTATTATTATTGCAATTTATGCCATTTTATGAAAATAATTTATTAAAAAAAATTATTTTCAACTACGAATAATTATTTTTAAAGCAAGAGGATTTGAACGCAATTATTAGTACAATTATTACGAATTATTAATAAACCAAAACATAATACCCGCACGAATTATTAATACAAAACGAAAACGATTTTAAAATTCAGAAATAAAACGCAACTAATTATTACCATTTTATCACCGAAAACTTATAGAAACGATTTATTCAAACGTAACTTTGTTCGCATTTCTATAAATTAAACACCTAGTGTATAAATTATAGAAGCACTTTGTAATTATTATTATTAAATTGACTCATTACAAATTGAAACAAAGCGTGCGAATCCACAACACAAATTCTCATCATTGAATAAAAAACCATTCAATCTTTACATGTTGAAACAAAGCGTGTAAATCTAAAACGCGTCTCTGATACAACTTATTACTGAAAACCATCAGTGAATGAAACCATTCAGACATCGTAACTTTATAAAAAGCTACATTCAAACGTGACATTTTATGATTACATACTTCAGCACAAAGTAATAATTGTAAAAGACGCGATTTATTTAAATTTATCACCGACTGAAGATAAAACCTTTCAGGAACTTAAAATTTTATAATTAAACAACTTATTGTATAATTATAAAAAAAAACTTTGATGCAACTACTATAACGAAACGGTAGACTGAAAACGTGCAAACTATATTTTTAGACATTCAAGGTAACTAGACAATACAATTGAAAGGAAGCATCTTATACACTTATCAATTATAACACCTACGGAGACGGAAATAGCAACTGGCCATTACAGACACTAAGTAATCAGCAGGAATAAAATAAGATCGTAACTGACGCAGAAACAAACAAAGTATAAAGCAATTACTTCAAGAAATTATTAATCCCATAAAAACCTTGCAGAAAATTAAAACCCGCGACAACTTTAGCATCCGCGAAGTATAAATAAACAAATCCAAGGCTACAGCAATTAATCAGACATTACCGAGCACAAAACTTCGCAATTTAACTATAACACCGTATAACTACGTATAAAAATAAGTAAAGCGATTCCTTAAATAACTCAACACAATCCAAACTAAAATTAACAAACCAAACTAAAAAGTAACAATACAAACCGCGAAATAAATCTTAATTTTACAAAAATTTGAAATTAATTAAAACCAAAAGTAACTATTAATTATTAGAACAACCCTTAACAATCAGAGGTTTAGATATGAAAATTTATCTCGAAAGCATCCCTCAATTCAACGGAGATCAAGCCCTTCTATGGAATTCATTAGAGCGTGTAAAATATTTTTGAAAACCTTTTACAAACCAGGAGATAACGAAAGAAATGTATTACTTTTACGCCTAGTAATAAGTAAACTGACCGGACGGGCACTAACGCTAGTAGCCAGCCGAGACGACTTAGAACAGTAAGAAAACTTTAAACGCATTATAAATTGCATATTTTGGCGACCAATGCAACATTAAATGTCTTATCCGCGACCTAATAAACCTAAGAATGAAAAGTAACCAATCCCCATATCAATTCGGAATAAAATGTCAAGCCGAAAGAAATTTAATTCTAACAAAATTAAAAATCGAAAAACCCGACTAAAATATCCGACTTTTAAAGACAAAAATGTACGATAAAATGGCACTGGACACCTATATAAACGCATTACCAAAACGACTATCAGATAAAATATTTCAAAAATTTAGAAGAAACCATGAATATGATTATAGAGGAAGAAAACGTAATGTATTATCAAAACAAACTATATAACCCCAACGCGAATAAAAATTATTCACCATTAAAAACGTTATACAAGCTGCGAGACAAACAATCACCCAACCAAAATTCACTCCGTTTAACGCACAAACGAACCAACCGTGAAGTAATAACTTAAATTATAACACAAATTTTAATAATCAATTCAAACAATTTCCAAGACCAACGTTCAACTCAAATTTTACGAAGCCCACATTCACACCAAGATTCTAATCAAAATATGAACCAACAAAGACCAGCATTCAGCGCGAACCCTATTAGAAATACACCAATGATAAATAATAGTAACAATCCTAACAGATACTACAAACCAACCCCTATGGATAGATACCTCATCTGGTAACACCAGACAAAATACATAAATATCCTAAATTCGACCAAATCATAACCAAAAACGAAACTTTATATCGGAAGAATTATTTTACCAAGAAGTAGAAGAATTTGACAATGACCAGAATAATTACATTTACCCCAGTACAAACAATGAATCAATCCGTTTAGAAAATTACGAACGCGACGAACCAGGCGAAAATTACGAGGAGGACGAGGCAGAAAACGCGCGCTCAAATTTTCAGATAGACCGATTTATAAACAACCAAACCTACTAAATTTAAATAATATTAATCACCTAGTATTACCATACATAGAAATACCCCATGCAGAACTTAAATTACTAATCGATACCAGATTTTCAAAAACACTAATTAGCCGCGAAAATCACATGTAAGGGTGTAGATCGTTACGCCCAAGGTCTTGGTTCGAATTCCTACACGGTCCGCTTGAAAAATGTTAGGCAAGCATTTTTCACAAAAATACACCCTCGTTCGGATGAGAGGTGAAATGGAGGGGTCCCGTGTGTGAGTATTGTCACGCATGTTAAAGATCCCTACCTTGCTTGGAACAGCAAGGGTTCGGCAAAGTTCCAAATTTTTCAGGTAAAAAAAACTTGCTTTCTGGCCAATGTAGTACCTTCGGGTGGAGCATTGGAAAATCACATGTAAGGGTGTAGATCGTGCTAAAGTGCAATAACGCAGAGCTAAGATAAAGCGTTTTATTGTGATATTAGCAATATGTCGTTAAAATGTCTTCTCTTAATACGAGTTCTATTTTATTTGATTGTAACATCTGAGACAAATAAAATTCTACACCTTTACTACGATTGAAAGTTGACTGTATCGTTTCAGTATTTTGCCGGTAAATTAAATTATGAAAAACTGAATATTCGTAATTTTGCTGGAATTTTAAGGTTTTTTTTTAAACGCTGTATACAGATCATTTCTGAAGAACTCGTTCTGGAAAATTCTAAAAGGTACCATTTTCCGTTAAGTGTGAAAGAATATCATCTGGATAACCTCGAGCTGAGATCTTTCTTTCCGGTCGCTTCAAAGCTATCCGTCCCAAAAGCTACTTGTTCACTGTGCCCATTAGACAAACAAATCTTATTTATAATTGTTAAAAGTTAATTCAGTTACTGTCGGATAGTTAAATAAAATTAAAAAACCAATCCTTGTATTCAAAGTAATTAACTGGTTACAAACGATTGCTATTCACAAAAGTGTATGTGATTGAATTGGTTCATGAAAACCAAGATTACAGTAGTTATAGAACTAATGATTTATATGTATGGAATGGTCAAAGATAAGAGGAGGATCTGTAAGACTTATTTTAAACCTCGTCATTAATTAGAATAAAGTTCGACGTACTGAACTTATTACTTTTTGTATGACTCCATAAGTTTGCACCGATAGTTTATTGAGCATATGCTACGTTACTATTCTGGGCCTAGGTTGCAAATACCTTCGATTACTTTTTACTACCTCTTTATGACCACTGACTCCTTTGCTCTTTCTCTCTTTGACAAAAAGAATCGGGAAAATCTTTTATAAACAGCAAAGAAAATTTCGGAATATTTAAAATTGGTAAATTGAGTTTCAATATTTGATTAGTTCCGATCTATTTATCGCTCGCTTGAGACTTTGTTGCTGTTATGATTTTCGCTTACTTTGTGCATGCAAATAAAAAATGAAGGTAGATGTTGCGAGATCTGAGATAAAAGTATCGCTCTTCAAATCAGTAAAGAATTAGAGAAATTAGAAAGAAGCACTGCTTTTAAATATTCTCCTGTTTAACAAATGCTGTTCACCTGATTTAATCAGAGAGGGAAGTGTTGATTAAGAAATCGTAATAAAAGTTAGAAATAGGGTTAGGGTGATCCACAAGCAGGGTTGTCCTATAGAAGACTAACCGCATAGGGTTGTGTAGCAACTGTATAGGGAATATTGGTTTGTTAGTGGTCACGAGTAATTTAGGGGAAGAGAATCAGCTATTCAAGTACCTACTACGAAGGCGACAATATAATCAATAGGTCTGATTTTTGATGTTTTTCAATGAACGTCAGTCATTGCACCCTTTACAGAAGCGGCGTTGTAGGGTATCATTTGGACATTATAAAAGCTCGTGCCAAACAATAGACTTGTGTAATGATTTGCATATGTGTGATACTCTTCGAAATTCCGTATAGATGCAGGCATATAATTTTCTTTTAATGAAATTGTCTACTGTTATAACACCTAATTATAGTTAACAAACTCATTTTAATTTTTACATTTTTAATACATTAATTTTTTAAGTAGGTCACTTGCACGCCCTATTGTTTATTTTACCAATGCAAAGGTTTACCTCTTTTTATAGGTGGGTGACGTTGAAAAAATCTATATTGCGGAATTTTATTACAGAAACGCTTTATAAAATCTATTACTGTTGAGCGTATATCAAACAATGACGGATTTTAAATTATCGTAATGGTCAACAGTATAATGTAGTTGGAAGGGATTTGCCATGAATGAATTCATGTTTGTGTTCTATATATCAAGTTAACATTTCAGCGAGGCGTTCTGAATGAGTTTTTAAAATTTTAAATGCTTGATGCTTCTTGTTTTCATTTCTTACATCTAAAGTTAATCGCAGCTTTTATACATGAAGATATTTTCAAGTTAATTTGTCGTTCATAAAAAGAGGTGTAAATTTCTTCGCATTGCCCAATATTTAAAATACTAAGTCATACGAAAATAAAATGAATAACTAGCATATTACAATTTTTAACCATGCGTCTTCAAGACAATCTTCAGGGTGAGGAGAACGTTTGTGGCTATCCATATCTGCAGAAGACACCCAAGTATAAGATTAGTTAATGCAATAAAATATTAGTTTGGCACAGGACCGTCGTGTGCCTTTCAGGCGCCCGGGGCAAGATTTTACCTGCACCCCCTAATCACCTAACTCTTTAGAGCAGCTTTATTATCCACCATCTATGGACCCGCCGTGCCCCGGACTGGCAGTATCCGGTAGCTGTTTAAAAACGGAATCACTGACAACCCAACAACAATCATTCCCGTAAAAATATGTACATTCTATTTACCTAATTAGTCATTACAGTTAATTTATTGTTTGATTGTGAACTACACATTAAATGGCATTCGCCTGGCTTTTGCATGAGCAAACGTAGATAGAATTTTTTTGAAATCTATTTTTTTTGCCTCGTCATTTTCAATCATAAGAATGGCGAGAGAGTTCAATCTCTCCTGCGCCATAGTAGACCGCAAATAGATTTTTACAAGCTTAAGCTTGCTAAAGGTCCCTTCAGCGCTTGCGACAGTCATGAGTATTGTTAAAAGAACTCTTAATGCAACCCACAAGTTTGTAAACAAATCTCTATTGTTTTTACTTTTTATTGCACACAGAACTTTTTTTGGCGTCTCTTTGTCTTCTTTCCCATCCAATACTGAATTCACATGCAAAAGTTCATCGAATAGCTCATTACCATTGATATCGCATACTCCGTTTTTATCAGTCAAATGTTTTTCGAGATCTATACAAGATTGTTTCAAAACTTCTCTTTCTGTAATTTTAGCGACATTATTTAGAAACCCCCACTATTGTTTGTGTTCATTCAACGCAGTTAACCTCTTTTTAAGTGAGTTTGAAACATTGTCCACTAATATGTAAAAAACTTCCCTTTTAAAGGTTTCTTCAGGTGATGACTGTACTTCCTCAGAGGACTAATACAAGAAAACACGTTTGTGTTTACGAATTCTTTTTTGGGGAAAAACAGACTCGATCTCAAGTTGAACAGCTATTTCTTTCGCCGAAATTACTGCATCTATAAATCCTTTGTCTCCAAATCTGTCTAAAAATTTCATACACTTATTGCATTTTTCGGTAGATTCACTGATATCTACCTCTTTCCCTTGGAGGCTTTTACTGATTAAATTAACTTCAAAAAGAATATAATTCCACAACATCAATATTGCAATGAAAGTAAAGTCTTCCATCTGATTGATTAAAGATTGAGCCTCAGACGCTGTTTTAGTATCATCCAAACTGTCACGCAACTTTATCAATGCATCATGAACCTCAACACATTAATGCCTGACAGCTTGAACAGCACTTAATCGTGCTTCCCAGCGTGTCTCACACACTTGCTTTAAAGTAAGCATTTTAATGTGGTCACTTATCACACACCAGCGCTTTGTGGAACTTGAAAATATAGTAAAAAGGCGTTGTAAAATACCAAATAAAGATGTAGACTTCACTGAAGATTTTGCCCCGTCAGCAATTGCCAAGTTGAGACTATGGCACCTACAAGGAATGAATACAGTCAGAGGGAAATCTACTACCATACGGGCTTGAACTCCTATATTGGCTGCCATATTGGCTCCATTGTCATATCCCTGGCCTCGACAGTTACTCATACTTAAGCCACACTCTTCAATTTCCATAAACATCAAGTCAACGAGAGCTTCTCCAGTGATCTCATCCGCCACTCTATTGGGTATAAAGCTTTCTTCTATGTTGACTTCTCCTTCATCAGGATTTCATTTACATAACGAATTGTTAAAGAAGTTTGCTCTTTATGGCTTACGTCTGGAGTATAATCAAAAATAACAGAAAAATATCTAGCATCCTGTATTTTCTTCAGTATACTTTGCTTGACAGGGTTTCCTAATATATTTATAAGTTCATTTTGTATTGAAGTAGTATAACTATGGAGAAGCTGAGCCAGCCCTTTTAAAAGGGCCATAAATATCTTGTAAAGGGTGTGTGTATTATGGAAAAGAGAAGTATGTATGTGTGAAGGTCATGTATGTGTAGGTGTGTGTGTGTGTTAGTATTAGTTAGGTTTGAGGATAACAATAGTATGGCTATGGAGAAGCTGGCCAGCCCTTTTTAAAAGGATCATAAATATCTTGTAACAGGTGTGCGTATTATATAAAAGAGAAGTATGTATGTGCAGGTGTGTGCGTGTAGGGGTGTAGGGTATGTATGGTTTGTCGGTGATGTTAATGTAGAAGTCGTGCCGCCCTTATGATAAAAGTGTGTGCGTAGATATCGATTGGGGGTGAGGCGCGCGGTGTTGTTGTTGTTTTATTTTCGAAAAGAAAGGTATGTATCATTATGTGTATGGGTGTGTAGGGGCGTGCGTGTTTTAGTCTAAGATGAAATATCGTAAGGGGCGCGCAAGTGGTGCGAACGTGTTTTTGTTTTAAGAGTGTGTTTTCGGGGGGGTAGTGGTCGCGTTCGAGAATAAGTCTGGCTAAATAACCGCAAGGGTTTTTTATTACAGGTGTCAATAAGAAAAAATTGCGTGTTGCGTTTGTATCGCGTTTTTTAACGAGAGAGAGAATATGAAGGTGTATATTGAATTGTTCAGTAATGTAATTGTTCGGTATAGATGGTTCGATGACGTGTGTATCGTTGTTGAAAATAAAAAAAGCCCTTTCCTTAATTCGTATACATTATATTATGAATCGAAGCATAAACGATGACGGAATCGTATTTTTGCTAAAAATGGTTCGTTCGATCGATGACGTGTGCGTGTATTTTTTGCCCTCCGAGAGAAGATGATGAAAGTGCGCTATTTAATTCGTATACAAATACGGGGTCACGATTATCTCATCGGACACGTGCAAGACGTTTCAAGTAATCTTTAATAATTTGAAAATGTTACGCTCGATGTGTCGTAGGCAATTATGATGAAGTATTTAAAATAACGCAGAGATTTCAGATCGTCGGCAAAAAAACGGGGTCACGATTATCTCATCGGACACGTGCAAGACGTTTCAAGTAATCTTTTAATAATTTGAAAAATGTTACGCTCGATGTGTCGTAGGCAATTATGATGAAGTATAAGGAGAATAAGGCTGGGGGGAAATAACCGCAAGGTTTTTATTACAGGTGTCAATAAGAAAAAATTGCGTGCTGCGTTTGTATCGCGTTTTTTAATGAGAAAATATGAAGGTGTATATTGAATTGTTCAGTAATGTAATTGTTTCGGTATAAATGGTTTGATGACGTGTGTATCGTTGCTGAAAATAAACAAGTTCTTCCTTAATTTTGTGTACATTATATGAACCAAAGCATATACGATGACGAAATCGTATTTTTGCAGAGAAATAAAAAAGTGTTCTCGTAAAATTTTGTATAGTATACATTGTATGAAGCGGAAGTTAAATATAAATGATCGAGTATGTTTGTATAATTATTTTTTATTATCGAAGTCGGGGAATCGCTTTTGATTAAAACATTGTATGCATAAAAGATAGCTTCTTGGAACGCGTAAAGAAAATACTGTAGTTCATGATTACATCATCGTTTTGAATCATTAATTATATAGGAACCCATTATTTTTAACAAATATGGTGTTTATAGATCCTAGAAATATAGACGATTGGGATTTTTATATTCTTTATCGGTGCCAAGTCGGGGAAAATGTCTTAGTTACTTACATCTTTGAATAAAAAATATGCATCATTAATTTTTATGCGATTTCAATATCCGCATAATAAAAGATAACGTTTTAATTTGAATGAGCTTTTTTTTGTCCAGACAAGGGCAATGCTATTTAATTATAATGAATTGCTATCGTTAATGTCTTAATCGTGTATGTGCTTGGGAGGCGGTATTCAGATGCGTAATAAATTGTACGTCATTCGGAGTGATATAAATAGAGGATCACTTGTAAGGCTTTTTTATCTTGTATAATATAAGTTTGAGAGAGAATCGTCAACGTGTTTGTCATCGTGCAGCTTGCATTAAAATAGGTAATAATTGTAAATATATTTTTTAACTTTATGTAATTATATTCGTAATTAGAAAATAAAATATGGAGTTAATTAAAAAAATCAATTCAGTAAGCCGCATCGATAGGAAGAAGACCGTAAAAGTCAAAGATCTCGAGCTACAGCGCCCTTATCAGGTTTTAAGCATCAAATCTCTTCAGTCAAAGAAAAATTCTCGCATCATTCTCGTCGAATTAGAAGAATGCGTTGTGTTCCTTCCGCAGAGAATCTCGGACGTAATTAGCGACAAAGATATCGAGGAGCTGAATAAACAGGAATGCCTTTGTTTGCACTACCTAGGAGCGTTCGAAGTTGGTTAGTATTTAATTTTTTAATTTTTTATTTAAAAAACTAATACGAAATTCGTTTATTTTAAAGGTAAACCTAATCCTGCTGCGAGCATTTCCTTCTGCTGCATGGGCGAAAAACAAAAGAATCCATCATCGGCCCTCACGGATCCTCCCAAGGAAAATCAAGAACAGCAAGAGCAAAAAAAGCCATCCGTATCGTCATCACACTAGAATATCTACCTATACATGGTAATTAATTTTTATAATTTTAGTATTTTTACATCTTGATTTTTTAAAGTTATGAGTATTGAATATAGAATTAGATCAGCAACCCATTACAATCGTGATATGCTAATTGCGGATTATCCGCATAATTTTGATAGAATCGCATGCAAGGAATTGCCTGCTTATTTAAAAGACTTTAAATATCGGGACGGGTTTTTGATGGGGTCTCGAGCCCTTTCTCTATTTTGCATGCAGTTTAATTTGTTCGACAATTTAACGTGCTTAGAAGATTCGTATTCTAACACAATAGCGTTTTGCTTCACCGACGTGTCTCGTATGAAAGAAAAGCTTTTTAATTTATGTAATTACGACCGAAAGGAATTTTATAATATTAGCGAAAGCATCTCGGCCGGTATTAGGTTATTTAGATTTGTAGATCAATCTGCCGTATCGCCATTAAAAACAGTGTTTAATTTTCAGTATAAATGTGAAAATGACATTTTCTTTTATGCAACTCTAAGAACCGATTGCCTATACGTGGACTTAAAAAATAGAGAATTCGTGTTTTCAACTCAATTTATTAATTCTTTGTTGATTTGTAGAAAAACCCTCCGCATGCGCTTGCATGAAATCGGCGATTTATTTGTCTATAGTAAATGTGTTAGAACGACAGATGTATTTTCTATAAAATCATCTAAAAATTACAGATTCAGAAAAATATGCTATAGACTTATCCTTTTGTATAAGATTTTTAATTATCTCATCGGACACGTGCAAGACGTTTCAAGTAATCTTTTAATAATTTGAAAAATGTTACGCTCGATATGTCGTAGGCAATTATGATGAAGTATTTAAAATAACGCAGAGATTTCAGATCGTCGGCAAAAAAAAAACGGGGTCACGATTATCTCATCGGACACGTGCAAGACGTTTCAAGTAATCTTTTAATAATTTGAAAAATGTTACGTTCGATATGTCGTAGGCAATTATGATGAAGTATAAGGAGAATAAGGCTGGGGGATATAACCGCAAGGTTTTTATTACAGGTGTCAATAAGAAAAAATTGCGTGCTGCGTTTGTATCGCGTTTTTTAATGAGAAAATATGAAGGTGTATATTGAATTGTTCAGTAATGTAATTGTTTCGGTATAAATGGTTCGATGACGTGTGTATTGTTGATGAAAATAAAAAAGCCCTTTCCTTAATTTGTATACATTATATGAATCAAAGCATATACGATGACGAAATCGTATTTTTGCCAAGAAATAAAAAGTGTTCTCGTAAATTTTGTATAGTATACATTGTATGAAGCGGAAGTTAAATATAAATGATCGAGTATGTTTGTATAATTATTTTTTATTATCGAAGTCGGGGAATCGCTTTTGATTAAAACATTGTATGCATAAAAGATAGCTTCTTGGAACGCGTAAAGAAAATACTATAGTTCATGATTACATCATCGTTTTGAATCATTAATTATATAGGAGCCCATTATTTTTAACAAATATGGTGTTTATAGATCCTAGAAATATAGACGATTGGGATTTTTATATTCTTTATCGATGCCAAGTCGGGGAAAATGTCTTAGTTACTTACATCTTTGAATAAAAAATATGCATCATTAATTTTTATGCGATTTCAATATCCGCATAATAAAAGATAACGTTTTAATTTGAATGAGCTTTTTTTTTGTCCAGACAAGGGCAATGCTATTTAATTCTAATGAATTGCTATCGTTAATGTCTTAATCGTGTATGTGCGTGGGAAGCGGTATTCAGATGCGTAATAAATTGTACGTTATTCGGAGTGATATAAATAGAGGATCCCTACGTGCTTTATTTGCGAAGTCGATTTCTTGCCGGACGACGCAAAGGTTATCGATCACGATCACATGAATGGTTCTGTAAGAGGTGTTGCGCATAGCAGCTGTAATTTAAATTTTAGGTTATTTCCAATTAATCCCGTAGTCTATCATAATTTGAGCAATTATGATGCTCAATTTATTATTAAAGATCTTGCTAACGCTTTTGAAGGCCCCATGAATATAATACCCTTGAATAATGAAAAATACATAACATTTTCTAAAAAATACAACGACGCAAATGTGACGTTCAGATTCATAGATTCCTTTCGCTTTATGGCAATGTCATTGGAAAAATTAGCATGCGAGTTGTCTTTCGATGACTTTAAAGTTTTAAAAAAGGAATTTAGTTCACTAAACCCGGATCGCATTAAATTGCTAATGCGCAAGGGTATTTTTCCCTACGAGTATTTGGATGACATTTTGAAATTAAGCGAAGAAAATCTTCCTCCTATAGAATGTTTTTATAGCAATCTTAATGAATCACATATTGAAGAATCGGAATATATTCATGCGCAAACCGTATGGAGCACTTTTAAATGCAAAAATTTAGGCGACTACGCGGACCTATATTTAAAATGCGACATCCTTTTACTTTGCGATATATTCCAAGACTTTAGAAAAAATTGTCTTGAAACATGCAAATTGGATCCCTTAAATTTTGTGACTTTGGTGAGCTACTCGTGGTCTAGCATGTTATTATATACTAAAATCAGGCTAGAACTAATTTGTGACGTCGACATGTTTTTAATGATCGAAAGAGGCATTCGGGGGGCCTTACTCAAGTCGTAAAACGATATGTAGAATCCAATAATAAATATTATCCCCCAACGCATGATCCATCCAATCTGAATAAATTTTTATTTTACGGAGATATTAATAATCTCTATGATCATGCCGAATCTTGCTATTTGCCTTACGGGGATTTCAAATGGCTAACGCATGAAGAAATATTAAAATTTAATGTTACAACGGTGAGCATTACGAGCGATAAAGGTTATATTATTGAATGCGACTTGGAATTTCCTACGGACATTCACGACGCTCAGAAAGAGTTGCCGATGTGCCCAGAACAGGGCACACCTCCGGGCTCGAAATTTTCAAAATTAATGTGCACCCTCACGAAAAAGTGCAACTACGTTGTGCATTACAGAAATCTCCAGGTTTATTTATCTGCGGGCGTAGTTATGACGCGCGTTCATAAGGTTTTAGAATTCGGTCAGTCTCCTTGGTTGAGACCGTTTGTCGAATTAAATACAAGAATGCGCACGGAGGCTAAAACGGAATTTGCACAAAATCTATATAAATTTGCAAACAATTCCATTTTTGGTAAAACAATGGAGAATGTTAGAAAAAGACGTGTCATAAAATTAGTGACTCATTGGAGCGGTCGGTATGGTGCTCTATCTTTAATTTCCAAACCAAATTTCCATTCGGCGACGATTTTTGACAAAAATCTGGTCGCGATTGAATTGAGCAAAACAGAGATAGAGTTCAACAAACCTATCTACATAGGTATGGCCATCTTAGAATTATCAAAAATTGAATTATATGATTTTCACTACAATTTCATGAAGGCAAAATTTGCAAATAATTGCGAATTATGCTACATGGACACCGACAGCCTTTTGTATAGTGTGACGTGCAATGATTTCTATGAAGAGTGTATAAAGACGAATCTAGAAAAATTTGATACGAGCGCTTATGATCCCGATAACATCTATAAAATTCCTTTAATTAATAAAAAAGTCATTGGTCTTATGAAAGACGAAACTAGAGGTCGTATTTTAACGCACTTTGTAGGCCTTTGATCGAAAATGTACTCTTTAAAATAGAAGGCCGTGAGATAATAAAGAAGGCTAAGGGTGTTAAAAAGTACATTATCGATCGGCAAATCTGTTTCGATCACTATCTCGATACGTTACGAAATAAAGTAGTCATAGAACGAGACCAAAATAGCATACGATCATATTTGCATAAGGTATATTCCATACGTCAGACGAAAATTGCTTTAAGTTATCAAGATGATAAAAGATACATTTTATCTAACGGAATAGATACTTTGCCTCATGGGCACTATCTAATAAAGGACCTTTGAATAAAACCATATTTTATTTTGTGAATTGCATGTTTATTATAAAAAAATAATTAAAATCTTGTAACGATAAAGAAATTGCATTGTCTTTTGTATTTTTATATTATAAAAACCGCATTGTATTTTTTAAATTTTTATATTATGTATAAAATTAATTTAAAAATATATTTTAAGCGCTGTTGTAGAGGCTCTCTTTGTTATATTGTAATCAAGAAAAAACAGCATTGTATTTTGTTATTTTTTATATTTATTATAAAAATTAATTAAAATATTGTAACAAGACAAGATAAAAAACTGCATTGTATTTTTATTTTTTTATATTATGTATAAAATAAACTAAAATAATACATTTTAAGTGCTGCTGCATGTCAAAGTATCGCAGTTGTAGCGTCTCTATCTTTCTTATTTTTTACAAGATCAAAAAAAATGTATAATAAAAAATCAACAAAAAAGGAACAAATTTTTATTTTTGAAATGTAACATATTTATATAATAAAAATATAAAAACAAATGTTTTATTTTTAAATGTAACAATCTATATAAGATCAGCTTTTTGAATCCAGGAAGGCTCTTGGAAGCCCAACCATTTGACGAGAATTTTGGTTCCTTTTCGCCTTAGTATTTTCTCGATAAGGTAAATATTTGGAACTCTCGTTTTCTGCAGCTCAGCTTCATAAAACTGTCCCAATACTGGATCGCCATGCATGTCGACGAGTAAATAAGTAGTCGGATTTGCTCGAAACACTTTACATATTTTAAACGTTTCCTCGCTCCAGTTTGCATTGTAGCCTTTAGAAAAAATACTTCTATATTTTGAAATGCGTACAAAATCGTCCACAGCATAACGAGGTTTTCTAGTCGCCAGTTTTAATTTATCGTAAACTTTCAGACGCGTTTTCGCGGTCACATTTTTGGGTTTTCTTTTAGTGGCCGAATGCACCGTATCGTTGTATTTCGATACAATCGAATCGATTATATCAATCCACTTCCATTTGCCTCTCAGACTAAAAGCTTTATACAGTTTGCTTTTTATCGTTCTGATTGCACGTTCTACGATGGCGGCTTTGATTGAGCTATATGTGGAGTAATGATTAATATCGCCATATTCCTTCATCAGCCGTGCAAATTGGCCGTTATAAAATTCTGTACCATTATCTGTTTGCAGATTTTTCGGTAAAGGCGGCCGCGATCTTTTAATTTCATTTAAAATCTCGCGCATCGCAGATGTGACTTCATGGCCATTCTTGGATTTAAGCGGTCTCGTCCATAAATATTTCGAATAGCATTCGATCACGAGTAGAATATACTTATGCCCTTTATTATATTTCGAATATGGAATAAATTCAGCAATATCGGCTTGGAATAAGTCGTGATAAGATTTGATGATCGTTCTTCGACGTGGAAAATTTATTCTAACCCCTCTGTGCAGTTCATCCACTAGTATTTCCTTATCGTTATATTTCTTAGACATTTTAAGGTTTGACACGAGTATGAGAGTTAGACGACGAGGCTTTATCTTGCTCCAATAACACGTGCAGGTGTCTTATAACGTCGGTATTAATTTTGTGAAATTGTAAATCGTCTCCAGCAGACGTCTTGACCCCGTCTAATTTCAAGTGGTTGAAAATCAGGAAGTTCGTGTTTAAAACAACTTCGTTCAACACTTGAACGACCGATTGCAATACATCTCGAATGATCACGTTATCGCGGTGAATGGCGACACCTTCGATAAGATTTTGTATTCTCGCGTCCACATAGAACTTAGAAACGGCATCGTGCTCATCTTCGGCCTCGCCTATGTTGACAATTCTCAAGCCTCGAGAAGTTCTGACTACGTTCTTGGTTTCAAATTTCTTTACACGTCTCGATCTGTTACGGTCGCCGTTGGTCTGAAAGGATGGTTTGCTAAATTTTGCGTTTTTCTGACAACGTCGAGTCCACGTATCTCTTGTTAACGGCATCGCCGAGCTCTGCGGGGTCGTGCAAATTTACAATGGATCGCGATTTGGCGTCAAATTTAAGTTTCTTATTAGCATGCGTTTTTCCGAAGATGAAGCGGTCAAACATATTTCCAATGCTTTGCCTATACGCAGATTGAGTTCTTCGCTGCAAAATTTTAAGTTTACGCCGTCGTTTGATTTTTTATGATCGGCCAAATTCACTATTCTAAAATCCTTCAAGTTAACTATTTTATCGTCCTCGTCCAATACCAAGGCGCTTCGTTTATTTACCGCATCCGTTCCGGTCACGGGATTGCCTACGTTGCAAAGTTTTCTATTTTCTATGTTGAAATCGCCTTCCGGAGTTAGTTTAAAGCCTACACCAGGAGGCCCGCGCGCAGCGGTATTACCAAACCCTCCGCCTCCAGAGTCTCTGGCAACATACGCTCTTCCAAATTTATCGACGACCATTTTATTTCTGAGACTATTCTATAGGACGTGTATATTTTATTAGGCGATTAATTTCGCCTCCTTTAATTCGGATATAATAGAAAGAAATTCGTTTTGATTCTGAGAGCTATTGTTGTCTGCCGAACGTTCGGCCATCAACAAACGAAGCCGGCTCACCAGCTCGGCCGACGAGTCCCAATGAACGTATTCTATCTTATGATTAGAATTATCGAATTTTTGTATCGCCAAATTCTGCTTATATTACTCGATGGCTGTCTTTTTTCGATAAATTATCCATACCGAGACCTTTCTTTTCTTCGTTATTTTGGATCGTAATTGCATGGGAATCGTAGGAGTCGCCGATGCTGTATTCATCTCTTTGACGACAACGACGACGGTGACGGCGACGAAGCATGCTGCGGCGAGGAGGAGGCGTAGATATTGTAGTCGCCACGGGCGACGGTGTTAAATTCGGAACGATATAATTTTTATATTTGGGCGTTTTAGGCAGATCCTTGCGAAACAGTTTATTATATGCATTGGTTTTCTTCAAATATCGATGTAATTTTTACATCTAGCTCGGAAGGATTGCCAGCAGGCGTTTTCTTATTCGAAGGATTTTCTTATAAGTTAACAATCGAAGTAAGCCCTCCGTAATAGGATATTTTTATTTCTAATATTAATCGTAGATCCGTCGTCTGCAATAGCTAACTCTGAATTGCCCATAGACCATTTATTCGAAAGGTCGTCGTATTGAATGCCGATTCCGGTATCGTCTATATTGGGATCCTCGCTTTTGGACAGGATGTCGGCATACTTTTAAGTAAGACATCTGAACCGTCGCCGACATTATCAGATTCGTGCTCCGCATTCTGACGTCGAATATAATTAGGATTTTTACTTGCAGAGAATTTTGATAGCGATTTTAACGGTTCTAGTAATTGAGCATGCTTCATTCCGTATTTTAATTGAGCTCGATTTTGATCTCGTTTAAAATCTAAAACTTTTTCTTATCGTTTTAGTGGCCTGCACTACGGCTCGATTTAAATTCGTAGAGTGACGTCGTGTCGTCGTCCTCGTCTCATCGCAGCCGCAGACATTGCGTTGATGAAAGTTCGCTCGAACGTCGTGATTTTAAATACATATGTAATGATCGAATCCTTTACGGTAGCGGCCCTCGTTTATGGCTTTTTCTTTGTCTACCACTAAGAATCCGTATCCGGCTTTATTGCCATCGCCGTCTTTTTTCACACGCTAGACGGCACATCTTTTGAAATCTTCGAAGCTCATGTCGGTATTAATGTGCTCCGAATAGATATGTCTTAAGTTCATTTCGTCTTGCGAAAAACTATAATTAAATTTGTATTGTCGCGAATAAGATGCTTCGGTATTCTTGCATACGATTGGCTGAGGTGGAACGCGTCTATATTCTTATGACGGCTCATTGAAAAATATTGACGAATCGCGTTTTGTTCGTGACATTGAATGTCGTCGAAAATGAAAATCGAATTACTCTTAGCATCTTGCGGTGAAATTATTTCGGAATTTTCGCTAAATTCGTAATAGCCTAGTCCCTTGATCGGTCTCAAAACTCGACTCAAAAAATCGTATTTGGGCTGAAATAGCGACTTGGAGTAAATGTAAACGTTTTCAAATTCCAATCCGTTGGGTGCCAGTAACAAACTCAAAATCAGGTTTGTTTTACCGCACGCAGAAGGTCCGCATACGATGCATCTTATGCTGGCCGGTAAGAGATCTCCGTGCTATTTGCGCGTTCCAAAATAGGAATAAGGATCATCCTGTTCGACCGTTAGATCCATATTTGCAACCGGTAGAGATTGTTTCTGTTTAATAACCTTCATGTCTATTATTCGCTAATATGACGCGTAACGATTTCCGTAAACGGATCGTATTTGAATATAGAGTCGTGCAAAATTAAGCAGTATGCTTTAGTGGTTTGATCGAAAATGTTGCTGGATTCGATTTCGAGACGTATATCGACGGCCGAATTTTTAATAGATTCTTCTTGACGACTGCAATCGATCACGAACACGGGACAATTGCCAAATTGCTGATAGTCGTTCAAACAACGCAGAGCGTAGCTCAAATTGCTCGCGCCTGCATAATAGTTTTCCGGAAATTTCGAATAGTGCATGAACGGGGTCGAATAATCGTTATTGGCAAAGTCCGAATTCATATCTTGAAGTGGAAATTCTTGGGAATTAAGGTATAGTTTTAAATTTGTCAGATTGCAGTGATCGAACTGGGCTGCCGATTGCTTCGCATTATCATACTTGCCATGCTGAAGAGTAAATAGAATCCATCGAGGTTTTTCTAATTCGTTCGAATTCTTAATACGCCAAACGTGAATTTTCGAAGACGGAAAGGACGGCAACTCGTGAAGCTCCCAGCGACGAAAGTAAACCACAATTCTGGGATTTTTATGCAAATGATGGAATAAATTTAATTTCGATTCATCGCTAAGCTTTAAATGCGGAACCTCCACGATATTTTAGTAATTTTAAATGTTAGCTTGTTTTCGTCGCTCTTGTAACAATTGACGTCGCTCTTGGATCTAATTAAAACAAGCTCTTGCGGCATGTTTACGACTGCTCGCTTATAATCCTCGCAAAATCCAAAAATATGCTTTAGAGGCACATTGCACGAGAAGCGTCCGTTCTTAAAAATGTCGGCGTTTGTATCTCCTCGAGGGTCCCAGGTGCTATTGCTCAAACCGTTGAATTTTTTGTGATACGAAGCGAGACCCTTCATCGTGCACGTTATACCAGGCTGCTTACAAACGTCAACCACATGCGTGCTCCCATTTTGTACTGTATTTCATCGAACAAGAATAATATTGCGTTGTTCGTTATCGTATACGGTTTACCTTCGGTTTTCACCGAAAACGTTCCCTTAATATTAATGTAACTGTCGTAGGTTGCGGTTATAGCATCGGAATTTTGGATTTCTATAATCACTCTATAGCTGTGGTCTGTGTTTCGCGTGAAGGGTAAATACGAATAATAATCTTCTTTCGAAATTGTCTCTTCGTAGCGAGGCCTTTTGAATACGTCTAATTTGGCCACCTCGTCGAAACGTAATTTCTTCAAAGGAGAACTAATCACCGACGAGATGTGATCTGCGACCATTTTCGTGCTACTACCAAAATCACCACGTATTTTACCGCCACGTTTAGCCATTTCTAGTACTTTCTTTCTTTCTCGTATTCAAAAGCTTGTAGCCGAGCGCTTTTAAGAAACTTGCGTCTGCGCGACTAAGAGCGAGGTTCTTCTTCTTCTTTTTAATATGATGTCGCTTTTTCACACCTCTTCCGCTTTTTATTTTGTTATGGCCTAACGATGATTTGCGTGCGACTGCAGATTTCGAGAATGTTTTTTGCGTTTTATATAGGTTTGTTTTTGAGGAAGAAGAAGAAGAAGACTTCGGCAGCAACGACGATAACAATGCCCAACGCGCGGATTTTTTCTTAGGTATATTGACGACTGCGGCTAACGTCTGTTGCTGCTGCTGCTGCTGATGCTGACGCTCGTCATCGTAAACGACGCCCATTTTAACTTAATAATAATTTTATTATTCGCGTCTTAGCTCTAGGCGAACGTAAAGGTACGTATCCTTCGAAAAATTAACCGCTTCACCCGTATGATCCACCAGTCTCAACGTAATGTTATCGAATTCGTCCACGCACAGAGGGAAACGAATTATATTGCTGGGTTGTTGTTCTATGCTGTAGCCTGGGGGCACGGTTAGGCCAAATTCGTAAATGCTGTGACAAAGTTGGTTGATTGCGGTACGCTCCCGTCGTAATGTTAGTATCTACGAAAATATTAGATACCGAAATTATTTCCACATCGCGATCGGACGTATGCGAACGACCTTCCTCTAAAATTCGATCATGAAATCCCAGCATTCGACCGATGTTGCCGCGCTTCGTGAAGTCTACGGAGTATTTCGATTTTATTTCGCACTTTAGGGTATTATTATTAGCTCTTAAAGAAAACAAGCCGTCGACCAATCCGTCGTCGTCCAAAGTTACGGACGAATTAATTTCTTTGTTGGCTTTAGCCGACTCCAATATCTTTTTTCTCAGGAACGTGTTTAGCTCGTCTATTTCGTAGCATCCCTCGTCGATGGTGATTTCTTTATCTTTATCGTAATAGAACTTATTATTTCCCTCGTAAATATTTCGAACGGTGTTGCACGTGTAAAGACCCACCAAGCCGCAGGTGTACGTGCCGCCATCGTTCAGTCTCACAGGTGGGTATAGCGTACCGCTGCTGATGGTATTTCCATACCCGAAGATCGTGAATGTCCTAGACATGACTGTAGCGCTCCGAGGGCATTATGGTTCTTTTATGTAAAAATTTCAACACTAAATGACCACACACGATCGTGTTAAAGTGTTGCTCCCTTTCCACGTTATAATATATATCGCTACCGTGAAAATATCTTAAGACTTCCTCGGGAGGCCTCAGGTCTCCGAAACTATCGAAGTATATCACCGTATTGGCCCTTTTTTTATAACCGACCCAATGCGTGCCCGGACCGGATCCATCATCTAAATTTATAATACCACTTTCGTTTCGCCACGTCGGTGCTAAGCTTCCGTCGCGTCTTTTTAGCGGCAACTCGTCTCGCATGTACACGCCTCTAAAATACGGGACACCTTTAGCATATTTGTGCAGATCGAGATCGGTCAATGCGCGCATGGGAGGTGTAAGGGTGGTGGTGGTGGTGGCGAGCTTAGCATTCCTCGACACCGTCGAAGTCATCCGTTTTTTGAATTCCCCGGATAAGGTTTCAAGTACAAGGCGCTACCTTTCTTGTGAGGCTTTAAATACAATCCGCTGCCGACTTTTTTCTCTTCCATGGCTCTGTTGTGACGCGCGTTCTCGTCAAAATACCTCTTTGCATTTTTGGCCGAATTGATGGCGTTTGCAACGCTCGACGCTCCGCCGGCCAGTGCTCCGAGCGCCGAAAGACCCGCAAATATCGGAATCAAGGGCAATAAGCCTCCTCGCTTGGGCACCGGTATTATGCGCGGTACTTTAATTTTCGAACGACCTCCCATCCTGTTGACTATAATTTTTGCGGCATTCATCGCGCTCGAAATGAGACGATTATGCGAAGCATCTCCGTGTCCTTTACTCTTGATGCTTTGTTTTCTGATTTCTTTAGATATTTTACTTATAAGACCGCCTCTGAAGGAGCATTTTCTGCCGACGTTGCCGTTATTGTCTTTGAATTTACCCGAGCATCGACGTACTCGACGTCGTCGTTTTTGTCGTCGTCGTCGTCGTCCTCCTCCTCGCTGTCGACGATCCAGTTTCACAGCCATTTTCTTGTCTATTCCCATTCCTAGTTTGCGTTTCGCTTTCATTGCAGCCGTTACGCCCAACGCTGCGAGCTTCTCGGACCACTTAGAATCTTTGGCCTTGACTCGCCGCCAAGCCGCTTCTTGCAAGACCTTGTCGGCCTCGTGCCTGCGCTCCACGTCTTTGTGATGCGAATACGCGATGTCGTGCTGCTTGCACGCTTCGTCTAGAGGATTAATACCTTTGTCTCCGCGGTTTAAACGCTCTTGTAGCCTGGTTCCGGGACCGCAGAAGTTATGACCAGGAAGGTGCAGTTCGAAGGGCAATTTATTTAAGAGGTTGTTGAACAACCCTTCACCACCGTGTACCAACATTGACTAACATCTCTCCTGCAATAACGTAACAATTTAAATATATATATAAAAAATAACTGCATACAGAATAAATTTTATTTACAAAAAAGGATCATACACTATCTTTAAAATACAAAGGTTTCATTTCGACATTTAAATTCCTTTGATATAAACATAATACGTCATCGACAATTTTGTGAGGAAAATGGTGCGTGATTTCTAATAAGCCGAGTCTGTTGATGTCGTAAAGAACGTTTAGGGTACTTAGGGATGGATTTCCAAATACGTATTCGCTTATCATCTCGACTCGACATAAGATTTGATCCTGCACATTCGAATAAAGTCCAGCATCCTCGAGGAGGGGGACGCCTTCACCTCCATCGTCGCTGTCGCCGCTACTGCTCTTGCATCTGTTATACGCGTAAGCTCCGAACTCTTCGGGAAGGCAAGTGGCGACGCACTCTATATTTCTATCGTAGAACTCTTGAAAATCTTGTCCTTTCAATATTTCTAATTTGAGCATTATAAGAGGCGCTAGAGTAAACACTTTTGCAAATTCTTCGCGGGAGAGAGAAATTCGCGCAACATTGTATCCGGATCCTGTTGTTGTTGATTCTAATGCGGCGAGAGCCGCAGCAGTTTTGCACCTCGACTCTATGAATAGACTAGTATTCGTCCTTAAATTCCACTTCCAAGTAGCCATCGATCGTCTGGTGCACTTCGCGCCTCCAGTGCCAAACGTCTGCGACTACGGAGGCGGCGGTAGCGCCTGCAGATGCAACCTTGGCAGTATCCGAGCGGTTGGAAAAAATTTTCTAAATTTATGTTCGATATTGATAGACGACAAATCTTTCCACTCGTTTTCGTCCATTTGCAATTCGCCTTTTTTACAAAATCTGTTGGGGCATATAAGTCTGATAACAGGGCTAAAATCCATATTGCTCTTTCGTTTGGTTAAGCCCACTTCGATCGTATGACCGTGAGCGCACCATTGCGCATTCTCCTTGGAGGAATTCAATCGGTATTCGGTGCTACATATCAGGGGATCCATCACCTGATCGTTATCGTAGACATGAATACCTAAGAAAACTTGCGGCGATCCAGATACTGCACACGTAGATGATGATGATGATGACGAAATTACGTCATCATCATCGTTATTTAAAAATACTTGACTGTCGTCACCACTTGTATGATTATTTTCGTCTTGAATATACTTCACCATAATTGCTATTTAATTAAGTGCAAAATTTCACGCGCACATACACGCCCTGAACGAAGATACCTCCCGGTTAGAACTGAAAATTATTTTGCATGCGTAGGTTTTCGTTCGAGCGCAAACGATGTTGCTCATGCGCGCATAGTTTATTTTATATTTGTAATAGATGTAGTATGCCCACGCTCCTATTAATTGCATAAGTACGATGTGTTCTAAATACGTCCATACACCATCTGAACTATCAAATTCTCGATCTTTTTTTTTCTCGCTCTCTCTTTCTCTTTCGAAGGCGATTCGTTTATGATTCCTTGGCATGACGTACCATTCGGTCTCCGTAAAACTGCTATTATATTTAAATCTTATTTTAAACATCAGAAAAGGATCGATGCCAACTCCGTCTCCGACACAATCGCCCGCGCATCCATTGTTCAACCATTCGGCACCGTCGCTGTCGTTGTTGCCGTCCTCGCCGTCGCCGGATCCATCTACGTTTTTTATTTCTCGTCGTCGTTGAAGGCGTCCTCCTCCTCCTCCTAGATAACTTTTATAAATTAAAAGGTCTCTCGATACCGCGGACGACGACGACGACGTCTCTGATGATGGCGATAAGGGAACCTCTTCCGAATGGTTCTGTTGCTGCTGCTGCCATTGCTGTTGCAGCTGCATGGTAATTAATTCCATACGTTTCCAATCTTTAGAGCGAGAGCATCTTATTTGTTGTTGTTGTTGTTGTGACGACTCGGACTTGCCAAAACGTCTTTATTTTCAACAACCTCGAAACATACGAATGCATTCGGAGGATCTACGGGGACCGGATTTCTTTGCCAGGAGGACACGCTCGGTTTAAATATGTATAGGTAATTATTACATATTAAAGAGTAGGCGAGATATGCTGCGACGGCTGCGGGCGGTCCTTTAGGAGTCATTTCGAACAATGAGCATTTTTAATTGCATTCATAGGTTTTTATTGCAGGGCTGCGATGTGTTGTTGTACGCGCGTACATATGGGGTAGAACATGCGCATTCAGGACACGATTTTATTTGCAGAGGAGGTCTATCTATCTGATCTGCATGCGACGACGATTGTAAGCCATGCGCTAAACAATAGCGATGCGTCCATAATTGTTTTTGCAAATACTCCGGTAATATATCGAAATTTCTGGCGACGTCTTTACTTGCATGCCTCTTGATATACTCGAGCGGTAATTTCGTAAGATCCTCGACCGTCAACATTCTTCTATATTACAAACGTATATGATTAAAAATAAACATATCATCTCGTAGACAATTTTCTTATCCCCCTTCCTTAAGAATGCATACTATATGTTCCTGCATGATTTATATCGACGCCTAAATTTAATATTCTCGAAAGAGCTAACCCGCTCTGCTTTTCGGTATATTCGCCCAGTTTATTGTTCAATTCCTGAATGGCTTCGGGTTTAACTTGAGTTTGAAAGTCTTCAATTTTTAAAATTTTATAATTTTTAGTAGTAAAATGTCTGAGCGATGACGACGATGATGATGACGATGTATCCACGGCTTCTGAAGATGATGATGATGTTGATGCGTTGGGCTTTACGTATTCACCGTTAAACACGAAATTAATTTTAAGAGAGCCGAATTTTCTCAAACATTTTCTCAAACGTCGCTCTATTAGGGCGAATGCATCTTCTAAAAATTGCATGGGATTTATGTGATATAAATTGACCACAGCACTCGAACGTATCCTGCGGGCGAAAGCCGATTTCAAATCGACCCACACGATATTGTTCGACGTTCTACGTCTTTTGACATTCTTCTTTGATGTTAATCTATCGAAATTTTCAGCAGGATCGTCGACTTCGACGTCGTTCGCATAACCCTCGTCGTCGTCCTTCGCACTAGTATTATCGCCGGATCCATTCTTTTTACTAATACCTGCCCCTCTGATCGCCCTATCACGCTTGCTTTTTGCATTAGAAACAATCTGATTACATTTCAGATTTAGCAGCATCGATTCGTAGTGACGTTTTCGACCTACGTTGCAAGCACTTTTCAATTGTTTTAAAATTGCACGCGTTGAGGTAGAGCGTCTGGAATTTTTAATTCGTCCAAAGCTTGAGACATTTTTTACACTTTCGACACACGATGTTTACCGTTCGAATAATTACACAATAATAAATAGAAAAATATTTTGGATATTCTTTTTACCAAGACGACGAAACTATTATTCGTAGTAGGGGAGAAATTTTTTTTTCAAATACAAACGCAGCACGCAATTTTTTCTTATTGACACCTGTAATAAAAACCTTGCGGTTATTTCCCCCAGCTTTATTCTCCTTATACTTCATCATAATTGCCTACGACACATCGAGCGTAACATTTTTCAAATTATTAAAAGATTACTTGAAACGTCTTGCACGTGTCCGATGAGATAATCGTGACCCCGTTTTTTTTTGCCGACGATCTGAAATCTCTGCGTTATTTTAAATACTTCATTATAATTGCCTACGACACATCGAGCGTAACATTTTCAAATTATTAAAGATTACTTGAAACGTCTTGCACGTGTCCGATGAGATAATCGTGACCCCGTATTTGTATACGAATTAAATAGCGCACTTTCATCATCTTCTCGGAGGGCAAAAATACACGCACACGTCATCGATCGAACGAACCATTTTAGCAAAAATACGATTCCGTCATCGTATATGCTTCGATTCATAATATAATGTATACGAATTAAGGAAAGGGCTTTTTTATTTTCAACAACGATACACACGTCATCGAACCATCTATACCGAACAATTACATTACTGAACAATTCAATATACACCTTCATATTCTCTCTCTCGTTATAAAACGCGATACAAACGCAACACGCAATTTTTTGTTATTGACACCTGTAATAAAAAACCCTTGCGGTTATTTACCCAGACTTATTCTCGAACGCGACCACTACCCCCCCGAAAACACACTCTTAAAACAAAAACACGTTCGCACCACTTGCGCGCCCCTTACGATATTTCATCTTAGACTAAAACACGCACGCCCCCTACACACCTATACACATAATGATACATACCTTTCTTTTCGAAAATAAAACAACAACAACACCGCCCCCCCGATCGATATCTACACACACACTTTTATCATAAGGGCGGCACGACTTCTACATTAACATCACCGACAAACCATACATACCCTACACCCCTACACGCACACACCTGCACATACATACTTCTCTTTTATATAATACGCACACCTGTTACAAGATATTTATGATCCTTTTAAAAAGGGCTGGCCAGCTTCTCCATAGCCATACTATTGTTATCCTCAAACCTAACTAATACTAACACACACACACACCTACACATACATGACCTTCACACATACATACTTCTCTTTTCCATAATACACACACCCTTTACAAGATATTTATGGCCCTTTTAAAAGGGCTGGCTCAGCTTCTCCTTAGTTATACTACTTATTGATACACTTAATTGGAAGTACGTTTCTTTGCAGATATACGTCGTAGGTGTTCCATAAGTACATTGTTAAACTTTCCTAAAAGTTCCACAAGGCCAAGAAAATTGCCATTGTTTTTTTGTAAATACCTTAGAAGGTGATCCACGGAAAGTTATATTATGTTCAGCGAAAAATAAAGTAATTTCCACTAATCGACGTAATACTTCTTCTGTACGCTGAGCCTCAGTGCGAATTTGCTTCATAATATGCTGATTGATTGACGTATTACTTTTATTCTACTTTCAGCCTCTACCCATACAGTCATATATTTAAAATTGTCTGTTGACAGTTCATGTGACTTCAAACGATCTGCCACGTGTTTCCAGTCATTAAAACCCGATGTCTGACCAAACTGTGATTTTGATGATAGGTTAAACAAACGACAACAGAAACAATAGACTGAGTAAGATTTTATAGAGTACACTAACCACCGCCTAACGATTTTTTCTTCATTTTCAGACAAACGAAATTGAAATTGATTAGAAAAGTGCCTCTTTTGGGAATCTTTAGGGTATTCGTTATCTTATTTTAAAAAATAAGCAGGCCCCTTCAAAATGAGCTCATCACGCTGATTCTTCATAATGTACCCTGGTCTTGGCCATGTAGCAGGGTCTGTTGAAATCACCGACTGACTATGAACTTCGTATTTGTACTTAAAAATACCGGCACTCCTTCATTGTTGCTATTACTATTATCTACACTTACACTAGCAGCAGGGAGGATGGGCTTTTCATTGTCGGGCCATCGACTAATGGTTTGTGGAAATAAGTCATAGGTCTCTTAATGCTACACTTGCTGATGTTGAAGTCGTTGTTTTAAAAAAAATTGTTAGTTTTGGAACTTTACTCATTAAGATCTCCTGCACTATTTCACTCTCTTTAAATAGTTTTCGCCTTTGCGCACCTGACAACTTCTTTGACATGATTGATGAATGAGTAGCTCGTTTAATTTATAAAAACTGTTACTAAATAATTAATCACTATAACACAAATAAAACAAAAAGTCTCTGTCAACTTTAAGGTAAAATTCATAAACACAACACTATACCATTAACACTGATACTACACGATTAAATAAAAAGCAGCTGCGGTTCGGCTCAGCGTTTCAACAACTAATTGTTTTGACTGAGGCAAGTTGAAACAAGCACGGAAGGTCAGTAGTGGCGTGGATACTCGTGTCGTGAAACATGACCTTGCGCTGAGAACGCCGTTTGAATTAGATTTTTGGTGGTGGGGAGCGGCAGGGTTCGGTTGTTTGTTGACTGCTGTGAGAGATTCATCCTGTTGTGGGTACTAATGCCAAACTAAAAACATTCCGCGAGCTAGTTAAAAATTGCTGTTTACGGTATAGTGTTGACGTATTTTGAAAATCCCAGTGCGTGATATTTTTTTGATAATTAGTTTATTTAGAGTGTTGTTTATTGTTTGTATAGTAATTTATACTTTTGTTAATATTTATTTATAGTTTTGTTAAAAGTAAAAGTTATAGTTAATATGGAGAATAATAGAGGAAGTAAAGTAAGGTTGATGGAAAATTACAGACACAGCACAGTCAAGCTAGGAAAATTATATTTATCCCTTTCCTTGTTGCACAGTGGTTTTAGGGTTGTTCTTTATCATTGTAAAACATATAAAACTATGTTTATTCTTGTAATCTTTTGGACATAGCGCTGTTTTTCTCCCCAATCCATGATTAAATATAAAAATAATAAGGTGGATCTTAATAAAGGAATATTTATTAGACGAAATCTGCCAATGTAGACTTCCAACTAACGCTCCAACGCGATGGAATTTTACATCCAGAGCTGTGCTAACCGTTTCTGTTTATAGAAGCAATTTAATAGAAGTTTTTAGTTACATGAATGAAAGTGACAAGTTTGATAGTACTACTGTACGGAAAGCGTTAGGTTTGAAAAAGTTTTTAGAAGATAATGATTTTATATTTTGTCTAGAAGTATATAAATTAATTTTTGAACAAACTGACGTAGTGTTTTCTATTTAGCAACACAAACTCACTGATACAGCATACGCGAGGACCAGACTGCAATCGCTCTTAATAAAATTAAAAGAATTCAGATCAAATGGCGTGTTCTTTGATCAAATTTATGATTCGCTAGAAACTGTTTGCGATAACAAGTCAACGGCTTCTACTAGCCATAGACAAAGACGGGAAGATTTACCAGGCGGGCGTCAGAAATATAGAGCACTATTTTTTAAAATTGTAGATGTTATAATCAATCAGACTGAAGTAAGATTTAGTGATCTAGGTAGACTCCGTTTCTTTGAATTGCTAAATGTAGCCAAATTTGAAGAGTAACTGGATCTACGTAAGTTCGCTCATGAGCTACTTGATGAGTTGGAAAGCCAGTATCCATTTTTCGATAAAGTTCAACTTAAAAGTAAATCGCTGGTTATACATGGTGACAAAGCATTATTAGATAATTCAAGTTGAACGTGGAGATGCTTAAGTTTTATGTATAAAAATGAATTACGTAGATGTATGCCAGAATTGTATAAACCTCTCAGTATTTATTTAACTATATCCATAACATCTGTATCTGTAGAAAGAAGCTTTTCTATCCTAAAACGTACAAAAACGTATTCTAGAAATACTATAGGACAAGAACGGCTGAATTATGTATGACAAATTGCTATATAAAAGCAATTAGTTAAAACTTTAAGTAGTGATGAACATTTTTTTTTAAAAATGTGATAGATTATATTGCAAATAAAAAAAACAGACGAATACCGTTGGTGTTTAAGAACCTTTAAAAATAGTGTAAATAAACTTGTTCAGCTTGTAGTGCAGCTTTTAACATTGGTACATTTTACTTAGGTGAGTAATTATTTATGACTAATGCTTTGTGTTCTTTTGGCATGATCGCAAAAATATTGTGTCGTAAGTATATTTCTGTACAGTTTAAACGTTCTATGTATAGATACTTTGTATTTTGTTGCTTTTACAAAAGTTTAAAGAATTACTTAGGCAATTTGCTACACTTGCCTCCCCACTCTGTTAAAATACGAGCCACCACTGATATAAAGAAAAGTTATAATAAAGTTACATATAAAGGTTAGATACTATCAGGAATATGGACGCGTCAAAATGACAAGTAACAGATTTAATATAATACATAGAAAAAACTGCACTATAGAGTGTTGCTTGTTCTTGTATTCCCTTGTCGGGCATTGATCAGTGTGAGTTAACAGTTAAAGAATAAAGTAAAAAGCTATACCAACCTGGCCATGTGGTTTTTGAAAAGTAAACTTTAGATTACAGAAACTTCTTGAGAATTTCTTAACCATTTCCGAAACAACTAAGGACGGGCCTTTCTTCTTTGTTTTAAAGTTTTAAGTTTTTTTCATAAATTTGTTGTACGTTTAACATTAAAAATTGCAGTTAAGAAAGTTGTACTACATGGTACCTAATGCCGACTACGTTTTGTGTCCTTCTATGTTATTTTTGTGTACCGTTTACATTAGGGGTGCTTAGTATTTTTTGCCAAAGAAACCAACTAATGCCCAAACAAATATTCAGCATACCACCGAGAACTTCTTACAATTTACCTAACTGACAAATAGTTTGCGAGAAGTGCAACTAAGTTTCCGGGTTCTTTGATCAATAATAAAATTAAAATTTTTTAAGAGAAATACAAAAAATGGTTTATTCAAAGTATCGTGCCTCGCTAGCCACACATGTTTGCCATCTCCCTGAAAATACATGAATACCTCGACGATAAAACAATGCGCTTTGGATCGAAACCATTGATCAAAAAAAGTTTGCACTTCCTCGAAATTAGCCAAGCCATACGCTGTCGACCGAAACAAGTAGTAATCAGAAGGAGATAGTTTTCTTTTTTTGTTTCATTTTTAAAGCTTTGACACTACTGTTACGCCTCACTGGTTTCACAAGCTTTATTTTAGTAATTAATCGTAGGGAATTTCCAATCCTTAATTGGACGTATCTTTCTCATCGTAATTTAGCAAGAAGTAGGTTATGACGCATTATAAATGTGATTTTGAGGTCTCAGTACTGCTAGCGGAATAACTTATAAGCTATTATGTTTTTGCCGCATAGACGCTTTCTGACTCTTCGAAGGATGTGTGCCACTCCTTTGACCAATAAAAATGTACGATATAAAGACGAGGCGTTTACGAGTTTCGATGAACGAGCGTGATGAGTTGAGTCTACTTTGGGCTACTTTACTGAACAGACTAAATGACCAGTGAGTGCGTTTAATGCAGTGATATACTTATAAAATTACTACCTTTCTCTCTTTCCTATTATTCTATGTGTTCCCCGTTTTATGTGTTGTAGGTTAGCAATGAACTCCACTCTGTCTGGCAAAGAAAGGCCGCAGAAACTCACGCTACCCGACAGACTTGTGAGGGAACCAATATGTTGAAATTCACGCAGAAATTCTCAGTAATGTGCTCTACCTTAACTTAACTGTTTACATGAATCTAGGTAAGCCACTTCATGGTGCTAATCATTATTCTTTGGTATTGACAATCTGTGCAATATAGACTACGCTGTAGGATAACGCAATAAATTAAGTGCTTTATATCTATCTAATTGACGAGTAGTAAATAATCCAGCTTAATTGAACGTGCAAGTCTTCAATTTCTAAAGTACTTATTCACATCATGTTTTAATGAATCTCCTTACAAAAGTTGTCCAACTCGTTAGGATCAAATGGTCTAAACGCGAAACATATTTTTTATTACTTTTACTGGCGCTGAAAATCTTTTACATTTTCATAAAAATGGCGTTTTGCTATAACCCTAGTATCTTACATTTGTTTATAAAACGATTTGTCACAACAAAAGTAACTAATACTAAAAATAAAGCCTTTGATGTTTAAAAACATATTTTTGAAGCGAGTCTAATTCTCTTCAGTATTATTCCAAACATTTATTATATTGTTAAACACAAAAATTTCGGAATTACGAAATGATTCTTCTGGGATTAGGAGATGTTATGAGATCTGAAGGAATATATAATTTAGGCCAGTAGAGGGATGGCAGGTATTTCAGAACAGTTTTCGCATTGGATTCATTTCTAACCTAGGTTAGAGTTTTTCTTCAACTATCTAACCCTGCTAGAATTTTTAAAATCAGACTATTCCTTACAAAGTTACACTCTGTTAAAGCCTCGTACCCCAAGTTTTTGCTCATTGCATTCATATCTAACCTAAGTTAAGAGTTTTCTTCGACTATCCATATACACCTTATGCAGAATTTCTCGGGTAATCTAACCCTGCTAGATTTTTTAAAATCGGACTATTCCTTACAAAGTTACACCCTGTTAAAGCCTCGTACTCCAAGTTTTAGCTCGTTACATTCATCTCTAACCTAGGTAAGAGTTTTCTTCGACTAACCATTTTAGCATGATCTAGAATTTTCTGAGCAATCTAACTCTGTTTGAATTGTTTAAATCAAACCATTACAAAAGTTACATCCCCAATTTTAGGAAGTTACCCGAAATCGTCTTAGGGTATGACACATAAGTTTGATCTAGATTTTTCTGGAATACCCAAATCTTTAAGAATTTTTTAAATCGAAGCAACCCTCGGGAAAATTGTATTCTTATTAAAATTTGTATAAAAGCATTGCGCGGATTCTAATTCTAGTACTTTTTCAAAATAAGATCAACTCTTATAAGCGCTAAAGATTCACAATTATTTGTACATTTTTCTCAAAACCTTTGAAAGAAAACTCAATAAACTTAAAACAGTGTTTTATTAATCGTAATAATTACAGCTGGTACGCGTTGTTTGTCAGCCAACATTTTTGCAGATTACAAAGGCAATAAAATATTGACTGTCCAGCAAACACCATGGGGAGGTAACAGGTACACTCTGTCTGCCAGGATGGAAAGGGGAGAGGATTTAGAAAGGAGGAAGGGTTGGGGAAAGAACTTAGAAATTCTTAAAACTATTATTATTTACAAAAATTTAAAAAAAATATACAAATATAGCAACTATCTTATATCTTTACGCACCCATGCGTAGGTTGATGTGCTTTCGGGGATGGCGTAACGCTTGTCATCTTTTCCCGATGAGCTAATTTTATTAATCGTGTTTTCTGCTCCGGATTGATACCATCGTATGCATGAGAGTATCTGTATTATTAATGACTATATCCTTAAAACTATCAACAGTAATCCCAGCTGTCACACTACGGCTAACACCCTTAATTTTTTTAACGCCTTTTACACTTACAATACAGTAGGACTTAGCCCTACTACCGACAAATTCTAATACTAGATCCCCGTTAAATTCGTCTTTGATTTACCTACAACTTTTTTGTTGACAAGCGGTATAATGTATTTATTATCCGCGGGGTAGTCACTTGTATCGAAGTGGTTGATATTTGCACTAATGTCATTGTATGTCTTCGGTTTCAACACTACACTAGCGTATCAGTATCCGTATAGAGAAACTGGATTTGGTTACTATACATGGATTTTGTCGTACCGTGATGGAACTCATACATTAGGGTTTTAGACAAGTTTAAAACCGAGAAACCTGCATAGATTAGTTTATCGTAGGTAACTTTGACTCGATCCATTTGCACGATAACCAACTTCTCTCGTAGTATAGTACAACTATGAAAATTAAATCGGGCAATTAGCGTACTCGCGCACAACCAATTACCAGAAGCACCCCACCGGGTCACGATTTTCACATCTACACGTTTGTCCACGTTCTCCATGGTCTTCCCGAATACCGCAATGTTCATCAATTTGTAAAAGTCTTTCTCAAAGGCGCTTTTCGCCGACGTCCTCAACCCAGTGTTGAGGTCAATATATGTCTTCAACCATGGAGACTGAGTAAATTCTAAACCCCGGTAGATTGCTTTTAGTTTGACACCGTATTGCATACACTGTTGTAAATTCCGATAATGGATGGTGTAGTTTTTCTTCTCCCACAGAGTCGCTAGCAGTTTTGGTGTCTTCGACGTAGGTGATGGAGGAATCATGTTTTCAGGGCAGAAGGGTAGATCGTTGTGAGTATTATGCAAAGATTCGGGGTATTCAAGATCCACTTCTAGAATATAACCTTTGTCACCGGTTTTGGATATATTCATAATATTTTCTTTTAGAAGAGTAATCCTTTTAGCATCCATCCATCTAAAATCGCTAATGGGCAGGTGCTGTCTCATAGTCCACCCATAAAGATTATTAGCATCCAGGTAAGTTAGGTATTTCGAAGGTTCACTGGGGATGTAATTCTTTATATATTTATTATTAGCTTTTGCATATCGTTTACTGCATTGTGTTAGTCCCCCTCTGATTCCAGCCTTAATAAAGTTATGCATCCCAATATCTCTCAACAGTTCCAGTTTTCTTTTCTTTTAGAAGAGTAATCCTTTTAGCATCCATCCATCTAAAATCGCTAATGGGCGGGTGCTGTCTCATAGTCCACCCATAAAGATTATTAGCATCCAGGTAAGTTAGGTATTTCGAAGGTTCACTAGGGTTGTAATTCTTTATATATTTATTATTAGCTTTTGCATATCGTTTACTGCATTGTGTTAGTCCCCCTCTGATTCCAGCCTTAATAAAGTTATGCATCCCAATATCTCTTAACAGTTCCAGCTTTACACCAATATATTTAAGCATCGCATCCCAGTTCAGACTAGGGGCTGTCAGATATTGGCATGGGTCCAAGTCATAGGTTTTTTTGAAAACCTTACGGAAATTCTCGAAAATATCTGTAAGTAACAAAACATTAATCTTGAGATATAAATCGCTATACTCCCCGAGAGCCCTAATGTTAAAGGTCTTCCACACCTTCTGTGCGTGACCATATTCTGCGAATGTGATATCTGCAGACGTTAAATTATTAAAGAATGCTTCTTTCGGTGGTAACGATGCCTGATCCAACACGCTAGCGCTGGTAATATAGTTGTATGGGAAAACACTTTTCCGCGTCATCAATCCAAACTCTCGCTCATCGGGGTAGTATTTGCACGTCTCCATAAACTGAGAAAGATCGAGATTCCGGCTAAACTTACCCAACGATGGGACCATGAATCTTAGCGAATCTATAAACCTGAGCTGTATCGTTGCACTGTCAGCTTCTTTATCATCAACCGGTTCACCATAACACCTCTGGTTCTTCACCATATAACCTTCTTACACGATTACCACTTACTGTTGGGGTTAATTGAATAATTAAAGTAACCCGTGGGTTCTGTAATATTCTCAAATGGAACCAGTGAACTTTAAGGAAGGATTTCCTTAAAATGATGGAACGCAAATATCTTCCGACTATGCTAGGGGTCTATTCCTTGGGTAGAGCTTATGAGAATTGTTCGTGGTTCTTTTTACAAAACATTATTTACTTACTATGGCTTAATTCATACCAAAATAAGGGTTTAGGGGTGGCGCACCAAGTCATTAAATTTTAAACACAGAGTTTCCCTAAGGTGGACTTGGGAGGCCTTAAAGAAGAATATCATATTAACTGCTTACGCAGGAGCTGTAAAGAAAATTGAATTAAATTAACAAAGTGAGGTCACAAAAAGTATACTATTGCTGCCTCATAATAAAAAAAGCTGAAAGGATTAATTATGCACACAATTTTATAAACACAAATATTAGGCAGCAAATTCTGAAAGAACAATCAGAGCTTCTTCGTTAAATAGAAGCTACAAATATCATTATCTCGAAGGTGTTTATGCCTTTTATTCCTTGACCTGGTTATACCATTTCTGAACTCACTTGTTCAAAATAAAAACAATTAATTAAGAGAATTAAATGGTGATTCTTTAATTAACAGTTGTTTCGTGATAAAAATTGTATGTACAAAATTTACATTTCAAAAAGGTTACTATAATTTCTTCTACACAAAGATAGAACTATGAATTTGAATAAAATATCAAATACGTTAAGCATTTCTTCTTACTACAAAAATTAACTCAAATCAATACCAAAAATATCAGATCTGCTATTCGGTTTACAAGTGTATATGAAAATATCGAAAATATCTAATAATTTAATCTTCAAAAGCTTTAACTATAATTATACGTAAATGAAACTTTAATCAGAACTCAATGAAGTTGCTTAATTTCGTTAATAATAATAACTGTTATTACACAGCATTTATATTGGCAATAAAAATTTATCAAAGTCCTTTCTAGTTTGTTAAACAAAATAATAGTTATAGGTCATCACAAAGTTATTTTTCTGGTGTAGCCTTGTATCAAAGTTTGCCAAGTGCGGACGTAATGTAAGAATAATATAAATCTCTTACCTCATTTCAACAGGTTTTTATTTGTGTGCCAGCGTTACATCGTGTTAGAACAGGTGTATTTAACTAATAATTTATTGGTGCTTTGCAGTGGTCAAAAAACTGTAACAACCTTACATTTTTAGTGAACGATACGAACCGTTCCTTATTGTTCGGAATTACTGAAACTCGCTCTTTATCACAACCCAACTCTTTTACAAGGAAATGGGAGTCATATCCACTGAGGTTATGTAACACCACTAGAACCAAATGGGGTATCTTGTAATTGATGTTGCACGCGCTATGTGCGGCAAAGCGGAACTTTCCTGTCATATGATTATGGTCTCGCACCCTGTCTTCCCCCAGCGGCTTCATGCATATCCCGCATTCTACAGCACTATAAAACAACAATTTTTCCAAAGCTTTGAGAGGTTTCATCGAACATTTGTTTTCAGGATTTCTTTTAAACTAAGCTAATACTTGTATTCCTTTGTGTTTTCAATGCGCACGGTTATAGACTAGCGACTCCTTATCGTTGTTGGTATACGTGTGACTACTATGTCCAAGGTCCCGGGTTCAAATCCCGACACGGTCCGCTTGAAAAATGTTAAGCGAGCATTTTTCACAAAAATACGCCCTCGTTCGGATGAGAGGTAAAAAGGAGGTCTCGTGTGTGAGTGTTATCACGCACGTTAAAGTTCCATACCGTGCTTCGAACAGCAAGAGTTTGGCAAAATTCAAAAATATAACATTTTCTGGGCCATTGCTATTCTTGGCTATACTTCTTTTCGCGTTAGATGGCTTTACTTACTACGCATTTAAAACTTATCCTCGTCCTTTGGTACCTATTTTCGTGTGGTATTACCATTTCTTTTTTTAGCGATAACTCTTTCTTTTACCGCACCATGATTTTCACACCAAATTTGTACGGAATATTTGGTAAGTCTTTGAATATGCAGCTTATAATTTTATCGATCCCGAAAATTAAGGACATAGCATATAAAAATCTCAACAATTCAGTCATTTGCCTACAGATGCATGTCATTCTTACTAAAATAATCTTTTTTTATTTCTTCCATGAATATCTTGAAATGATTAACATGACACGATGTTTTTATCTACGAATTTTTTCGTTATAATTTCTTACTTTAACTTCAATTTGTAGGATTTTAATTGGCCTAGTCTTCTCCCTAGTTTGTAATTTTTCCTTACTATGTTAATAGAATACCTAGAGGACTGCATCATAAGCTATCCACAGGCTCACAAAGACAACAAATACTGGACTTTTTCTATTTCTCGTCTACTATTTTTATCAGTTCAATAAGATCATATATTCCGCGACTTTCTTGACATCTGTTGACCTCTCATGATAGGTTTATCTGCCTCTCAGCATAACTATCTAGTCAAAGTTTGAAAATTTTGAGGTGCGTGTGAAGCTAAACCAATTCGTGAGTTTTTTCTTTTTTAGAACTTTGTGATTGTTTTGAAAAACTCTATACGACAGTTCCTTGATTTATGGATCTCTTTGCAGTGTTTCTAAACCAACGTTTTCTTTTCATCCAGAATTTTTAATCAATTCTATTTATATCCCTTGTCATCCTTTTACAGATTTTCCAAAATTTTATTTTAAGATGCTGTGGTGCGTCATAAGCTGCATGCGCCTCTAGCACTAAAACTATGTTATATGTGTGTTAATGAAACTTCTACGTATTTCTTTCATATATTTAAAGCATTTCTTATTTAGTTAAAGTTATACCAAATATTCACAGTTCTTGAATACGATCTAACTCTTTTTTTCTCGTTTTGTAACGCTTGAGAGTTACGGGAAATAAAAATCTAATGAAAAAGAGGAAAAAATGAATCTAAAATTGATCTAAATCTAAATTATCTAAAATTATCTAAATTGATTTCACAAATAGCTAATAGTAATTCAGCATCATATTTTAATTCTTTTGGTTTTAGAAATTATAATTTCAATTAGAGCAGTTAGTATCATTAAAGTAATAAGAAATTGAATTTTCTTAAAACAAATTAAAACAAGTCAATACTATATGAAGATAACACATGACTTACAATAGGATACACGTAAACTTTACAATGTTAAAACCATGTAATAAATACAGGTCTCAGGCATAAACTCAAATCACGAAATTAGGAAATGATTTATTCATATTAGAATGAGCTTAGATTGATTAATTTATGTAAACCACAAAATTGTAAACTTAATACTCAGTACAATATACTCTGATAGCAAAAGCATGTTATTTCAAGAAAGATTTAATATTCGAAAGTAAATAACTATGAACCAACTACTATGAATATTTTCTACCATAATTATTTTAATTATAACAGAGCTTTTACCCATTTGTACTCAAAGAAATTAAATACATCGTTAAATAGTTGCAAGATAAGGAAACCCTAGGCATACTACAGTGATATTACAATGTAAGAAAAAAACGTCAGGCGGTTAGCAACAAGATACATCAGCATTAAGTTTAAATAATTAATTACAACATTAAATATAAAGTGGCAATTTTCTATGCATCCATATAGAATAACTATGTTATGGTAATCCGTGCGGACCAGAAAGAAAGTAATAAAGTAAGATAGGAAGATAGTCCGCACCGAATACCGCAATAAAAAATAAATTAAAAAAAGTAATGCCGTGATAGCTAAAATGTCGAAGAGTGGGTTAAGTCAGACAAGAAGAAAAAGAAAACTTTAAGAAAGAAATTTATTTACAAACCCTAAAGAAATCTAAACGTTATTAAGGGAAATCAACTCTTGTGGAAATTAACATCTATCTAGATATCCCGCAAAAATAATTGAACCCTTCTTTAATTACCTTAACCTAAATTTCCACGTTAATCTTAGTATTTATACAAAAGGAATTAAATATATGTACAGTAGACTGATTTTAGTCCTGTGGTTACTCAACAATCTTTGATATCAATAAAAATAAGATCACATACTTACGTAATGTCTACAAGTAATTCTTGATAAGTAATTACAAAAAATAAAATTGTAATGCTAAATTACAGTATTAAAGAAAGAAACCTTCTACGAGTCAAAATGCATTTCGTCGTAGCTAAAAAAAAATTATTAGAAAAATGTCACACTTTAACATAGTGTACTCCAAATTTTAGATAGATAGCAAATTATATTTTATAATTAATACCCAAACAAAAAAAACGCTGCCTTCATTGGCATATTCCGGCAGTTTGAGTAAAGTAAGTTTAATTTTGACACCGTAATACCCACAGTTGTGTGAGGAGCAATTCGAATTGAATCCAACTCTCTAATCACATATGCAGAAACCCATTTTATATAAAATTTGTGATCAGAATAGGAAGGGCGGCTTCGTGGCGTAGTGGTATGTATGTGACTACTACGCCCAAGGTCCCGGGTTCAAATCCTGACACGGTCCGCTTGAAAAATGTTAGGCGAGCAATTTTCACAAAAATACACCCTCGTGCGGATGAGAGGTAAAATGGAGGTCCCGTGTGTGTGTTGTCACGCACGTTAAAGATCCCTACCTTGCTTGGAACATCAAGGGTTCGGCAAAATTCAAAATTTGCCAAGTAAAAAAACTCGTTTCCTGGCCATTGTAGTACCTTCGGGTGGAGCATTGGAAAATCACATGTAAGGTCAGGGCAGGAAGGCGTAGTGGTATGTGTGTGACAACTACGTCCAAGGTCCCGGGTTGGAATCCCGACATGGTTTACTTGAAAAATGTTAGGCGAGCATTTTTCACAAAAATACACCCTCGTTCGGATGAGAGGTAAAATGCAGGTCCCGTGTGTGAGTGTTGTCACGCACGTTAAAGATCCCTACCTTGCTTGGAACAGCAAGAGTTTGGCAAAATTCCAAATTTTCCAGGTCAAAAAAGCTCGCTTACTGACCAATGTAGTACCTTCGGGTGGAGCATTGGGCAATCACAGTAAAGTCAGGGTAGAAAGAAGAAGCAATGGATCAGGCTATGTACTAGCAGGACGAACTAAAAGAAAAATTCGTTTCAGAAAACTCAATAAAAACCAAAAATAACAAAAAAAATTTCATTTGGTTCAAAGAATCAACATACCCAACCAACCAATTCACTAACAGGACCACCTAAAAGAAAATTTGTTTCAGAAAACAAAAGGGAAAAGGAGAAAAAATAGAAAATATTTCATCCGGCTCGAAAGACCGATACACTGGACCAAGTCAAAAACCGTTTTACAGGAACGACATGTAACAACCACAATAACGCAGCCTTTGCCTGATAGGGCCATACTAGTTTACGCTTGATTCATGTAGTAGGAAAAACTAGACATGCCATAATCTCTTTCTTAAAAACTCACGAAGCGGATGGAAAGTAAATGGAGAATAGTTACACTCGGCAGAAAAACGAAATTACGTAACTACTTATAAGTTACAGACATGAGCAGATCTGCAGATAAATAGTAAAAAATTGGGTTATCGTCAAACACCTTTTTGATTATGAAATATTAAATATGAGTCCACGTGGTTAACCACACTTTTTTGACATAACCTACAACACTAACAAATATTGGGACAGCGTAGTTCCCAGCAAAGACAGTTTGAATTAAATACCTAAATAACTAGATAAATCCTCATGGCTCAAATAGACTTTTGGTCAGTCACTAGCTGAAGACGTATTTCTAAATAAACTTTTAATAGATTTAGATGATGTTTTTGATGGCATTTATGTGTGGTGGTTGTTGTACAAAGTAGTACTAAATGTATAGTATTACATCATTATAAATACACGATCTGGACATTGCAAGTTAACTGCAAGGGATGTGATATTTAATGATATAGGTTTTGATGCGTAAAGAATGAACTAAAAATAAAGTTTATCTATTTTTTGTTGTACGTATTTTGTTACAGGAATATCTTTAGATCACTAACCAGAATATTAATATAAGTAAATTTGTTATTGTCATATGCATACTTGTTTACAGACATGCTAAAATAACATTATTATAGGACATATGTAAATAGAGATAATATTTAAGTAGATGGTTGATACTTTTTTTTTTGTTGCGGGATTCCCGCTCTTTTTAGGCAATTCCAAAATTAATGACTTAATGTTTTAAACACCCCTAACAGCTCTTGATTGATTTTTACATGCTATATCGCAACCATTTACTTGCACTAAATCCTCGACGTTGTTATACATTCCTTAATTTACGTTTTCTTGTTTTGTCAGTTACTTTTTTAAGTTTGTCAGAATGCAACTGAAAATTTTTGTTACCTGTTCCGATGCTCATTTTTTCACTTTCTCTTCTCGCTCACTTTAGTTTTCATCTCTCTAATTACTGACTTTGCCATATTTTTTTTTACCATTTTGTCTTCTTTGTCTCCTTTCACATTTTAAAAGAAAAATTAATTGTTAAAATAATGTGTTTCAAAAGTGGAAAATGTTGTTTTAAATTATTACTAATATTCATCTAATGTAATTGCAGAATAGTGATTATCATTAACTAGCTTGTAAAGAATTATATGTAGCTTAGAGGTAACTTCTGCTCTCAGTTAGAAATAAAGCAACTTGTTGCAAAATATTAAATAAATACTACTTTACCTTAACGCGTAAGAATTTACATCAGTGAAGTTACCGGCCGTTACGAAACGGAAGCAATCCAATCATTTTTAGAACGTTTAAAATATTTTTAAGCTTAAAATCAAATGCAAGTTCAACATATTTTAAGAAAAATAAACCTGAAATAAAATTTCTTTCTAAACGCAGTTGTTCCGTCCTTGTAAATAGTAAATAGTTTATTGTTTAGGATTTATTGTTTACTTGGGTTTGCTTGCTGTTCTCAATTCGACGCGATAGATTTAAATTTTGTTAGTCAAATGTCTCCAATGCGTTTATTTGATGTATATTAACCTTGTGAATGGTGAACGTTCATTCAGCGCGCGGACGCACCAGATTATCGATTTGGAATATCCAAGGAACTTGCTCAACGAATTCGCTCAACGAGCTTAGCAGTGATCGCAGTGCCCGCGTTAGCTTGTTCAAGTATCGTAGAACCCGCAGATAGTAGAGTATTCGTAGAGACCGCATTATTAGAAGAATGTTATTGAACCGCTGTAGCAACAAGTCGCTATAGTTTTTTGAAACCGCTCAAAAAATATCGTTGGAGAAACCGCATATCCTCGCTTATTAAAAGCCGCTGAAAATGTTATCGTAAAACCGCAGTTGTACTTTATAGTGCCGTCTTGTTTATGAATTGTTACACACCGCGTTGGTGTTCGCATCGTTTTGTCCATGTGCCGCGTCCAGTGTGCACGTGTTACATGCCACTAATTGGATATTATACACTTTGTTTGCACCGCCCTAGTTCGTGTGCTGCAAGCTATTAATTGGTTACAACTTCTTTCATCGTTGCCGTTGCAGGTGAGTACTAAGAATAAACGCTACTTTGTTTCTTTGTCATGTGCATGAACAGTAATTAATTGTGTTGCTTGTTTGAAACACGCTATAGAAAAATACAGTCCACCCATCTCGCTTTTTGAGTTATTCGAAAGACACCGCGTACATTTTTTTGGTCCTTCGAGCCGGATTTAGAACAGAAAGCAAGCTTATAATTAATTATACCGCTTGAAGTTAGTGACAGCCAATTAGTATAGTTTGTATCGTTTTGTTGTTTACGAGCTTTCTTATCTCTGCCGGGCAATTAGCTTTACCTTTGTTATCGCCGCGAGGCAATTAATATTGTCAGGTTTTCGTTCCTATCTTCCGCGTTTGTTTTATATTCATATTGAACCATGGCAGATAAATTAAAACGCACATGTTTTCTTCGTAGTATTGCTATCAATTCGCTTGATGAAATGTATGATGTTGCTCAGAAATGTACACAAGACCCCACGTTTTTAGACTTATTCCGAGCGAAGTATGACTTTTTGGAAACCGCTAGAGAAACATTTTTTACGCATCACAATTGGATCGTGGGTTCTATTTCTTCCGCTGGGGACGCGGAGGAACAATTTTTACTCGAAGACGTTATACGAAAACGTTTTGATAGTAATTATTTTCAGATAAAAGCTATGTATTATAAAATGTTTAGTACTCAATCTTCTCAGGTTGAGGTTTCTTCGCCGCCGCTAGATACCTCAAGATCAAAGGTATTATTACCGCCGCTGTCGTTGCCTACATTTGATGGTGAAACCACGCTATTTGAGAGTTTCATTGACCGGTTTGATAGTCTCGTTCATTTAAATACCGACTTGGCTGACATAGATAAATTTTCGTACCTTCAAGCATCATTAAAAAATTCCGCACTTGCAACGATAAAAAATTTTGACTTGACTGCAGCTAATTATGCTATTGCTTATACAAAACTTCGTGACAAATATTGTAATATTCGACGTATTAACGCTACTCTCTGGAACAAAATTGATCAATTTCCTTAACTAATCTCTGATAACCCCGCCGGTTTACAAAAATTAGTGGATACGTTTGTGGACAACTTACAGGCACTTAAAAAATTTGATCTTCTCGTCGAACATTGGGATTTTATTCTTGTACAAATGATATTGAACAGGTTGGATATACACACCGCTCGGAGTTTCGAATTACATCAAGACCCTACCGCAATTCCATCTTATAAAAAGTTAATTGCTTATCTCGAAAATACCTGCAAATCTTTATCTAATTTGTCGGTAAATCATAAAACTGATTTAAATAAAGTTATTCACTTTAGCAATAAGTCTAAAAGTCGAACCGCAGTTTCTATGTTAGTTCAAACAAAAACTAACTCTAATAAATGTCCGCGTTGTAAACAAGACCACAATCTTTATCGTTGTACTGATTTCGTTAAACTTTCCTCGCAAGAACGCTACAATTTTGCAAAAAACCAACATCTGTGCATTAATTGCCTTAGTAATTCTCACATTTTAAATAAATGTCAGTCTACTTTTTCATGCCGCCAATGTTATCAACGTCATCATTGGTTATTGCATTTTGATCGCGTTTCGTCGAAACCTGTTTTGCTGCTAATAACAAGGCTCGTTTGAGCCCGGACACCGCTGCCTCTAAGGTATCACCTCGTAGTATTCCCGCAACTCAAGACCGCTACAAGCCTTTCGCCCCTCGAGCCTCTGAGGAATCATCGACTTCGTTCAGCTGTAGTGGTCCGTCAACTTCGAACGTCGTTTTGTTTAATTCTTTAGCTAAACCGTCTGTCGTTTTACTTTCCACCGTTCAAGTGGAAATTGCTGATTGCTCTGGTTCTTACCAGCAATTTCGCGGTTTACTTGATTCGGGAAGTATGACTTCTTTTATTTCGCAAAGTAGTGTGATACGTTTAGGTTTTCGTACTACTCCACATTCGCTTACTCTTAGTGGTTTAGGTTCCATGCGCTCTGCTGCTCAGCATAGCACGGTCGCCGTTTCGATCAAACCAATAGGTGTTTCTTCACCGATTATTAATTTTCAAGCTGTAGTACTTTTCAAAATTTGTGAGAATTTGCCTACTTCGAATATTTCTTTGCAACATTTCAATCATCTGGCTAACCTCAAGCTAGCTGATCCGCTTTTTGCTCAATCTGGTCCCATTGATTTTTTGCTTGGCGCGGATATTTTCCCCCAAGTGTTATTAGACGGTTGCATCCTGGGTGATAGTGATAAACTTGTTGCTATTAATACCATCTTTGGTTATGTTTTAATGGGAAACATACCTTCCTCGCCCGCTTATGAAATAACTAGTTTGTTTTGCATGACAGATTCTGCTTCCCCATTGGAAGATATCGTCGCTAAGTTCTGGGAAGTCAAAGCTGTCCCCGCCGCTCAACCTTTTACACCTGAAGAAACTTTTGTGGAAAAACATTTTGTCGACACATTTCGCCGCAATGAACAAGATCGCTATATCGTCTCACTGCCGTTTAGAGATCATGAACCACTTTTTCCAGGTAGTCGTGATCTTGCCTTACAACGGTTTGCCGCTTTAGAAAATCGTTTACTCAAGCAACCTCGTGTTTACGAACAATACGTTTTGTTTATGCGTGATTATCTTGAGTTTCAACATATGCAGTTTGTTGTTGTTGGGTCTCATTCAGACCTTGCTTATTACATCCCGCATCATTGCGTTGTGAAACCCGAAAGCGTAAGTACGAAATTACGAGTGGTTTTCAAAGCATCCGCTAAAACTCTGTCGAAATCGTCCTTAAACGATCACTTATTTGTTGGGCCGAAGTTGCAACCCGGTATTACCGCCATTTTGTTACAATTTTGTTTACATCCTTATGTCGTCACTGCCGATATTCGTCAGATGTACAGACAAATTCTTGTCAATCCCGCTCAGTGTGACTATCAACGAATTGTTTGGCGCATCTCCCCTGAGGAGCCCATTCAGGATTTTAAATTAAATACCGTGACAGATGGAATCAATCCCTTTCTTGCCATACGAACGCTTCAGCAGTTGGCCGTGGACGAAGGAAATTCGAATCCGTTAGCCGCTTTCGCACTTCGCCACCATACTTATATTGATGACATCGCTTCTGGCGGTGATTCTATTGAATCAACTCTCGCTCTTCGTAACCAACTAATTGCTCTTTTAAAACTTGGTGGTTTTGAACTTTATAAATGGTCAAGTAACCACCCCGCATTATTAAAGGATCTTTCCGCTACGCAGAAATTCGCGCAACTCCGCTCCTTTGAGGATCCTGACACTCAACCTTTAAAAGTTTTAGGTCTTCAATGGAATCCCGCTTCAGACAATTTTTGTTTTCTAGTTCAGCCACTAAGTACCTCCTGTACCAAGCGCAACCTACTTTCTAACTTAACTCGTATTTTTGACCCCATGGGACTTTTATCCCCTCTTACTTTTTTGGTAAAACACTTGATTCAACGTTTATGGTCATTAAAATTAGATTGGGACGCTCCTCCTCCCCCTGACCTTTTCCGTTTGTGGGAGAGATACTTGTATGAGTTACCGCTTCTTTCGGATTTCGCTTTATCCCGCTTGCTTATCCCGCCACAGTTTACTACGTGCGAAGTTCATTGCTTTGCTGACGCTTCCGAACGTGGTTACTGTGCTATCGTTTATTTTCGCTTTGTTACTTCTTCCGCAGTTGAGGTTCGCTTAGTGTGCGCTAAGTCTAAAGTCGCACCCCTGCGTACAATCTCTTTGCCTCGTCTCGAATTGTTGGCCGCCACTTTGGCATCAAAATTATTAACCTTTGTCCTCAAAACTTTTGATTCAAACCTTACTTTTCATAAAATTTATTGTTGGTCTGACTCCATGGTAGTCCTTTCCTGGATTCGTTCCCCGCCGCAGCGTTGGAAGACTTTCGTCGCCAATCATGTTGCTTACATTCAGGACAACACGTCTCGCGCCTCTTGGCATCACATCCCCTCCACCGAGAATTCTGCCGACGTCGGGTCACGTGGTTTACTATCTACCGACTTGTGCCAATGTTCTCTATGGTGGGCGGCTTCACCAATCTTATATGGGTCTTTCGAAAACTACAGCCCATATATTCCGCCTTCAGATACTACTGAAGTTCTTACTGAACAACGCTCTATTGTTTTATCCGCTGTCGTCACATCCTCTTGGATTCAATCAATTCTACAAAATCATTCTTCCTTTCATTTTGTTATTCGCATCGTTGCTTGGATTCTCCGCTTTCGTCATAATTCACGTCCTCTCACACCTTTGAGCACTGACCCCAATGATTTGAACTGTCTTACACCCGGTCATTTTTTAACTTTGGCTCCTTTAACCGCCATTCCAGAGCCCGCACTTTCGCATCTATCGCTTAACCGCCTTTCTCGTTGGCAACTGCTCCAGCGCATTCATCAAGATTTTGGTCCCGTTGGTCCAAAGAATATCTACACTCGCTACAACAACGCTCAAAGTGGCACACCCCGTCTCCTCAAATTGATTTGGGCACCTTAGTATTAATTAAGGTCGCTAATGTTCCTCCACTTCGCTGGTTCCTCGGCCGAGTTGTGGCTATACATCCTGAGACAGATGGTGTTGTTAGGGTAGTCACGCTTAAAACCGCTCATGGCGAGCTGAAACGTCCTGTGGTAAAGCTCTGCCCATTGCCCGCAATGTAAAAAAAAGAATTCTTCTTTTTTCTTTTGTTTTTGTAGATTTTTTTTCGCTCGCTTTTTTTCGCTTGGTCATTCCGCCCCCCCCCCCCGCCTTACAATTATTTTTTTTCTTTTAAAATGCCTTGCATTTTGGTGAGCGGTATGTTCCGTCCTTGTAAATAGTAAATAGTTTATAGTTTAGGATTTATTATTTACTTGGGTTTGCTTGCTCTTCTCAATTCGACGCGATAGATTTAAATTTTGTTAGTCAAATTTCCCCAATGCGTTTATTTAATGTATATTAACCTTGTGAATGGTGAACGTTCATTCAGCGCGCGGACGCACCAGATTATCGATTTGGAATATCCAAGGAACTTGCTCAACGAATTTGCTCAACAAGCTTAGCAGTGATCGCAGTGTCCGCGTTAGCTTGTTCAAGTATCGTAGAACCCGCAGATAGTAGAGTATTCGTAGAGACCGCATTATTAGAAGAATGTTATCGAACCGATGTAGCAACAAGTCGCTCTAGTTTTTTGAAACCGCTCAAAAAATATCGTTGAAGAAACCGCATATCCTCGCTTATTAAAAGCCGCTGAAAATGTTATCGTAAAACCGCAGTCGTACTTTATAGTGCCGTCTTGTTTATGAATTGTTACACACCGCGTTGGTGTTCGCATCGTTTTATCCATGTGCCGCGTCCAGTGTGCACGTGTTACATGCCGCTAATTGGATATTATACACTTTGTTTGCACCACCTTAGTTCGTGTGCTGCAAGCTATTAATTGGTTACAACTTCTTTCATCGTTGCCGTTGCAGGTGAGTACTAAGAATAAACGCTACTTTGTTTCTTTGTCATGTGCATGAACAGTAATTAATTGTGTTGCTTGTTTGAAACACGCTATAGAAAAAATACAGTCCATCCATCGCGCTTTTTGAGTTATTCGAAAGACACCGCGTACAGCAGTTGCGTAAAGAAGTCAATGAACGCATATAATTTATACCAGTTTATATAGACAAACATTAGAAACAAGTATATTAGATAAAGTATGACTATTAGAGGCGATGGGATACGTGAAATTTCAACGTACACCAAATATCATTCGTTAAACAAATCCCGCTAAAAGTTTTAAAAATACGTGCAGTTTAGAACGTAATTAAAATGCCATGCTTAACAAAACAAGCATATGTAATAAAGTATGGAATTAAAATTCCGATATACGTAGTCTGAAACGTGCACGGAATACCATTTGTTAATAAGTCCCGTTACAAAGTTGCGAGATACGTAACATTTAGAACATTTATATTTAGACCCGCTAAAATTCGACACCTTCCAGTTAACCATTAAAACGCCTTTTCCACGGACAAACGACTGATAGAGGACTGTATACCAATGAGAACGCGTGAAACATTCGGGAAGGAATTTGTCATAAAACTAACCGAAGCAGGCAAAGGACATTCATTCTATAATCGACGCGCCGATCGTAATAGTTGAAAGAAGATTATTACGTAAATAAAATTTAATGAAAGTTATAAGTTGAAGAAATTGAAATATAATATAAATTAATAATTTCAAGTGATAAACAATAAAGTGCACGTTGTAATAAGTGTGTATAAAATTCTGCCGTTGATATAAACGTAAGTCTAGATTTAATTAATAAATATAATTTTTGCACTTTATTAATTTAGGGTACTAGATCACGACATTAATAATACACTGGATCACGACATTAATAATAAACAGGATCACGACATTAATAATAAACTGGATTACGACACTAATAATAAACCGGATCACGACATTAATAATACACTGACTCACGACATTAATAATAGCATTCAAAAATGTTTTCAGATTGTGCAAAACAGAACGTATGTTTATTAAAAACCTGTATTTTTTAAATAAATTGCTATATTGATTTGATTCTTTTAATTAAAATAGTTTTATTAAAATAAGTATTAAGAGCGGGTGTTTACATAAAAATTAAAAAAAGTTATTTTGTTTAAGCCCTTAAGGTGTCATGGGGCAAAGTAATTGAATAACAATAGAAAATCACAGTTCAAACATGCAAATTTTAAAACAAATCATATTGTTTTTACCTGTTCAAAAGTTAAAAATCCTGCAACACTACACTTTGAATGACTGCGTTTTTTCGCAAATACCTTCAAATTGATTAATAATTATTTTAAACGTAATTTAATAAACGAGTGTAATATTTCTTTTATTTTATACACATACAGAAAGTATGAACAATGGTTTCTACGTCCACTTGATTTATTTAGAAATGCAATAGGCGGGAAGCTAATCGTCATGATGAGCTGATGGCATTTGTAAGAGAATACCTTCAAATTTACCATTAATAGGTTAAACGTCATTTAGTAAACGAGTGTAGTTGACATGAATTTGACTTGTGAATAAACTAAGAAATTTAAACTTAGAGTCATCCGCTGTTGCTTTATTAAATTTAACTCTCATATTAATCATAATGTGTATTATGACTATATAATATTCAGAAAATACACTTTAATAATTATAGATATACTTTCTAGCTAGAACAATGCACAATTGGAACTTAAATACTAAATATAACAACTTTGGATTTAAGTACATACATGATAAGTAATACGAAAATTTCCACCCTACAGGATATTAATAAATATTTTTAGCGTTTCATTCTTTTGTCAATTTGATTAAGGTAAATCTAAATAAAAATGCAGGGGTGTTTTGATGTTATGTTTTGGATATTAAACAGTAAGCAGGTCTTTGTTGCTGTTAATTTTAAAACACAAAGTAATTGAAAAAGGTTTTAAGAAATTTCGCGGAATAATATTGAAATACAATAAGTTTACCAAATAGGGTAATGGTAAGGGTGTATATGTTTTTATTATGACCGCCATAATTCTTTTGTAAATTACAATATAATTTAATGGTTGAACAATGGATTTATATTAAAAATACCACTGACGATTCATTTAGGTAAAAAAAATCTAAGAATACGGGTAACTCTATGGGGGTTGCTCCAATTTAAAAAATATTCACAGAATTGGATCTCCAAGAAATTCTGTACTAATTTGTATAGGTTACACAATGGATTTATCTCAATTCTGTTAAAAAATAGCTTATAGATAAACACGGTATAATTTGTAAAGGGTTAATGTTTAAGTCAGAAAGGGTAGCCCAATTTTAAGGGATTCGAGTAACTGAGGAAAAAAACTATATTAATTGACATTTTACACCGCGGAGTTATATTAGAAATACCGCTAACAATTGGTGTTGGCAAAAAATCTAAAAATACGGGTAGCGGTTGAGGGATGACCCGATTTGAAAAATTTCAAGAGATTTTAGTAGCTGAGAAAAATGATAGCGGTTTGATAGGCTATAGTACCAAATAATGTACACAAGGTGGGAAAAAAATGCAAATCAAAAAAATGTAAGGAAAACGGATTAAGTATTTAGAAATTCATAAATAAGAATACCACAAAATTCGGTGCTCCTCAAGTTTATGCTTCTATACAATTCAATATGAAATGTATAAGATGTCTCTCCGGGCTTGTACCTTAAAGTTCTTTCATATTTAAAACTAAGGAGGTAAGTTAATTTATAAGATAAGGATACCATGTTCTAGAGCATTAGTTGTCAAATTATTGTCCAGTTGATAAAAATTACAAGTTTATTTCTGGTGTTGACGTTACAACTGATGTAAGAGTGTTATTAGATCTCAACAAAGTAGTAGGTAAGACCATTTATGTGCTAGATGATTTTACATCAAATTTTTACCACAATAACTTGGAAGTTGGTTTTGATTTATGCAATGGTCTGCGACCACTTATACAAATTATTTGCAGTAGTAAATTATGCTATAAAAATGGACTACTTTAAATGGAGGAGGTTTGGCAATTTTTAATTGGAATTTAAAATTATACAATTTACCCAAGAAGCAGCAAACGTAAGATTGAATGGTTTATTTGGTGGAGAAGTTTCAGAATTACAACGGATCGTAAATTCAAATTGAAACTGAGTGTCGAAACCTCTAATAGAAGTGTATGGGTGGCGAATAATGTCAAGGAAAAAATTCATATAATATTAGAATTACGAAAGATCGAAATGTTATTGTGTTTCCTGAGTACAAGTGCTTCAAACTATTAAATTTGCGAGAGTTAATGTTATAAAATGGAGTAGTTGAAATGTACAAACTTTCCAGAATTTTACGAAAAGTTTGTAGGTGTTATAAGAAGTGTAAGTGGAAATACAACAGATAAAGAAAGGGTTCAAACGGTATTAGAAGTAGAAAGCCGTGCGAGCAATTTTTTGTTTACGGATTGCAGCAATGTAAATTACTTGGCAGTGTTGGAAATTATTAGATGTCACTCCATCCACTATATAGAAGATACAACTGCGGGGCGATCGCAAACGTAAATGTTTAGAGATTTGGTTGTCTCAGATTCACCAGAACCCGGTTATCACAGCTGAAGCTAGTCAAGAATACATGAATATATTTTAATAAAATTATAATATTTCTTGATAGAATTTGTTTTACTTATGCGTAACCTTAACATCAGATAAAATTATTATTATTAATAAATGTATTAAATTATGTTGTTTTTTATCCTTAGGTTTAACGTGATAGCCCTAACAAAGGCGCTGGGAGGCGCTGAGAGGTGCTACGTGGTGTAAAAATTATTTGTTCTACAGTAAAATTACAGATAAATTAAAAATGGAACATCTGCATTAAACGATAATAAAAGATGTTTAAGTAATGATTTCGATTGACCCGATAATGTAGTGGTTAAAATGTCTGCTTTGCATGCAGGCAGCGCGGGTTGGAATTCCACTTGAGTTGATTTTTTTAGACGGATTAACGTAAGAAAAATGACCGATGGCAGATATGACGTACAAAAAATGGCGAATGACAAATGTGACGTAAGAAAAATGACGAAAGACAGATGTGATGTAAGACAAAAAAATGTGTTACGTTCAAAACCCTTCAAGTAATTTTCTCTGCATAAATATTTACTCGTTTTATTTTTATTCAAAACGCTTTAAAAGTTTATAAATCAATCATAAAAGTCATTGATCAACAAGCTTGATTTTCTGCCGTTTGAATTAGTGTTATTTTATAAAATTTCTCAAGTAATTACTCTATAAAATTTTGTCTTATAAAATCAAACAGCTGTTTAGAAAACTTGACATTACAAAGTCACTACAAATAAATTAACCACCTGCAGTGACTACATATCAATTACTGTTGCACATAAATGCACGGCTTTCTTTTAAAAGATAAGGCTACTTAACCATCTATCTAGTAAACTAACACTTGCAATGGGTTTATTATCTATAACTTAATACTGTTATCCTGCAGCTGTGCAAATGATTCAATGTAATAAGATTACTTCTCTTTGTTTAAAAATCCTTTGTTAATGCATTATCTCCTTGTTGGCAAGCTATGGGTTATTGGAGCTGTCGTCTGAAAATTCTGCACACTTGATTCCTCAACAGTATTTTTGAAAACCAAATATCTACCCTCATACATGGTTCTTTCCATGTAAAATAGAGACCGTGCTTTGAAAGCGACACATTGAATACAAGATCCTCTTAGCGAAGAGACATGTAGTAAAGTCGCGCTTTTACAATGCTCTCTGTGCTAGTATAAGTTAAGTTGGTGGTTCCAGCGTCCAGCGTCCAGCCCATAGGAAAATGCAGCCACATTTTTCCATTTATAAGAAGATACCAGCAAGAAGTCGATAGCACACGGTATAGTTTTTCTGTTTTTGTTATTTTTTTATGTTGCTGTAAAGAATATACATTTCATTTGCTGTTCATAATGTTATTACTCATGATTAACCAGTAAATTGCCAACGACACGTTACAAAATTCACGTTTACAATGTACGAGCGACTATGTAATCATTCTTCAAGTTAAAAATTAGTCAATCAAAGTTTGTGTTAGAACCCGTTTTACTGTTTCTTTTGTTTTTTGTATAGATATTAACTTCAACAACTTCCGCATCAATTTAAAAGTAGGTAACACTTGATTAATTTAAGTTGGGGTGAATAAGTTTAATGTTACACTATTTCTTGAAGAGGTGCACTTCACAATGCAGAATGTATAAATTATGTATATTTCTTTTCTTAGAATTACTGTAAAGTCTATGTTTAATTTTCTTTTATATATATTTAAGGTTTGAAGCATTTAATAAGTATCTAGATTCTAGGATGTTATATTTGTTTATCATTTTTATATATTTATGTTATGACGCTTTGTTTACTTTACGTTGTTACAGGACAATTACGCAAATTATTGTTTTTTTATGGTTTTGTAAATATTTTTTTTATTGTATGTTTTCCTACGCGTGCACAATATAAATTTCTTTGTTACTGAGGTTTTCAATGTATTCTGTCTGCATCACCCACCCCCACTCTACGACGTTGTTGAACTAGCCCCAAAATATCATCATCATCATTAGGTCTTCAGTCCTAGAACTGGTTAGACGCGTACCATCATTGTTCCCTATTCTGAACTAACCTACAGATTTCCCTGAAATATGCACAGTTTGCATCTATAACTGTCTGATCTAGGTCTACATCTACCTCTTTTTTCCTATCTCTGCCTGTAATATATCACATACTATTCCCCAAAAATGCCTTAGAACGTATTCCGTCCTACTATTTCTCTTTTTCCCTAGATATCCTTGTTCCCCTACTATTTCTGTAACTTATTTGTTATTATCTTTATCTGTCCATGCTATCGTCCTCATACATCTGAAGCACATCATTTCAAAAGGCTGCTACCGTTTTTCTGTCTGCGTTTCAGACTTCCCGTATTTCATAGGCATACTGTGCTGTGTTCCACACATATGCTTTCAACAATTTTCTTCTTATTCTGTTTGTTGTCTTTCCTCATAGGCGATGTTCTTTCTTGTTAGATGCAGTTCGATCACTTTCTATTGTTTTACAGTTATATGCCCTATTTCTCCGACTTTCAATGGTTGTGAAGGGAGGTAAGCAGTCTGTGGCTGCCAAGTTCTCCCAACACTTAACCATTTGGCGATTTAATATATTTTCCAATTTATCTTTTCGCACAGTCAACATTAGTTGCAGGTATTTCGCAGCCATTAGGTTTTCCGTCTCAAAACTGGTTGGACACGTACCTGCACTTATTTATATTCTGAGCTAGCCTACATAGTTCCCTGAAATTCTCACACAGCATGTGTATTCAGGTTAATCTTCTTTGGGAATTAAACCACTCATAGTTTTTAAAATCAACTTTATTTACGTTTCGATCAATGACCTAGGATCGTTGTCAAAATAATAATAAAAACTTCAAGTTTGACATTTATGACATAAATTGAAGGTGACTTTGATTTATTGATGTTTGAAATATTTGGTTTGAGTATACCAAGCAAAAATTTTTAAAGTTTAACAGAATGATTGCCTTCAATTTGTGGTGCGATCTGGGATCGGCTTTTTTTAGGTAGCCAATACGCTTAACGTGAAATCAGCTGATTAATTTTTACTGGTGAATTTTATATAAATTCAATAACTTGGAATTGGAAAACATTTTTTTTTTTGCCCCAAAATATAATATAATATAATACTTCTGTCCCTTTTTTGTTACGGTATTCGACATAAACGATTTCTTTACTAACTTTTCCCGTTTTCTTTCGTGTTTGCGCAGAATACAGTAACAAATGGTATTACCGTTAATGAGTTCTCCCATTAAAAAACAAATACTGCTAATGAGGTTTCCCTTTAAAAACGATTAGTGCTAATAAGTTTCTCCATTAAAATCAATTAGTACTAATGAGTTTTCTAATTAAAAACGATTAGTGCTAATGCATTTTCCCATTAAAAAACGTTAGTGGTAATGAGTTTTCCCATTAACAACGATTAGCGTTAATGAGTTTCCCATTAAAACCGATTAGTGCTTAGGAGTACTTCCATTAAAAACGATTAGTTCTAATGAGCTTTCCCATTAAAAAACGATTAGCGGCGTGGCAGCGGCAGCGGCGGCGGCGCTGTCCCAGTATCAATGTTCTCCTCTACTTATGTTGTAATTGTAGTTTTAATTCAATTACGTTCTAATGAACTTTTTGCGCAATTAAGTTGTTTTGGCAATGTAAAACCACAGAACTACTAATAATTACTCAAAATTTCTTGGAAAAAGTTGCTCTCCTTTAAAATTTTTCTCTCTGTCGAAAATTTTTTTCTCTATGCACATACATTTACGTACCTATTTGACAAACTCCCACAACACAATGCAACTTTTTGCGAAATGACAATTTGTATAGCATAGTTTCTATAATAAAACCTGTCAACAGCTACTAAACAAAATTATCAAGTTGTTTTCAATTTACATTTTTATTTGGTATCACACAGCGTGCTTTAAGTGTACTGAAGGAAATAAAATTGAAAAATGCCTATTAAACTAGAGTTTGTACTTAAATTTATTTCTTATCGAAGAACGGAGAACTTCTGTGTGTTATAAAACGCAATGCAAAATTTTTACTTAATATTGCAAGTTACATTACTAAATCCATGAAGTAATATAAAAAGAGTAATTTGGTAATTAGAATGGAAATATTGTTTGGTAACAGTTAAGAAAAGCAATAAAACTTTCTTGTTGGACTTTTTAATTACCTTAATTTATAGAGGAAAGAAAAGCGGATGCTTTTTCATTTCTAACCTTAATCTCTGAAACACTGTAATTATTTCAGGCAGCAAGGCATAAAATAACATTATTGCTTAATCTATGAATATGTCGTATAGTCAAGTCTTTTTTGAAATAGCGGAATTAGTTACTGTCTGTTATTTGAAGGAAATTTTGGGGTAATTCTTAAATAATTGCACGTTTCATATAAACTAACGTAAAATTACTGATTCTAGACAGTTATCCCGAATTTTCTGTAGTAAGAAAGGCTGAAATTATTCATTTGCTTTCCAGTTAAGCTCAAACACTTTGCATTTTAGAACGAACTAAAGTAACTGCTAGGAGTAAAATGAGCAGTACGTTATAAATTTAGGTTTGCTGTGAAGATGCAGGAATTCCGTAACAATTTTAAGGGTGCAGCAGTGGGTTCCTATAAAGAATTAATAACAAAAATAAACATTTGAATGGCGGAAATTAAAACAAACTACGTTAAATTGATCAGTTAACCTGAAAGGTTTCTTTTTGTTGTTATAATGAAGGGCCAAACCGTCTTGTCTCAGCAATTCCTTTAGATATTATCCCCTAATACGGAAGATGGCTTTCTTTGCGTTTTGGTTTTCGAAATTTATCACGATATACTTTACCTTGTTCGGTACCATCATATAAACACTCATTAAATTTTGTCATATATCAAAGAAAATGGTACAAAAGAGTAGCTTCTCCCCAAATACTGCGGTAGCTAGATATCTTTTTGCAATCTATTTATGTTTACCTAGTCCAAATGAAATTCGACGTACTCCGAACCTCGATAAGCATTAAATAATTACCATATAAATACAGATATTTTTCTAAGAAAAAACTTAATTTCATAACACCAGACTGGCCAGCTATTACGAAAAAAAACAACCTAAAAATAATGCTACTATTATCAAACCGATTTTGCTAAGTTTTATGAATAGCGTTGGTTAGATTCTGAATCTCATTTCCAGAAATGTCAACTTAGGAATAAACAAGAAACTTCGGTCATACAGCTTTCCACGTCTACATTCCATAGTCCTTTAATATTACCAACTTGTTGTTATTCACTTCTTAATTGGCACTACACCATATGTAAAACCTATATTAAAAATAATCATTCACATGTTAGTTAATCATTAAAGTGTTCTAATTTCAACTTCCTATACTAGCATACCTAAAACTAAACATGCTCTAGTTCTTTGCACTTTATTAGCTCATCACTATTCAAATAGTCCAACAAAATATGTGTCTTAGCATTATGCAAACTTCCTATGAACGAACGGATTGTAGTACCCCGTATATACCCACCCAATTAATTAGAAATGTTAAAATAAAAACTAGTAAAATTAGATAGCCTCATTTGTAGAATAGTATTTAAAGTTAAATTTATGAAAAATTCATTTTGGTCTTTAACCTATGCGCTATTTCCAATAGAAGAAATACCATATTACAACATAAGGCCAGCAAAATAGCTTATAATTTCAAAATAGACAGGCACAGCAAAATGACAATAGAGTCAAAGTCCAAGCAGAACCCATTAGGTAAGCTGCTGGTTACCAACCGGAAATATGCTAAGTTAACAATTTAAAAAAAGGACAGAGTCACTGCGAGGAAGCAAAAGAAAAAAATAGCGGCAGTTACACTCCAGATTTGAACGGGCAAGGCCACTATGTGAAAAGTAATAATTTGACCAATGGGTAAGTTAGTATTAGTGAAAGTTACAGTAACAGAGTTTATTAAGGGTAAGCTTTATGCCTAATGTAATTTGTACCAGTACTAACCATAAGTAATAGAAAATATGCCCACTGGATAACAGTATTCGTAAGTTGTGTACCTAACGCCTAAATTTCTAAAGATGTAAATATAATAAGTAAATTTTATATTTAGTAGTCAAATATACCAAATAATATGATACGAGTTCCAATTAAGTAATAACCTAGGACCCTCAGTACGTATGGGGCAAATCATAGCACCTCCCCTTTCCAGCCAGAGATACGGACAGCCACGTCTTCCCTAATTAAAAACACACCAAAAACAAACAAAAAAAAAACCACTCGACCAACTCTCAGATAAGATAACGTAAACCGATCAACCGATCCTTCAAGTAAATGTATTATTATTATTGAACCAGCACGATCGCTACATTGAAACAACACTCTCGATCGCTACAGGATACTATATATAATTCACATTTCAATTTGATATTAACTTATCTCTACATCGTTAAAAAATTTTATTTGCTCTAGTTTATTTTACATCGCCTGAATAAAAGTTTCAGGAACACCAATGGTTCACATTCCTACTAGTTCACCAACCCATATAACATAATAACAAATTCCAATTTCTGAAAAAATAATTTCGCAAGTTTCAATATTTACGTGTATTTTCCATCCAATAACTATTATTCCACCGGCGCGGCAGTAAATTCCGAAAACACATGAAAATGATTTGTTGTTTTTCTGCAATTCAAACATACCACGGCCCTGCGCGGCGCCTCCTCAACCACTTCGTGACCTACATCTTGTCGTGGTTACATTTGAACTTTTTGTTTAAACTTAACTTTTTACTTGTCAAGATTAATTTTTGTAACTCATTTTCCCTTTCTACAAATTACGTTTTCACAATGTAAAATATTTTATCTATGCTAAATAAAAATGTTGTTGTCATGTTAATTACATAAAAGTTACGTATAGTCAAAATCACGAAAGAAGACGATCACGTGGTTATTGCTTGAATGTAGAAAACACGCATTTACATTTAAGATGTTCCGATGTTATTACGAGTGTAATAAAGATAGCAAGTAAGGAAAATGTGTTCTACATCCGCCGCAATAATTTTTATAAGTAATTGATTTGTACTGAATACAAATAAAGCAATTCTTATATCTTATGTCTGAACTTGTTTCGTCTTTATACAGAGATTTAACTGATTAGAGTGGTATTTTAAATTTGACGGTAATAATATGTTAGCCTCATTTCTGTCATTATTCCCTAACCCTACTTACGTCGTATTTAACGCGCTTATTCATATTTCTTTATTTGTTTATACTTCTCGTTTATTTATTGTAAACAGTTGTTTTTAGAACTTACTAACTATTAAAATACCAGCCAAAGGTACGACTTTGGGAGCGCAAACTCAACAGTTGGTGTAGAACTTGTTAAGCTATTTTGAACAAGAAAAGCAGCATGGCGGTCCTTTAATTTTAGTAGAAGCAGTACAGGAGGTACACATTTTAACACAACCAATTGTATTTTTATTAATTCTATACATATTAGAGGGTAGCTGCAGCTCTGCAAATTAGTGTCAGCACTATTACTCGAGTGAAATCATGAAGGATGACCGATCCCATTGTACGCAGTCCTGGGAAAAAAGGCCTACAAAGAAAACCAAAACTGTAGATCTTCCATGCAGCATCCAAATGAACACCAGAGATATTTTGTACACAATGTATGCCCAAAGTAAGTTTAATAATTCTTAAAGCAACTTATAGTTTAATGTTTATTATTTGTAGAAAAACATGGAACTGTTCAATCTTTAAATTTGGAGCTTCGAGAAAGAGATATAATCTTAAGTAATAGCAGTTTGAACCGTGTATTGCTTTACATCGGCTTCAAATTTAAAAAAGAAGGAAACCGCAGAGCTTTACTGGAAAAACTAAATATTGCTAGTTCCAGAATTAAATTTTTAAAAGCATATAAAGATAACCTACACTCCAGCACAAAACGACAAGTCGTTTTTATGGACGAAACTTGGATATTTTTTAAAAGCAATCTAACAAAGTCGTGGCAAGATGATGGTACAAATAGTGTGAGAAAGAAAAGTGGTTATGATGGAAAACGCTTTGTGAAGGTTTATGCTGGAACAGATGATGGGTTCGTTGAAGGTGCTTGTTGAGTACATAAAAAGATATTCAGGTAAAAAAAGCGGAAGTATAACTAAACAGATATTAAACAAATGCGGCCTTTAATATTCTTACCCGATGTCCAGTTAGAGCGGTGAAGATTCTTGGATCCAGAACACATTACTACACTCGAAAAATAATATAAAGCGGTGAGGTAGTCCTATACGGCGACTGACCTCCGAAATAGAAACTTATTGTCCAAGTGGTGACAATAGAATGTGTTAGGCCGCGCAGTCACCAAAACATATGGCAAACAAGATAGAACATAGAAGAAGAAACGCGACCGGGTTTATCAAATTTAAATAAAAGAGCAGATATTACCATTAACAAATAAATTTAAAATTTATAGTAATAATATAAGGAAACTAAATGAATATATACATGATTGGACGGAACAGTGCTTCTTTGCTGCTTGCCTCTAAATCAAATAATAGTAATTATCATGGTGAAATGAATAGTGATACATTTATTCAGTGGATTACCGAGAGGTTAATAAACAATTTAGAAGAACCTTCACTAACTTCATCGTGGTGCAAATATACGCAATGTGTGTTCCGTTTGTGGTATATGCAGATTTGGAATCCATTTTAAACTCAATCAGCTCAGCAACATCCAACGAGGCCACATCCTTTACCAGCAGTGTGTAGATCCATGAACCGTAGTTTCACGTACTACATCAAATGCAATTGCGACGGATTCCTGAGTCAGTTTGATTTGTACAGAGGTGCAGATGCTGCAAAAGTTTTTATGCGCAAAATGGAGAAGGCCCTACGATTGGGGGAGATCTTTAAGACGAATGTGCCTATGGAGCCGTTAAAGCCTCTGAACAAATTACTGTTCTAGATGGCGGAGAAATACAATAAACCTCTAAGCTTATGATAGAGTGAAAGATCATGGTCATCTAACCGAAAAATTCCGCTTTGCCGTTCACAGCAAATGCAATATCGAGTACCGGATGCCCAGCTTCATTCAGTCATGTACCGCAATTTAAGCGGTTACGACTCTCACTTTATCGTCAAGGAGTTTGGTTGTGATAGGGAAAGAGTCACCGTCCCTAGCAACAAGGAAAGGTTTATTTCGTTTACCAAGAACGTGAGACTGTACGGTGACGAGTCTGAAGAAAACATGATCGATGGGGACAATGAAGCAGGTGATAAGTCGTGTATTCAGCTGTGTTTCATAGATTCATTGCGATTTATGGCATCTAGTTTGTATACACTGGCTAAGAAATTACAGCTGAAACAGTTCATTGAGCTACGATCATGTTTCCTCGAGAATGAGAAATTTAAACTGGTTACGCAGAAAAGAGTGTTCGCGTACGGCATGTAACCGATACTCAATTTTGGACCAAGGGTCTTTGCCTTCAAAGAACTGTTTTTAGAACTAATTAATATTTTACAATATTTTGTTTACAGAGTACGGGCCCGCACAGAAACTGTGGCAGACCTTCATTTTTCAAACTCTGGGGAATACAGCAACTTGTATCTGACGACGGATGTACTATTGTTGGCAGACATCTTTGAGAACTTCATAAATGTGTGCATTAAGATATATGACATGGACCTATTTCATTACCTAACACCTCCAAATTCAAGATGGAATGCCATACTTAAACACACCGACGTCAAACTGGAGCTGCTAACCGATGTTGACATACACCATTACGTGAAGGTTGGGATCAGAAGATTACTAAACCAGTGCAGTGGCAGACATGCCCGTGCCAACAATAAGTATATGGAGGACTACAATCCTACCACTTTGTCAAGTTACTTGTCTTACCTTGACGCCAACAACTTGTACGTGTGGACGATGAGTCAATATCTCTACATAGAAAATTTTAAATAGCCGATTGCTGACAAAAACGCTTATTTCAAGAACGAGATTTTCAACGTTTTGGTTACCTGCAATCCTCTGCGATCCTCCTGAGGACTCCACGATACGCATAATGATTTACTTCTGCCCCGAAATGACGACTCCACCATATAGTAACCAACGGAGTCCGAAGCAACCCGCCACACTGGAGAATGAGAAGAATTACAAAATTCATTACCGCAACTTCCAGTAGTGTATACTCAACGGACTTGTTAACGGTCTTCCACCGAGTACTCGAACTGTTCAGTTTAAGAGCATCTGTTGACCGATGCCGACGTCTATTATGTGACTTAGTGGTGCTCTTTAATATGGTGTAAATCTATATAATAATTGGTGTTAGGTGCCCTTAAATTTATCTCTAACTTGAAATCGAGTCTGTAGGTTGTGTCTTAATCGTCCTGAAACTTATTCGTATTGAAATGCATTATTAAGAGCATCTCTAAATTAAAATAGAAATTGTGCATTAAACAATAAAACGAAATGTGCAAGTAACAATTTCGAATGACTCGATAGTGTAGTGGTTAAATTATGAAAAAAAATTTATTTTAAATATGTATCATTTACATAAGTGCTGCGCTCAATATAATATCCATTTTTCTCAATGCAATACCTTATTCGAGCCTCGAAAGGTCTTCTAGCATTACCCAGTGTGTGTGTGGCGAAATCGAAACAAATGCATTTGTTATTGCCTACTTCATATCATCGGAGGTCGTAGGAAGAGTATTATAAACAATACCTCGATATATCACCATTTAAAGAAGTTGATCGAGATTATTACTGGGGATCTAGGAGGCCATTCAGAGAAACTACCTCCTGCTATCCATTTATCTAAAAATTTTCTATTCAAATAATTTATCATTCTATGTATAATAGGCAAGTGCTCCGTTTAAATGAAGTCACACGCTTTGTCGGATGTTAAGTGGAACATGAAGAAAAAGTAACCAAAATTTAAAAATCTTAGAACTTTCGTCCAATCAAATGTCTATTAAAAATAAAGTTCAATGACAAAATCGTCAATAATCACCTCGTAAATATTAACACTTTAACGATTTTGACGGCAAATGGTAGTAAACAAGTGCTTATTTTCAGTGTCATAACAATGAAATCTGTTTACTAAACCAGTATTATGAAATGACGCTCATAACAGACTAGACCTTGCTAATTGATTTTCAAAAATCAATATTTGTTTAACCTCTAAAAGAAATACTACAATTAACAAACACTGAACGCTATTTATTTATTAATTCACAAAAATAAACGTTTGTACTCAACAGAGTAATGTTAGAACTTCAGCTGTTAGTACACTTCTACAGATTTGTCACATCTTCTCATCCGTTATTTGCAGATCAGTTCATATAGACTAGGACTCTCCTATCTTACTTTCATTTAGTAATTTATAAATTGTCAACAGACACTTTTACGAGTTCCCGGTATCTTCATATATCAACCTATTCTATTTATTTAGAATACTAAATATTCCTTAATCTATTCTTGTCACCATTAAGTCATTTAGTTGGGTTGACAAGTTACAATTATAATTTATTTTGTACCATATGTCGCCCTGAAGGGTCGAATATCAACTAGCCATTCCTTTATTCCGTTTACTTATTCTTATAGTATAAGAAGGTACTTAAGTTTAAATTTGTTTACTTTCGCTTTAAAATCACTCTTCATAAAATAATATATTACACAGTTTCTAAGCGTGACGTTCACAACTGTCCGAAATAAACAAAATGTATGCTTCTAATGTTGAATATTCTTCCCATGATCCTGAACATTTCAAAAATATCCGTGCTCACTTTTTAAAGAAGCGTTCTGCTAGGTACCGAAAAATTCGTAACCGTTATAATATACGCGGATGTCCTATTTCCTACCAATTAGGCGATTCTGCTTTGCGCCGTAATTTTGCTGTCCGATGCTTCACGTCATTTTAATGTCAAACTCGATTCAAAAATTTCTTGGCTCTTTCCCTATTTTGGCGACGCAAACGTTGTAAACCACTTTCTTAGTCTTAACGTCCCAAATTCATACGATGACTCTACATTACTTTAATATTTTCTTATGGGATTTTGTGCTCGTTTCTAAATATTTTTTCTGTTTCCTTTCACTCCACCTCCGCTTGCTAACCTTTCTTTTTCTTAGTTTTCTACATTCTTGGCTTTGTCCTCAACTTTGGGAATTCAAACTAGATGTTTTTTTTTCTTTCTCTTTCGCTTTTTGATTATGTTTTGTTTAATACTAGTTGTTTTTTGTTCGTACTGTTGTTGCGTTGCTTAATTCGATGTTTTGCTTCCTATCGAGATCTTTTAATTTTGCTAAAAAGGAAATTTATTACGTTCCGTTTCGAAATTTGAATATTTACGATATTTTCCACTCTGTGTCCCGTTTTAATATATGTTTGTTTTCGCGTTTAGAAAATTACTCAATTATACGAGCCGTCTGTGATATGTAAGTATTCAATATTCATCGTAGTTAAATGACCTAGGGAACTTGTAATTAGATGAAGCGGCTGTGGTATATTGAATACTAAAAATATGTTCAAAATTATTACTATTCTATAATGGGTTTTACGCAAGAGTTTTTTTAGGAACAGTTTTATGAACTGACTCTATTTTCATTTCGAGTGTTGGCCTGCGTGGGTTCTTTTGGGATGACTATTATGAAACCAACCGGGCAGTTAAAAAATTCTCATGCTGTTGTAGGTTGTGGATGGAGGAAAAAAGAGCGGATGGATGTCCCATAACTGCTCAAAAGCACTTGCTGACCCGTAAAATATTTATTCTTAAAATTATTTTTGTGTAAAATATTTAAAGGTTTTCTTTTATGTAGAAAATGGTGATTGGTTTTGTAAATAACATACTACAAGCTTGTAAATATTATATAATGTTTGTGAAATTTTTTTTAAGTTGTGGTTCATGATAAAAGTACTACGATAAGATAAGTAAAGTTGCAAAATAAATTATTTACCACTCATGAGATATTAAATGCCAACTTTACCTTTATAAAATTTTGAGTTTCATGTTCTTTAGCTCTTGGTGCATTGGAGATTTTGGGGTTTACCTTCAGGTTACTGCCAACATGCAAAAAATCTAGTGTTGATGCTGTTATAAAAGACAACGTAAAATTTCGGCTGATGAATGTTTAAAACCGAAGATACAAATTTATATCTTGAGAGAACTTTATTTTTGTGCATTTGCCTAGAGTACCCAATCTGCTAACTGCCAAAAAAAAAGGTGGCTACTTGGTTCTACTACATAATATGAGAGTTGATATACACGAATGCAGTGTGGATATTATTAGTTTTAAAGTGGATTTATTCACACAAGTTGAAGGCTTTTCAGACTTCAGTCAATTACAATGGAATTAATCTATACTGTGTAAGAGTACCGGTTTATCCACAAATACGGCTCAGTTGTAATATTAAGACACACTGTTTACTATTTTATATATCAGTTCAAAAAGTAAATCAAATTTAAGCTAGGTATACTGACTACAAAAGCTTACTCAATTTTAGAAAATTGAAATTCTACATTTGTACTGTATATTTGGTGTCATTCCTGTGAGTTTAGAGCAAACGTCTAATAATTACAAAAGGGAATTCAATGCACATATAGACTTTCTAATAATGTTGAAAGTAACTAGTTGTCAACAGCCATAATGTACACATGTTGCACTATCAGATGAAATTAGATAACTATTATAACTTCCAACTTTGTTCAACTCGCTTATGCAGGTAATTAGAAGACGACTCGACGAACCGTAGATATTGCACCCTTTAATGGCGCAACTAACTAAGTCTATGCTATGGCAACGGTTGGACAGTTTTATATAAAATATTAAAAGTTTGATGGCGATCGACTTGGTTTTAATTAATGTAATATATTAATTTTGGTATAATAAATGCATAACTTTAAATAGATTAACAACAAAAGTGTGTTTTGAAAATTTTTGCTACAGATGAGTGTATAAAATTCATACTTTGCACATTTGGCGATAAAATTTGGTTGTATGCCAAAACAACCAATGTATGAGAAAAAAATTGACAAGATACTCCAAAACTCATAAATGAGTATGACGTAAGTTACGTTTCGGGCCTTGGGCGCGGTCTTTTTAAAAACTTCTTCCAAAACTTTTTGTAACAATTTTATTTGTTAAACAGATATTAAATATGGAATTTTGACAAACTGATATAATTATTCTAAGTCGAAATAAAATAATAATTGAATTAATATTAGGGCGAGTAGCCTAAGCAAACAATAATGTAAAAGCTGAAATACTCAAGACTGACTGGTCTGGGGCTCCTGAGCTATTTATGTTGTCCCTGCTCCTCACATGTCTATGGGAACTTGCAGAGCTCATGTCGGCTTATTTCTTTATTCTATTTATTATACAATGTAACAATCTTAATATCTAAGTAATTGCGGTTCCTTAACCGTCTGTGACCTGCACCTACAGTAACACTTACGTCTGGAATATAATGTATTACATGCGTTCCACAACTTGCTTGTGAACTTTTAATAACCTTTCTGATTTATCCTTGAATTTACAATGTTGCATATAACTTAAGTTTCTTAGTGATTTTCTAATAATTTCTATTTATTTGTATATATATGGATTGGGAGATACATAACTCGTATTGCCATCTCTCAACCATATTCAATGGATGTTTGTGTTATTAGTATAAAGAGGATAAACGCATCACTTTAATTAAATTAATAGTGACTGTGAGGAGCAAGCAGGTCGCGCCTAGTACTCTAAAAAAGTAATTATTATATATGCTTGTAGTGTAGACAAACAATATAGTTGAACGTCCTATTAACGCGCCACCATAACAGGTTTAGCTTAATAATTTTGCTAGATGTAAGAGAGGTCGGTAGTCAGTCGCTTTGAGGGTTTGATTAGAAGTAGTTCTACGTTTTTTGTCGTTTTAATATATTTACGTCTATATTTACACTGAATTTGTGGTCATTATTGTATAAGGTTTTTATTAATATGAAGTGATACTTTCTGAATAATAGTGCAAGAAACGGCAGACAGTTGAACTATTGTGCTCATTTGCAAATACGCACAGAGTTAGATGTTTGTGAGTGCTGTCGCATAACGAGGGAAATGCGATTATTTAACATAAGCTGTTTATTTGGTTTATAATTGTCTGTATGGCATTGCTTAGTGATGAACTATTTCTTGTATTCTATGGAGTGATTACCCTTATATGTATGTATTTTATTGTAAAACTCACATTTGAAGAAGTAAAGTAGGTTATTTGTGAGAGGTTTGTATCAGTCGAGAACCTAGAATTCTAGAACAGAGTATATAACATTTGGCGCACAACAGCGAGCACGATTGTCAAGCTTATCAAAATAACGAACTATTAAAAGGTCAAGGTGCACAACTTTAAAACTGACTTATTTACAAAGGTGTAGGAGTATACATAGCGCAAGTTTGCCATCAACAAAATCTAAACGATTAGTCGTGGCGGATAATAGAACGCTAAACAGTATAGAAGAGTTATACGTGTCAGAAACTGCAATGAAGGGTGATAAAACGGATATAAATAAGTGGTTAGTCACTATCGTTAGGTATGTTGAATATGCAAGAAAGCGTATCTAAATTAGATACAAATGTGAAAGAAAACCGACTGGTTACACAAAACACTTTGTCGTCCCAGAACGTTAATAATAGCAAAATTAGTAATATTGAGAATTCGGAGAATAAACAATATTTCTCTGTATTTAAAGAGCTAGGTGAGGGATAACCTTAAGTTTTAATCCTAATGGAGAAACACATCCGGTACTGTTTCTTAAAAAATTAAATAAATTATTCGAGCACGCTAAGGTACCCGAGCATGCAAAATTAAGGTTGGTAATGAATTGTATGTGGGGAACGGCGTTAGAGTGGGTTTCAGTTAAAGAAAGTTCCTTTATAAATTATGAACGTTTTGTTGAAGTATTTAAAGCTCGATATTGGGGGTGGAACATCAATGCGAGTTATTTATGAAATCTAGTTTGGTCAGTACAGATCAGGTAAAAGGCTAGCTACCTGCTAAAATTAGTAAATAAAGCTTCTTATATGAATGAGGCGATCACAGAGGATAATTTGGTGGCGATGATTTCTAAGAATTTTGAAATGAATATTTAAAGAGATGTGGTATTAAATGGAATAAAAACAATCGATGATCTTGAAGTTTATTTATATAAAATAGACGATACTTTTGAGGTTGGAAGTACATCAGAATCACGACAAGTCGAGAATACGAGCAAATGGCGGGAAATAATGAAAGGCAATATCAGGCGTCAGATTATTCAAATACGGATCAGAGGCGTGCAAATACTGAAAACAGTGGGATAAATCATATGGGGAGATTATCAGAAAATAATCAGGGGCCTACAGTTAATCTCGAGGATAAAAGCCGAAAGTCCAGAAACTTAAAGAAACTATTTCTGCAACCGAATGATCTTCTTAGCGACGAGAAAAATGAAGGCGAAATAAAGAATTTCTTAGCGCCGGTTGTAGACGCTAATGTAGGGAGTAAAGAATATGAAACGTTAATTGATGCGGGGAGTTAAATTTCAGCCGTGCCGGAAGGTAAAGTTTCAGAGTTACGAAGGGGGGGGGGATGTATTGAAAAATCCTCTACCGGTGGTTAATTTTGGAGTGTTGGTAGTCGTAGGTTCTATAGGAAATTTAAAGTGAGAGAGCAAGTATTGCTTTCGGTACAAATAAAGAAATTATCGTTTGAAATAGTGTGTAGTCATTCCGGGTTTGAACAAAGATATTATTTTAGGGTGTGATTGATTGATAGCGAACAGAGTCACTGTTGATTTTAACAGGTTGAAACTTATTATTCCTGACAAATATGAGGTAGTAAAATAATCAATTAAGGGTGAGGCAGAAGAAAATATATCTGTCAACTTTTTGAAAGAGATAGATCTGCATAACAAAGAACGTCAGCAGCATTCTGTTGAAGAATTGAGGGCATCAGCATTTGAGGCGGAAACGATTAGTGAGGAGAAAAAGTTTGAATTATACGAGTTGGTTAAATATTCCGATGTGTTTTCTAAAATGTCCAGGAAAAATAATTCATATGAGCATGAATTTAAAATAAAAGATACAACGCTTTTTAGCAAGCGGTCATATCCGATAGCGGTGGCGAACAAAAACGAAGTGAAGGAACAGATTTTGAACATGTGTAAAATGATTGTTGTTAGAGAATGCCCAACCGAATATATATATATATATATATATATATATATATATATATCGCCGTTAGTTATGGTAGTGAAAAAAGACCAATCGGTGCGTATTTGTTTAGATGCCCGTTACCTAAATACGTGTATGGAGAGAAAGATTATGTGGCCCCTACGCTTCCTGAGGAATTGTTAACGAGGTTTAAAAGAGGTCAAGTGATCAGTTCACTGGATCTGGAATTAGGATACTGGCAGGTGCTTCTTAGAGCAATGGATCAGAAATATACGGGTTTTCGTATTTGAGAATAAAACGTACTTTTGGTTTTGCGACATCCGTAGCGAGTTTTATACGCTGCGTGGACGAAGTGTTAGGTGGTGACTACGATCAATTTACGTTGGTGTATGTAGACTATTTGTTGATTTTTTCAGAAGGTCCCGAACAACATTTTATGCATCTAAAGCTTATTTTCGAAAAACTTCGTAACGTGAATATGACCATTAAATTGAGAAAAAGAAACTTCGCGCGGAATGAGATAGAGTTTTTGGGGCACTTGATTTCGTAGGAAGATATCCTCAACGGGTTGTGGCGATTCAACAGTTTAAACGGCCGAAAAATATTCGGGAACTTGGAAGTATTTTGGGATTTATCAATTTTGAACGACAGTTTTGTACTAATTTTGCAGAGCTAACGGTTCCCTTACTGCGCTTACTTAGGAAAGATGTGCCGTGGGCACGGAATCAAGTCGAACAGGAAGCGTTTGAGAAAATAAAAGAAGCCCTTTTAGAGGTTGCCATGGTGTATCATCCAGATTTGGAAAAAAGATTTTACGTGCCGTCAGATAGTTTTGACGTGGAAATTGCGGCTTATATTTATCAATTTGGAGACGATGGTAATAAGAAAATTGTAAGTTTTGCTAGTTGTACGCTCCGCGGTGAAGAGCTACGTTATACATCGTATTCACGTTAAAGCAGTGGCGCACGCTTATTTTGGGTAAGGAATTAGTTGTGGGAACTGATCACAAAGCGTTAACTTTTCTAATGAATTGTAAATTAAGCTCTGCACGTCTTACTAGATGGGTTCCTTTTATGCAAGAATATAATTTTACTATGTCTTACTGTAAAGATAGCAAGAATGTGATCGCGGATTATTTATCCCATCATCCAGTAAAAACTGAGGGGAGAAACTCTGAAGGGTAGTTTTCTAAATATGTTTAAGGGCACGGAAGAATATAAAAATTTAAAAAAAGTTTTTAAAAATTTAGTAGAGGACCAAAAAAGTTATCCGTGGACTACAAGAATAATCCAGTGTATAATTCAGGGAAGGTATAACACAGTTTCTCAAGGGTATGCGATTCACAAGGATATTGTATTTAAAAACTGATATAAATTAAGCGTACCACAGGTGCTAGTGGGGAAAATAGTGGCCCAACAACATCAAGATATCGAACATTTTGGGGGAGCAAAAACCTTTGTTCATATGACGCAAGATTTTGTATGGCCAAGAATGAAAAAAAAATATTTTGAATATTGTGTATGCATGTCAGTTGTGTCAGAAATCAATGGTCTCAAAAAAGAGTACAGGTACGGTGAATGTTATTGTTGCAGAGAGGTCAAGCCAGTTGGTGTGCTTGAACTTGATGGTACCGTTGCATAAATCCCGGGCGGGAGCAACTCAATTGTTAGCGGTAATTGATGCATTTTTGCGGTATGTCAAGTTATATGTGATAAAGAAGGCCGATACTCGAACAATTTTGAGGTGCATTATGGGTGATTATTTTGTAAATGGGGAAGGGGGGAGGGCAAAGGTATTTTTTCTGATAATGGCACACAGTTTCGGGCAACAATAATTAAAATAATATATAATATATCTACATACTAATATATTATCTCAATTACTTAAAACTATATACAAAATTATTTTTAATATACCAATAAAAATCATCCTATTTACTATTATTAATAATCCAATTGACTGTTATCCCACTTTAGTAAGTATTAAGTACTATTTATACAATTTTTAGCTATTAGTCAAATCTTGTTCACATAACTAACTCAATGTATTTATTTGTAGTACTCTTGATAATGGAAAAATAAATTTCTGAAAGCTTGAGTTTATAAAAAAAGAGAATTCCTCAATTTTGCTGACCAAAACCCATAAAGTTATGTACTATATATATATATATATATATATATATATATGAAAAACTTCAATTGTTTACGACCTTTAATGTAATTAGGATATAGCTTCTAGTGGGTCTTAGGTCAGGTGATGTTAAGATTACTCTTTTTTAAGCCTTTGACAGAACATAGAAATGTATGCGAAAATTAAGCAGTGAATTGGGAATAATCTTACACCTGACCTCACACTAACAAAAAGCAATATCTTATATGTATGTATGATATATATATATATATATATATATATATATATATATATATATAAGATAAATTAATTGATTTTGTATGAATATTGGGATATATTTCGTTCGAAATAAGATAGTGGTTTGGTTTAAAACATTTATTACACTTAACGTTTCGGAAAATTTGTTTCCTTAATCATAAGCTACAAATTGATAGCATTAAATTACATATAAAAGTTATAAATTACTTACTTAATGTGTTTTATAGAAAACCAGTTTTGACATGTAACGTCATCTCATTGAAAGTTGTTGTTACAAGTGATGTATGTCAATACTAGCTTTCTACGTTTAAATAATTTGCATAAAATACAAAATGTTATGATTAATTAGAAATTCTTGTTTTATCTGACCAACAAATCTTATATTTGTGAATAAAGAGGATGCATCGAGTGAGATTAGTATGTGATTGATTGGTATTTGAAAGTTCCTAAAGACACTTTTGAATTTGTTGATAAATTTAGGAACTTTCAAATACCAATCAATCACATACTAATCTCACTCGATGCATCCTCTTTATTCACAAATATACCCTTAAATCTAACAAAAGAAATTTTAACTAAAAATTGGAATAAAATAAAAAAAGTCTGTAAATTAGATCAAACTATGTTCATAACCACAATAACATTAATTTTTAACAACACCTACTTTTCATTTGAAGACCAATACTACATTCAAAAATTTGGTACTCCGATGGGATCTCCTATATCCCCAATACTAGCACAAATAGTAATGGACCATCTTATCAAAGAAGTAATTCCAAATCTAACCTTTCAATTCCCATTCATAACTAAATACGTTGATGACATTCTTTGCTGCTGTCCCGAAAATAAAATTCAAGAAATCCTTAATAAATTTAATCAGTTCCACCCAAAATTGCAATTTACACACGAAATAGAAGAAAACAAAAGTATCCCTTTTTTAGATTCAAAAGTCATAAGAGATGAAAATAATAAAATAAAATTAGATTGGTACAAGAAACCAACCAATTCCGGGAGATATATAAACTACTTTTCAAATCACTCATACCAACATAAAATCAATACAATCTTAGCAATAAAATACAGAATAATTAAAATAAGTGACCCCGAATTTCATCATAAAAATTTAATTGAACTAAAAAACATCTTCATAAACAATGGTTTCCCTAAAAATCTAATAAACAAAATAATATTTAACAACCAAATTTACCACAAAGAAGAAAGTACGGTAACACAAAAACAATACAGATCATTACCATATATCCAAAATTTATCAATTAATTTAAAAAAGATTTTAAAACAACCGAATATAGAAATTACTTTTAATTATAATAAATCAACCAAAGAACTTTTCACAAATTTAAAAGACAAAACAAAAAAATTGAAAATAAGCAATACTATATATAGAATCAAATGTTCATGTGGAGGACAATATGTAGATCAATCAAAACAATACCTGGGTAACCGGCTGACACAACATAAAAGCGACGCCAAAATAGGAAAAACAACCTGCGCACTTTCGACACATATAAAAAGAAACAATCACACTTTAGATCTACAAAATGTCGAAATACTTGAAATAGAATCTAATTATTACAAACGATTATTTTAGAATCCTACCACATTCAAAAACAAATAACTGTTTAAATGAAAAAACTGATATTAATAATTTAGAAGCAGTATACTTTGGACTTTATAATTTTAGAAAACAAATATAACATTCCTAATAACTAGACAACCAGGTCACACATACATTCTCATAGATTTCTTCACACAAAGTTTATATAAATAATAACATTTTCTCAACTAAGTGTTTTAAACTAAACTAAATCAAACTAATAAATTACAGATACAACAACCCAAAAACAAACCAGTTTCCTACACACACACACACACACACACACACACACACACACACACACACACACACACACACACACACACACACACACACACACACACACACACATCATCCACACACATATCCACACACATATCCACACACATATCCACACACATATCCACACACATATACACTTAATTAAGATTTGTTGGTCAGATAAAACAAGAATTTCTAATTAATCATAACATTTTGTATTTTATGCAAATTATTTAAACGTAGAAAGCTAGTATTGACATACATCACTTGTAACAACAACTTTCAATGAGATGACGTTACATGTCAAAACTGGTTTTCTATAAAAACACATTAAGTAAGTAATTTATAACTTTTATATGTAATTTAATGCTATCAATTTGTAGCTTATGATTAAGGAAACAAATTTTCCGAAACGTTAAGTGTAATAAATGTTTTAAACCAAACCACTATCTTATTTCGAACGAAATATATCCCAATATTCATACAAAATCAATTAATTTATAACATATACGTTCGTTATTGAAAGCAAGATCAACTATATATATAAGTATATATATTTATATTTATATATAATATATATATATATATATATATATATATATATATATATATTGATGTGGTAACGCAGTACGCTAGAGCGTCACTGAAAGGATGATATGATAATGGCCCGCGTTGGAGCGTAGCTGAAAGAGTGATGCGACAACGCCGTTCGTTGGGGTGTCACTACAAGAGTGCTGTGATACAGATGCCGCAATTGTAAAATTTAAAATTATTCTTTTACCTTCCTTTTTAACTTTGCTTCGATAGCTCAACGGAAATTGTGGAGTTTATGAAATGAAATCAAACACAGCAATATTAAGGCATTTATACAGTATGAAATATTTTCTCTTATACAAAAGCATATAGAACATTCACAACATCGGTTCTTTCAAACATAAAATAATTTTTAAGAAGCACTTATTATAAAAAATGTTCCTTACCTTATTTTAAATTTACAGAATTAAATTTCTTTTTTTATGAATATTTTACTTGACTTTGTTTATTTCCACGCTTGTAAGGTTAGCTTGGATAAAAATTCTTGATAGATAACCTATTAAAGAGATTGTTTTAAATTCTAAACACAAACTTTCCTGGTAAAAATTCTTTACAAAAAAATTATTAGGACTCTCTAATACTATCTTAAACTTAATGACAAAATTCAAATATCAGTTACAAAAAAATATACTTGCAAAAATCTACGAAGCGTTTTTTATGCAGTTTGTATTTACATATCTTCTTATTTTAAATTGTTGTCCAAATCAGCTTACAAAATTTTCCTATTTAAAATCCTTGTTTCAAACAACAGTTACCAAAGTACATTTTGTTTAAATCTTCCTTTCAACTATTTAATAAATCTTTTAAAATAGCGTTATTTTGAAGAAGCTTTTCTATTCGTTGCATTTAATAATTTCCATTTTATATGTAAGTTACGTTTAAAACATCACTTCTATATTCATTGTAACACTGTATACTATTAAATTACAGCATGCTTACTGCATACTTCAAATATCATTTTCGCAAAACAACAGCTCACGACTTAAATCAAAATAACATTTCTCGATCGAATGAATGATCTTATTTATTTCCAGAATGTAGTAGAATTTGGGCGATTCCATTCTAAATAATAAACGCCTATCTTACGTAATATTCTTGAAAATCCTCATTAGCGCTCAAATGTGTTGAGTTTTATTACCACTTTGTTTCGTTCCAGTTATTAGTGACGTGCATGATTTGTCCTATTCTAACATTTATACGATTATTGTGACGTCGCATAATAATGCAAAAGATAATCAATTTTTATCGATTATTTTACGGATTTTATGGGTTTTTGGATGTTCGTGCCGTTTCTTGGAATAAATTTTTCTTTATTAATGAGTTCATATGAAATTGAGGTATTCATTCAAAACTTCTTTCTTAATTTCGTCAATTGTAGAAAATTCTTTATTTAAAAAAAATTTATGTAATCCACATGTTAATTAATTTAAACTTTAATTGCTTTTTAATGCAGAAGGGGTTGCATTTTATAAAAAATATTTGCTTTTACGTCAAAACGTGTTTCTAATACACGTATTAAGGTTAGAATTGGGGTTTCAAATACACGAAATTACTTATTTTTATCCATGGAAAGTGCATTTTTATTATAAACGACTGGTTTTGTATTTATGTTAAAATGATCGATTTGCATACGCATGTAAAGCGTTTTAAAGTATTATAACGATTTATTTTTACTAGGCAGCTTACATTATTTGCTATTTATTTACAATACGCCTATATTATACAGGGTGATTATTTATACACCCGAATTGTATTTTTCGTTTGTACAACAATGAATAAAAGTACGCTTGTATCATACAGGACATAATCATGAATTTACGGAAATTTCTATTTTTTCCAGATTCTTTTATATTTTGGTGGGATTTATTTGTAGAATTTGGGTTTCAATGACCTCTCATGACTCCTTATCATGTCAATATATATAACATATATAATATTATATATATATATATATATATAATAAAATCAATATAATAACAAGCTTTTAGGTCTGCTGGTTAATGAAGACTCATTATTATAAACTTAACTTTCGGTTAATTTTTAACCTTTATCAAAGATACCTAATATTGAGAAATGGTATTATTGGCTTAAAATAATTAAAAACTTACTAATGTGGGGTTTTACATCGCAATCGTTAACATAGAAATTTTTTTAAATATATATATATATATATATATATATATATATATAAAATAGTAAAGCATAAAATTTTAAAATGGAAACAATAATATGGTTCTGTTATTTACATTTGAATGTTATACAATGGTAATTTTTTTAATAATTTTGACAGTTGTAGAGATAACTTTCTAGATTATATTTAAATTTTTATATAAGTTGATTGAAATTTAAAGATTTCTTGTATGTATGCACGTTTATATAAGTATGTCTATTTGTTTATGTATTTCAGTTAGTTTGTGTGTGTGCGTGCGTGTGTGTCTGTGTGTACGTGTGTGTGCGTGCGTGCGTGTGTGCATGCGTGCGTTCATGCATGTGTGGTATGTATCGTTGTGTTCAAGTGATTTGATCAGATATGTTGAATTTGTTTTTGGATTTAAATTGAAGTAGATATATGTATATAGAGCTTAGTGTGTCGATGTAAGTTTCTTACTAAAAGTGCTGGCGTTTTTAAATATGCAACACATTTCTAGGACTTCTCTTTTTGATAGTTTACTTTTAATTTGTAATATTATAGGATTATCAAAATCGATTTTATGATTGATTGTGTTTGCGTGTACGGTTAAAGCACAAGCGTATGGTTTTACACGGATGTTACTTTTATATTGAGTGAAGTGTTGTTTTAAGTGTTATGAGCTTTGGCCAATGTTGGTGAGATTGTAATCTAAACAATTTATTTGGTATATAGTATTTCTTTGTAAAAGAGATGATGTTCTTTCTTTTAATTTGGAAAAAAGATGTTTAACGTTAAAAGGTTTCGTTTAGCAACGTTGATGTTAAATTTTTTGAATGTTTTGAATTTTGTACTTAAGTTTTCGATATAAGGAATTGTATGATATGTAGGCATATTTGCAGAATCTCAGTATGATTCATTAAATGTTTATTAGAAAGGTCAGTGTTTAAAGGAGATTTATAATTGTATAAAAATTTTTTTATTGGTTTTGGCGAATAGCTACTGTTTTTAAAAATTATAAATAGTTTGTCTAGATTTTTTGGTGTAGTGAACGATGGTATAATCTCTTGATTCTATGTTTTAGGCCTAGAACAAAATTTATTTGTATCTTCTATTGATGAAACGAATGATAATTTAAATACCTACCTGAATTGGTTGGTTTCTAAAACAGTAGTGTTATCGTTTTTTTCTGATTAATAGAGTGTCAAGGAATGGGACAGATCGGTTATTTTCTAATTCTGCGATAAATTTAATTTTATCATAGTAACTATTGAAAGTGTTAAGAGTTTTGTTAATTTTATCTTCTGGTACTGATGTTATGATATCGTCGGCAAAATTTTTGATAAATGGAATTTTGTAGTTTAGTTTAGGTATAACTGTGGATAAGTATACGGCAGTATTAAGAAAAATTAATCAAAAGTAAACAAGGAATCGAAAACTGGCATTGGGTATACGGTATTTCATTTAAAATAACAAAGTTACCACTACGTTTTGGTATCATAATGGAAAATAGTACTACCCAAGCTTTAAAATCTGCTTGGACAAAATAGGGGCAAGTCCTTCAAGATCGTTAAAATTCGTATTGACACAGCATTTAGAAAATTTAATTAAGATCGACATTTGTGTTGATTTCGGGTTTAGTGCTTGATCCTCCTACCCCACTGTAAAAAATAATCAATATTATTAGTGTTCCGTTTATAATTATATATAATTAACGACTTGCCTTATTTTAAACATTTAGAATTAGTTAATTATTTACTTCCCCCGGTATATTCAAATGTCATTGTATGCACCGTGTAATTACTTCAAACACCGCGCCTGTGTATTTAAGTGCCGCGAATACCGATGAACTATGCTGTGTCTTTGCATGTGCAAGAACTATCTTATTACCTGCCAGAGAGAGGAAACTACCTATTCTACTATCGCTTCTGTCCGGGACGGCCGCAATAAATAAATATGCTACGCTTCGCTATATTTACAAGGTAAGTGCTTTGAAATAATCGTTGTTTATTATCATTATTTGCGTATACAATATCCACTTTTCTCTAAACTGTTAGTTATCGAAATACCGCCGCACCATTAATTTTAGAATTAAGTAGCCCAAATAGTGCTGCAGCATTCATAATCTTTGCTATCATGTAAGAATATCACGAAAAGTAGAATGACGCAAATCCTGGTCTTTGTAGCACAAGTTAACAGTAAACTAGGCGCTGAGTTCGCCTCCAGTATGTCTTAAAACATTTAACCGTGAATTATAAAAGTTACTCACATATCAGCAGAACTAGAGCACAAATTATCTACATAATAAAAATGGTACAACTTTGTGGGGGTATCTTAACACACGTTCTATGTGTAATTAAATACATTTTGGTATATTCTAAAGACAATCATATTAGAATGCGAGCCGAGCTAGCAATTTAATGTCGAGCCGAACTTCAAGTCGAGCTCAACTTTAGTGATCTCGAGCCGAGCTGAGCTGACGCATAGCTCGGCTCAGCTCGGCTCGAGTCTATCACTAAGTATATTATCACATATGATATGCCGTTATAGTCCATTCGCTTTAACTTTAGGGTGACGTCATACTGAATAAAATACTACATTGCCAATGTTAGTTTAAATTCTAATATATTTCATGAAAGATACACGAATATTCTCATTGGCAACACCCTACATAACTGCCAACCTTTATGTGTTAAATGACAGTATCGTCCAAACGGAATTCTACGTATTCATTTACAAACAGTTGCTAACACTTTATTACTGCATTTGACGTCATCCTAAAGTTAAAACGAATGAATTATACCTGCTTTTATTATTTACATTTCTTCTTTTGTTAGTTTTATACAAGAAATTTACGTGTAGGTGATAGAATCACTAAAGATAAAATATAAAAAGTCATTATTGTTAGGTCAATATTGCAGGTGACACACGCTGGGATCAATTCCGGTGTTAAGAGTTTCAGTAATCAAGAAAATTTTAGAAAATATTTTTCAGAATGCCTCTAATATACTAAAACTTATCAATATGCAACCAGTGTTCTTTCCATGACAATTACAGAATAATTTTGCTTTCTAGCCTACCCCATTTGAAAATCATTAAAGCTTAAACAATCTTGAATGAAGTCCCAAAACACCTATTAATCCAATAAGGTGATATATCTGATACACCCACTATAATGAAATATTGGGCAATAAATCACCTGATTCTAACGCGCACATGATGCTACTAACTTGTTAAATTACATTGCAAATAAGGTGCTTAAGATTAACTCACCCATTATATGAAGGAGATTAGGGTTCTAAAAATTGTATATCTATATTTCTCTACCTCTGAATTATGTGTCACTTGTTTAATGGCGGAAGGTTAACAAAGGGCTATACAAGGGATTTTTATAAACGTATAAACTTGTGTAATTTGATTAGACAGATTTCGTGTGGTTATTATCGTCCCCGTTATATCCAAAACTAACTATCGTTAAATATCGTAGACTAACCAACCCTTCCTCTCGAAAATGATATTTTTCTGTAATTTATGGCAAGAGATTTAGTGTTGTATCATTTAACAAATAGAAATATATGAGGATTTATTAGCAAATAAAAAAATCTAGGGTAGAAGCTATCATTTCTGAAAGCAGAAGTCAATTGATGATATCATAAGCAGAAGCGGCCCAAGAGGAAATGCGCCCTGATTCATAAATTGTGCCCTTTGAGTTAACTAATATGGCATAAGAAGTAATGTAATCGGTTACACATTTTATAAAATACATTTTTTATTTATATGAATTATCATAACATAGTCAAAATATAAATAAAATACAATTAATGTATTGTAAAAATTAATATTAAAAAGTAGAAAATGTATACAAAATTAAAATAAATCCTAGACAACAAAAATTGAATTTATTTCTAAGATTTATAGCTGTACAAAAACTCAGACCCGTTTCATTCGTTTTCAGCAGCAAGTTTTCAATAATTTTATTAGTATCCAATTTACTGCAAATATTATGTTCTGAATAAACCTGCACCGTGAAGAAGTTCTAGATTACTCGAACTGGTAGAATGGTTTATGTGTTTCAGTGATCTAAAGAGCCGAAATATTGGTTTAACCAAATTAGTGGGGTCTTTGGTGAGGAGTCACGCTAGGACAGATCCCCGAAAGAGGGCAGCAGCTCTTTCGGTAAATAGAGTGGCAGAGACCATAGGCGTCGGTACGACATAATAAGCTAGAGAACTTGAAAATTGAGGTGGAAAAGTTATTATTAGATAAGGGATTTGCGAAGTTCGGTGGCCAGAGGTGGGTGACTTTTGGAGCGAAGGCATTAGGGTAATTTATACAGGATTAAAGGAAGGAAATTCAGGAGTGGGTATAGTTATGTAAAAAAAGATAAGACACTGTGTAGAAAACTACTTACAAAAAACGAAAGAGTACTCATGGTTAGAATAGAATCTAAACCGGTATATACGGTAATAATACAAGTGTACATGCCCACCTCTTGCTACAGAGAGGAAGAGGCAAAAGCGATCTACAAAAATATCGAAGACGTACTACGATGTGCAAAAAGACAAAACTTTAATAATTACGATTTTAATGCAGTAGTAGGTGAGGGAATAGAAGGAGCGGTAGTAGGTTTATTTGGTTTAGGCACGAGAAACGACAGTAAAAATAGACTGGTAGAATTTTGCGCCAAAAAGAATTCAACTATCACGAACATTATTTCAACATCATGCTAGAAGACCATACACGTAGAAGATGACAGGATATAATGGAAAATATCAAATAGATTACATTCCTGTTAGGCAACGGTTTAGGAATCAAGTAAAAGATTGTAGAAGCTACCTAGAAGCAAATATAGATACTGACCAAAAAAAAGTAATTATGAAGGCAGTGCTTAAAATTAAAAATTTGAAAAAAGAAACGGAAAAGGGCACTTTGACTTTGAGAAACTAAAAATAAAGATATCTACAAAAGATTTGAAAAAAATAGTCAAATGTATTGCTGAGAGACACCGGAAAATGTTATGTTACTAAGGACGTACAAATAGAATGGAATAACATCAAAGCCAGCTTAGATATAGAGTACAGAGATATTCTAGGGTATACACAAAAAGTAAATAAGAAATGATGGACAACAAAGGGTATCTTGAAGTTAATAGAAAAAAGACGAAAATACAAAAACAGACCAGGCGAAGCAGGAAAATCAAAGAGACAAAGCCATAGAATGGGAAACTATTCGCAAATGCTGGAAAGTTAAAGAAAAATGGATTGATGAAAAGTGCAAAAAGGTACAAACTAAGATAGAAATAGAAAAGACAGTTGATGCATACAAACGAATTATAATGAACGTTAGAAATATAAAACCGTATAGCAAAAATATAAGAAACGTGGAAGGAAACATCATCATCCAAAAAGTAAAGAGAGTGGTTAGTTGACAAGAATATATAGGGAGTTTATATGCAAAACAGGAACTAGCAGCAATAGAACAGAAAACAAACATTGAAAAGGATGACTTGGGATATCCTATGCTTAAAGATGAGTTGAATTTGTATTAAAGGGTTTGAAAAATGGTAAGGCACGGGTATAGATAAGGTGCAAGCTAAAGCTCCATAAGTCGCTGAACAAGCAATAAAAGAATGTCTCTTCCTACTTGTATGCTATATGTATGAGACAAGCGAGATATCAAAAGATTTCAAACGTATCATCATAGTCACTACACTAAAAAAAACAGAGACGCTGATAGATGTGAAAATTTTCGAACAATAAGTTTGACAGCACACGTGTCAAAAATATTAACTGGAATTGTACAAAAACGGATAGAAAACGGACTGAAGAAATACTAGGAAAAGATAAATGTGGGTTTAGACAAAACAGGGGAATACGGAAAACTATTTTAGCTCTGATGGTGATAATAGAGAGGAAAGGAGAAAACATATAATGTTTGTAGATCTTGAAAAAGCATTCGACAATGTATAAAGGAAAAAAATGTTCGTAATACTCAAAAAGATTGGAATGAGTTTTAGGGATAGACAAATAGTACATAGCTCATACAAAGAGCGAACAGGTGTAATAGAATTAGAGCAGCAACGTAGAGATGTGCTCTACATACGTTAGTTTTTAACTTGTCAATTCAAAGAAGCAATGAACACTGTCAAATGCAGGAAGACATTTGGAATTATTATGCGGGGAGAAAAGACTGATTGATATGCTTAGATTTCCAGATGATATAGCGGTATTAGCATCTAGCAAGAAAGCAACCATTGCTGAAATGGGAACAATTCTAACGGAGAGATACGGTATGGGAATTAACAAAAATATAACTAGGGTACTAGTATGTAGAGACAGGGAAAATAAATAAAAAAATAAAGTACTAATAGGAAACGAGAACTTGCAGTGACTAAATATTTCTGCTACCTAGGTAGTCAAATAACGCAAGATGGTAAAAATGTATAAGATGCACAAGGTCGTGCTGCATTTAACAAGAAAAAGCAGCTACTATATTCAAAGACAACAAATATAGATACTAAGCAAGGCTATGCTAAAAGTATATGTGTAGAACTTGTCACTGTTTGGCCGTAAAACTTGGACAGTAGGAGAAGCGGAAAGGAAAGAGATAGAAGCCTTTGAAATGTGGTGCTACAGACGTATTATGGAGATACTATCAACAAACACAGTTAAGAACAAATAGGTTCTAGACATGGTGGCGGAAGAAAGAAATATGTGGAAAACAGTAAGAAATAGGAGAAATAAGATGATAGGACACATACCAAGGCTTGAGGAATACTACGGAGTATTTTAGAGGCAGATATAGGAAAAATGAGAGGTAGAGACAAAACTAGGTTAGTCTGTTGCACTCAGATAGTGAAACATGTAGGCTGTGGGAATTTCAGGAAAATGTGTAGGCTAGCTCAAAATAGAAATCAATGGGATACCGTGAAACCATTTACACGACCGAAAACCTAATGACGAAAAAAAAATTGTATTTAAATCTGATTATTATAACAGCTATTGGTGTTGGTTGGTTCTCAAAGGTAGAAGCCTTTTGGAATGTGGTGCTTCAGATGTATGATCATGATAGCATTGACAGACAAAGTTAATAACAAAGAGAATGCCATTATGTTTATTACAATTACCGATCCCTATGGTCTCTGCCAATCGAAGTACCGAAAGAGCCGCTGCCCTCCTTCGGGGACTTGTCTTAGTCTGGTTCCTCACTAAAGACCCTACTACTTTGATTGAACCTGTAGTTTGGCTCTTTATCTCATTAGAGCACACAAGCTATTCCACCTATTTTAGTAATCTAGAAATTTGTCAAGGTGCAAATCCATTCGGAACAAAAGAATATTATATAGGGTAAAAATTCAATATTGGAAAACCTTTGAGTATGTTTTCTCACAGAATGTGGTGCTAAATGACCTTCTTTGACCTCCTTAATACACATACACACACACACACACACTCACACACACACACACACACACACATATATATATATATATTGCTGTGAAACCTCCAAATCCGTGAACTACGCTTTTCGCCTCGGCTGCTCACCTAATTTTATAAATCTCCTCATTCATAAAAATTAAACACATTCCTACCACAAACATCAACGTTAACTCTATTTACATCAATATTCAGAATACATTAAATTTTCAAATTAAATTTAGCATAAAATTCAGTTTTTTAAAAGGAATTTCAAAATTAATTTTATTATCACTTTAACGTGCATCCAGAATTCAAGTCCTTGTTGGATGCCTACTAATTAATATAACAATATAAACAGACCGGAGTCTGAGTACAAAGGAGCATCTACCACCCCTTTACGTTAATTAACCAGGTTTGTCTAATTGAGCTCAAAGACATACCCAAAGTTTCATCATATTCCCGAACATCAAAACAAAATACCCTTTTTACTTAAACAAGCAAATTTCATCTTAAAATTAAACTTTTATGGTTAGAACAATTTCACTAATGTCCATTTAAAGTAAATCAATTATAAAGTCATTCAATACACACAAAATGTCAAACAAAATAGTATAATGTACCTGAAGGTTACTGTCCTCGTCGTTTCAAGGTATCGTTTCTTTAGTTAATCACACCATTCAACAGGATTATAATTACGGCTTCTGATTCTTTACGCTTTTAAAATTTTCTCCATCACCAGTTGTTTCTGGGCTTTTCCGGAACTCATCTATGTATATCTGACCCTTGTTTCGTGGATCCAGACACGTATTTGAACCATTTAATTATTAACACCCCCGAAAAATAGCAAATAACTTCATGCTTCTGTCACCAATATACGCCAAAACTGCCTACTTTTGTGTATACATTCGTCGTTGTAAATTTTGCTAATTGGTACAGTGAAACTAAATTTTATTACCTTGTATCTAAGTGCACTGAAGTACATTCATGTTAACACGTAAATAACAAGCTATTTTGAATCACTAAAATATACTAGCAAACTTTAAATTATTTAATCAAACTAAAAATGCACGGTTTAACGTTTTCAATCAAGTCGCGTATGTACGAGCTTTTAACGCATCGAATCGTCAAAAGTCTCAGAGTCTAAGAGGCCGAAATTCATATTACCGCCGGTATATATAGCAAAAAGCCTGTCTGTCGGTCTGTTCCCCAAAACGGGTAATTCTAAAGAATTTTTCATGCCATGTTCCCAGTCTGCCGCTCACGCGTCGATTTTTACGAATTTTCACTCGCCCCATTCAAATCTCAGAAAATTTCCACACGGCACGCAAGCATGTCCGAGAAAAACTAATTGATTTTGTACAGAAATTGTTGTTCTACCTCTGATATTTGCATCCTATTTTTAACCAATTGTGACCCCCGTGACGTTGCTTGAATCCCGCCTTTTACAATATGTGTCTTTGCTTGACGCATTTTCTCTTTCCTTCTCTACCGTGTTCTTATTGGTGCAAATTGACACTCTTCATTATCGATTATTTCAGTCCACGCGGACTGTTATCTGGGTTTAATAAACCCGTATCGCACATTCTCGTGAATACTAAGCTCCGGTTTCTCCAAGATTCTTTGAACCATTAATTATCTGCAAACTTTTCGCCGTATTTGACATTTAAACTACGCAAGTGTTCAACATAATATTAATTCTCAGAGCTTTATTCCGTGGTATTTTAATCTTGGGTTTTTACAAGTTTCTATAGGTATTATATGTTATTAACGGTTTAATTAACTCCAATTAAAATTGATTTCTATCCTTTTCATTTTTAGCGAATACAACTTAAATATTAATTATTATAGGTACACTTTGTTTTACTACCGGTTACTTAAATAGAGTTAATTAAGATAAATTTTGCACGTAATTTCTCTTTGTTTAGAAATAATTACATTACACGCAGAGCTTTTCAATACTGCTTCTTTTGATATAAAGCGTCTTATAAATAATTTAAATTTCTTATTTTTACTGAAACAACCGAGTTTATTTATGCTTCATGGTTTTAATAACGCGTATTATTTAATGCAATTCCTTATACACGGTGATTAAAATTATTTGATGTGATTATTTAATTTTCTACCCTGGTCTAAATATGAGTAATATATATATATATATATATATATATATATATATATATGTATATTGCTGTGATACGCCCCACGATTAGGCGTTATTTTTATTTGCTATGAATCGCTTCTACGTTGGCTGTCCTTTTTTAATTGCTATGAATAGCCCTTAGTTGGTCGTTATATAAATTTCTGTAAATATTCCTAGGATTGCAAATCGTATTAATTTTGCTGTAATCTCTGCCCACGATTATTTCGTTATACAACCTTGCTATGTCACAGCTTCTAACGTTGCCATCGCCTTTTGAGCCTTTACTGTTGTGTTCGTACTCTGCTTTTATCCTCTGCGTTTTAGATCCTATAATCCTTTGAATTTGTATGCCTCGGCTAGCTTAATCTAGTAAACACAGAATGCCCTACGTCACGACAATAAAGATTGTTTAACCCCTCTTCTTTCTATTACCTATTTGTTAAAATAATGTAAATGAAAATGAAAAATGAAGCAATCCAAGAATATACAATACCATAATCGATAATATGTACACTTTTGTGTCAATAACTTATTAATTTGTTTAATATTCAAAAATTAGCCTTTGAATAAAATATTGATATTTATCTGATTTCACCAAATTTTATGTTCTCTGAAAGCCAGCAAAAATTCCACTGTAATTACCTTTAATTTCATATTGAACGTTCAAAACGATTCTTCCTCCATTTTTCAAGTTCTCAAATGATTTTTGATGACCCTTACAGATATTTGATATAACAAATATTAAATATTAAAATTGAAAAACAGTCTTATACTAATAATGAATAAAATTTCTGACCTGTGTTTTTCCTGCGCGTTTCTACCTCTGAATATCGATGGTCAGCACTCTGGATTGTTACAGCTTGACTCGTTTGCGTGGTTTCTTCAATTGTTTTAATGATTAATTAATTGTTGCTTGAATTTTTCCCTCAGATTCTTGGAATGACTTGGAGCTTGCTTGTAGTTAGTTTAATTTGAGTATCTTGACGTTTATTATGTTTCCTTGTAGGCTTATTTAGAAATATTTTTATAATATTCTTGAAGTTTGTTTAGTGATACATTTAGAATTACACTCAGACGGATATTTATAGGTACATTCAGAGGCACACTCAGAGCCCTAAATTTTTCAATATTAGAATAAAATTCAATTAATAGTTTACCTTACGTTTTAAGATCAAAACGGCTATTTCTCGTTGTATAAATTAACACTTTTAATTTTTTACTATTATAATAAATTAACTTTCACTAAGTTCTTTTACGTAATGTTTAACTTTAAATTGACGTAATTAGTGCTTTATCGAAGAGATACTGCATGCTCAGAAGGTCCCCATGGTATTTATAGACTCCAACTATCAATTTTCTTATTGGTGTTCATCGTGTGTTTATTGATCAACGCGTTGTACTTTGTGTTATTTCTGCAGAAATCGGCATTTCTAAAAATTCCTTGTTTTGATTCTTGTTCAGACGCTTGATCTCATACGTAGACGTTCAACTTCGTGCAGTATATTTCTCAGAAATTCCACCTTTCTATTGCATTCTGTCACGTCTTTTATGTTTGTGTCGACCATGGTTAAAACCTTATCGCATCACGGACCGCCTGTTATATATTTTGTTTGTTACTCCAAATATGTTGGATTTTATCGAAATACAATGTCCTTTGTAACGTATTCATATTTCTAATAATGCTATATTTGAACGCGTTTACTTATTTATGCGTTGATATTTTAATAATCTTATTAAATAGCTAGTATGTCAGTTTGTTTATCTTCACCGATTACGTGTTTACCTTGATAAAACTCGATGCGTTCAAAACCTAATTTTACTCGTTTCTTTTCAATTCTGGACTAGTATATTTAACGTAGAACGTGTTATAGGACGTACACATTATTATTTTTGTTAAATAGTATCTGATTATTGAATAATGAGCTTTTCTTTTATGAATTAAATTGGTTATGATTTATATACAGTGTGCTCGATATTGACTTTATATAAACTAGTCGATTTACTCCTATATAATGGTGGAATTGTTTGGTTTTCTTAACGTTAATAATATTAACATTAATCTTACGACCTCTATGACTTAATATACCCTTAAATTAACCCCTTTATCATAGCAATATATATATATATATATATATATATATATATATATATATGTTACTGTGATATTTGAAGTTAAAAGGGCATTAATTATTCATGTGGTAATTTATTCCGTGGGCAACATGTGAAAATATTAAACAACGGTGAGACGCGTTTCTAAAGTCAACAGTTTTAGAATTTAATTTGTTTCGAAAAGTTTCAAGACGCTAAAGGGTAATGTAGCTTAATTCTTATAGCTAATTACCTATATAGATAAAAAAACATGGCCGTATTTAATAAGTGTAGATTGTAGGAACATTTTCTAAAAAAGCTTTAATTTATTTCAAACTGTTGTAGTTACCAAGTAGTGTTAAATGAAAGCAAAGTTGACGGTTATATTAGTTGTTTAAAAGCATTTTATACGTGTTTTGAAAGAAGCTAGTTTCTTAGTATCACTAAATTATAAACAAATGTAACCATCGCATTTTTCCTTGTATAGGGTAGGTAAGGACTGCTCAAACAGCAATTCCAGTTACCGACGTCAATTAGCGCGGCTAAAGAGAAATTTATGGCTTCTTGAAAACGATATAAAACTTGAGTTGAAGTAGATTATTGCATTTGTTACAAATAAAGTTTGCAAACAAGGTAACCGAGAGAGGTTATTCGATAGCATGTGTATAAGTGGGATGAAAATAAAACTTGTTAAGATAGGCGTAGTTTGAACGTTAGCGTTCGTTGACTTGAGTGAATATACAAGGCTATTAGAGGGGGTAACAAGTGTTCGTTGTATAACGTAGATTAAAAACAAAGTAAGAGATATGTGATTTTAGCGCGTATGCAGAAGTGGGATGATAATAACAAATGTCAAAATAGGCGTAGTTTAAACGGTAACTTTTGTCAGCTGGACGGATATACAAAACGTTATTGGAGCGTGATGTTTGAATACGACGAAAACGATTTAGTACGGGAGTGTTGTTGTGAGTTTGAAACCATTGTTTCGAAGAAAATCGTGTCGGTTAGAGGCAGTTTTTGAAAAACTGCAGTCGTTGGAAGTAAAGTGATTTTGAGAATTGTTTACGAATATTTGTATTAAGAAATCGTGGCAGACTTTTAGGGGTGGAGGAACTAAATATAAACTGCCGACATGAATAGGAGGCTCTCTTAGTTTTCAATCAGCTTACAGCTCTTATGTTTTGACAAGAGTACGCTGACGGCTCCAAGACTAAAATGCTTTTACGTTTGCATAAAAGTTCAATTAATGTACGCCAATTGATGTAAGTAAAAACTGTTTGAATTTAATTTGCCCGGAGTGTGCCAAGTATGCAATTTAAAATGGAGTAGATGTCAGTATTTGGTAAACAGGATGATTTTTTGGTGATATGGTTGTAGCTTGCAGTTGCGGTTATAGCAATTCAGATTGGGATATTCCTGAATGCAGTAGTTGTCGATACAATGGTAGCTGGTCCGTGGGTGAACATGGAATCCAGGTAACTGATGCTTTTCGTTGTATATGTGTGTAGATAGGTGCTTAATGACTTGATGCATTGTTGGTATAATTTTATGAACTAAAAGGACAAACAGGGAAGAGGTACGGTTTGAAATTTTCAAGTTGAGTTATCTTTACTGTATTTTATATGGGAATTTATGTTAAGGAGTGATTTATGACATTTGTAATATCTGATTTTGTACAAGGTAAAAAGGTCTTTTTGATTATTGATGTGCAAAAATTAGCACAATAAGTTAAGGTTTTACTATGAGCTCATATTCAACCAGTGTTAAAGTAAAAAATGTGGTAAAATCCTATTACTTTCTTTGATTTAATTAGAAGGAAAAATTTATCTGGGGTAATTATTGATATCGAAATGTACTGTTAAGGAAGTATTTTTAAATAGGACGTATATAACTTATACATAATGTGTGAAAAAAGAGTTTAATTTTGATCTTGGCGTGTACATTCTTTCTGGTATGTTAATAAATGTAGGCTATTTACCGTGGCAGCGTTTTATTGTCGAGTAGTTGGTTTTGTATTTCAGGAAGCAGCTGAGCAGCCGTGGAAAACTTCTTTAAGCAGAGGTAGTAGTTAAAATAGATACCTCGCATCACCACAACAGTGGAGCTTGTAGTCAGAAGCACGTAGCAATTAATTGGCACCCAGAGCGTGAGGCTCTAGTTGCAGCAGAGAAAACGCTTGTAGTAAGATCGCAGATATATATATATGTGTGTGTGTGTGTTGTGTGTGTGTGTGTGTGTGTGAGAGAGAGAGAGAGCGAGAGTGATAAGTGGTCATATAAAGTGTTCATCAAGCACCAGATCTTCTACATAAAACACCTCAAGACCCAAAAAAATAAATTTTTTAATACTTAACTTCTGTAATGGAATACCCTGTATAGTAATCCCGTGCTAAAATAAGCTTTGCGTAATAGTACGTAAGTAAAATCGGCGAAAATGTAAACCATCCCTGGTTCTAAATTCTAAAGTCCTAAGTTTTAAAATAAGTACGTAAGTTAGACCTGTAAAAATCTTCCACTGAAAAGTAGCAATGCAATTCAAAATCGTTTTGCGTAACTTAAACTTCAAAGTACTCTTCTTTAAGACATCATTTGAAAGCTCGCTCAGGTCACTTCTAGAAATATATTTCCATTAAAGTAGTTGATGCAAAGAAATCTTATATTCTTAAATCAAAACTGCTTCAAGTCTCTATATTTTTCTAGTTCATTCTCAAGCAACGAGAACAGTAGACGCCATTTGTAAATATAAGCAGATCATTGATAATATAAATGGGTAGCCCAATTAGCGAGATTGTAAAGAGCGATAAGACGTATAACGACCTAATTAATTAGATAAGGAAGCGTGATAACAACCAAATACAGCTAAGCATATTTATTCATTCTTTAAATTAATGAACAAAACAAGATTTTTGCGATCTAGTAAATAAGAAATGTAGTTATTTAGGTGGGATAAACGTTTAAAATGAACTTATTTTCGACGAAACTACATCGTCTTCTGTAAATCAAAACAAGAAGAAAATTATAGAAGTTTTCCAAAGTTATTGACCTAAAAACCTTCTTAATATATGAAGCAGGAAATAGTGAGAATGAGGATCAGTTACAAATGGTCCGTTTATAGAACGCTTGCCCATGATCTTTTTGCCGGTTAACTACGAGAAGTAATTAACTTAAAATCGTGTTCAAGTTCACGTTACATGTTTGAAATGTGTGTCAAGACCGATGCGTTTTAAGGTTATGGACTATAATGTGTTACATGCAAAGTAAATTTTGTTAAAGTATGAAGAACTCAAATTGGAAGTACAATATGAAGCTAATTAATGAAGTAAATCCCTATACGATACATTGAAATAAAAAATAAGACACGGAGAAGCATGGTACGGTTTTCAAGCTCACTATATTGATAATGCACTTCTGAAAGAATGAAGTTATATGTATATGGAAACTTAGTTAACAATTTATACAAGAAAGAATTTATGAGCCCAAGGATAATTTACTGATCAACGCAAGTACATTATTGTTTAAATATTTTGAAGAACATTTGCTTGCTACTGTTATTTTAAGTAGGTTAAACTTGCATAAGATCATGACATATAGATATTTCTTGTAAATGAATTATTTCAGTTTTTTTAAGTCAAATTTTGAGTTAATTTAACCATTACGTATGGCTTTTTAGGTGTGCCTGATCAGTTACATTTAACAAATTTTAAACAACAGTATTAAAAGTTATCCATACCCATCTCTAAAAAATTTTTGTATACAGTGACTTACATAAAAAAGTTTGAGGAATACTAATTACAAACAGAAACTGTGTAAACTTCATATTAATATATAGTAGTTATGAAATGTTGTTTTATTTATAAATTACATTTGTAGGTTTTAATTCTTGTGCATATGCAATTTTTTGTAAAACGTGTGTTGAAGGAAGATGTTTGTGGATGTGGCAATTATTATTATTGGAAGGATTGTTTATTGATGAATAATCGATGATATTATAATTTTTATGATAGAGTCTCGTTCTTTCATTTAATCTGGGCTAGCAAGATAATACGGGCAACTTCAGGCAATAATTTACACCAAATCATTTGTTTCACACATATCACCTTTTATTGGCTCACAACGTCTGGGCAGTGTATAGCTACATATTCATAGCAATATATTGACGTAATAAGGGGTTACGAGAGGTCATTGAAACCCAAATTGTGCAAATAAATCCCACCAAAATACAAGAGAATTCTAAAAAAATACAAATTTTTGAAAATTCATGGTTAAACCCTGTATAATAAGCGTATTGTAAATACACAGCAAATCATGTAAGCCGTATATGTAAAAATAATTATTTTTAAGATACCTTAAAACACATTAAATGTAAACGCAAGTCGATCAATCTAAAATAAATATAAAGCCATTTCCTTGTAATAAAAAAATACCTGTTTCGTGCGTAAAAATAAATAATTTTGTGTATTTAAAACCTCAATTTTAAGTCTTAATGTGTATTAAAACATATTTTACTGTGAAAGTAGATATTTTCTATAAACATGCAACTCATTTGTATTATGGAGCTCTAAATTTATCATATAAATTGACTTTTGTATTACACAAAAAAGTATTTTAAATAAAGGAATTTTTTAGAATATTCGGAATTGAGAAGAAATACGTCAATTTAGTATGACCCAATTAATAAAAAAGCGTTTATTTCAAGAGGAAAACCGCAAACAATTAACCATAGGTCATAAAGTAGGACGAGGCAGCACACGTCACTAATAAGTGAATCGCGATAATGAGAAATTTCCAGAATATTGCATCAGATTGGCGTGTAGTATTTGGAATGGAATTCCATACGAAGCTCGAACGTACTAGAATATACATAAATTGTATATAAGCGAGTAAATTTATTAAAATTGAATTAATTAATTAAGCCGCGCTAACCAAGCAACATGTAAAGAAATTCGATTCAATTCGTTTAAGTTGCGAAGTCGTTATTTGAAGTATGCAGTACTCATACAGTAATTTAGTAATTTTGGTGTTACAATAAATAGAGAAGAGATAAAGTCAAGCGTAGCCTGCACATAAATATGATATATGTTAAATACGTCTTTTGATTTTGTAATTTACAATAAAGGTGGAAAATTCCTCTAGATAAAAAGCTACTTTAAAAATTTAATTGAATTAGTAAACCGAGGATGCAAATTGGTTTCTAAATGGGGATTTAAATGTAAACCTTGCAAGCTGACTTTGAACGTCAAGCAAGAAGCCGAAAGTATTTAATTACGTTAATTTCAAATTAGAAAAGCGTTTTTTGGGATTTAACAATTATTATCTTTAGGTTTATATTATTTGTAACTGATACTTGAATTTTGTCATTTAATTTAAGTAAGAATAAGTCCTAATCATATAATAAATTTTTGTAAGGGTATATTTACCAAGAAGCTCGTGTTAAGAGTTCGAACGCTCTGACCTTTTTTATAGACTATCTGTCAAAGATTTTTTGGCCAAAACAAACCTTACAAGCGTGGGAATAAAAAACCACGTAAACTATCTATAAGAGAACAAATTGAGTGCTGTAAATTTAAACCTAGATAAAGTAAAAAACATATTTATAATTAAGTAAATAAGTACTTGTTAGAACTAATTTGCTATTTGAAAGAAACGATGTTGTAAATGTTCTATATGCTTTTATATGAAAGAAAATATTTCATACTGTGTAAATGCTTTATGATATTGCTGTGTTTGGTTTCATTTTGAAAACTTCCTCAATTCCATTGAGCTAGCTAGGCAAAGTAAAGTTAGAAAGGAAAATAAGTCAACAATTTCAAATTTTACAATTTGCTGTATCTGTATCATAGCACTCTTTTAACGGCGCATAAAGCGAGGCATTATCACAGCAATGTATGTATGTATGTATGATGCATGTATATATGTATGTATATATATATATATATATATATATATATATTTATAGTTATTAAGAAAACCCAACTTTGTATTTAAAGTTGAATTACCATTTCAAATCGAACTAGTAATTGAAAACCACTAAAAGAACGGCTACAGTAGGACTTAAACCTGCAACCTCTGATTTTCCAGATCAGTGCTCTAACCAATTGAGCTATCTAGCCTAATTGTTTAGATGATGTTATACTTAATACTACTGAAGCTTGACTCTTGTTAACGATTTTCAATTACGTCTTGCATTTAAAAAAATTTAATCTAGTTATATACATAATTCATGTACTAATAACTTGATCATCCCATTTTGCAACGTTCGGAATAATACAAACATGTAATTATATTATTATTAATAGAGAAGAATAATCCACATTTGGAATGCAAATGAATGCTTAATATATATTAATAGTTTTGGGTTTTCATTTCATCTTAATAACTATTAATATATATTAAGCATTCATTTGCATTCCAAATGTGGATTATTCTTCTCTACTATATATATATATATATATATATATATATATATAGTGACGTGGAATAGAGGTCAAATAGGTCCAAATAATAAAATTTTAAACACTGTGTATATAGAAATGGGAGCAAATTATTTACGCGCCAAATTAATTAATTTATATAGTGAAAACGAACGGTTATTAAAATATTTTTCTATTTGTATATTGGGATGTTAAAATTGCATATGAAAAGAAGCTTTTGAGTATATAAAATCTCAAGGATACGCATAGGTAATCGTAATAATTTTAAATCAAACGCATGGAAGCAAAAATAGAGCTTTCATATATAGAAAATCAATAATTTTAAACGCAAATCTTCCATTTTAAAAGCCAACTTTCGTTTATACAAATACTAAGAAGGGAAGAAACCGAGAATTGTTATTTTAAACGGTCGGTTGTTTCAAGAAACACCTGTTGATTAAATGTTACGTTCAGGGAACTTAAATAAACGTTAGCACAGAATCTCTATAGAAGTTGTCGATTTGTATAGCTGCTACAATAATAACACGTGCCTTAAAGACTGAGTGGAATAAACGATCGATTATGTAAAACAGACAGAGAAGCAGGTAAAGTAAACGTTGGGTAGAAGTCACGTAAGAAATACACGGGTAAATTTGAAGGCCAGATACAATATCGATTTTCTGTAGCTTAAGAGGGGTTCTAAAGGAGACAACAAATATGCGTAGAACGGAGATAAATAGCTGATAGGTGGAGCGTTGTGACGAGCGAAAATTATATCATTGGTTTAAAGCTAGGCAGTTTCAAGAAGAGCGCGTTTGTGGAGGGTATCGACGAAAATTATATGTAACGGCACGACGAACGGAAGAATTTTGAGAAGCTAGTGTTCGTTACGTTCAAAATTTTAAAAAGCAGTTTTAGAAAATAAGCTTTTAAAGAGAAGTAGGTTCCAGAGGGTGTTTTGAAAATGAGATAAATACTCGAACAAAGATATTGAGGCTCTCTTTCGATTTAGATCTGAGTATGTGCTTAGACCTACAACGTAAAATTAGTAAATGCTCTTACGGTTATTAATTACTGTGTTTAGTCGGTAAAGCTACATATAACATCCTGTTTCGAAAGTATGTAAAGCTGTAGTAGCGTACCGAAACAAAGTTGCAAATGTGATATTGTACGAGTTGGTGCTTGTTTAGATAAAAGGTGCCGTTACTACAACGAAACTATTAAATGAAGGGATGATATTTGGTGTAAGCGTAATTTGTATGCATAAAATATTTTGTATGGAATGTTACAAAGCTAATATCTGGAAAGAAGGACGATAGTGGTAGCGGAAATTTGGATGGTGGGGATCTGTGAATCCAGGCATCAGTATAGTAGATGGACACAACGACGGGGTTTCTGGTAACCATCCTCAGCGGTGACGAGGAATGGAAGCGACTCCAGGTAACGAAATTTAATTTCCTGTTTTTGTATAAACATTTGTGTTGATATTTTTTTGTGTTTGTGTGTTTTGACTTATTGGGGGTGGATTTAGTACCATAAAACTTGTTTAAAGAGATATATGTGCTGGACAATTAATTTTTGATTATTAAAAAGGTTCATTGATGATATATAAATGTTTATTCATGCTCTAAAATGTTGTTGTAAGGAGTAAACGGGTCTTTAAATTTTGTTTTCAATAAAATGCAAGGTTTAAAAAGCATTTACGGAAACTGGGTTATAATGAGATGAAAATAGACCAGAATAGAGTCAAACTAGGGTTGCATGAGGGGACCATCTACTCGTATCATATAGAATGTATTAAAATATATTAAAAACCAAAAACTTTAAAGTATTCAACAATTGAGCTGGTAACAATAGTAACAAACCGTCTATACCAAGGTGTACATATTTAATATTTTAATATGTGTAAATAAAAGGTTGTATGGGTGGTGTATTATTTTGGTAATTTCATTTGACTGTGTGTGTGTGAGAAAGGTATGAACTTAAAAGGGTAGGTATTCAAGAAGAGGCCGATTGCTGAGCTAGCCAGAGTAAGAAATTTTTATAATTTTTTTAAAAAATTTCATATGGCCCAAGCAGGGGCGAGATTTTAGAAGAAGGTTCCAAATGGTCCTTAGGAGGCTCGAGTGTTCCCTGGTTCCACGGCAATTTTATGACGCCCAATTCGTGGGGCTCGATTGGTTTTTAGGGAAATCTAGAGTGTTTCAGAGACTTCCACGGCAATATATTATTATATTTACTGTGATCCTACCTTATTAATGATAGGCGTAATATATCTATCTGTCACTCCTTGTCTTATTTTAGAGCCTTGTTGAGTTATGCCACACAATTTATCTTTAAATATTTAACACGGCAGCTGCACTTAAATATTTTACAGGGCCGTCAAACACGTAGCGGAATCTACCTAGGGTGGGTCCGTCCTAGGCAAACACCTCTCAACTAGACACCCAAACAAATATCCAAGGAGTTTTGAAAATAATTTTAAAAGCCAAAAGTATCCCCAAACACTAGTTCCACTTTTATAAATTTGATTAAAGCACTGCGTAGATATTAAATACTAATACCTGGAATCCAGATACAAGCGCCGCCTTCCAGCCGTCCTGAAGCCAAGTGACCAACTGCAGGCACCTCCTGAAAAATAAGTAACTCGAGCAACTGGTAATCTCCGGACTATAAAACTACTAATATTTCTACAAATTCTATGTTATACAAATACTCAGATAACTCCAATTCCACTATTCTTTCCTCTTCAAAACGATAACGGTACAGACCAGCACTCCTCTTTAATTAATTTTATTCGCCACAAAACTGCTACTATTTGCTACCTCCAGGTACAACTTGACTATCAAAATTTACTCGTAACTTTTTAAATGAAATAAAACTCAGAACAGTACAAAAACACGTCTATTTTTCAGTAATATAAATTTGAAGTCCTTTATAAATAAAATCCGTCTTCCTTTTTTTCCGTTGCTATAACAACTATCTCTACGCACACTATGCAATTTATAATTATTAATAATTGATTAATAATACAGTTCTTTTCTCTAGATACATTCATTTTCTAGATGGTTTAATAATCCAGTGATTTATTTATGTTGAACTTTTTACAATATTGAATATGGCTAACCAACTTTGATGGTTCAGCTTTTAAATTATACGTAACAGGCATTAATGTCTTATTCGGTAAACGTTCTGTCATTACATAACCATTCTTTAATTGTTAAAACATATTCAAACTGAACTTGATTTACAAATTTTCCAGGAGTATTACTTAACTCCATAAAATTTTAAAACGCGTAGTATACCACATAATTTTGTTATTTGTTTTTACATCCAAAAGGTTCTGAATACGCTAACTACAAATTAAATTTAATATAAATGCAACTTTAACAATTAAAATACGTATACAATGCAAACTTATCAACTAGCTTAGCCTGGTCTATGGCCGGTATACGTTGTTGAATGCAATGCAGTTTTAAAAGCTTTATAAATTTATAAACGTGGAATAGTTGTTAATTTATAAACCAAAAATACCTGAAAGAAAATACCCTAAACAAACCCAAATATACCCCTATTATAGCAAATCGTTTCAAAGCCCTATTGAAAACATTTTATAAGCCCACCCCCTTTTTGACAGTATAATATATATATATATATATATATATATATATTATATTGTTGTAGATTTAAAGGGGTAAATAGGTGTATACAATAAAATTTCAGCAACCATGTATATAGTAAAGAGCAAATTATTTACGCGCCAAATTAATTTAAATTTATATAGTAAAAACGAACGAGTATTAAGGTATTTTTATATTTAAATAATTGGAATGTTAGAATTACATAAAGGAAGAAAACTTTAAAGCATATAGAAGCTCAAGGATACGCACAATTAATCATAATTTCTTTTAATCAAACGCACGAAAGCAAAAAAGGCAACAGGCTTGCATAAGAAAATCAATAATTTCTAACGCAAAAATATTCGTTTTAAAAGCCAACGTGTATTTACACAGATACGGCTAAGCAAAGAATCTAGGAATTGTTATTCTCAAACGGTCAATAATTAACAGAAACACCTGTTTGTTAAATGTTACGTTCAGAAAATTTGAACGAACGTTAATAAAAGATTTCATAAAAATTGTTTCCAACTGTCAATTTGTAAAGCAGCTAGGGTAACAAATATCTTAAGGAGCGAGTGGAATAAACAATCGGTTATATACAACAGATAGAGACAAATATAGAGCAAATGTTGGATTGAAAGTCACGTAAGATATACATGTGGAGTTGATGAAGGACGTCGACAATATAGATTTTTTGTAACTCAAGTGGGGTTTGAAAGGAGACGACGAACATGCATAGAATAAAGATGAAAAGCGGTTAGGTAGAACTTTGTGACGACAGAAAACTTTGTCATTGGTTGAGAGCCAACATTGTTCGAAAAGAACGCACACGGGAATGTAGAAAACGAATTCTATGTAAATAGCACGTAAGACGGGAAAGATTTTGCGGAATTTAGAGACGGTTACGTTCAAAATTTTGAGAAGCCGCTTTAGAAAATAAGCTTTTCAAAGGAAACGGGTTCAATAGGGGGTTTGAATGAGAATATAAATACCCGAGCGAAAATATTAAAGCTCTCTTCTCTTTTACTTCCAGCAAGTTCTGAATACGAATTCAGTCCAACATAATAGTAGAGCTTTTGGTTAGTATTTTGTGTGTGTAGTAAAGTTACATTTAATATCTTGAAAAGTACAAACTGTAGTAGCGGACCTCAAGTTATTGAAGTGATGCATGAGGTAGTGCGTATTTAAGTAAAGTAAAGTAAATTATTAAATGTATGCATGATATATTGGGGTAAGCAAAACAGGGAATCAACTTTTTATGGGTGATATATCTAGTATAGAATGGTACTGTGAGACGAAGCAAATATCTTGCGAAGATATTACATGGTAGAGATCTGTGGTTCCGGAAGTCAGCGTAGTAGATGAAAACAACGCCAAGGGGTTTCTGGTAGCCATCTCCTGCGGGAATGAAGAATGAAGGTGTCTCCAGGTAATTAATTTGAAATTTCTGTTGTTATATAAACATTTGTGGAATTTTTGTGTTGTGTGGTTGACTTTTTGGCGGCATATTTATTGTTTTAAAAACTTGTTTAAATAAATGCATGTACAGGACAATTTAATGATTTTGAGTATTGAAAAAGGGTTTAATTAGGATATAGTAAAAATTTATTCAGGCTGTAAATTGTGTTGTAAAGGGTAAACAGGTCTGTAACTTTGTTTTCATTAATGCAAGGTTTAAAAGGCATATACAAACAAAACTGGGTTATAATGAGCTCACAATACTTCAGTGTGAAGTCAATTTAGGGTTACATGTGGGGCCCATCGACTCATATCTAATCGAATTTGTTGAAAATCATTTTAAAAATTAAGGACTTTCAAACATACAATAAATCAAACTGGTAATTAGTGTATCAAACTGTTTGGACACATGTGTAAATATATTTTATCTGATAATAGGTGTAAGTAAAAGGTTGTATGGTTGTCGTATTATTTGGTAATTTTATTTGATGGTGTATGAGTGTGAAAGAGGTATGTATGTAAATTTAAGTATTTAAGAAGAGGCCGATTGCTGAGCTAGTCAGGGAAGCAGAGGCGTCCTTAATAAGAGGGTAAGGAATATTTTTTTAAATTTTTAAATAATTTTATGTTGGTCCAGGTAGGGCACGTATTTTACTGACTTTCCACGGCAATATATATATATATATATATATATATATATATATATATATTTATATGTATAAGAAGCAGCAAAAAGTTGTAGAGACCATGCTGGTGCCCAACGCGTCGAGTTACCAGCGCCAAGACTTTTAAAATAAGCTACTTAGGCTCTTTTTAAGTTTTCATAGGCATTAACAAAGACTTTTTATTTTTGATCTCGTAAACGAAGGAAGATACGACGAAAATTTAAGAGACAAAAAGTTGTATTTTTAGACGCTTTATCTCAAAAAAGTATCAAAATTAAGTCAGTGGCGTACATTTTTTGTCAAAAATCTTGGTTAAGGTGTCCTTCCTTGATGCCACTGGACTTAATAATTTTAATCTATCTAGAACCAAATCATCCTCTTATAACTACAAATAACACTTCCAAATTTCAAAAAAATCTGTCAAAAGATATTTGAATTCTTTTTACAAACCAGTTATTTAAAAAATACTTTAACGCCTTGTAACTTGGAAACAATGCATTTCCGGACTCATGTTTATCGAAACTTTTTTTCATAAAATGACTCAGAAATAACGTCTTAAATACTTTTTAAACACCCTGTAATTCTAAGAAGGCCTTGCCGTCTTACTAGCTCCCACAAAAACACGTCTTTCTGGTGTAAAACACGGAGCGCAACATTTTTGCGTATTATTTTCGAAAAGTGCATGAATAGCGCATAATTGTATGATGTTACTGTTCATTTTAAATTAAGTGGCGGGGCTAGCTAGGCAGACATTATTAGAGTTACATTTTATGTGCGCTTTTGTGTTTAATTATACTTGCACGTACCGATGTTCGAAGAAAAAGGTGAATTGGTTGATGGTTTTGTTCTTTAGATCCCCCATTTTCGAGACTATGTTTAGCGCGGCATTCGTTTTCTTGTACTAATCTTCGTTTATGTCTTTTGCACTTTTCCCATCTTGCGTTATTTGGTTTCCTAGATAGCAGAAATCATTAACTACTTGTAAGTTCTCATTTTCTATTTGTGTTCTGATTTTTAACTTATTTTCCCCTCCTTTACATACTAGTACTTTAGTTGTATTTTTGTTAAATTTCATGTCGTATCTCTTTATCAGTAATGTTTTCAGTTTATTAAAAGCTGATTCGAACTCGTTGCTAGATTCTGATACCGCTATACAGGGTTTTTCACGACGATCGTGCATTAGACATTTCTCAGAAAGTACAGGAGATAGAAGTATGAAATTTTATATGTAGTGATTGTTCGACATGCCAAGTTGATCTAAAATATTTTCGTTTTGATAGCACTTCCGGTTATACCGGCATTTGGTATTATCTTTGTTATTTTAAATGGAACACCTATATATTTTTGCATTTTTAAATTCTACACAAAATTTTAAGTTAAATTCCTCTAATAAGTAATATCTCAATATTTTACCGTTTTCGAGATATTTAGCTTTTTATGTTTTTTTTTGTAAAAAACTGATATACCTTCTTGACAATAATGTACATTTAAATTTACAGTTTAGAAACCAATTATTAGCAGATATACTATTCAAATGTTTGATAAACATTTAAATGTATTTGTTTCCATTCAACACCATACGAGGTGTCCGACATTTTTACTTAAAGTTTCTTACATAAAAAATCTGAAAAGTCAATTTTTCTAAATAGAACATCTCGTATATTTTGGTATTTTCAAATTGTTCAATCATTTTTATGGTAACTTTATGTAACAAGTCCTATTCTGAAGTTCAACTGTTTTTAACTTATTTGATTTTAATGACATTAAGTGGTTCTACTACGATAATAAAAATAAATATCAGCATTATGTTTATAGGAGGCTTTAACAAATAATCGAACAGTGATACAGAATCATCAAACTGTCATTATTACTTTATTAGATTACGTGTTAAATTGCGTGTGTTATAAAATAATAAAAATGTCAAGATTAGGTTATAGTAATGAAGTTTTCTTAAATTTAATAATTACTTACGGTGAATGTAATAGAATAATTAGTCGAACTTGTCGATTATTTGCAGATAGATACCCACATCTCCAAAAACCCAATAAGAATACAGTTAATCGTCTACTTCAAAACTGTAGAACGAATGGAGCATTTCTTCCACACATTAAACGCAGAAAGCCGCAAGTTGAAAATGAAAACAATGAAATCACTGTTTTAGGATTTTTCTCTGCTTACCCAACTGCTTCATTACACGAAGCCGAAAGAGAAATAGGTATACCGTATGTGACCATTTATCGTATACTTAACAAACACAAATGGCGCCCGTATAAATTTTACTGCATCCAACATTTAAAAGAAACTGATTTGCCTCGGAGAGTTCAGTTTTTTGAGTGGTTGCTAAAAAAGTCAAGAGGATGAAAACTTTTTAAAAAACATTATTTGGACAGACGAAGCAAAATTTACCAAGAATGGAGTCTTTAATAGGCACAACAGCAATTATTGGGCTCTGCAAAATCCACACGTAGTCCGTGAAACAAATTTTCAAGACAAATGGCAATTTAATGTACTTTGTGCCATTAATTGTGATTCAATCCTTTATCTCGAATTTTACGATAAAAATTTAACTGGGGAAAGGTATGTTCATATATTAAGAAATGGGGTGCGGCCAATAATACGAAACCATCCACAAAGAGATTACTTATGGTTTCAAATGGATGGTGCTCCATGTCACAATTACCGACTGGTTGACGATTTTTTAACAGGAATTTTTGAAGACCGATGGATTGCAAATAATGGTCCATTTTGATGGCCCCCGAGAACTCTAGATGGTAATCCACTAGATTTTTTTTTTGGGGTTACTTAAAGAACATCTCCTATTCAGATCCTATCACAACCAAAGCCAATATGAAAGATAGAGTTAGAGCTGCTATAAATTCATTAACACCACAAGCAATAAGAAAAACAACACACGATAACCTTATTAAAAGAATAAATGCATGTTTGGAAAGAAATGGTGACATTTTCGAGCATATGTTATAGTATAAAGATTAATTATTCTTTTATTCTTTTTCAAACTTCATTATAGTCTTCTACGAACATAATGCTGATATTTATTTTTATTATCGTAGTAGAACCACTTAATGTTATTAAAATCAAATAACTTAAATACAGTTGAACTTCACAATAGGACTTGTTACATAAAGTTACCTTGAAAATGATTGACCAATTTGAAAATATCAAAATATACGGGATGTTCCATTTAGAAAAATTGACTTTCAGATTTTTTATGTAAGAAACTTCAAGTAAAAATGTCGGACACCTCGTATGGTGTTGAATGGAAACAAATACATTTAAATGTTTATCAAACATTTGAATAGTACATCTGCTAATAATTGGTTTTTAAACTGTAAATTTAAATGTACATTATTGTCAAGAAAGTATATCAGTTTTTTACAAAAAAAACATAAAAAGCTAAATATCTCGAAAACGGTAAAATATTGAGATATTACTAATTAAAGGAATTTAACTTAAAATTTTGTGTAGAATCCAAAAATGCAAAATATACAAGGTGTTCCATTTAAAATAACAAAGATAATATCAACTTTCGGTACAACCAAAAGTGTTATCAAAACAAAAATATTTTAGATCAACTCGGCATGTCGAACGATCGCTACATATAACATTTCATATTTCTATCTCCTGTACTTTCTGAGAAATGTCTAATGCACGGTCGTAGTAAAAAACCCTGTATATCATCTGCAATTCTAGGCATATCAATTTTTTGTCCTTGCATAGTAATTCCATATGTCTTTCTGCATTTAACAGTATTCGTTGCTTCTTCGATATACAAGTTAAAAATTAACAGGGATACAATAGTTAAAATTTATATTTATAGGCTAAGCACTTCGCACTTTGGTTTCGCGTAGTCCCTATGAGCGAGGGACCAATAGATTCAATCGGTCAGATCGACACAAAACCGGTCCTGCACACAAGTATAGCTAAGTAAATATCAATGAAATATTACGGTATACAAATAAATCTGCAAAGATTGTTATGTATCACAATTGATTTTTGGTATTTATTTCACTCCATATCCATAGTGTATTAGGTGTCGGCATTTTATTTAAAGAACTGTGTTTTAATTTCTATCTAAGCATATGTACAGTACAAAAACAAAAGCGTTTTAACTCCAAAAAATATTTGCAACGTTAATAAGGTGATCAATAAAAGATTTAATCCAAGGCGCACCTTAGCTATAAGATTAGGTGTTTACCTCATTTCCGTGATACACAGGAAGGTATTTTCGGTTCAACTAGGAGACGCCAAAATGAACATCAGATGTTGATGTAAAAATCGAGTTACTGCCCTCTAACCATATATCCAATAAAGAAAAAGCGCTCCATGCGGTTACATTTCCTTTCCACTTACATCAACGGTTTCGCCGCTTGCCCGTTTGATAAATTAAATGTGAAAAGGTAAAAAGCTGCAAAAGTGCTAAAGCTCGACTACTACATGTTGTTTATTTGTGAAAAATTATGTTATTAACGCTTTTAAATGTAAGTACTATTATAAACTTCACGCAAAAATTAATTTCAAATATGAAAATAAAGTTTGAATGAATGATGCAAGAAGCATTTACTATAAAAGATTTGTCTAATTATAATTGAAGTCTAGGTGAATTAAAAAGTCTGTTTATATCAACAGTTAGTTATATATTAGCGGCAACTAGTTATTAGTTGATAACGTTGACTTATTGAAACTCTAAGAAACAAATTTTACAACGAAAACAATCGTTTTTATATTATGAGAGTTACTACCGAGGCTTTTGGATGTGCTAGACAAATTCGTAAGTTTTAAGATTAGTTTATTGTCAAACAAAAGTAATAAATTAGAGAGCGAACAACTTGATTAAAGCATAATTTTATGTGTGAGACTCTGTAGGAGTTAAGAGGATGTTTAATAAGCTACCTTCGATTATCTCAAGGTCAGGAAATTAAAATTTATCAAAAGTAAACTATGCACGCACATGTTAACTATTTTAATAAACGAAAATAAACCAAAACATCTATAACTTGATAATAACTATACATATTGCGCATATAAACAAGCGCTTCCTTACATGGTTTATAGTTAACTAAACTAAAGGTAGACAATGGAGCATAAACAAAGATCAGCTTAAAACCGAAGAAATAATTACGGAAATCTCATATATAATAGAAATAAATTTGAGCAGGTGATTATCTTGCCAAAATAACACAGCTGCTTTACCTAATTATCATTAAACTTATAATTTCAATGGTCATATATTAGAGATATTATCAGAAGTTGAAGATTTGGGTATCATAATTGATAAAAACTTGTCTTCTACCCCCCACATTTTGGATATCACGGCTACAGTCACTCGAAAGAAGTACAAGGAAATTTTCCAACATTTTTCAAATTCAAAATGGAATGTAACCCCCCTCCCAAAAATTAAAAGGTCGCATAGGAAGCAAAACAACGAGGCAAGTAACAGAACTACATTACGAACCGAGGGGAAAATTCTATTAGACAAACGAAACAGGCAAAAATGAGAAGGAATGCAAAGATAAAGTCTATCCCCTGTTCGAAGTGCTACTGTGCCAGACAAGTCAAAGCTGTAGAAGATTATAGAAAAAGGAAAGCTATAGAGTAGCAATCAACGAAGTCAGAGATGGAAAGGCATCGTCACTGCAAATGTCGTGGAAGAACAGATACTCTAATAAAAACCTCAGAAAAAAAATTGGTTTCTCGCGAAAAAACAAAAACTAAGACAGCAAAAGCCAGAAGGAGACAACAACTGTCATGCCTCTAAGTATGCTGGGGAAACGTCAAGAACGGTGGAGAAAAACAGTGATGTACTTCAAATTGTGGTAAAAAACAATCGTATCAAATGGACAATCGAAGAAAAAATAGCTAAATATACCGAAAAGTCAACTAAGTCGTGGTTTTCGACGAAAAGAAGACAAGTTTAGAAAACACATGCCATAGAAGGAGGATCGAAAAAAGTCAATGTCAGTACTGACAGTAAGAGAAACTAGCCAAAGTAAAGGGAGAGGAATGTGAAACGAAAGGCACGATGAAGCAAAACTAAAATTAAAAAAAATTTAAGAAACAGCATAAGGTCCGAAGGAAGATGACAAAAAACGAAACCCAGTGAAGTTATGGTTGAGCATGCGCGTGTGCATATTTGGGTCTACGTGTGTGTGTGTGTGTGTGTGTGTGTGTGTGTTGATAGTGTGTTAAAACGCCTTATTCGCCGTTTACTACAAGCAGACCGTAGGGTTATCCCGCTCGGGATGGGTGCGTATGAGGAGTGAAACGTAAGAGAAATACCAAACAAAACAAGAAGGTTATTTAGAAATAAGCACAAATATTTAAGTAAGGCGAGTCGGCATATGAATTTAGTAAGCTAGAACTGAGAACGGGGTTTGCGACGTTTGGGTCGCCAGAAGAAAAACAAAGCGCTATCAGGTATATAAAGATTGTTGGGATGGACAGGTTTAACGTCTTTGACGTGCCAAATACCTAAGGATGTGTCTGAAGAATCGCTGAGTTTATAGGTTTAACTTTACGGATAGATAAGGAACCAAAGAATTTGAGAGCAAACTTGGCATTAAAATGACGTGAAGCGTCGAACAGAGCGAAATTACGACGACAAACAGGATCGCCTAATTGGAAAGAAACAAGACGCCGACAGGAATAATAACGGATATGAATTTTTCGGTAAGCAGCGGAACGTTTCTTGAGAATATGGAAACGATTATTTTTGACATGTTTTTGGGATCACGGAGAGGATGTTGAGGTTCAGGAACATACATGTCTCTTATCTAGGACAGTTGCCCAAAATAATTGCAGAGAGTATGTGTTCTAGACCAAACAAAGCAAAGAAAAAAGTACAGCCAGTGATTTTGTCAGTGGATGTTCGGATGACACAGGAAATTTTAGGAAAGTTGACATCCCGATGACGCTGGTTGCCACGGATATAGGAAACAAGCATTGTGTTAAGGGAGCCGTTAATACCTTCGGCAGAAGTGGTTTGGGAATAGTAACGGGCGCTGAAAAGGATTCAAGTGTGGTAACGTGCACATAAGGAGGTGAATTTACGACTGTGGAGTTGTACACTGTGATCAGTGATGAGGCATTGTGGTACAACGAAAAGTAGGAAAACTAGTTTTTCAAGGATTTTATAAAACAGAAACTGTCGTGACGTTGCGCAAGGGAAAGAAAAGAGACGATTTAGTAAAGTAATCAAGAACTACAAGAATATAGGAATTCTTTTTGGTGAACGAGAAAAAGGACCTATGATATCACAGGAAATGACGTGCCAAGGATAAGATGGTTTGGCCCTAGGAGCAAACAAACCAGGAGGAAGTAACTGTTCAAATTTGTGAGCAGCACAAACAGAACAATGTCGAATGTAGCGAGCGAAAAATTTCAAATTCCATTTTGACACTGGTATAGATTTAAAATTGGATGTACGAAAAGAAATATTCATACAGGTGTTCGGTGGGACAACGTAAAAGAAGTCTGGCCCGGTAGTTCCATTCTTAACATTTCTTGGATAACTGAATGACGAGAAAAAACTTTGCAACCAATAAAGGAAAAGTAACATACCTGATAATCCAAGACAACAAGCTAAATTCTAGTATATCTGCGTTATAGCAAAACGAAACGATCAACTAAAGCAACAAAAAAAATTAATCTTGAGAAAAAGGCCAAAGTATGGAAGGAAAATAGCAAATGGCTAGTAAATATAAATAGAAATAAGAAATGCCAGTAAATAAGAACAGTACGTAACAGATATAGGGAGCAGTAGAAAAGAACTTGGTCACCAAAGTTTTTTCTACGGAGAAACACTAAAATTATCAGATAAACACAATTGCGATAACTGACGTAAAACAAAAGTCTACCGAAAATTTCCATGTAACGGAAAAAAAAATAAAACGTACAACGAAAATTATCATCGAAACAAAAGGGTGTGTACAAAAAATCGGGGCGCCCCGTTGGGTACTCCAAAATTTCTTACCCGCAATACTAGCGGACCAGTTAGAAAAAGATGAGATCATTATGGAATACTTGCCCGCATTACGAAGTAATAAAGCAAGAGGTGAGAAAGAGCAAGAGAACCAATGCTGCGCAAAAAACAATCGGAGATTGGGGAAGTTTAAAGAGCGAAACGGCAGTACACACCAATCAATTCGCCTTTTTCTTCGAACATCTGTACCTGCAAGAATAATTAAATACAAAACGCACATAAAACATAAATCTAATAATTCATTTTTATGAATTTAGATAAAAATACAAAATTTAATTGTAAGAACAAATATCTGCATCATCCACTCGCTAAATACTAATTATATCCGGTGACAATCAAATCGGAGGGTGTTTTGGAAGTAAAAAAACTATGCAAGTTTACACTCCCTTGAATATTGCCGCATAATTTAGTATAACAAACTGCGTGGGTTTAACCGCCGTAATTAATAATCATCTATATTGGCATAGCAAACAATTAATACTAATCATACACACAGCGGTTGAATCCTACATAATCTAAATACCTATCTACTATTTTGATGCAGACCAAATTCGTTCCAACTAGAGCTACTGAAATATATAAGTTCACAAAAAAGCACATATTTACAATAGTACGTTTAAAGATAAAACCTCAAAGTATTAAATAAACTTTTATCTATAGTATTTCTGTTAACATTACTAGAACGTAGGTAAACTACATACCATTCAGGAGTAACGCAAACAGCCGTCGGCCATCATTATGTAGTATTCCTTTCCGTAGGCTGTGAAGGCTATGGGTAGCTACAATGGTTAGCCATCTCATCCTTCCTTATTCTACATATAATACGGTAACCAGACAAAATATTCTGTACCGATAAATTAGTATTTCTGTGGCATAAGGAAGCAAACCTCAGTTGTTGACTACATATTCGGGCTGAAAATATTAACACTTCTATTAAAGAACTCTCATATCTCAATTACCTACTAGTTACGCAAAAAAGACAGCACGTTTTTTAGCATAAAAATTTGCAACTGCCTGATTTACCAGAAAAGAATCAAGGCGACCAAGCGCTAAATATATAGTAAACTCGTTTAATCAATGTAGTTATAAAATTAGTTTCCGAAGAAATAATCATGGAAATTCCATATATAGTAGAGGTGAATTTGAGCAGGCGATTATCTTGTCAAGATAACATTGTTGCTTTATCTGACTCCCATTAAACTAGCAACATTCTTGAAATTTACAACTAGTAAAGATTACATTTCTAAATAAGAGACCAGAAAGAATATATACAAGCACACTCGTGAATTTAATAAAAGACGAGTCAAGTTGTCTGCCCAACTAAGTGATCTTGAAATCATTAAAATGTGGCAACTCGTAGAGCCAAATAAGTAGAAACTAAAATTGTTTGTATTGTAAGGAGGCAGTAACTTTTAAATACGAAATGAAACGTTACAAAGATATCATGAATACACAAAGTTGAAACCAAAGAAGTTCTAGAAGCGGTAGGGGAAGTAAGGAATATGTGGAGAACAGTAAAAAATATGAGATTTAGGAAGTTAAGGCGCACATTAAGGCATTAGGGAATAGTACGGGATATATTAAATGCAAAAAATGAAAAAACAGGAAGTAGAGGTAGACCAAGGGTTAAGCTATTGAACACAGATAAAGGTTGTTGGACCTTTAGGTAAATGTGTAAGGTAGCTCAGAATAGGAATCGGTGGAGGTACGCCACCAACCAGTTCCAGGACGGAATATCCAATGATGAAAGTGGTAATTGTATTTAAACCTGATGATTATCCTAAAAAATGTTGATTGTGTGAAACGAGTAATTGGGAAACCATTGTTTCAGCAAATGATTAAGTGCAGGAAGATTTTGCTAGCCGTCAGGTTGATTAACCTCCTTCGCGCACTATTGAATATCGGTGAAATAGGGTACATTTTTAGAAAACAATACAAGGAGAACGTGTAAAAAATATTTTAAAAAAAGGACTAGCACAGGGCTGTGCTTATTAAGCGAGAAAAAGCAGCTGTTATGTTTAAAGACAATAAACATAAAAATAAGAAAAGAATTGTTGAAAATATATGTATGGAGCACAGCACTGTACGCGTGTGAAACGTAAACTGTAGGAGAAGAAGATCGAACAAAGATAGAAGCTTTTGAAATGTGGTGCTACAAATGTATGATGAAGATATCATGGACAGACAAAGTTAAGAACAAGGAGAGTTTTAGAAATAGTTTGGAAAAAACGAAATATGCGGAAAACAGTGAAAAAATAGGAGATAGAAAATGATAGGGCACGTCGTAAGGCATACAGTAATAGTGTGAAATTATTTTAAGCAGAGAAAGGAGAAAAAGTAAGAAGTAGGCCTGAATTAGACTATTGCAAACAGTTGGTAATTGATTTAGACTGTTGGAATTTCAAGGAAATGTGTAGGTTAGCTCAGAATAGGAAACAACGGAGATATGCATCTAACAAATTCCAGAACTGAAGACCTAATGATGATGAAGTATTGTGTACGTATAGTTAAGTAAACATAAATACGTATAATAGTACAATACACAATACATTAATCACTAGTTTTAAGACATTATAGTCCATTCAAAATAACCTTAGGATGACGTCAAATTAACTAGTAAAGTTTGGGTAACTATATGCAACTGAATACCTAGAATTACGCTTAAAGAATATTGTCATTTAAAACAATAAAGGTTGGTAGTTTTGTACGTTATTGCCACCAATTTCTCTTGCAAATCCAAGCATTTGTCATTCCACATCTTGTCATTTTGTAGTCTTGCTGGTTCTTGTTTATTTTTGTTTTTATCGTTTATCTTGTTGGATATTTCATAAAAATATATTATTTGAATATATATATATATATATATATATATATATATATATATATATATATATATATATATTGTTGTATATAGCGAAGCCATTATTTTAGATTACTTTAAAATATTACATTGTAGCAAAATCAGTAAGCCGAACATCCTTTGTTCTAGGAAAACTTGCATCATGTTTATCAAATGTCATGTTCTTGAAATTACCTCACCACACTTATCTTTTTGTATACTTAATCTTTTAGTCGTCTTTACTTTGTAACAACCACATTTAGATTTTCTGCAGATGTCCTAGAACTCAGGGAAGTTTTGACTTACCACTATTAAACATACACTTTTAGCGCCTGCCACAACCTTCGGCAGAAAACCCATTTCATGTTATCAGCAGCTATAAAAGACAGAGCACCAGAGTCAATAAGGAGTAGTTCAGTCAGTCTGTGTATGGTCCTAGTTCATCCATTGCTCTGGAGCAAATCGGCTAGAGCTAACCCTCAAAATGGTAACCTAGTCTTTTATGGTTGCTAAGGCATTTGAGCACAGATGGTCACGTAAGTAATTCCTTCACTCTTTTACTGCTTTGCTTTTGTTACATGTCATTTAGCTTTAAGTTTATTTATTGTTTATTAAATATTGTTGTTTATTTCCATCTTATCATTACGCTTCATTCCTATCATCGATTTACAAGAATGTCGTGTTCCAAAACCCCATCGCGGTTCCTAAAAACCCTTCTCGATCCCAAGGTCCAAGACCTGAGTTAAGTACCACCTCTCGCTACGAAAGACTCTACCTAGCTACGCCAAAAGCATATCTAACATTTGGTTAAAAGTGTACTTAACATTTGGTGGAGGCGCCGAAATTAACACCGTATTACGCCGAGATTAACACCGTATTACGCCGAGATTAACGCCGGATTAAGCGAATTTAACATTTGGTGGAGGCGCCGAGATTATCACGTGGTCCAGACGCCGGTCCCGCACTTAACGTTTGATGCGAACGCCGTGTTTAACATCACATCGTATTACCCACGAATAACATTTTTTATTTTTTTAAATTTAACCTATTTGTATCTAAAACAAAACGCGTTTCAAATCTTTGTTTCTATAAATATTTATCGAATTCATAAAGTACTTTACTATTAATTGAGTTTGACAACGTACAACAATAACAAGGACTCATATTTAAAGTTATTCCTTATTTCTTATTCTGACTTTATCAAGGTTAATGAAAGTTACATCATTCTCTAATATTTTTATTTTAGTTTGCCATCAAACATTAAAATTGCATAAAATAATGGAAAACAGGAAACACAATTATAGATAAGTAATTTAATTTTAGACAATATAAAACCGACAGTAAAACTTTTTTCACCTCGCTTATTTTTAATCTATAGTTATCATTACCAAAGTTTCCTGCAACACAAATTTTTTCACCATAATCAGAGAAATAAATAAATCACTGTTGAACAAATAAACCACAAATTTTTATCACAACTGATAATGGCGAAGCATACACTTTCTTACGCAATGCAGTCCATATTAAACCCAATCATGCCTACCTATATTAAGCCAAAAACCTTCAGTCCAGGCAAGACCGATTGCTTTGAATTCTTAAAGAACTTTGAAAAATGCGCTAATTTAAACTCTTGGGATGATTCTTATAAAATGTATTATTTTTCTCGTTTCTTATTAGATAGTTTACAAATGTGGATTAAAAACTTTATTAATAACCCTGAAAATAGTAATAAAACTTGGACTGACGTAAAGAACGCTTTCTTGTAATATTATGGAGGATCTAAATTACCGCAACAACTTTTTAATCGTTTCCGCTCAAGACATCAGATGCCAAAAGAACTTGCTGTAGATTTTTATTTTGCACTTCAAAATTTACGGTTGGATGTTACACCCACTATTTCAATTTCAGACTTTGCAGATTATTTCGCACGAGGACTTTTATCCGAATTACGGAATAATTTCATTTTATTAGTTTCAAATAGGGACATTACTAAAAATTTATTGCAAAGTATAGCATATACCTTGTCAGAAATCCAGCCTAATTCTTTACATGATCCATTACTAAACCAATCAAATTTATTTACCTTTTCACAAAATACGAAGCGGACTCATTTTTTTCAAAAAGACAAACAACGGAGAAATTTCGATGGGATCGACTTCAATACTTTTCATAAAAATTGGTACACAGGGAACCAATATACGCAATTACAAAGAAATTCACATGATTATAGGCAACGACAGTATTTTCATTTTAATCGTAAAGCACATAATTTTAAACCACAATGTTCAACGTGTCATAAAACTGGACACTACACTTCTTCATGTAGGAAAAATAAATATCTCATTCAAGGGAGTTACAATTTTAAAAATAATTTTTTAGTGGATTTCAACCCCAAAAATAAGCATTCTTATCAACAAAATAGGTATTCGAATAACCAATATAAATTCCCTTCATCTAATTGTAGATATAAGAGATATGATAGAAATAATGCATATACTTTTTACTCCGACCGAAATCGGAAAGATACGGAAACGTATAAATTTAATAATTATAAGGGTAGGAAATCCCAGTACATAAACTATGAATATAAAAATATTCCTTTATTTTTAAATACTGACGCAGACAAATTATATACAGTAAAAGCATTTTACAAAAATCAGGAAATTTCAGTTTTGCTTGACACCGCTTCTTACTACAATATCGCTTTGAGAAAATTTTTTAATGATATTTCAGTACACCCGCAAACGAACTTAGGGCTTAAAACAGCAGACAATAGAAACCTGCCAGTTTTAGGAAAATCGAATATAACTATTAATTTAGAGGGACAAAATACTGCAATACCTATATTAGTCATCAGAGAACTACCTGTACCACTTATATTAGGCTTGAAATTTTTGGAAGATAATGAAGCCATTTTGAATTTTCAAAATAGGACGATAAGTTTGGCAAGCACAACTGAACAACACGTTTCTAAAGATACTTTAGTCACAGATAATTTTTTGGGAAATCAATATTATGAAAAAATCGACAATGATAAACCCATAAAATTTCAATTAGCGGAGGATATTACCGTATATCGCGATGTTGAGACTCCAATAAACGTTATGTGTAAGAAAATACCTGAAGCTTTTTCTTTTGTACCAAATACAAATTTTGTCACTGAACGAGACCTAACCATTACGAAAACCCCATATATACACAAAAATGCTTTAAAGGCAAGTATTCTCTCTCATAAACAAGGGCAAATAAAATTATCGGAAAAATTATACCTCAAAAAGAATCAGCACAAAACTCAATATTAGTACAAATCACAGATTACAAACGTAAACCAGTAAATTTAAAATGGCAAAAAGCACAATCATTTACTGACGCTAATTCAGACTTCGACATGACCGAAGATATTCCAATAATAAACGAATCAAACGAGATTATTGACAATTTCTGTCCACTATTATTTTAAACCTACACGGGTGCAGTAAACCATATAACATAAAACTTTGACTAAAATAAATACTATTTCTTCAGTACTTTTAAATTTTTTCAGTACTAAACTACACAAATGGAAATTAATTTTGTTATGAAATAAACCGATTTGTCAAATCTTTTTCGAACTAATTACAACGCTACACGCTTTTAGGCACAACTAAAATATTTAAACTAATTTTGAAAAAGAAATACACCAATCCAATTAGACCCATTATTGACCTGTGAAATTTTTCTTCCCAGGGACAATTATTTTCGCAATTACGCAGAAATGACAAATTTCTAATTTTAGCAATATTTTAATACCGACAACAATTTTGTCAAATTTATAATTAAAAGGACACAAAACCACTTTTATTTCTTAAAGCACGAATGCAGAAGCAAGATATTATTTATAAAAGAATGACACATCAATTATTTACTAGAATCCTTTATCAGACCCAACTTGACTCATCTTAAACTGACCTAACTCAATAAAGCTCTTACGTATGATTTTCTTAAACATTATTACTTACCCTTGAATTAATTTTCAACCTTTAAAAACCCAAACTATAGACACAAAAAGTTTTCACTTATTCCACATAAATATTATTATTCCGAAAAACAACACAGAATAACACTTTCTATAAAACTTTGTACACTTCAATGCAACGATTTTCAAACTATAATTAATTATAATTATAAATAACTAAAGGAAATACATCTAATGAATTACTCTTCCTTATTCACGTATTATTTAACACTACTACACAGTTATAATAATTTCTTATAATTGCAACAAATTTTACTGTATTATCTTATCAACGTGTAGACATCCTCGAACTTACCAGCCATATTACTAATTTGGGCTACACACAATATCCTTGTACCAAAGATAAAAGGCATACAAAAGAATATACAAAGATTAACGGTTCAATTATCTTACAAAGATGAATCACAATCAACGACTGAAAAATTTCTTTATGCGCTTACCTCATAGCTACTAGAATTTCTTATCTAAATACCACATTCCTAAATTAACAATCTTAGTTATACTCACATGAACAGAATAAAATAAAATGTTGTATCCTTCTTGTTTAATTTTAAAGCTACCGAATTTCGAAAACAGGTTTTACAAACTTTGCATTTTTTCCAATAATTTCAATAATTAGCTCAAACATATAGTTTCGATAATATGAAAGCCTAAACCAACAGATTTATTTGGAAAACCACTTTCTGACAATCATTAGATACTGCGTGAACAGAAGCCACTTCTTAAAAAGTTTAAAGTTGACATTTTCATTTTTATAATGGAGATACATTTGTTTAATTTTTTAATGTAAAAATTAGCCATTGATAAGCACAGGCAATTTATCATTTTATTCCAAAGAGGACATGTACGAACATATTCAGAAAATTATCTTTTTATAACAAATTTCGTAGAGTTATCAACACTCAAAGGTTAAAGCATTTCAAATACAATTATTACGTATTATCTACCAACTAAGACTTTTATCTTTTTTGACAAAACGTTTCGACATTATTTTTTTATATTTTGAAAAGTCTAAACAAATTTTTTTATTTATAAAGATGTTATTTATTTTATACAGTCATGAATACCAAGGCTGGAGAGACCTAGCTAACTTTTCCAGACTCTAATTTTGAGCAACCTTAACTACTGGAGAAACCTAGCCAACTTCTTCGGATTTAAACAGTTTTGGAACCATTGGTTAATACATGTTAAGCCGAAATCATAATAATATCGAATTTTCTTTTTCTTTTGTCAAAGCCCTACTTAACTAATAAACCATTCAGTGACAATTATTTTTTTTATATTGAGGACACCTAATTTTTTTTTTGTTTAAAGTCATTAACTTTTAAATTTTCTTTTGACGACTTATAAGCAAACCTTTTGCTTTATCTTTTGAATTTTATTTTAATTTATATACGTACAGAACGCGTGCTATTTTTTATTCAATATTTGTAAGACTCTATCGGACAACGAGACGTTGACGTACTCCGCTCTTTCTCCGACTGAGTCATAATTATTTTTCTCTATATAAGACATTACGAGGAAATACAAATTTTTTTTAATGATTACCATAGTTAGTCGATACTAAATATAGAACAAAAAATAATCTTATCTTAACTAGGAATTAGAACAACGACAATTCTTTTCCTCCCTAATCCTTTTTACGTGGATTACAATTAATTAATTTTCATTCCACATTAACATTTTACTTAATATGGCACAAACCTAAATGATTTTTGATTTCATTTATACATTATTGTATATTATTTTTCCTGGAAAGTTTTAACTCCAGATGACTAGGTATTATGAATAATTACCTTAAATGATTTTGCTTGTTCTAACCAAATTTCTTTAAACGACTAATACGTCATCATGTATTTTAGAAGTTTGAATGGAATTTCTAATTCACACATTTCTTTATGTTTGAATACTCTTGTACAACTGACAGCGAACCAATCTTTTTTTTTGCTGACAGCAGGATTTGAACCCGCGATTAGAGATTAAGAAACTTTATGAAATTTTATGTATAGTTTATTGTTTACATTAGCAGTTAAGAAATTTCTTCACGAATTACTATTTCTTATTTTATTTTATTTACAACTCTAATTTGTATTTTTTATTAAATTCCCTCAATTTTTTTTGCGAGATCCCACACTCTTCGTCAACCAAATCAGAGAATGTGACAACACAGTCTAAATGGCAGCAAGTCACAATAAATAGCGAATAGCTAAACGATGGCAAAAACTACTAATATTATTGATATCATGATATCCTAACCTAACATCACCACCCAAAATGATGCAGTTTTGATTTTGAATGATTGAAATTGGATATTTTACTACTGACAATAATCCAATACATACACATGTTCCATTTTATGTTCACTTTGGACTATACACTGTTTTACCAGAACTTATGAATGAAAAACAACTCAAAACATAGGACACTGAATATGATATTAGGTGGTCGCGAACACTTGACTTCATTTTTCTACGTCTACAACCAAATATACAAAGCCACATGGTCCAACGATTACTTTATCGTTCTCAGCTTTATAGAGCCACCACTGAGATAGTGCACACCTTTTATAAACACAAGAAGCACAAGAGCACATATTTCCTATTTAAGAAACTCATTTTCCTTTTTCATAAACTCCCATTCCTTATGGATATGGATACATCTTCCTCACGACTACACACTATAGTCGAACAACTTTTCCTTGTTTTGGAACGAATTGGAACTATTATCTTGGAACAAAATCACATATTAGTGCTTTCACCTAAACAACATGGAAGCAACTATATACTACACCAACCAACAATCAATTTTTTCTCAACTTGTGTGAACATAAACATCGTTTCATCAATACCAAGCATACATACTGCTTGCATTCAACAGCTGCAATCATCCTAAGACTTCTTTAGTTACCTTCAAGCCAATTGCCACTTGTCAACAACGTGTCTTGATCAAGCACCACCGACTTTTGGTATGAACTTTTTATCTATTAACCTATAAGCCATCATGCATTGACATTTAAATTTTTTATTTGTGTGACGCCTTCATACGCTCGCTCTGATTTACCACTTGTTTACTTTTTTTTATTTTTGTATTATATTGTATATTGCATTGAATTGTATTTTATCTTAAGTATTTTGTATTTATACTCATTTATATATTCTTACTTCGTATATATTTCGATAGGTTTTACTTTTAACTTTTTCATTTATACTTTTAGTTATTTTAACTAAGTTTTTTAAACAATGTTTAACTCCTTTAATTTGTATTAACATTAACAGCACCTTTAAGTCATATAATTCTTTTATGTTCAAAATTCTTAAATTTAACTTTTGCAATTTTATCTTTTTACAATTTTACTTTTTAACTTTTGTTTTTTGCAGTGACCATTTGAATTCAATTAATTTATTTTGATGTAAATGCCTTCTTATATACAACTGCCCCTTTGCCAAACTCCTTTATATTTTCTTTTCAACTTTTACTTTATTTTTTTTTTATTTTTTGGAGTCCAAATTTTTTATGGGCGGGGCATGTGTTGTATATAGTGAAGCCATTATTTTAAATTACTTTTAAAATATTACATTGTAGCAAAATCAGTAAGCCGAACATCCTTTGTTCTAGGAAAACTTGCATCATGTTTATAAAATGTCATGTTCTTAAAATTACCTCACCACACTTATCTTTTTGTATACTTAATCTTTTAGTCGTCTTTACTTTGTAACAACCACATTTAGATTTCCTGCAGATGTCCTAGAACTCAGGGAAGTTTTGGCTTACCTCTATTAAACATACACTTTTAGCACCTGCCACAACCTTCGGCAGAAAACACATTTCATGCCATCAGCAGTTATAAAAGACAGAGCACCAGAGTCAATAAGGAGTAGTTCAGTCAGTCTGTGTATGGTCCTAGTTCATCTATTGCTCTGGAGCAAGTCGGCTAGAGCTAACCCTCAAAATGGTAACCTAGTCTTTTATGGTTGCCGAGGCATTTGAGCACAGATGGTCACGTAAGTAATTCCTTCACTCTTTTACTGCTTTGCTTTTGTTACATGTCATTTAGCTTTAAGTTTATTTATTGTTTATTAAATATTGTTGTTTATTTCCATCTTATTATTACGCTTTATTCCTATCATCGTTTTACAAGAATGTCGTGTTCCAAAACCCCATCGCGGTTCCTAAAGACCCTTCTCGATCCCAAGATCCAAGACCTGAGTTAAGTACCACCTCTCGCTACGAAAGACTCTACCTAGCTACGCCAAAAGCATATCTAACATTTGGTTAAAAGTGTACTTAACAATATATATATATATATATATATATATATATATATATATATATACTTACTACGAGCCGCTGTTTTTTCTGTTAAAATTCTACTACTCCTGCCTCACGATTGGGCGTCTATTAATTTATTAATTACTGCGTTCTTTCTGCTACTACCAGAGCCTCACGTTCTGGGCAATATTAATTGCTACGAGTCGCTTCCTGCATGAAGATATCCGTACCTCCTCTGCAGTGACCTAGATTCCATGTTCACCTACAAGCCAGCTACCATTGTATCGAGAACTGCTGCATTCAGGAACACCCCAATTTGGATTGCTATAACCGCAACTGCAAGCTGCAACCATATCACAAAGAAGTCATCTCGTCTATCAATTTGATAGGGTACTCAAACTCCAAACCTCTTCTACTAATACCATAAATTGTTGGTAATCAACCAAAGCCAACCAAATACTGACATCTACTCCATTTCAAATTGCATACTTGGCTCACTCAGTACGAATTAAAATCCAACAGTTTTTACTTACATCAATAAGCGTACATTAATTAAACTTTTATGCAAACGTAAAAGCATTTTAGTCCTGGAGCCATCAGCTTTTTGAAAATCAAGAGCGACGTACTCTTGTCAAAACATAAAAGCTGTAAGCTGATTAAAACTAAAAAAGCCTTTTATTTATGTCCAACGGTTTATATATAGTTTTTCCACCCTCAAAACCTGCCACAATTCTTTAATTTTTCATCAATACAAGCACTCGTACACAATTTTTAAAATCACTTCACTTCCAACGGCCACAGTTTTCCGGCGTCGCCGTGGATCAATGTAGTAAGCGTACAACTACGGATCTCAAGGTCGTGGGTTCGAATTCCGACACGGCCGACTGTTTGAAAAATGGCAGGTGAGCATTTTTCACAAAAATTATGCCCTCGTTTGGATGAAAGGTTAAATGGAGGTACCGTGTGTGAGTGTTGTCACGCACGTTAAAGATCCCTACCTTGCCTGGAACGGCAAGGGTTCGGCAAAATTCTAAATTTTCAGGTAACAAAACACTCGCCTTCTGACCAATGTAGTACCTTCGGGTGGAGCATTGGAAAATAACATGTAAGGCCACAGTTTTCCAAAAACTGCCCCACACAAACAAACTCTATGTATGTCATCCTCTAACCTACACAATTTTCTTCGAAAACACAAGTTTTAAACTCACAACAACACTCCCGTACTAAATCGTTTCGTCGTATTCAAATATCTATGCTAGCTGACAAAAGTTACCGTTTAAATTACACCCATTTTGACATTTGTTATTTTCATCCCACTTCTGCATACGCGCTAAAAATCACTTATCTCTTACTTTGTATTCAATCTCCATCGTACAATGAACAACTACTACCCTCTCTAATAACCTTGTGTATTCAGCCAAGTCAACGAATGCTAACGTTCAAACTACGCCTATCTTAACACGTTTTATTTTCATCCCACTTATACACATGCTATTGAATAACCTCTCTCTGTTACTTTGTTTGCAAGCTTCAATTGTAACGGATACAATAACCTACTTCAACTCAAGTTTCATATCGTTTTTAAGAAGCTATACATCTTTTTAATTGACGTTGAAACTAATAAATCTCTGGAATTTGCTGTTGTTTGTGCTACGTTATCTATCCTATGCACGGAAAAATAGCTTTTTTGAAGCATGTTTAAAACTTCCAACAAATAATATAACTGTCGACTTTGCTTTCATTTAACACTACTTGGAAACTACAACAGTTTAAAATGAAGCCAAAGTTTTTGAAAATATTCCTACAAATTAAATACGAGATGCCATGCTTTATATATATATATATATATATATATATATATATAAGAATTAAGCTAAATTACATTTGAGTTTCTTGAAATTTTTTTCCAAACAAATTAAATTCTAAAACTATTAACTTTAAAAACGCACCTCAAAGTTGTTTGTTATTTGCACATGCTGAACACGGAATAAATTACCAAATGAATAATTAATGCCCTTTTATCCCCTAAATATCACAGTAATATATATATATAATATATATATATATATATATATTGTAGTGGTTTTAAAGGGTTAAATGTAAATATAAACAAGGCAATTTCAAAACACCCTGTATAAAGGAAACAACCAAAATTTACGTGCGAAATTTATCTCATTTTATTAAATTTAAAATATCAAGTATTACCATTATTTTATAATTAGGGTTAAGAATTTAATAGGTGCGTAAAGAAAATAAATTGCATAAGCCAATGGAAATAATTATTTAATTTAATTGAGTTGAATTCAAAGGAATATAACGTTTAAAACGCATAAGAGCTTGAAAAATCGATAATACCAAGGTGAAACGCTTTACTATATGAAATACTTTGAAAAGCGAAATCCTAGAAATGTTATTTTAAAACGATCGTTAATTAAACACCTGCATGTTTTCTAAATATCAGGTTCCACTTATTTTGTGTAGATAAAACTCAAGATTCTAGGTATATTGTACAAACCGTCGGATGTTTTCGCATTAAACGCTAATAAGGGGTTATTTAAAGCACGTATGCAAGTCCACGTGGGGTTAGATAGCAGATGGACAGGAATATCGATTTCTACCACTCACACAAGGTTAGAAGGAAACGTAGAATATGCATAAGAAAGGGACAGCGTTAATATAGACGGGATTTGTAAGACATCAATGCATAGACTATTGGTCGATATCGTTAGTTGTACATCAGACAAACACGGGAATATTGAATGTTAATTTTTCAGAAAATATCGCAACGACGCGCTGAATTTCGAGGATTTAGAAAACGGTTGAACCCAAAATTTTAAGAAATATTATTGTAAATAAAGGACTTCGCGTGAAATGCGGCCGAGAGGTGGCATCGTAAATGGTATAAATACTTTTGAAAATGAATAAAAGGTTTCTTAGTATTTTGATCGCTTCAGACTACGTACCGAAAGTTACCACGAGCTTGTAAGTATAGAAAATTATTTTAAATTAAATAGTACGGTGTTAGCCTCATAATTTGTACGCGGATAGTGCCAAGTCTAAATTTTATTGAGGTGCCACTTATATTTTTTTAACAAGCTTGTGTAGTGACGTTATGTAACATAAACTAAATTAAAATAAAAGAAGTGTAATTTTGGATTTGGAGTTGGATGTATCGTGTATGAACAGCATTGCAGCACAACTTAGAGGGTGTTCAACTACTAATAACTGGAGGCGGGAGCAGAGCAGTACCACGAAACAACTTAATGGCATTATCGTCAACGGAGCAGGGATCTTCAAGAAATTCCAGGTAACGCTTTAGAATTTGTTGTTGTTGATAAACTATGAAGTTTATTGTGATGGGTGAGAGTGAACTATGATGGTATTTTACATTATTTGGCGTATTGAAAATAATACGTATAACTAACTAACTTTTATTGTAGTATTTAAATAGAAATATAAAGGTGTATATAAAGCTGATTAACGTTCCTTAGGCATTTAAATATTTTTTTTTGTTATGAGTACATGGGTTTTTGTTGTGTTTGTAATAAGACTATGCCAAGTAAAGAGCATACATTAATCATAATTAACTGGGTTATCATGAGCTCACCAAACTCCAGAGTTTCTTAATTGAAATTATTTATAAATAAAGAAAGAAAGATAAGGTATTATTCAGGGCCCATTTACTTAGGTTACATTCAATGTATTTGATATTGCTAGTTAAAAATTCTGGACTTTACAAAATAGAATTTATTGAGGTGTAACTTGACCACTGAGATGTAAATAATTTTGAAGTTTTATTTGTAAATAGTGGAAAATAGATATTGTATGATTGCAGTATTATTTTGTGGTTTTATCGAGAGTGTGCGTGAATGATAGAGAGTATGAGAGTGAACCTAGGTATCCAAGAGGAGGCTCAACTGAGCTAGCCAGAGAAGCAGTTGAAGAAAGCAATTCAACCGAGGAAGCTGGAATCGGGGTAAGAAATATTATTTTCTTTGTTTTTGAATTTTATGACGATTTTGAAGAATTAATAAAATTTCGAATGTATTTTTGTTGGCGAGGCTTTTACCCGAGATACACGGCAATATATATATATAAATATATATATAAATATATATATATATATATATATATATATATATATTGTTATGTTCCCCCTCAATTATTCGCGCCCCATCGTTTGGGCGACCATATAAATATTGCTATGAACTCCCTCCAGGAACTTACTTGGATTTTATCTTATAAAGGCCTTGTATCGACCAATAACAAAACTTGATGTGATACAGCCTTACTAGTTATCAATGGCGTATTCAACTTATAGCTCCTCCTTTATTGTTTAAATTATCAAATCACACTCCCATTAACCTTATCTTTTGACCTCGACTAGCGTTTATTTAGAACTATAAAATGAAGTTAATTCAATTCCATATAATGAAAGCAAATATTATGTACAGTTTTGTAAGTTATTTAAAATACACTTTTCAATTAATTAATGTTGTAAATCTCATTTATCAAAAATCATATACTATTCAATCTATCTAAAGTCACCAAAAAACCTATCGTTTTTATAAAAAGAAGCTTGGAACGTTCAAAACCCTTTTATCATATAACGCACTTTATACGTATGCAAGTCCTTTGTTTTGTTGACTTCGTCACATTAATTTATATTAAGCAAATTCAATATTCAATATTTAAATTCAAATAGAAAAATAATGTCTTATAACTAAAAATCTAACCTGGTCTATTTTCTTCCTGCAATCGACGCATCCATTATCAGCTAATATTTTACATGCATTATGCCATCCATTTGGATCAAAATTATTTTCCCCCAATTCAGAATTATCATATACCCATTCGAAATATGAACCATTGCATTTAAATTATTGTCATCACCCTCTGGACTACCATTATTAAACTTAGACTTATGCACCCCAAATTATTGTCGTCTCATTTAGACTTATTCTCACCAGACTCAGAATTTATTCTCATCAATTTCCCCAAACTTAGAATTGGATTATCATTCTTCCCAGACTTGGCTTTTATGCTCATCGGCCTCGAACTTGTATAATCATTCTCGCCTGACTTGAAATTGTAGTTTATACTCCCGAACTCGAAGCCCTATTATTATTATGTTTTAGTTTAAATAAATTCCCCAAAATCTACTTACGTTTAATCGGCAATCGTAATTTTCATCTTCGTCGCACTTAAACAATAATTTCACTTTAAAATTATTTTTACGTATTACACTTTGTTTCAAAGTGGCGCACCTCGGCCTTTGTTGAGTTGAAAACTGAGTTCCTTATCACTGTCCCTGTTAATATATGATTGATTTCCTACTCCGTCAGTAGGCATGGCTTACAAGCTCGTCGTTAATCTTAACCAATCAAGTCTTTGCATTTAAAGTAGTTTCTGATGTAACTTTCTCTGCCTTCAAGTAATTGTGGCTTGCTCGCAGGTGCCTTGTTATCAGACATGCGGTGTTTTGACGAATCTAATCGCTTTTCCATGTTGTACACAAACAACTGATGCAATTCGACTTTTAATTTTCATATATGCTTGTTATTTACGCAATTGTTAATCACCTTTATTATTAAAATTGTTAACTAGTTGTACGCATTTACACTATGCTTCTCGAAGCTATATTTCTTATTTCCGTATTTACATAACTGTTTGGAATTCTTTTGAATGCTTATTTAATTACAATTTATTATGTTTACTTATAAATACGCGTGCTTCTACTGAAAAACATCGTTATTTGCATTACCTAAATTAACTAAAACTCTATTTACAGGGTGTTAAATATTTAGTATTTACCCAATGCATGTATTCCTTATTTCTACACTAACTATGCGTCTTCCTGTGTTTATTTGCGTCGCTTAAAACTACTTATACTTTATATACAGGGTGTTGACTGCTTACTATTTACAAACTATCTCCATTTCTTAATTTTCTATTAAATAAATGCAGTTTTCTGCTTCCTATTATGATTTCTAATTCCTGCACGACCTTTGCTATAAAATACACCCTTAAACAACCCCTTATCACAGCATTATATATATATATTGTCGTGGAAATTATAAGTTAAAAAGGATAGATAGGTCTAGATAATAAATTTTTAACAACTGTGTATATAGGAAATTGGTACAATTTATTTACGCGCCAAATGAATCAGTTTAGATATTGAAAACGCACGGATATTAACATATTTTTGTATTTCTAAATATGAATGTAAAATTGCATAACGGGTAGAAGCTTTAGAGTACATGAAAACACAAGGATACGCATAATTAGTTTTAATATCTTAAATCAAGCGCATCGGATAAGAAACGGAGCTTTTGAGTATAGAAAATCAATAATTTAAACGCATATTTCCAATTAGCTAAACTAAACGTTCGTTATACAAATCCCAAGAAATGCTAGAACTCGGAATTATAATTTTAAACGGACAATTTGCTTCAAAAAACACGTGATAGTTAAATTTCAAGTTCAAAAACTGAAATTTAAGTTGGGACAGAATTCTGTAGAATTGTTTGTAACGGTCGATGCGACAAGCTAATAAAATAACAAATGCTTTGAAGACAAAGTGAAATGAAATATCCATAATGTAAAACAGACAGAGAACACGTATAACAAAACGTTGGTTAAAATACTCGTCTAAAATACGCGGTAGATTTGGAGGCCAACCACAATATCGACCTTCTGTAGATTGAGTAGGATTCTAAAAGAGACAGTAAATATGGGTGAAACGAAAAAAGGTAGCTAGGGGTTGGACGTTAAAAACGGGGGATAGCAATATAATTGGTCAAAGGCAAGAAGTTTTGAGAAGCTCGCGTCGGTTAGATGTTGTTGAACGAATTTCAATGTAAAAGAAGAGTAAACTTGGAATTTTCAGACGTAGAAGTTCGTTACGTGCAAACTTTGGAGAATCGGTTTTAAAAAATAAGCATTTCGATGAAAATAGGGTCCGTGAGGGGTCTACAAAAGCATATAAATACACTGGGAGAGGTATTAAAGCTCTCTTATCTCTTACTTACCTGCTATTACGTGCTCTTACTTAGTACTGATTGTCGCTTATTCGTTGAATTATCATACATCATTCTAATCAGTGTGTAAAACGCTGTTAGTAACGTACCGGTAGTGTATTAAAAGTTCGATTTGCACAAGTGGGTGCTGGCTTATAAAAGGTGCTGTTACTACACGCTACGATTTAATGATAGGATGGTACTTGGGTAAGCGAATCAAAAAGTTTGAAACAAGTATGCGTGCAGTGTAGTGATTATGGTAGGTTAAGCTTGGTCAAGACAATTATCCGGGTAGAAATACTAAAGGTAGTTGCAGAGATTTGGATAGCGAGTGGAAATGAGTTGGATTTAAGTATAATAACGAAGTGTATGGACACAACGACGAAAATTTTGGTACATCTTCAGAGGTAACGATGGATGTTGCTTACTCCAGGTAAAGAAATTAATTTCTTGCTTTTGCTTGAACATTTGTGCTGGTACTTTGTGCTTGAGTGTTTTGACTTATTGGGGATGTATTTGATTACTATAAGAATTTATTTGAAGGGGTATATGTAAAGGACAATTGATATTGATTATTTAAAAATGTTTATTAATGACATAAAAATGTTGTTGTAAGGAGTAAACGGGTCTTTAGCTTTATTTTAAACAAAAATGCAATGTTTAAAAGCATTTAGAGTAACTGGGTTATACTGAGTTCAACATAAACCAGAATAAAAAATCAATTTAGGGTTGCACGACGGGCCCATCTACTTGTCTAAAATAAAATTGTTGAAATATATAAAAATCATGAAATTTTAAATGATTTAAGGATTGAGATTGTAACATTTTATAAAACTGTGTATACAAATGTGTAAATATTTTCTTGCTAATAGAAACTTGTTAATATGTGTAAATAAAAAGGTTGTATGTCTTCTTGCATTATTTGAGTAGTAATTTCTTTTGACTGTATTTGTGAGAAAAGATTGAACTTAGGATGGTAGGTATCCAAGAAGAAGCAGATTTTAGAGCTAGCTGAGGTGTGCAGAAATAAGGACTCGAAGGCATGAACATATTTCTACTGTTGTATTTAAGATGTATAAAGCATTGTAAATGTCATATGTTAAATCAAGGTAACCTTCAAAAGTTAAATTATAGAAAAACTGTAGCAGTTGAAACCGTTTAGTTCGAAGCTATTTGTCGAAGTTTTCTAGGTATAGTTTAAGGAACGTTAAAAGATAAAACGATACAAACCACAAGGCAATTCTTACTTAGGGGTGATCAGGTGGATGTAAATTAGGAATGAATTATAGTTTTGATGGATTTAGGCGGTTACAAATATTGCTTGCCAACTACGAAACAGAGAAAGGTTAGGTATTTGAATACGTAAGAAGTAAGAAAGAAATATCACGTGTTAACATAGACATAGTTTAAACTTAGGAAGAGAGGGTAATTTGTTCGTTACAATAGAATTTGCCAACCAGTAAACAAAGAGCGATTGTGTTATAGAATGGGTATAAGGGAGATAGGCAGAGATAGAACTTTAACGTTCTCGAAAAACGGAGATATTAGGCGAGGTAGACATTATAATTTGAATTAAGGCCGCTATACTTGCGGCCACGTCCCCAATGCTCCACCCGGAGGTACTACATTGGGTTTAAACGCAAAAAATAAACGTGCTTCTTATTAATTCTAACTTCATAATTAATCCACCCTAAATAAAAATCTAACTAAAAATCTAACAAACTAAAATAGAAACTAAAAACAAAGTTTAAATAATGGTATCCCTAGCGTTGACTTTGGAGTGTGCCCGATCAACAAGACACAAGCAAAAATGAGAGGGGGAGGGATCCGTAATACCGGATAGCAGACGTCGGCTCTGCTTACCAGTGGGACCTGAAGGGTCGACTTAAAACTATCCAAATCTAGCTAGCTAATTTAAAATGGATTCAAATTTTCTAAGTAGTTGCCAAAAGTATTAATAGTGAATCCAGCTATTTGCCTGCTCTATAAATTTACAAATTCGTCCTCCCTGATCTAAGTGTTTTATCCTAAATTTGTCCCTAACGTTCCCTATCATTCCCTAACATACATAATATACATACAATCTTCTTTTCTATATATACTGCGGCCAAAAATTGGCGACAGAACGTCAAACGAATCAAGCCACAAAACAATACAATGCAGGCAAAAATATAAGTGTAAAAATAAATATAATATAAATACATAAATAAACATATAATAAATATATAAATAAATTTCTGAATAAGCAAAAGCATGTAACAGTGCATATATGAGCAAAAGCAAATACATTATTAAGTGCACTCGCATGAGCATTATATCGACTAGCGCCACTACACAAAAAACGCGCTTGTTAGATTATTTCAAAATCTGTTTAAAATCACAAATTTATGCTCATGCGAGTACAGCCGCCACAATTTTATTCTTACCTTCAATATAATTTTCTCCAGAATCTGAAGATCTGGTCCTCTACCTATATCTATTGGTTTTCTACCTTTATGGGGGAGTTGGATATGCACTGTTAAAGTCCTGGTGGATATGCACTAAATGTTCTGGGGGGGATCACAATCACTAGCACTTCACTTTTAAGTCCTTGCGGGATGCGCGGTTTCACTCTATTTTATTATTTCTTTATTTATTACACTTATTTAAATTAATGCGGTTTCCTGATTTAGTTTGTTGTTATTTATTTGTTTCGTTTATTCCCGATTTTCTGCGCGTAGAAGGTGGGACAGTGATTGTTTTAGTGTATTCGTCGTGCATATTACAGTTTTGGGTATACTTATTTAATTATTATTATTATTGGTTTTCTTTCTTTTTTTTTCTTTTTCTTTTTTTTTGTTGGTTTTTTGTTTTTTTTTGCAGGTTTTGGTTATAATGCTCTTATCTTGTCAAAATCACGCCAGGTCAAAATCTATAATTTTTCAATTCTCCCACCATTCCCTCCCGATTTACACACGATTATCACCGTCTAATCTCGCAACCCTTCCTGCGAACTCTCTAAAGGCTGTCCAGAACGCCTTCTGGTTAGCCACTTACCTGACTTCCTCTAGGCTCCTTGGTCATGCTAGACTTACGGTAGCTAATTTCGTATCAGCCAACCCTCGATTTGCCGTTTCAAGCGGGCAGTCAAAGAGCACGTGCTCTGCGCTTTCCGCGCCCTCACCGCATTCACAGCGGTCGTTGTTGGTTAACCCGAACCTATATAAATACGCTTTTAGGTCGCCGTGCCCTGTTATCAACTGAACCATTTTATGATCGAGTTTTACCTCAATCTTGCCTCTAGCTTCTAAGCTCGGTATGAATTTGTGGGTCAACCTGCCCGTGGCAGCTTTGTTCCACTTCTCTTCCCATTGTCGGATTGACCTTTCACGCAGCTTTTTTTTAATCACAGACTTCGGTATCGACGAATGTGATATTTGAAAGTCTCCCGTCGCGGCCTCTTTAGCTAATTCATCAGCCCTATCGTTTCCTACGTTACCATTGTGCGACCTGACCCAACAGAACTTTAAACGTCGAAAATCGAGCGCCGTACGCGCTATCCTCCAGACGTTCCGCTTAGAGGTCTGTCGAGGTGTTCATGTTTGTTAAAGCCGACATCGCCGATTTACTATCACTGATTATATAATACTCGTCTCTGCCCGTATGGTTTATTACGTAATCGATAGCCTCTCGTATGGCTACCAATTCGCACTGGAAAATTGTGCTCCAGTTCGCGAGTTTGGTTTGAAACCGAAACACCTCCCTTTCCTGCTTATACACGACAAACGCCGCGCCTGCTTGCCCCTCGTCCATACGTGAACCGTCCGTATAAATTCTGATACCCATCGCGTCTTCATCACTTTCGACAAACTCGATTCCTCTAATATCAGCCGGGTGCCCCAACTCAGATACAACGATCTTTCTTGCAATTTCCCTATTACCAAGATTAAGATCTTCGATAATTTCGCGCCCTTTTCCTATATCTATTAATCGCCTATCTCTAATCTCCCTTACGACATATTCGATAGGGAGAGTCCTACTGATCACCAAGATTGCCTCCGTGGAGGTGGTCCTGTACGCCCTCGCCGCTTTTACTGCGATTATGCGTTGTACGCTCGTCAATTGACGCATTTCCCTGACTTTACAACCTTCTGCCCATACAGAAGCTGCGTACAGCATCGCCGGCTTAATTGCTCCGGCATAAACCGCCCTCAGCGATTCGCCCCTGAAACCCCACTTGATTTTAGCCGCCGCAATTATTTTACTTAATATTTCGCCGACCTTACTTTTTACGTATTGTACGTGCGCTTTCCAATTAAATTTATCGTCGATCTTGACACCGAGGTAGGTAATACAATTTTTAAACGGGATTTTCTTCCCTCCTAGCTCTAGCCTAGGAGGTCTTTGTCCTGGTTTCGTGCCGAAATAAAGCGCCTCTGACTTCGCCGTGTTAAATTTTAATTTTACCGCCTGCGACCATTCGTGTAATTTATTAAGCGCCTGGTTTGGTTTTGTGCGCATATCCATCAACAATCTCGATCTTACAATTAAAAGCGTGTCATCCGCAAACCCAACGATTGAGCATCCTGCGGGCAACTTGACCCTAAAGATGCTCTCATACAACAACTTGTTACGTTCCCTTCCTGTCAGTGTACTTAAATTGCATCGTTCTTTGGATCGCCCATTTGTAAAAATTTTGTTCATTATATTATTATCCCAGCCTCTATAATAGACAATCAGAGGTTATGTGTATCAACTATTTTATGTTAAACAGATTTGCAGTGAAGTGAAAGTTCTTAATAATTTTAATTAGTCGGTACCTTATTTCAATAAACCTTATCACTAGGCATTATTCTGAATGAGTTCTATCATTGTTATTATGCGGCTCTTCGAAATGTTGATCTACGTCGGATGGATAAATCACTTCGAAATTTCATACACCTGTTTGATAATATTGGTATTGAGATTACGTTCTATTATAATAGAAAGCGAGTTCTATGCATTCTTTCTGAATTTTTGTGGCGAACAATACTTGATTTTCAATGCCTGGCTGCGTTTAATTCGCACTTTGTCACTTCATGTACCATACTTTAACTTTGGATCGTCCTGGCACACATTTTGTGTGGTAAGTAGTTTTAGGTATATAACGTTAAAATTTGTTCGGAAATTATCTAATTGCGGGTCTCCCGTTCACAGCTTTTCTGCGGTGGGCATAAAGCCTACTATAATACATGGAATGGTACTGCTACTGATGGATCTCTGGCGTGCTTCCGTACCTGTCTAGGGTCCGTTGCTGCTGAAAACTTGTTGCTCCAGCAACGTTGGGTTCTGTCCTTCCTCTCAGGTTACTGAGTGAGTTCCTTATAATTAATCTGCACTACAGGTATGTGGCTTTGTTTTGCTTGAAATAACTGATGATCAACCTCAACGGATATTGAACTGTACTGTTCTATGTGTACGTGTGTATGTATGTATGTATGTGTGTATATATATATATATATATATATATATATATATATATATAATTTACTTTTATGAGTGTGTCTAAGGAAAAATTTATTGATAGTGTCTTGCTACTGTATTGCTTTCCAAATCAAAACAACTAAAACTTCAACCAGTGAATTGGGGTCTCTCATTTAGTAATTGTTGGTGACCCATATTGCTTAAAGGGTCTATATAAATAATGAATGTATAATTAATCGGAACATTATCTTATCAATGTTTAATTGTCGACTATTAAGTAGACCCTACTGATGTTTCTCGTATTGTTAAATGCAACCATTACGCTCCCTAAAATCTTGGGTCAAATGCTCGTTTTATTGTCGGAGCTTATAAATTGACCTTGTGGTTGCTGAATCCTGATATAAAAAAAAAACAAAAAAAAAACAAAAGAAAACAAAAAAAAGAAGCTCTAATTCTTGGTTATAGTTACTTTACGTGTAAAAATATCTTGTACCATAATTAATTGTGACTTAAAGTTAGTTCTTGAGTAATTTAAATATTTAAAAGAGAAAAATCACTACTACTTGATTACTTATATAAATTGTGTTTACATATTTATCCTTTATGCTATAATTACGTTTGACTTATGGTTAATTGGTGTGTGAGGAAACGTTTTCTGATACTCCTCAATATTACCTTACATTGTAATAAAAGTTATTGTAATGCTTTTATCGTTCTTATATTATATAGATTATCCAAACAGTTGTTTACATTTTACTGAGTACTGAATAATTTATGCTTGATCAACATGCTATTCTTATTCTTTTATTTCAGGTTTGCCTGACTATTTTCATTGCAGGTATTGTCACTAATTCCTTACAGCCGCGTACATTATATGTTAGTCTGCCTTCTACACCCCCCCCTCTAATCTCCATTTGAGCCCGGTCATTCCTTTGATTTCTTTGTGTCACGCACGGCTACGAGCTAACGCAACAGAAATTTGGCGGCCAACGTGGGGCCTGATTTTTTTGGGTTTGCTCTTGATTTTTTTTATGACCTTGATTTTTTTGGCATTGATTTTTTTCTTTTGGTGTATCGGCTCGATTTTCTTTTTTTTTGCCTAGATTGGCTGGCTCTAATTTTTTGTGTAGTTTTGAATTTTTTTTTTGCTATATAGAAATTCTTTGATTTTAATTTTTTTTTGTGAATTATCAGAGTTGTGTTTTCGCTGGTAATTTGGTTCTTGAAAACACTGGCGCCCAAGTTTTCCTTACGTCACTTTTACTACCTCACTTAAATATGATCCGGTAGTTGTTGCTGATTTTTCTGTCTGTTTATTTTGACTCTGCTTCACATTTTGGTCTTGGATATACTAATAAGTTGTAAACTGTCTTGTGCTGAAGGCTTTGAGTATTCTTTATTTACTTTACTGAACCTATTAAACTTTGGTTTCGGTTGTTTTTTTTAATTAATTTTAAGTATTGCTGTTATTTGAAAATTCTCAAACACTTTAAAAATCTCATTTCATAATGGCTTATGGGCGTATGACGGTCAACCGGTTACGGAAGACTGAGCTTCAGTACAAATTATCTTCTCGGGGTTACACTCCGGAAGACAATGTGGAAGAATTACGTAGATTCGTTTGAAGTGCTCTTAGCATCGAACGAGAGAAAAGGCTTCCCTCCATCCCTGTAAAAGCAGATTTTGATTCTGAATGTAGGGCCATCAAAGCCACTATTTGAGAATTAGAAACCTCACTTCCCCCCTTTGATGGTGATAAGTCCTTAGATACGTTTTGACGTATTAGTGCCTTGTGGATACATCTCGAGCGTCGTTGCGCCAATTTGTCCCCAAAAGACGATGAGCAGAAAATACAACGTCAATTACTTCTTACGGTAAATAATCTCCGCCGCGACTATGATAAAAAGATTAAAAAGTTTCGACACCTTACTGCCACATCCGGTATCCCCTTAGCTACCTCTAGTATTTTTCTTTCTCCTACTCATTATGTAGACCCGGATGGACCCCCTATACTTACATCCGATTCCGAAGCGGAAGAGGAATCCGAATCCGTCCTTTCTAAGTCGTGTGGTGCTTCCTCCAAACGTAACAGAGTCTCGAAACTTGATCTAAAATTCTTAGGTGATTCTCAAACCCTAACGGTACATAGTTTCCTTGAAAGAGTGGAAGAGCTCCGAAAATCCCGAAATATCCCGGAGAGTGAATTATTTGACTCCGCGGTTGAGTTGTTCAAATCCAAAGCGCTCTGTTGGTTCCGGGGTAATTGTCACCGTTGTTCCGATTGGACATCACTATCTAGGCTGCTGATATGTCATTTTGCACCCCAGATTACTATCATTGGTTATTTGACGACATCCGAGCAAGGACACAGGACCCGTCGGAAGGTATCGTTAAATATCGCCATGGGAGTGTACCGGCCGATGTACAACTCGATATAGTTTCTCGTAACCTGTCCCCTTTCTATTTAGCCCGGCTGCCTACCGTACATTCTTGGGAAGAGTTGGAAAATGAGTGTCAAAAATTAGAATTAACAAAATTTAGGGTTAACAATTACGTGCCCCCTAATAGAATTACCCACTCGTGTGTGGAACCTGATCTGGCCTATAAACCAAACCCTTCGGTACCCTTTTTGGACCAACCTCGTGGGGTCTAACTTTTCTAAACCACACCCAACCCCCGCAAATAGAAATAATCTTTTTTCTATTACTACTCCAGCTACCCCTACTACAAGTAAACAGGTCGTCTGTTGGAACTGTGATAAAACTCTACATGTTTCACCCCAGTGCTCTCACCCATAGATCCTACACTGTTACGGATGCGGTTATAAAGGCGTGACCAGTCGCGATTGTCCGCGTCAATGTGGCCATTCTTTAAATCGTCGATAGGGTCCTTAAGCCGATGCGACGACCCTATTCTATCTCTGTCCTCGGATCTCCCCTTTCCTGGTCTGGTGGGCCAACCCCGTTCTATGTTAGATTCTATATGTACTGCCGTCCGTGACGACGAACGTCCCTATCTTACTGTTCATATCTTTGGTATTTCCTTTATCGGTTTGTTAGATTCTGGGGCCACTTGTACAATCCTTGGTGGTCCTGGTTGGCGCCGCTTAAGTTCCTTAAACCTCCCTTTGTAATTATACTTCGTCCTTCTGTAGCCTGGCAGACAATTCAAAATGCGCCATATTAGGTTTCATTTCCCTCCCCATAGCTCTTCCAGACTCCGTTACTACCCTCGACATCCTTGTGATTCCCGACGTCTCTCACCAGTTTATTGTCGGCATTGATTTCTGGAAATCGGTGCAGTGTGTCCCCAACTTTCGTGATAACCTTTGGATTTTTGCTCCTCCTTCTTCCTTGACCATCACTACTCCCGCTCCGATCCATATTATTTCTGAACTTTCTTCCGACCAACAACTACTTTTAGATTCTTTAATTTCCTCCTCTTTCTCCAGACAACCTTCCGGTCTCGGCTGTACTTTCTTAGTACAACACCTTGTCCGAATGTCCGCCGAGCCCATCAAACAACGATATTATCCTCTTTCCCCTCCTCTCCTCAAGGTTGCCCATTCAGAACTCGATGAGATGCTCCGCTTAGGCGTCGTCGAACCTTCTACTAGTCCCTGGTCCAGCCCCATTGTCCTAGTTGAGAAGAAAGACGATTCCTATTGGTTCTGTATTGATTTCCGGAAGGTCAACCAAGTCACCCAAAGAGATGCCTATCCGCTTCCTTATATTGCCACCATCCTTGACCGTCTCCGCGAATCTCGCTATCTTTTATCCTTAGATATCCGTTCCGCCTATTGGCAAATCCCCTTGTCCCCGAGTCCAAACCCATTACCGCCTTCACTGTCCCTCATCGAGGTTTATTTCAATTTTGCAGAATGCTCTTCGGCCTTCAAAATTCTATTGCCACCTTCCAACGCCTTATCGATCAGGTCATCGGTTCTGACCTGGAACAGTTCTGTTTTGCATATCTCGATGACATTATTATAGCTACCTCTTCCTTCGATGAACACATCCGGGTCCTTGACTTAGTTCTTTCCCGTATTCTTACTGCTGGCCTTACCCTCCGTCAGGATAAGTGTCATTTCTGTCTTCCCGAACTCCGCTATCTCGGTTACGTCGTTAACCGCGATGCTCTCCTTGTCGATCCCGACAAAGTTTCTGCTATCCTAAACATCCCTCCTCCTACCTCCGTTTCTAAGGTCCGTCGCCTAATTGGCATGGTCAGTTGGTACCGACGTTTCATTCCCAATTTTGCTATTCTTACTTCTCCCCTTTCTAATCTTACTCGTAAGAATGTTCCCTTTTCTTGAACTCCTGACTGTCAATCTGCCTTCCTCTCCCTTAAACAACAATTGGTTTCCGCTCCTATACTTTCCTGCCCTAACTTTTTCTTACCCTTCACCATTCAAACCGATGCCTCCCACTTCGGTTTGGGTGCCATCCTTAGTCAAACCTCCCCCGAAGGCGAGAAGGTCGTCAGCTATATCAGTCGTTTACAGTCCAAGCCTGAGCGCAACTTTACAGTTACTGAAAAGGAGTACCTGGCAGTGCAGTGCTCCAATATTACCTTACATTGTAATAAAAGTTATTGTAATGCTTTTATCGTTCTTATATTATATAGATTATCCAAACAGTTGTTTACATTTTACTGAGTACTGAATAATTTATGCTTGATCAACATGCTATTCTTATTCTTTTATTTCAGGTTTGTCTGACTATTTTCATTGCAGGTATTGTCACTAATTCCTTACAGCTGCGTACATTATATGTTAGTCTGCTTTCTAGCCCCTCCCCCCAATCTCCGATTGAGCCCGGTCATTCCTTTGGTTTCTTTGTGTCACGCACGGCTACGAGCTAACGTAACAAACTTCCAAAATGTGGGAACAGAACATGACCCCTGCTGGCATCCCCTTTCCACCTCACGCGACAGAACTTCACCCGGAATTTCAACCTGTGCCAATCGCCCCGAGAAATAACTCTTGACCAAGGACATCAAGTTTTGCGGACAACCCCTACGATCTAACTCGCAAACGATTAATGGCCACCAGGCAGCATCAAATTTTTGTTTAAATCGCTCCCAATTTGCCTTTTTATTACAGAACCGCAGGAATATAGTTAGCTGCTCGTTTGCGTTTGTTTTGGTTTCAACGTCCCATGTTATTAATTTATGGTCAGAGAGCGTTTCCTCGTCCGACCTTAATTTTCAATTACAAATCGTTTCTAACATTTCGTGTGAGACTGCAGTAATATCTATAAAACTGCTGCCTCTATGCCCCTCAAACGTAGGTGAATCATAAGGGTTTATCACACTAAGGTCCCATTCCGTAAAAAGATCAGCAACCTGCAAACCTCTATCGTTTTCGATAGGACTGCACCATAGTGGCGATTTGGGCATTAAAATCTCCCCCGATGATTAGATTTTTATTTCTGCCGATTTTACGAATAATATTATTTACTTGATTTATCAAGTCCTCGGTTTGGGGATTTTTCCGCCGGGAATCGACCGGCGGGAGAACGCATTTCCCCCTGATTTGATTTTAGCCGTCGTTAAAAATTCGTTCGATAAATTATTTAATATAATTCCGGCGCACGTGCCATTATTTATTATTATCCCGCTACGAGGTCGTTCACTATTCGCGTTTAAGACCGTAACCCCCCTCCCAAAACCTGTTATTTTGTGGCCATACATGTGCGGTTCCTGTATAAGCCCGATGTCGATATTATTTTCGATGAATAACTTTACGAAGTTATTTGTTGCCCCTTTACCTTTTCCGAGACTTAGTTGTGCGAATTTAATCTTCTTGCTTCTTATGGACTTTGTTTTATCTTCACAGTCCATAATCAATGTTTCGTGTGATTGCGTGCTTCAGACGTTGCATCGTGGGGCATCTACTCGACTTGGCGTCGTGGCGCGTATCGACTTTCGCGCCACCGCCAGTTCTGTCGTTTGCCCTAGCGCAAACCACACAGCAGTGGACTGCCTTCCGGCAATTCTTGAATTCATGCCCGACCTCGGCACAGTTACCGCACCACTGTACCTTCTCCCTGCATGCCATCGATCGATAGCCGTACTCGTAGCACCGGTAACACTGGGTCATCGAGAAGTGGTCCCGGGCCCATACTCTTCGCCACCTGAGGTTAATAGCATCAGCTAATATACGCCTTCGAAGTGTGGGGGTCACTTCGAAGACTACGTTGGCGAAGAGATCCCTAGGGCCCTTTACGCCAAACCTGAACTTCTCTCTCAGGTGGTCTTCTAGCTTCAAATCGCCGAAGCGGGGATTCTGGCTCGCAATCAACCGCACGAGCCCTTCAGCCTTCATCCCCGCTTTGACCCCCGGAAGAACGACCCGTGGACGTTTCTTCTCGATGGTCTTCGCCACGAGTTCCTTGCAGTTCCCGCCGACCTTCAACTGCAGCTTCTTGGCGTCGTCGTGATCTGCGCACTCCACAACGACACCGCCCCGGCGCATCCTACGAGCTCCGACAACAACAAATCCATTTCGAGCGGGATCGACCTTCTGCTTCAGGGTCGTCATCACGTCGTCCTTCTGGCCTGGCTTGGCGTCGACCCTGACAGCAAACGTAGGGGCAGAACCTGAAGCTGCAGCGGCGTAGGAGACCTTGCGCTGCACCGACGCACCCTGACTCTGGCCTCCTGAAACGACAGAATTCACCGCCGGACTTCCCCCAACAACAGTTGCTCTCCCTGTACCATCTAAACAAAGACGCAGCGCCCTAACCATACCTATCAGTTGGTTTGTCACGTCGCGAATATCATCCACGGCGTGCCGATCCATCTTCCTATCCTCCACGACGATAGTGGCGGAGGTCGTCGGCACCTTCCCATAGACGGCAGCGTGCGCCTTCCTCACCCTGAACTTCAAGAGTTCCAGCTTATCGAGGTCGCTAGCATCAACGCTACCGTTGCTGCTAGTCGAAATCGTGCGCTGGGCTCTCAAAGTAGAGGGCAATTCTGGCACCGCAACCACCACGGGAGGCCCGACTTCTCCGACACGACCGCCGCACACACAGGCTCCTTCTCCACCTCCTGTACCTCCTCTCAAGTCTCTAACATGACGTCCTTAAGCACTACCTTAAGCTGTTTCCCCCCAACATCGCCGTCAGCCTCCGACCCAGCAGACTGCGACCGATCATCCTTCTTCCTCCTGGGCAACGGCTCCTCATCGCGGTGGACCACCATGCTGACAAAACTAACAACAAAGAATGACACCTAAAACGCAGCTCAAAAAAACAACCTGACCGTTACGACGCTAAAAGAACGACGCTAGAGGAACGCAAAACGTTGGTCCAATAAAAATATTTTGGTTAAGGGTGAACCGTAAACAACCCTGTATTTATTTAAACTTCAAACCGTCCAATTAAATTTCAAATTTAACAAAAATACAATAAACACTAAGCGTCAATAACAACTAGAACCAAATAAATTCGCTAACCCAACAAAAATATCTCGATTTAAAAAGTACCGTAAAGAACACTATTTATTTATTTTAAAATTTTTAAACCGCCAAATCAAATTTAAATAAGCTAATTACTTTAAAATATCTAATTTATAAATAACAACAACTTAATTTTAAATGTGTATTTAACAAATAAGGTCAAGCACTATCGGAATGCGATGCCGGAAACGCACTTTCACTTAATCACTCGGTAACTAGCACGACCTTCAACTGTTACACCGCTTAATTATACCAAAAATCGTTTTAAAGCAGTCTTTAAATACGCGTGTACTTAAATTACGGAAAATTTATATTGAAATTGTTTTAAAATTTACAGTTTTTGAGTTATTTTTTAATTTAAAAGGAACCTAGATTTTTGTTTTTAGGTTATTATTTGATTATACGCGCACTATAAAAAATTCACACACTTTTTGGTTGTTTTACCCGGCTTTTTACTCGATTTACACGGTTTTTGTTTGATATTTATTAAAAACGCCTTTTTAAGTTATTTCGAAATTATTTTGAGTATTTGTTTAGTAGATTTTTGTTTTATTAACCCGAAATTTAGTTAGTTTATTTTAAAACGCGGATTTTAGCTTAAATTACAAAGAAAACGGGATTTATTTAATATTTATTCGGTTTAAATTTTGATTTAAAATTTTTATTTTACTGCCCTGTATTTAAAATTTAATGCCACACAATTATAAAAATAAAACACAATAAAAAGCAAAGCTTCAAATAAAATAATACAACAATAAATAATATAAACCCTAGAAAAAAACTTACTTGTTAGCTGCTGAAGCAGAGCTCTGCAAAACACGTCCGCTCGCTTCAAGCGGTGGCGAAGTAGACATTATAATTTGAATAAGGGCCGCTATACTTGCAGCCACGTCCCCAATGCTCCACCCGGAGGTACTACATTGGGTTTAAACGCGAAAAATAACGTGCTTCTAATTTATACTAACTTCATAGTTGATCCACCCTAAATAAAAACTAAACAAGAATCTAACAAACCTAAAAATCTAACAAACCTAACAAACTCTAACAATCTAACAAACCTAAAAATCTGACAAAACTGAAAAAAAAACACAACAAAAACTAAAAACAGGGTTGTAAATAATGGTATCCCTAGCGCTGACTTTCGAGTGTACCCGATCAACAAGACACAAGCAAAAATGAGAGGGGGAGGGATCCGTAATACCGGATAGCAGACGCCGGTTCTGCTTACCAGTGCGACCTGAAGGGTCGTCTTAAAACTATCCAAATCTAGCTAACTAATTTAAAGCCATCTCTAACTTTCCCTATCATTCCCTAACTGATTTATATTATGATTACAATCTTCACAACTCTACTCTTCCTTCCCAATTATATACTGCAACCAAAATGGCGACAGAACGTCAAACAAAACAAACAATCCATATAATACTACAATACATGCTAATAAAAAAATAAATATAGTGTAAATATAAAATATAAATAAATATGATTATGTAAATATATAAATAAATGTTTAATAAGCGTTAAGCGTTAAGCATTTAGCAGTGCACAAAATAGCAAAAGCATCACCCTATTTATCAGGTGCACTCGCACAAGCATTATGTCGGCTAGCGCCTTTACACACCAAACGTGCTTGTTAAATTATTTCGAAAACTACTAATTAATGTAAATCAATGCTTGTGCGAGTACAGCCGCCACAATTTAAATCTTACCTCGATAATAAAATTCTCCAGCATCCAAAGATCTGGTCGTCTGCCTACATCTAACTGTAACTTACTTCTAAGGGGGGATGGGGTGCACTGCTAAAGTCCTGGTGGGTATGCACTAAATGTTCTTGGGGGGATCACAATCACTATCACTATCACTTCACTTTCAAGTCTTGGGGGGGATGCGCGGTTTCACTCTATTTTATTATCTTTGTTTATTTTATTGATTTAATTTAATGAGGGTTTCTGATTTATTTGTTATTGTTTATTTGTTATTATTTATTCCCGATTTCCCGATTTTCCGCACATAATTATGAAGATATGCAGTGATTGTATTAATGGTGTGGGGGTTTCTCGTGCATATTGGACTTTTGGGTATAATTATCATGTTATTTTATTATTATTATTATTATTATTATTATTTTTTTTTTAATTTTTTTATTTTTAATATCAGGCTTTGGTTATATCTATGCTCGTATCCTTACTCACGCCAAGTCAATCGAAAATTTTCCAATCCTCCCACCGACCCCACCGAATTTTTCACGCGGTTATCATTGTCTAATCTCGCGACCCTTCCTGCGAATTCTTTTAAGGCTGTCCAGAACGCCTTCTTGTTAACCACTTCCCCGACTTCCTCTAGGCTCTTTGGCCATGCCAGACCTAAGATAGCTAGTTTGCTATCAGCCAACCCACGATTTCCCGCCTCAAGCGGGCAGTCGAAGAGCACGTGCTCTGCGCTTTCCGCGCCCTCACCGCATTCGCAGCGGTCGCTGTTGGTTAGCCCGAACCTTTGTAAATACGCCTTCAGGGCGCCGTGCCCTGTTATCAACTGCACCATTTTGTGATCGAGCTTAACCTCGATCCTACCTCTAGCTTCTATGCTCGGTATGAATTTGTGGGTCAACCTGCCCGTGACAGCGTTGTTCCACCTCTCTTCCCATTGTCGAATTGATTTTTCGCGCAGCTTTCTTTTAATCAAAGACTTCGGTATTGACGAATGTGATATTCGCAAGTCTCCCGTCGCGGCTTCTTTAGCTAATTCATCAGCCCTATCGTTTCCTACGTTACCACTGTGCGACCTGACCCAACAGAACTTTAAACGTCGAAACTCGAGCGCCGTACGCGCTATCCTCCAGACGTCCGCTTGGAGGTCTGTCGAGGTGTTCATGTTTGTTAAAGCCGTCAGCGCCGATTTACTGTCACTAATTATATAATACCCGTCTCTGCCCGTATGGTTTATTACATAATCGATAGCCTTTCGTATGGCTACCAATTTGCACTGGAAGATAGTGCACCAGTTTGCGAGTTTGGTTTGAAACCGAAACACCTCCCTTTCCTGCTTATACACGACAAACGCCGCGCCTGCTTGCCCATCGTCCATACGTGAACCGTCCGTATAAATTCTGATACCCATCGCGTCCTCATCACCTTCGACAAACTCGATCCCTCTAATATCAGCCGGGTGCCCCAACTCAGATACAACGATCTTTCTTGCAATTTCCCTTTTACCAAGATTAAGATCTTCGATAATTTCGCGCCCTTTTCCTATATTTATTAATCGCCTATCTCTAATCTCCCTAACGACATATTCGATAGGGAGAGTCCTACTGATCACCAGGACAGCCTCCGTGGAGGTGGTCCTGTACGCCCTCGCCGCTTTTACCGCGGTTATGCGTTGTACGCTCGTTAATTGACGCATCTCCCGGACTTTACAACCTTCTGCCCATACAGAAGCTGCGTACAGTATTGCCGGCTCAATTGCTCCGGTATAAACCGTCCTCAGCGATTCGCCCCTGAAACCCCACTTTATTTTAGCCTCCGCCATCATTTTATTTGATATTTCGCTGCCCTTACTTTTTACGTATTGTACGTGCGCTTTCCAATTTAATTTATTGTCGATCTTGACGCCGAGGTAGGTAATACAATCTTTAAACGGGATTTTCTCCTCCTAGCTTTAACCTAGGGGGTCTCTGTCCTGGTTTCGTGCCGAAATAAAGCGCCTCTGACTTCGCCGTGTTAAATTTTAATTTTACCGCCTGCGACCATTCGTGTAATTTATTAAGCGCCTCGTTCGGTTTTGTGCGCATATCCATCAACAATCTCGATCTTACAATTAAAAGCGTGTCATCCGCAAACCCAACGATTGAGCATCCTGCGGGCAACTTGACCCTAAAGATGCTCTCATACAACAGGCGAGGTAGACAGCTGATTTGGCGTGAATGTATTGAAACGAGATAGAGATAAAGAGTGTTATTAGAGGCGTGTTTTGAAAGTTAACTTGTGCCAGTAGAGTTGTTGTTTTCGTAGAAATATGGATTATATGTGCGTGGTTATGAGGGTAAACTTAAGTTTTCAGAGAAAATAAATGTCGGTTAGAGAATTACAAGGAATTTGAAAGCACTTAGAAGAATATTTCTAAGATTCGTCAGCCGTTGGAGTTGTAATTTTCAGAATTCAACTTTTGTATTGACAGCGTTTTCAAGCTTTAGAGGGGCAAACGAAAAGTATATATACCGTAACAAATGATAGTGAGTCTCTCTCTCTCTCTCTCTCTCTCTCTCTATCTATCTTTCTCAAAGTTTCCTGCAAGTGTACGGCACTTGAGACTGGCTCTGATAGTTATGACCAGATATCGGCGCCATGTATAAAAATTCTGTAAGTACAACCTATATTTTCAATTTGCACGGAGTGTGCTTAGTAAGAAATTGCGAATGAAATTAGAGATAGTGTTGTGCCGAACTGGTTGACTACCTACATTATAGAAGAGATGTTGGAGTTAGAATGCAGTATGGAAATGGAAGATATGGTTGTAGCTAGCGATTGTTGTGATCGCTATCCAGATTGGAGGTTCTTATAGGCAGAAGTTGTTGATGGTATGATATCAGTCCTGGGAGCGGCAATTAAATAAAGATAACTGTTGTTTTGTTTGCATATGTGCATAAACAGGTGTTTTGTGGTTTTTGTGTATACTTTTATGAACTAAAAAGGATAAACTTGAGAAGAACTATAAATTGAACTTTTGCTGTTGCATTATGATACGATATTTTTCTGAAACTTAGGTTTAAGAAATAATTGAAATTAATAATTTCTGGTATGTACAAGGTAAAAGGGTATTTTTGGGGGATTGACGTGCTATATTTGCACGAAGGTGTAAGGACTATTGTGAGCTCGTACTAAACCGGAGATGAAGTAAAGACTGTGCGAAAACCCTGTTACTTTTTTTTTGATAATATAATTGTAAATATTTAGTTGTGTAATTATGGATTTCAAAATGTACAACGAAATGTGTTATTTTATCGAAGAGCATGTACATAATGTGTAATTAGTGAGTGAACGAAGAGTTTCATGTTAATGATGGAGTGTCTTTTATTATGAATCTGTTAATACACATAGGCGTTTTTACCGTAGCCAATTTTTTTTTGTAGTTAGATTGGTTTTTCAGAAAAGCAGTTGAGCAGCCGTAGCATATTTCGTAGAGAAGCAGAGTTATTTTAAGTTTTTAGATATATAAGTGGCACTAACTCGAAGGTTTGTAGCAGTTTTGTATTTATGAAAAAGGGGCTTGATTTCAGAGTATTTATGACGCCCAACGGTGAGTTAACAGACCTTTAAATTTCGCAGTATTTATGACGATCCAATCGTGGCTTTAGTAACCAGACTTCAGCGACCATGAAACTCGCAGTATATATATATATATATATATATATATATATATATATATATATTAAGTTTTCACAACGCTTAAACCGTTGGATACGCGTGCTCAAGAAATGGTAGCTTCACTAATAGACTTTTTAAGAAAAAACGTGATAATGATGGGCTTTTTCTACCATTCATTTCTGTAAGAGACGTAAGTAATTTTTGTGTTAATGTGTTTGATTCCACTCCAATAATTTCAAATTTGATAAGGTTAAGTAAACTAAACAGTTTCATTAAAAGTTACTTGTTTTAACGAGTCGTATCAGCATTAAATATTAGTATAGGCACTGTAAACAGCATTAAGACTAGGTTCAATAAGAGTGAAGCACTAACAGGCTAAAAAAAAATACGTCCACGCAAGAAACTTCTCATTGATGTAGATGATTTCGACAAAGATGCAATTAGCAGTGTAATCTACCTGATGTATAAAAGCAGTTAGTAATTTGAAACACCTTGAAAAGCCAATAATTTTTTTGTATTTCAGAGGATTACTTTACTGTAGAAACTCTACAAGAAAACCTTTGTGAACGAGACTTATTTAAAGGAGGTAGAATTTCTTTGGAAACAATTTTACAGGATATCGGATATCAATATAACAAGGATGATCCTCGTCGTGGATTGATGAAAGTGCATAATGTCGTTTCAAAAAGGGTGACATTTTTAAGACAATACGTTCAAGCTAAAACAGGGGGGCTACGGCAGTTTGTATTTGTTGCTGAAAGCTGGATTTTTAAAAACGGCAGTATTAGAAAATCGTGACAGAATTCTGACGCTAAAAGTGTTAAAAAGTTTACTGTTGTGGTGAAAGGTAAAACTAATAATTATAAAAATATAAGATTTTGATAAGTATGCGTTTCTTTATTAGGTATATAGTTCTTCACGTCGGGTGTGAAGAGGGATTCATTCTTAATGCCGAACTCCTCTTTGCTTCAAAAACCACGGAGGGTGACTATCATGACGAAACGAATCAGGACAACTTTTGATATTGGTTTGAATATCAGCTTTTAATTAATCTGAGCAAGCCATCGACTATCGTAATGGACAATGCTAGCTATTATAGTACGCAAATCAATAATACACCAACGGGTTCCTGGAAAAAAGCTGATATTCAAAAGTGGTTGCAAGAAAATAATATATTACGGTGGCACAATGCTAAAATGTGAATTAATAACATTAGTGAAACAGTAAGTTATATTATTTTACACAGCCTTTTTCTTGATGTTTGTATTTCTAAGAATAAGCCTAATGTTACATGATCCTGCTGATCAAATGGTTGAACACTATGGTCATACGGTTTTGAGACTTCCAGCATACCACTGTATTTTTAATCCCATAGAACACATTTGGGGTATGGCAAAAAGTTATTATAGGGATCACGTTGGAAACAGTGGTAACTCAGTTGAAAAGTCTCTAGCTATATGGATGGAAGCTCTTGCGACTGTAACACCTGATGTGTGGGCAAGCACAATCCGCCATACAGAAAAAGAGATACAACTCTGGTGGGATAGGGAAATAACATTTGATTATGAAGATGCACTACCGTTGATTATTATCAATGTAGATAGTAAAGAGGACGTTGACTCTTTGTGGAATGATGAAGCATAATTTAAGATCGCTCTACAACTTTGACACAATATAAATATACATATTTGTTATATTAATATATTAATGAATTAAATACATTTTTGAATATTACTTAATTTTGGTTTGGTTGCTTAACGTGAAGCATGAACAACATTTTTAAAAACATGTTCAAATATATTGATTAAATTAATATATTCATCCTAAAGGCTTTGTTACAAATTTGAAAGTTGTATTCAAGACATCAGTTTGACAAAATTCAAACTTTGTGTATATTTTATATTTATACTATTTACATACCTGTTAAAGTTAATAAACACTTTTGTTAGGTATTAAGAGCGGACTGTAAGGGTTAGTATACTTGCTAATTGCGGGTAAAATAGGTAAAAGAAATATGAAAGGAACTTATATAATCTGTGGTACTCACCGGCACATTGATGTGGGTAACTATAATGAAGACAGTGAAGATAGTGCAGTTCAGGATCGGCACGGGATCCTGGTCTTCCACACTTACACGAACACGTTTCAATAGACAATGATAATGTTATACTACACTACACTTGCACACGCGCAAAAGTATTTGAACCACATTTTATAAGGAAGGAAATGGTTAAACTAATAGGAAATTTTCATTCTTATTGCAATCGTAAACATTCCCCCCACCGAAATCAAAGGATTTCTAATAAAATAAAGTAAAGTTTTCTATTAACTATAATTAATACTGTGCATATATCGCATGCTTCACAAATTAAAAAAAATTAGAAAATTCACACCTTAAGAAACGAAGAAACTTAATCAAATAATAATAATGTTAACATGTGATACTTGCACTTACTTTAAGAGTAGTGGACATAACTTAACTACAGGCCGGGTGAATACACCGTTTGCAGTTTGGACAGAAACAACACGGACGATGTTGTCTGAACCTGGGATAATTTCTTTGATTCTGCCCAATTTCCAATTTAGTGACGGTTGATTTAGATCGATAATTACAACCAAATCACCAATTTTTAAATTGGCTGTATGAATATCCCATTTTGCACGTTGTTGAAGGGTATGAAGGTACTCTAAACTCCAACGATGCCAAAAATGAGACTGCATTTTTTGTAGTAACTGCCATCGATTAAGACGATTATTGGAAACATCGCTGACGTCATTAGATGCGGGAACGGAAACTAACGATGAACCAATTAAAAAATGTCCTGGCGTCAAAGCTGCATACTCATTAGGGTTAGGAGATAAATCGCACAAAGGACGAGAATTCATTATTGCCTCTACTTTAGAAAAGAGTGTAGTCAATTCTTCAAAAGTTAAAGTTTGGTCTTTAGTTACCCGTTTTAAGTAATATTTTGCGCTACGAATCCCAGCCTCCCAAAGCCCTCCAAAGTGTGGAGCGGAAGGTGGGTTAAAGTGCCAAACGATTTGGTTTTTACTTAACCCACTAGTGATCTCTTCTTGGATCTCTGTTTTGGCTAAGTAGGCAAAAACTTCAAATAAATGTCTTTGCGCACCCTTAAAGTTTGTACCGCAGTCGCTATATATGTTGCTGCATAGACCTCTTCGAGATACAAATCTATCAAGAGCGGCTAAAAAGGCATCTGTAGTAAGATCGGATACTACCTCTAAATGCACGGCTTTGGTGGCCATGCAAATAAATAATGCAAGATACGCCTTTTGTAGTTTTGCATTACGCCGTTTGCTTTCTTTTATAATAAAGAGTCCTCCAAAATCAACCCCTACATTTAAAAAAGGTCGTGATGGAGTTACAGGTGGAGGCGGTAAATTTGCCATATACGGGTTTACAGGCTTAGCTCTCAATCTAATGCACACCGTGCATTTTGATAAGTTAGACCTGATGGCATTTCTAATGCCTAGAATCCAGAATTTCTGGCAAATAGCTTGTAAGCTGCGAGGGCCTACGTGTAAATAAAAAATGTGATAATAATCGATAATAAGTTTAGATAAATAACATTTTTTTTTGGAACAACAAAGGATGCTTAGCATCCTGAGTCATACTGCTATGTTGTAATCTACCCCCCACCATGAGGAGACCTAGGGGATCTATCCAAACACTTAGTTTTCGAAGAGAAGGAGACGGAGGTTCTCCTTTTGATAACAAAACGATTTCATTGCTAAAATGTACTTGTTGAGTTAGCTTTACTATTTTAAACGTAGCAATACGTATTTCTTCAGAAGTTACGGAACCGAAATTACGATTCGCACGATTGACACGGCAATTTAATATAAAACAAAAACACCAGGCAAAAACCCGCTGCAAACGTAAAAAGTTAGAGAAGCGTCGAATAATGTTACAATCAGGTGGTTTAATTTCTGCAATATAACAATCTTTATTCAGCGCGTAGGATTTTAATTCCGTATTTATTTCTGACGCATTCAATGTATAAGCGGTTGAAGTCCGGCACTGAGAAACAAGGTACTTGAGCCAGAAAGGCCCGCCCCACCACAAGGGATGATCTAATAATTGTGATGCTGAGATGCCACGGAAGCCACGATCCGCGGGATTCTCTTTTGAGTCGACGTGGTGCCATTTTATATGAGGCATATTCTCATTAATTTCAATTACTCTGTTTGCTACAAAAGGTTTAAGTAAATGAGGCGCTGTTCGGATCCATGTTAAAACAGTTGTACTATCCGTAAAGGCAAGGCTAGGTTGAAGTGATAGTACACCATTCAATGAATTAATTACATATTTAAATAATCGAGATAGCAACAATGCTCCACTGAGTTCTAAGCGGGGTGTCGTCATAGATTTTAAGGGTGCTACACGACTTTTGGCCATAAGCAAATTGGTTTTAACAACTATACCCTTTTCATTAAAAATGACCAAATATACAGCTGCGCAATAGCCGCATTCCGACGCATCAGAAAACCCTACTACAACATTATGTGCCACCGATTGTATAGAAAAATATCTGTCGATTTTTATATTTTTTAGGAAGTCATATTCTCGTAGAAATTCTGACCATTAAGTTGCCAAGAATGGGATCATCCCATCCTAATTGGGCTAACCATAATTTTTGCATAAAATGTTTTGCCTTAAAAATAACTGGAGTAAGCCATCCTAAAGGGTCAAATATTTTAACAATATTCGATAATATTGCTCGTTTAGAAAAAACTGGAGACAACAAAAGCACCTTATAACAAAAGGAATCAGATTTTGCATCCCATTGCAAACCTAAGAGGCTATAAAGTGTTTCGCTTTCTTCAAGTGAAACGGAAGTTTCTCTGTGTTCCGGTGAAACTGTTTTCAACAGTTGAGGACAATTAGAAGTCCATTTTTGTAAACTAAAACAACCTGAAGCTAACAGGTTTGACAGTTGTTCTTTTATTTCTAAAAGGGTATCGATTGATAAAGCTCCGGTTAAAACATCGTCGACGTAGGTGTCTCTAGGTAATACTTGTGCAGCTAATGGAAAATTTTTCTCCCCATCTTGAGCGAGTTGCTCCAAAGTTCTCAGCGCCAAATATGGGGCTGACGAGACACCGTTGGTTACGGTTTTTAAACGGTAAGCCTTAATTGCTTGTGTGGGGTTTTCGCGCCACAAGATAAACTGAAAACGTTGATCCTCCTGTCTTAAATGGATCATCCTGTACATTTTACTAATATCTGCGCTAAACACAAACGGATGCAGTCTAAAATGCATGATAATTTCAACAATATCGCGTTGTAACTTGGGACCTACATATAACACATCATTCAACGACTGACACTTAGGTAAATGAGCAGAGGCATCGAACACCACCCTTAACTTAGTGGTACTGCTGGACTGCTTTACGACACAGTGATGTGGAATGAAGTATCGTGCGTCCTCACTATTTTTAGAAAATTCCATATGACCTAAACTTTCATATTCGCGAAGAAAATTTATATAATCTTTCTTAAGATGCGGTTGTCGAGCAAGGCGACGTTCTAAATTATATAAACGGTTGAGTGCTAGATCATAAGTATTTCCAAATTGATAATTGTTTGTTTTGAAAGGCAAGGATACCACAAATGCACCTTCCTTCGTATGAGTATAAAATTTTTTAAACACTTGTTTGCATTTCTCTTCATCTGGATTTATAATTTTACGATCAGAAATATTTTCAATTTCCCAAAATTTTTGTAAAGAGTTTTCTAACGAATCTGCTAGTGATGTAAATAATACAGTTTGAATATTTGTAGAAGGGTCACTATAGCGTAGATTAGTTTTGCCTGTAATAACCCAACCAAAAACACTATTAAGTGCCCAAGGAGAATCAGCACTGGGACGCAACCTCTCGCCGGTAAACAGGTCTGGATATACGTCAGCGCCGAGTAACAATTCAATTCTAGACGGCTAATAAAATTTTGGATCCGCCAAATGTAAATACCTGAACTGATTTACAATATTAGTAGGTATTTCTACCGAGGGCATTTCGGCAGTAATACTTGGCACTAATACAGTTTTTAAATTAAACTGAGGTTTCTCGCTACTGAAAGGTTTAATTAAACAATCAGATGTACCTTTGACATTTAATATGGGTTTTTGACCCAAGCTTGCAACAGTAAAGTTGCAATTTTGAATATGTAGACCAAGTTTTTGAGCGCAAGACGCGGTTAAAATGAAGTTTGAGCACCGAGTCAATCAACGCTCTGACTGGTTGAAAGACGTTGGATGAATCTTTTATGTGAACAATAGCTGTTCCTAAAGGACAATTTGATTTTGTAGTGGTACTGAAGCACAAGATGACGCATGGGTCAAAACAGTAGATTCGGAATTAACAATATTTTCACTATCAGAAGCGAATGACGCATGGGTCATAATACTGGGTTCAGAATTGGCATTATTTGCGCTATCCGAATCGAATGTAAGATGAAGCAATGAATTATGCCTACGACCACAATGAAATCAACTAGTTTTCGATTTGCAATTATAGACACTGTAGTCTTCTTTCAAGCAATTGAAACACAGGTTATGAGCCTGAGCTTTGTTTTTTTGTCGGTAAGAGACAAAGACAAAAACTTCGGGCACCTGTAAATCGTATGCGTATTTTTGCAGCAAGGGCACGGTTTCGAATAAGAAGTAGTAACAAACTACCTCCGTAAATTAGAATTTGGCGTTAAAATTGTGTTACCCTTTATCGTTTGTGAAGGTTTAACATTTTGAGTAGTATTTGGAAATTTTGACAACTCAAAAATCTGAATTTGATTTTGTACAAACTTAACTAATTGGTCAAATGTAGGAATTTCCACGCCTATATTAGACGCTTCAAATTGTTTTCTAGTGTCATTGGGCAGAATTCTGAATGCCAAGTGAAATAGAATAAAATCATCAAGTTTAGGTATTTGCAAGGCCCTTAATGACACTACTGCTTCATAAAATGTTTGGATAAACTGCGTAAAATTGTTTAGATTTTCCGTATGAAATTGCTTAGATGCAAGCATACTATCTAGCAAATCGCCGGCTAATATTCTTTTATTTTCATATTTTGCAAGCAAGATGTCAAAAACAATATCATAGTTTACTTCTGTCAATGGCAAACTTTTGGCAATACTCAATGCCGGTCCTGAAAGAGCATTAATTAAGTGATGAAACTTTTCTATTTTAGTTAGGCCTTGATTATTATGAATCAAAGATCGATAACTATCATAAAAAACTTTCCAGTTTCGTAACGAACCGTCAAACCGGGGTAGATTAATTTTTGGTAAACTGCTACTGGATATATGAGACGGTCCCGAAGTTGATTTGAAAATACAAATCTTCAAAAGACAATAGAGGTTTCATATCAACTTCTTGATCAGGTGAAATACGCAAAGTTAAATCCATAATTGAATTTTGAATTTTTTCAAATTCATGGTAAGTATCGTCTAGTTTGGAATATCTACATTCGAAATTATCAATTTTACTTGGATCATTTAAAACGTTTTTTGACAGATCAAAAAGAATTTGTGCACGGACATATAATTTTTCTCTATTAGCTAACAGAACTTTTAATTCTCTTTCTGACATTGTAATCAAAATAAACAAGAATTAGTTACCAAATAGAAATTGGAATACACTGTGTTTATTAAGTTAAACTCAGGTTTCTCTAGAAATGATAAAACAGCTGTGTAGATAAATAGCGTTAATGCCCACACATCTGTTTCTGTACTTAAATGTAAGTTTCTAATAATTTGTGTGTCACTTGAAAACATGCACAGATTATCAATAATTTTTAATTTTAATATTTAATGCAAATATTTTAATACACCCACAATTAAACAAAATGTCTTTTAATAATTCGGCCTCGATTGCGACCAGAACTTTTGTTAGGTATTAAGAGCGGACTGTAAGGGTTAGTATACTTGCTAATTGCGGGTAAAATAGGTAAAAGAAATATGAAAGGAACTTATATAATCTGTGGTACTCACCGGCACATTGATGTGGGTAACTATAATGAAGACAGTGAAGATAGTGCAGTTCAGGATCGGCACGGGATCCTGGTCTTCCACACTTACACGAACACGTTTCAATAGACAATGATAATGTTATACTACACTACACTTGCACACGCGCAAAAGTATTTGAACCACATTTTATAAGGAAGGGAAATGGTTAAACTAATAGGAAATTTTCATTCTTATTGCAATCGTAAACATATTTATAAATATTTTGTACCTATTTAAAACCATCAATAGTTTATGAAGTACTGTAAATTTTAAGAACCTCAGTTTTTAGTAATACTACAATAAATTTGTGTGCTAGGTTCCTTATGATATTCTTCTAAATTGTGTGATGTGAGATGAAATATAACTACGGTATCTAGAAGAATATTAATAAATTATTACTGTTTTGTATGTCAGTATACTGTCAAAACTTTATTTTGATATTTGGAATGCCAGACACACTGCTGTCTGCATTCCTAGAGTATGTACACTTAATAAAACCTTTATCTCTAGAATTAAACTATACATACAATATTGGCAATGCAGCATTTTATCTAGTTATGACGTCATCTAAAGTTATAGCGAATGGACTATACCATATATTACTCTAAAAACGGGGCCTTTTACTTTTATTTTTCGACTATGCTGCACGTGTTATTTGATTTCCAAAAAGTTTAGGATATATAGTTGAAAGATTGTTTTGTAATATTTACTTTTGTGAGCGGCGGTCATAAAAATATATTACATTAATTTTTTTACTGCTGGCAAAGTGAAAAGGAATAATACATATTGTGTAACTTCTTATCATAAATATAAATACATAGTATATATTTTGCATATTCAGTAGGTTTTTACATAAAATTCTATATGAACAAGAAATTAATCTCTCAAGCAATTTAGAGTTTTCAACTAGCATTATTCGTGTTTTTGTTAAATAATTTGGATAAATTTACAATTTGGATTCGTCAATCCCATTTGGCATCGTTCTCACTGCTGCAAATTTAATACTTTTGGAGTAGTGAGATATTAGCAATATTTAACTACTTTCCTTTACCTTTACTAATGGCACTAAACTTGTAGCAACCAGTACACGGTTGAAAAATTTCACTTTTAAGATGATCGTATTGAAAACCTGTTAAGCCATTCACGCTCAATGAAAGCAACAAATTCAGGGTTATATTGGCAAGCGAACTTTAAAGTTCAAAAAAATTCAAAGCAGATCTAATAACGCGATATTTAAATAGAGTTTTATTATCATATTCTCGGCAAAATCGATTGTAGAACTTTGATATGCTATATACACTTATAGGCGTACCTAGTCAATTTGCGAACTTTCATTAAAGCAAGTTTAAATGCTTACTTGTTGCACATTGAATAATTAATTTAACATTAAATCGAGCTTTAGTACTTCAGAGTTTGCAAAATACTCTTAAGCTTCAAACGTTTAAATTTTTTTTCTTTGAATTTCGATTTGTATGAAAAATTTTCGGAACTAAGTACAGTTGAATGCAGTTCTGAAAAATTGTAAATTAAATCTGTGAAAGACCATTTGCGGTGGTATAAAAAGCAATCCACAATATTTTAGAAAAGCATATTCCTTGCAGAGAATTTAAACCTAACAATTCGTATTCCCCTAGCTATTAAACTGGGGAATATAAAATAACTGCATCGTTGTGGTCGCTTTACACAGAAATATTTCTAAAAACACAAAAATACATTTACTGTAACTATATTTGCTTCGCGCCATTTAGTTTATGGTATCGCTTCAAAAAATGAGATTGAGATACTTTATAGCTAGAAAGCACATTGCAAGAGGTCCGTTAGGGGATAAAGATTAGGGACGATACACTACATCTTTTTAAATGTCGAGGCTGCAGACGCAGTAATTAAACCTGTTGATGGGGTTACAACAACGAAGTGACCAGAGCTCTAGAATTTACTCACATCTCTCCAACCATAACAATACTATATATCTACGTATATTTTAGGTAAAACAAAAATGAAATTTGAAAGTGTTAAATTATACGTATTTATGAAGTACTACACTCCTTCAGATGCTTATTATTGAATCTTAGAGAAAAAATTTAAAAAGTAACTTAAAGGAAACCCATATGCAGAACTTAAAGAAGAAAATAACGCGAGTGATAATTACTAATACTAAAATAGAACTTGTTACGGTATTCCGTGCAAACACGAAAGAAAGCAGTAAGTCAGTAAAGAGCATTGCTTACACCAAATACCAAAACAAAACAGGGACAGAATGGTAGAATCGAAATCCAAAAGTATTAGATTTCGGGCTAGCTCAAAAACGTCGTAGAGTGGGGTGGGTGATGCAGAAAGAACAAATTAGAAACCTCAACAAGTATTTAATTTTAAACCTTTAATAAACATAGTCCCAAAAAGGATATTTATAAAACAACAAAAACCAATCATTTGCGTAATCGTCATGTAATAACGTATGGTAAACAAAGCGTCAATTTGCATAATACATAACAAAAATATAAACTGGTAAGCAAATATAAAATCTAAGAATCTAGATATTTAATGCTTCAAACTCTAAATATATACAAAAAAAAAATTAAACATAAACTTTACAGTAATTTTAAGAAAAAAAGTATACATAATTTATACATTTTGCATTGTGAAGTGCACCTTCTGAAGAAATGGCGTAACATTAAATTTATACATAACACCTTAAATGAACCAAATGTTAACGACTTTTAATTTGATGTGAAAGTTGTTGATGTTGATATCTATACACAAAGACAGAGGAAACAGTCAAAAGGGCTCTAAACAAGTTTTGGTTTACTAATTTTTTATTTGAAGAATGATTACATATCGCTCGCGCATTGGTAAAATTTGTAGCGTGCCGTCTGCAATTTACTAAATAATCTCGAGTAAGAAAGTTATGAACAGCAAACAAAACGTCCATTCTTCACAGCAGCATTAAAAAGTAACAAAAACAGAAAAACTGTACCTTAGACCAAGCTGTCTGCCTCTATGGTACCATCTTACAGGATTCGGGACATGTGGACTGCTTTCGTCGATGGATTGAACACTGACTCAACTAATTTAACTAGGTTAGATCATTACTTACCAACAGCACCCTAAAATCGCGACTTACAACATGTCTTTTCGCTAAAAGAATGTTGCATTTAATGTACCGCTTTTTAAGCACGGTCTGTATTTATAAAGAAAAGGACCATGTAGGGGTAAGATGTTTGGCTTTCAAAAACATCGCCGAAGGATCAAGTATGAAGAATTCTCAGACAGCAGCTGCAAAAATCTACCAGCTGTAACAGCTTGTCAACAAGAAGATGCCGTCTACCAAGAATTTTTAACAAAAGGGAACAATCTTATTACTTTAAACACCTGCACAGCTGCAGGATAACAGTATAAACTTGGTATAGATAACAAATCCATTTTAATTGTTCATTTACTAGGCATATGGTTAAGCGGGTTTATCTTTTAAAAAAAAGTCACGAATTTATGTGCAGCTCTGGTTGAAACGTGTTCACTGCCAGGTGTTAGAACTTATTTGTAATAACTTTGTAAGGTGAGGTTGCTACACAGCTGTTTGATTTTATTAGGCAAAATTTATAGAGTAAATACTTGACGAAATTTTATAGAGTAGCACTAATTTCAAGTGGCAGAAAATGGAGCTTGTTGATCGATCACTTTTAGGATTTGTTTAAAAATTTTTAGGGCGTTTTAAATAGAAGTAGTATGAATTAATATTCATGCAGAAAAAATTGCTTGCTAGGTTTTGAACGTAACAAACTGACACAAATAGTACAACGTAAAAATCAATCCTGAACAAATAAGTACATATACCGCAAAAACAATAAATAAATTTAAAACAAATTTTTACTACGGTCAGAAAAAGAACGTTTAACTTGTGACACTTCGGGTGTAATCGATTAACATGCAGCGTATTCCATTCTTCATATTGTTACGAGTTACTATTAGGCAACCCGTCAAACACACAAGCGCCGTATACAATGTATATACTACAGAGGCCTTGAACCTTTTAGCATATATCGGTGTATGAATCATCCATTTAATTCAGGGTATATATAAGACCGCTGATAAATGTAAGTGATAGTCTATATATAAATGTTGGATATGAATTATATCGTGTAAAGTTAGTTAGTTACACGCTTTTGAAAGTCCAAGAGTAAAAATAAATTCGTGTTATGTGAAGTGTATATTGTACCCCAGCTTGTAGAATACATAAATAGACAGAAGTGAAATAAATAAATTGTAGTAGTGTTTAGTGTTGTTAATAGACCTAAGGTTAAAAATTTAGTTTAAGAAGATATTAGTGCTTGTAAATAGCATTAGTGTGATAGTGTTTCATTGTTAATTAGACTGAAAACATTTATAAATAAGACATACAGTTAATTGGACTTATGAATAGTGAGTAATAAAGACTTTTATTACTACTAGTTTCAAATTAGTGAAACGCGTTAATAGTAGTTCGCTACAATATATTCTTTAATAGTAGGAATATATTTATAGAGTACGTCGCTCTCGTAGTATCAGTTTAGTACAGCGCATAATCCTATCCACTTGTTGTTCTTAGTAGTACAAAACTAGAGCTACGATTGCCAACATTTTCACCCATCTAAAACAATGTAAAAAGAAAGGAAGTCGAGTTCATAAGAAATACATGGAGATTGTCTCTATGTAGAACAAATAAGAGTTCAGGAGAGATAAACATGCATAAACCTTGCTAATTACACGTCGTTCTTTGTATATGCTTGTTGAGTGGCGCAGGTATTATATAGCGGGACTGAGCAACGCTTATGGGCCCGGTTTTGATTTTCATTTTATTACCATACAGTCAACCAATTATATAATAAATCCAAAATCTGATAAATCAAGCTTACAAAAATAACATTAACAAGTCCGAATGATATATCTACCTTGTCTGTACACCGTACCACGTCATTCTACACCCCACGATTGTTCTTGTTTAGTAAATTCCATTTCAAGTCGTCAGCAACATCCCAGCAGGCAGAACGGACAGGCGATCAAGTGGTGTCAGGGTCGCGGTTTGAGCGATTATTACTCATTACTGGTTCTTGCGTCGAGTATTTTTAGTATAGTTATCGTTGTTGCTTTAAGTACACTTGCAAAATGAAAAAAAAACAACAAATGGAGCATACTAAAGAAAGCTAAGAAAAGACAAAGAAAGGAAAATTGAGAAGATGCAAAAAACAGACGGAGTTTTATTTGAAGAACTCTAGGATGATCGCATTAAGCCCGTAACTCCTGAGAATTGTGATCCAACTAAAAGTACAAATTCGAACACCAAGAACTGTAATTACCTCACTGATTACCGAATCTAGTTTCATTATCGATAGTGTTCAAACTTCAGATAATACAAACTACATTCAAGATTTACTTACTGTTAACAATTTTAATAATCTGGATACAACAAAATCATGTGATACAAATGATTGCTTAAAGTTTTTGAATTTAGCTGACTTAGGTTATTATATTGATAAAATATGACATTATATTAGACCATTTTGTAGACCAAAAAATCCACTTGTGAAAGACTAAACTTGAGAAAATAAATATTTTTCGCAGAGCTATTATACAACTCTCAGTAAATACGGCCCTGTTTAACCCACTTGGCTACGTTATTCTGCAATACTCTATGATGCATATTGCAAGCCATGTTCGTTATCTTCAGTTAGAAAGTGCGTGGACAACTACTGGTGTAAGAAGCTGGAAAAATGTATCTAGGAAAATTTATTGACACAGCAATTTTCAAACCAATGTACAATTTTGCAAAATATAAAACAGTGGAAAAATGAAATACTAGACAAACAATTAGAATAAAGAATGCATTCAAAACATTATTTAGGAAAATAGTTTTAGATAAGCTCTTTAATATAACCGTTTTATTGGTCAAAAACTCTGTACATTTTTGGGAACATAGAGAAGGTACAACAATCGAGAAAGATAAAAATTTTTACAACATAAATTTTTTATCTTAAGTTAAACTACTTTGCAAGTATGACAATACTTTACATTTAATTTCCCAATACCTACCCGAAGGTACTATATTGGCCAGGAAACGAGTTTTTTTGTTTTACCTGGAATGTTTGAATTTTACCGAACCCTTGTAGATCCAAATCTTTAACGTGAGTGACAATACTCACGCATACGACCTATATTTTACTTCTCATCCAAACGAGGGCATATATTTGTGAAAAATGCTCGCCTAACACTGAGTCGCCACAGCATGAAGAAAGTTTTGCCATTACCTGCAGGTTCGTACTACGTTTTGAGAGCTTAACTTTTTTATTTTAATAGCGAGCATATAGTGCGACCCGCGGCGGATCACCCCTTTCTTAATTTTTGTTAATTTTCAGGTTCAACGCGTTATTTAAGTCTACAAGTACAAATCGAAATTATGCATTGCCAGGGTCAGAACTGATAACAACTTTTCTAATGGTTATTAATAAAGCACCTGTTTTAACAATTATTATGGATACGATATTGAAAAAATCGATCGAATAAATCTAATTATTGGTTGCATAAAATTGGACATCAAGAAATAACAGATATGAAAATGTCGAAACTTTTTTTGGAAAGATTAAGAGAATATAATATTGACATAAAAAATGTTATGGACAGAGGTGTGATGGCGCAAGTGTTATGAGTGGCACATAGAATGTCGTACGTACGTTTTTGAACATGACTGAAAACGATGCGATGGAACAATTAAGAGAACTATCTAGCAAGTATTCAAAAAATTTTACCATACAGTTTATCAACATGATATCGATTGTAAAAATTGATAAAAATGAAATGATGCCCGTTAATACATTTGTGGAAAAAATGTTAATTGAGAAATGCAAGTGATCTATCCGACGTTTTGTTGTGTTATCTTTTATTCTTAACATTACCAGGTTCAGTAGCTACGGTTGTAATGTCACAAACTCGTTGCACGATCTATCAATTTTAGCTATTGAACACCAGGCAGGCTTAGAAATCAGCGTGCTACATTTAGTCAATACTTTTGCAGAAATGAAAGCTCATAAGCGACATTTCCAGATTTTAGACTATTTTATGATATTAGCTGGGTAAATAAGTAATGACCCAAACACAACTTCTTTTTCAAATAAGCCGTTCATTATGTTAACGGAAGCGTTTAGTTTTGAGTCTTTTGTTGTTGAAAAATAATAGTTAGTTCCAAATAATTTGTTGATTATAATTCCTATTTGTTTTTTAAAAGCTTGTTTTGAAGATTTTTACTTTATTAGAATTTTGTTTAGGGTTTGCAGAGAAGGGTCTCTTGGGATTATTTGCTTACAAGGCCAACAAAGTCATACTACGCCACTGTGCTTATTACCCATTAAACCTCGTGACCGTTTAGTATGTTATTCACCCTTTCCTAATGCCAAATTTTTGTACATCATGGGAAGTACAGGATTTTTCAGGGTTATTTTTATTTAATTTTTACAAGTGACAATATTTGATAATACTGTTTATTTTGCACATCTTTAAATAGACATAATTTAACACTAAATCATCTGTACTTTATTTTCCACCATGTTAACAAATATTAGCATACCTTCTAGTGCGAAATTAACCTTTCTTGACAAATTGCAAGAGTTCAATTGTTCACGCTTTCCCACATACTATGAGCAGTTTGTTGGTGGTATCGACATCCTCTTCGGCTTGTCAATGAAAATTTCAATGCAAACGATGTGGCAGTCAGATGCACCATACGCTCTTGTGTAGTAATACACCGATTTCTTGCAGTGCTCCGACTCCGCCTCAAAGCGCGGTAGAATACTTTTCAACTTCTGATAATTCTACTGAACATTCTCCTGCTTCAGTTTCTCTTGTTCATTCCTGCGCCAGTGAATAGGAAACAGTTGTGCATTTAGCGACGGCTCAGATACGACTTTTAGCTTGTGACGGTAGTTGGCATATCTGTCGTTTAGTTTTAGATCAAGGCTCGCATTCCAACTTCATCACATTATCGTAAGCAAACAAGTTAGGTTTTAAACGCAAGTAGTGTTCGTTTGAAATACGCGGAGTAGGCCTGTCTTCGAGCAAAAGTTCATGGTCTTGCTACTTGCAAAGTGACATCAATTATGACAACAACATTTTCTTAATTTACAGGCTGCTGTTTTATTTTATATATCCACTGATCTTCCGATAACAATTTTATCTAAGCAGGTATTATACAAATTTTCTTCACTTCAACTGGCGAATTCTAAATTTCACATTTCAGTCCCGGTTGATATGCTATTAGGCGTTTAAGCTGTCTTAGATGCCACACCTATCGATCCCTTGCGTTTAACAGGTAAGCCCTCAGCGCTCCTTACCTCATTTAGTTGGGTTATCATGGGTGATATGCCCGTCATTGGTCAACCGCAGGTTGGTGTTGCGTTACACACCAGCATCTTAGAAGAGCCGTTCCTTAGCGACACGATTCGCGCTTACTGGGAGGTAAAGATACCATTTGCGCCACAACTGTCTCCTGAAAACGTGGCGTGTGAAACTTATTTCAAATCTATTACTGAACTAAACGATTTAGGTCAGTATGTTTCACGAATACTAGGTTCAACACGGGAATTGGCTGCAAATCGCTTTCTAAAACTAGAAGCTCGATTTGCGCGCGATAAAAACTTTTATAAATTATACTCAAAAAATATTGCTAATTACACATCGTAAGGACTACTCACACCAGCTGTAAATCCGTCATCATATATTATGACCCACCATGGCGTAGTTAAGAACACGCCATCTAATACTCAAGTTCGAGTTATATTTAGTCCTGCCGATAGGGATATTAATGACATAAGTCCCAATGACATTCTTTTACCAGGCCCCAAATTACAGGCAGATATTAGTCTCGTAATAACAAGATTTCGGATACCTCAAATCGTGCTCACTTGCTATATTGACAAAAGTTTATATCTATCTTAATTCATTACGAAGATAGAAAATTTTTACACATTTTTTGGAGGTTTCACTTTTGTGAACCTGAATGTGAACACACCCGCGTTATTTTTGGTGCAGCATGTAGCCTTTTTCTTGCCCTTTGCGTTTTACAGCAATTAGTAGAAGACGAGGGTCATGCTTACCCTAGGGCTTCTCAAGCCCTTCGCTCACCCATATATGTAGACGACATCTTGATCGGAACCGATTCGGCGGAAGATGCTCTCCAGCTAATAACTGAATTGATTAATTTACTAAAATTAGGTAGCTTTGACCTAGGGAAATGGAGAAGATCCCGCACCTTTGTTATCAATTATTCTGATACCAATGTACAAATCTATCAAACTCTAATTCTGCATTGACTTTACGCGACTTGCTGGGTCTCTGTTGGGATATGGGTTCCGATACATTTCGATGTACTGTTGTAACGATTTTATTTTCCATCATTATGTCTACAGATATTTAATCTATTTACTTAATAAGAACCAACGTAAAGCATAATAATGCTACACAATCCACTAAATAAATATTACATATTGTCCAATAAAATATTAGCTTTCAATTCAAATTTTAATTTATGCGGTGACAAAAGATACTTTTCTATTAGTGTCATTCTTAGAGCTCCCTCTGTTAGACGATTGTAGCGTTGGGCTTGTTGTCAAGCGGTAACTCGCGTGATATTATCACTTCCAATACAGCTGTCGTCAGAAGAAGTCGAATTGTTTCTTGAACGCAAGGACGATGACGTTTGAGGAATCTACGTGTTGTAAGCACGTGAAATTTAAATTGTTTTCGTGAGATAATATCGTCTCCGACGGCACTTTTGTTGTCCACTTGCTGGAGAATAGCTCGCAGATGATGAGTCGATATTTTGTTTGAAGGGCCTTTGGTTAACAGTAAGTAGTGCTGCTTTTGTAAACTTACTAAATAAAGATTTTTCAGTGCAACTTTGAAATCATATGCAACTTTTAGTTAACAGAACTTTTGTTTAACGTAAAATTTTGAATAGCATGCAAATTTTTGTTAGCATGTAATTTTATTTAACATGCAACGTATTTTTAATCAACATACAACGTAGGAAAATTTAGAAAAATTTAAGAATTTAACCTTTGTACGAATGTGGATTTGACGAGTATCAATTAGTTAATATGGACGCCGTGATATGGTTTGGAGCTTCAATATGCAGCAAATTTGGTTGTACCGAATTGGAGATTTCCTTTATTTAAGTGCTGAAGCAAGACGCCTAGCAGGTATTTTTCCGTCAGATCAACATCTGGTATGTAAATTTGCTTTCGTATGTCAGCTGTAGCATGGATATAGCAGACAAATAATTTTTTGTTTAATCACGTGATTTGAACTTCAAGTTGGGTGAATGACAGACTATATACTTTTCATATTAAACAACAGGAACCTGTAAATTTTCATTTTTAAATCTTTTTATTAATACATTGAAATTACGGAAGATGTCATTATGAGATAAGGAAAGTTAAATTCTAGATTTTATAAAAATTGATTTAATTATTTGAAACATGATTTACTCGAATCATTAGAAATTAGATTTATACGTTACATATTTCACTAATAGCTGAGTGGAATATTTTTGAGAGGTTATAGTAGTGCTACTCGAACCAACCGAAATTGTTACATATAGTTAATTATTCAAAAAGTAAGCTCAGGCTCACTCATTTTTAAGTAAAATTTGGCTAGATATTTCTAATCAAAATGACCATATTTTAACGGTGAAAAGTACTTATTATACCAAGTACTTATGTACATATTTTTCAAGAATTTAAATTAATCAAAATTATATTAAAGGAAAAACATGTTTTGTAAATAGCACAATAACTAAATACTGAAGGAATAGATTTTTATTTTGGTCAAGACTATTCTTTTTAATCGGAATGAATGAAGGTTGATTCGAATTAAATTTTTAAATTTTGGGTATAAATGCACAAACAGTGCTATCTTTGTTTAATCTGTTCACAGGTGTAGCAGTGATGTATAAAGGTCAAAGTCGAGCCATAAGGTAAGAAACTTTAGGGATTGTGTTGCAGTAATAAATTGTATAGCGGTAATTGGATAAAGGTTTCCGCATTCGCCTTGTACAAGGGACTTAAGTAAGGTCTTCTTCGTATAGAAAAATTCGGTGGCGCCATATTCTTTACATTTTTGGTCGCAGTCCAACCCCGACCCACAGCTCATGTTCTACCCAGAGCAAATAGTTCGACAAGCCGCTTAGCCTTTTGAGGTTTCCTCATCTACGAGCCATTTTCCATCGAAACTTGCCGTGGGCTCTATACACTTACTGGAAATCCTCGTAAAATTTTCTTGTGCCTTTCAGCTGGTCACATAGAAAAAAAACTAATAGGAAAAATCCCTTAATATAATAAAAGAAAAGGTTATAAATAGCGCCCAACGTATAGGCCTCGATTGCTGTACCAATTGTATAAGCACATAACGTGCAGGCTTCGATTGAATTTGCATGTTTACACTTGTTGATTCGTAAATCATTTACCCTAAGATTAATTTAGTCTATTGATGTTGTTCGACTAAAGTTTTAGTGCAGATTGTTTAATTGAGTTTAATTTGTAATTAGTTAGCTAGTCTATTTCATGATGGCTGAGACTTATCAAGTAGTTTATTTGCATAGAGATGAATTGGATTACGAATTGAGAATCCGAGGAGTTGTTAGTAGCAGACCAATGCAGGATAAGAGGAAAATGTTGGGCCGATTATTAGCTAAAGAAACAACAGTACCTGGTCGTTTAATTGATCCTTCCGCATATGTCGTAGAATTTTCAGATGAACGTGATGAGATTGAGGTATCGATAGAATCTGTAAAAAATGTTTTATTAGAATTTGAAGGTGAGTTAGCAGACCCCACATTTAAGAGGATACAGTCGAGATTAATACATCTTGATGGTCGAGTTAGGAGAATGAAAATCCCTTTAGATAATTCGGATGAGGTTACTTTATTTAAGAATGAATCGTTAGCAACTATCCTTACCATGGAGGCAGAGTTACATGAAAAACTTAAGAAGAATGAAGATGTAAGCGGATATGGTGAATTTTCTATGAGAGGAACCATTCCAGCTGTTGTCAGTGCTCCTATTCACACTGTTTCATATTTAGTACCCCCTGTTCCAATTGGTTCGTGGTCAGTAAAATTTTTTGGAGATCCAAGACAGGTTCATCAATTTTTGGACAGAGTAGCTGAGTTAGCACACTCGCGTAAAGTATCTGAAGAGGATTTATTTAATGCTTCTGTAGAATTATTCACAGGTAACGGTTTAGAATGGTATCGTTGTGTTAGAAGTTCTTTAACAAACTGGAGTTTTTTGGTTATTCGTTTAAGGGAAGATTTCTTACCATCACACTCAGAGGACGAGATTTGGGAAAAAATTAGGTCGCGTCATCAACATAAAGGAGAATCTGTAGTCATATATAGCTCATATGGAGAATTTGTTTAGCAGGTTACCACAATCACCTGCGGAATGCACAAAAGTTAGAAGGGTAAAAAAGAATCTATTACCTGATTTTATTTGTCAATTAGCTCTAACGGAAATTGATAATATGTCAACGTTAATAAAGTTGTGTAAGAAATTGGAAGAAGCTTATGCATCCAAGCATACATTAGTACAAAGTTCAGCGAAATATGTTCCGAAAGCATTAGGAAATTCAAAGTTTCAAGTTGAAAATAAGTGGTCAGCTCCGGTTAAAAACTTTTCAGCGCGAACTGGTCGTAGTTTTTATAATCAATCATTTCCACCTCAGATACAATCTCTTGGTAATAATAATAATCTTTCTAGTAGAGTCCCTGTAAATAAATTTAAAATAAATAAACTGACATGTTGGAATTGTTTGGAAGAAGATCATACATTTTGGAGGTGTTGGATTCCTCGTAAAATATTTTGTTATAGTTGCGGATATAGTGGAGTTAAGTCAGTAACTTGTCCGTCGTGTTCAAGTTCGTTAGGTAGGCAGATGCAGAGTGGCCGGCATCATGCTTCTATGCAAAAGGCTACAGTTATGATGTGTGAACAGGAAATTTTTTTTGATAAAGATGATTGGTCAAGATGGCTCGGAATCGTTAAAGATTTATATCAACGGAACGTCAAGCCAAAAGCTGACGCGTTATTTGTTAGGAAACCTCAGGACAATCGTCCGTACATTATGGTGAAATTGTTGGATAGAGACGTCACGGGTTTGTTCGACTCCGGTTGTACTACTACCGTGGTTGGTTCATTAGCATTTTCTGTTCTTGAAGAATTGAATTTAAAAGTTTTTAAAACTGAAAAGAAAAAAGTTTCCACTGCTGATGGTGCTCTTCAAGAAGTTATTGGTTCAGTTGATTTACCTATTAGAATTGGAAGGCAATATCGTATTATTAACGCTTTGGTTGTACCAACTCTTCCTCACACATTTATTTTTGGTAGCGATTTCGCTAAATCCTTTGGTTTAATAGCAGATTTCAAAAACAATACATGGCATATTCAAGATTATGATAATAATAGTATTTCGTATATAGGTCATTCGTCAGTACCCTTAAGTTGTATTAATCAGTTACTTAGTTTAGATGATTTGTTGGAAACGCAGCAAGTAAAAGCACGAATAGCAATAGAATCCTTCAATGAAATTAGTAGTGAAGAGAGACTAGGGCGTACCGATAAAATTGTTTTAGATATTGATACTGGTGATGCAAAACCATTTCGTAAAAAACCATACGACATGTCCCCCTTTATGAGTAAGATGTTAGATAAAGAGTTAGATGAGATGTTGAGATTAGGAGTAGTGGAAGAATGTCAGAGTCCATGGTCATCCCCCGTACTGTTAGTTAAAAAACAAGATGGCGAGTACAGATTTTGTTTTGACGGAAGAGCGCTTAATGATATTACTAAACATGATAGCTACCCATTGCCAAATATCGATAGGATTATTCATCTACTTAGAGGTGCAAATTATATTTCTAGTCTAGACCTTAGAAAGAGTTTTTGGCAGATCCCACTTTCCGAAACATCTAAGAATAAAACAGCATTTAGTGTTATTTCAAGAGGACAGTATAGGTTTGTTACCATGCCATTCGGATTAAAGAATGCTGCTCAGACGCAACAGCGTTTGGTTGATTCAATTTTTGGACCGAAGTTTAAACCACATGTTTTTTGTTATTTAGATGACATTATTTTGTGTTCAGCATCTTTTGAGGAACATTTGAAGTTATTAGAAACGGTGAAAGAACGTCTTAAAGAGGCAAACCGTACGATTAACTTGAAAAAGTGTGAATTCTTTAAGAAATCGTTGAAATTTTTTGGTTATATTGTTGGATCGAATTCCCTTCGTACAGATCCCGAAAAGGTTTCTGCTATGGTAAATTTCCCTAGACCTTAGACCACTACTGAGGTCAAACGTTTTTTAGGAATGTGTAGTTGGTATCGTCGCCTTATAAAAAGCTTTTCATCTTTAGTGTCACCGATCAGTGATTTAGTAAAAGGAAGAAAAAAGGGTCAATCTATTGTTTGGACGTCCGAAGCTGAGGACTCATTTGTTCAGATCAAACAGGCTTTAGTTTCCGCTCCATTGTTACCACAACCGGACTATTCAGTTCCATTTATTGTCGAATGCGACGCCAGTGATACAGGGCTCGGAGCAGTTTTAGTTCAAAAAATCGATGACGTAGAGCACGTTATCTCTTATGCCCGTAAATCACTTACCCGACTGAGCGAAATTATTCAGTCACGGAGAAAGAGTGTCTTGCTGTAATTTTCGCTATAGAAAAATTCCGACCTTGGGTAGAAGGCACCCGTTTCACTGTTATCACAGATCACTTTTCATTGTTATGGCTCAATAATATACAAAACCCAACCGCTAAATTAGCTAGATGGGCTGTCCGTCTACGGCAGCATACTTTTGAGTTAGTACATCGAAAAGGAAAGTTTAACGTAGTTCCAGATTGTCTTAGCCGTGCAGTTCCAGTCGAAAATCATGTTGATAATTTAGTTGAGATCAAGTTGGATAATGTAGACCCTTAGTATGTGTCTCTTCGAGAAAAGATTTTATCTTCACCTGATGATTACCCACAATGGAAAGTGGAAGATAACCTTGTATTTAAATTTCTTTCTTCAAATTTACCACTCTCATCGAATGTAAGGGAATGGAAATATTTAGTTCATAGATCACAAAAGGAAGAGGTTATTCGGATAAATCATGATTCTTCAGTGGCCGGACATTTTGGTTTTTTTAAAACATTGGCACGCGTACAAGAGAATTTTTATTGGCCAAAAATGCGTATTGATGTGATGAAATTTTGCAAAAAGTGTTTAACGTGTGGTGCACAGAAAGCAACGAATAGAGGACCCCTAGGGTTAATGGGAAAGAAAAAAGAGGTGAAGTTCCCCTTTCAGATTATTGCAATAGACCTCATGGGCCCATTTCCACGGTCCAAGCTTGGACACAAATGGTTATTAGTTATTGGTGATTGGTTCTCAAAATTTACATTAATGTTTCCTTTACGTAGTGCAAAAGCGCATTTAATAGAACGTGTACTGGAGGAAAAAGTTTTTTTAGTTTTTGGTGTCCCCAAATTCATTATTTGTGATAATGGCTCACAATTTAGTGGAAGAAATTTTAAGGCAGTATGTAAAAAATATGATGTTCAAAAAATTTGGTTTAATGCAGTTTACTCTCCCCAATGTAATTTTGTGGAAAGAATAAATCGAACTGTCGGAACAGCTATACGGTCATATATTAAAGAACATGATACTTGGGATATTGAGTTACCCCAAATTCAGTATGCGATTAATTCTGCAAAACATCATGCCACTGGTTATTCGTCAAATTTCTTAATTTTTGGTAGACATGTTCCCGTGTCTGGAAGATTTTATGGTCTTGATGTGGAACCCACAGATGATTTAGATATTATTTCTGGTGATAGACCTTCGTATGTGTTAGATCAACAAGGACTATTTGATATTTTTATAGACGTACAGAAAAGATTACATCTAGCTTACATGCAGTCTAGTAATTCATATAATTTAAGGAGACGTAACATTTCTTTCGAAGTAGGTGACAAAGTTTGGAGGTCAAATAAAGTTCTTTCGAAAGCAAGTGATAAGTTTACTGCTAAGCTTGCGCCAAAATACGTTTTGTGTATCGTTAGAAAGAAGATTTCTAATTTGATTTATGAATTGAATAATGAAGATGGTTCAAACGCAGGCAGATGGCATGTTAAGGACTTAAAACCTTATTCAGAGTTCAGTATTGATGTTGAAAAAGATTATGTTTCTGAACGTTAATTAGTAGTGTTAAAATGTTTAATGGGTAATAGTAGGAATTATTTATGTGATATCTTTTTGGTAAAGAATATATTTATGGTATTAGAATACTGTTTGAAAATCAAAATTTAGATGTCGGATATGAAGTAAAAAGGGATAAAGAAATTTTGTTGTACAATAAGGTTAATATTAGGTTGCTCTGAAACTGTTGGTTGCAAGTTATTTGTTTAAATTGAGATGTTGTAAGTTGCATGTTACCATAAAGGTCAAATGTTAGTAAAAGATGTTTATATTTTTGGGGATGAACTTTTGATAAATTTTGTATATAATTAGTTGAAAATTTCTTTTGTATTTATGTATGTATGATCATATTAATCTATGGTGAGTTAGGTATGAAATAATTCACTTGATTCATTTAATTCATTTAGTTTGTTTAACGCGTTGTATATAGTGTTTATATTAGTCCGAAACATAGCTTCTCAAAAATTTCTGTGGAGAACAATTGTTTCTGGAAAGTAATTTTGTTGTCAAGAGGACAACCGAGATTGAAGGTAGTTCTTGAGATTGTATTGGAAGTCAAATAATTTGAGTCCAAGTTAGATATTGGTAAGAGACCAATATTGTTAGTAACGAAAATAGTTATGTTTGTTATAGTTATGAATATTGTAGGAATTAGCAATGTTCTATTTTATTATGAATATTGTGTGAATTAGCAATGTTCTATTTTGTTCATTCATGCGTGAGTGAAATTTTTTGAAGAGTAAGACGTGGTGACGTTTTACTTGTCTTTTCATAGGTAGAGATATTTCTACATTTTTGTTAGCATATGCATGCGGTAGATTGTTAAACATTAATGATTTTGAAACATGTTCGTTATTCTGGAAATATGTTTGTTATGGATCCCAATAATATTAGGAATCCTTTTTCTTTTGTAAGTATGTAAATTATGGTTAGTAAGGTAAGAGTATGTTTGTCATGATAGTTAAATCTTTATTAATGAATTATAATACGGCAGTATTCTATGTTTCGTTTCTTAAATTCTGTGTGTAAAGTGAGTGATAAATAACCCCGAATATGTGTTAGCTGATATTGTAACATTACCGATTATGACTTCCCGAATTTGTCCCCTTTTGGCGTGTAGTACGCGTAGTTACTGGTCACTCATTTACATGCATGCAGTATCTTTGTTGATTCAGAGAGTTATTTTTTGTTCTGGTATGTAGAAATTAATAGTAAATTGTAAATACTAATAATAAAATTAATAAAAAAAAAAAATTCTTCGCACTTATTCTGAAATATTTCCTCGAATTCTTTCTCTTAGTAAGAGGCTGTGTAACGATTTTATTTTCCATCATTATGTCTACAGATATTTAATCTATTTATTTAATAAGAACCAACGTAAAGCATAATAATGCTACACAATCCACTAAATAAATATTACATATTGTCCAATAAAATATTAGCTTTCAATTCAAATTTTAATTTTTGCGGTGACAAAAGATACTTTTCTATTAGTGTTATTCTTAGAGCTCCCTCTGTTAGACGATTGTAGCGTTGGGCTTGTTGTCAAGCGGTAACTCGCGTGATATTATCACTTCCAATACAGCTGTCGTCTGAAGAAGTCGAATTGTTCCTTGAACGCAAGGACGATGACGTTTGAGTAATCTACGTGTTGGAAGCACGTGAAATTTAAATTGTTTTCGTGAGATAATATCGTCTCCGACGGCACTTTTGTTGTCCACTTGCTGGAGAATAGCTCGCAGATGATGAGTCGATATTTTGTTTGAAGGGCCTTTGGTTAACAGTAAGTAGTACTGCTTTTGTAAACTTACTAAATAAAAATTTTTCAGTGCAACTTTGAAATCATATGCAACTTTTAGTTAACAGAATTTTTGTTTAACGTAAAATTTTGAATAGCATGCAAATTTTTGTTAGCATGTAATTTTATTTAACATGCAACGTATTCTTAATCAACATACAACGTAGGAAAATTTAGAAAAATTTAAGAATTTAACCTTTGTACGAATGTGGATTTGACGAGTATCAATTAGTTAATATGGACGCCGTGATATGGTTTGGAGCTTCAATAAGCAGCAAATTTGGTTGTACCGAATTGGAGATTTCCTTTATTTAAGTGCTGAAGCAGGACGCCTAGCAGGTATTTTTCCGTCAGATGAACATCTGGTATGTAAATTTGCTTTCGTATGTCAGCTGTAGCATGGATATAGCAGACAAATAATTTTTTGTTTAATCACGTGATTTGAACTTCAAGTTAGGTGAATGACAGACTATATACTTTTCATATTAAACAACAGGAACCTGTAAATTTTCATTTTTAAATCTTTTTATTAATACATTGAAATTACGGAAGATGTCATTATGAGATAAGGAAAGTTAAATTCTAGATTTTATGAAAATTGATTTAATTATTTGAAACATGATTTACTCGAATCATTAGAAATTAAATTTATACGTTACATATTTCACTAATAGCTGAGTGGAATATTTTTGAGAGGTTATAGTAGTGCTACTCAAACCAACCGAAATTGTTACATATAGTTAATTATTCAGAAAGTAAGCTCAGGCTCACTCATTTTTAAGTAAAATTTGGCTAGATATTTCTAATAGAAATGACCATATTTTAACGGTGAAAAGTACTTATTATACCAAGTACTTATGTACATATTTTTCAAGAATTTAAATTAATCAAAATTATATTAAAGGAAAAAGATGTTTTGTAAATAGCACAATAACTAAATACTGAAGGAATAGATTTTTATTTTGGTCAAGACTATTTTTTTTTAATTGGAATGAATGAAGGTTGATTCGAATTAAATTTTTAAATTTTGGGTATAAATGCACAAACAGTGCTATCTTTGTTTAATCTGTTCACAGGTGTAGCAGTGATGTATAAAGGTCAAAGTCGAGCCATAAGGTAAGAAACTTTAGGGATTGTGTTACAGTAATAAATTGTATAGCGGTAATTGAATAAAGGTTTCCGCATTCGCCTTGTACAAGGGACTTAAGTAAGGTCTTCTTCGTATAGAAAAATTCGGTGGCGCCATATTCTTTACATTTTTGGTCGCAGTCCAACCCCGAACCACAGCTCATGTTCTACCCAGAGCAAATAGTTCGACTAGCCGCTTAGCCTTTTGAGGTTTCCTCATCTACGAGCCATTTTCCATCGAAACTTGCCGTGGGCTCTATACACTTACTGGAAATCCTCGTAAAATTTTCTTGTGCCTTTCAGCTGGTCACATAGAAAAAAAACTAATAGGAAAAATCCCTTAATATAATAAAAGAAAAGGTTATAATGTTCCGAATATTGCTGATACCTCTACTAAGCGGGAAATTTTGTCACGCTTTTCCTTGCAAAAAGCCAGTGGTATAGCAACTATGAAGTAAAGAACATGTCTTCCGCGATTAACACGTTGAAATGCGACCTTCGGAAAGCCTTTTTAAAATATTTCTATTGAAGTCCTCGTCAACGATGTTATAAATTCGACGATATGCACAACTTCCCTCATACCATCTTTGCTGATATTTAGTCTACAGTAATCGTTGTTGTTATTTAAATTATGAACCACTTGTAACTCTATACTAACTTAAAAATTATGCTGAAGCGACTACTGTAAACTGAGAGATACTGCGATATGATGGATCCAATGATCTTAATTACAAACTCGGATATTGATAATTTGACGTAAATTCCAGTTCGACTATTGCCAACACTACAGCTATTCGTGTAGGTGCCTTGTTTTTGTAATACTTCTATCACAAGAGAACGCTTATAAACAAGATAAATTGTAGTCTACTAACATATTTTTGTTGTTATTATGAATGATTACCGCAGTTTTCGGTTAAAATTTTATATAAAGGTATATTCCTTATTCAAGTGTACCTATGATTTATTTGAAATTTAACATATAATTATTTTTTCATTCTGAAATAATATTGCATAACTTAACAATCTTAGCCTGTGTGCTTTATGTGCGTATAATCGATACTAAAGTTCCTACACGCTCTTCAATAACGCTGTCTTGCTTATATTAAATCTTTAAGTCTAGTGGCGCTTAACATTTCTGTATTTATAAAAACCGCCCTGTTAGTCTCATCCCGCTGAAGTTAGAGTTCAGAGTTAGTGCGGAAGTCTCCAGAAGTATTTAATTCTAATACGGAAAAACTACATCTATGTTTAATCTTCTGAGGGAAATTAAGGTGGTTCTATATTTATCTCGTAAGACCCTAATCAATATCTTTATATAAACAACTTCGCACTATAACATCTACAGAAATCGAAACAACTAAACGAATGAAATATAAAGATACGAAACACCTTATAAACAATACTGATCACAGCATCGCACGCATATTTGACATTATTAGTTATTTAAGTTCTTTTACGGTTCTTTTGAAATGCCTTATGCAACGCCTATGGTTACAAAAGGTGGATCGGGATGAAGAATTGCTCATAGACATTCTTCGAAAAAGGCAGCAAATACAAGCAGAACTGCCACTTCTTGAGCATATGACAATGCCGGGTTGTATTTTGAAAATTGGCGATACCCAAGCTTGCTTAATTGGTTTTTCCGACGCCAGTTCCGCAGCGATGACCGCTGTCGTGTACTGAGAGTAGAGCTGGCGGAAACATCTTTGTACATTTGATAACTTCTAAAGCGCACGTTGGTCCTATAAAGATACAAACAATGCATCGTCTTGAATTAGGAGCAGCATATGTTTTGACTAAGTTATTGAAACATGCTGCATTAGCTTTTGACACTCAAAATTACTAGAACCCATATGTTTTAGTGATTCTACGAACACATTGACGTAGATTCGTAAGCCTCCTTATCAGCTAAGAATTATTTTTGCGAACCGAGTTGTTCAAATTCATGATTATCAACCCACAGCGAGATGGAGTACGTTCTTAACTCTGAGAATGCTGCCGATCCAGCAAGCCGAGTATTGAAACCTTTCGAACTATTGTATTGTACGGGGTTCTGATTTTTTATACTGCGATTATTCTGATTGGCCAAGTGATAAATATACACGTAATATTATTGTACATGGCATTACACCTGTTAAATACGATTTAGTTTCTACTCTTGATGTAGAACAATATTTGTCTGTTCTACAAGTATTCAAATTTGATTAAAGTTCAAAGAATTTTTGCATATATTAAGAGGTTTATTTTTAACTGTCTTGCACGTCAACGTAATCTTCCAAGAACTACTGGTCCATTGACTGTATCTGAGTATCATGATGCTCTTATACTTGGAATCAGAATCACTCAGTACGAACATATCTATTACAAAATTGTATTATTAGAAAAGAGGCGACCTTACACAAAGATGTATCGTCCGTTATCGCCTTTTATCTCTTCCATGGGAATAATCATGGCGGGGGACCGTCTGAGCCATTCCGGCTTTCCCGTAATTAACAAACTTCCCTACCTTATTCTAAACAATAGTAGGTTAGCGGTATTAATATGTGATTACTATCACATATATTCAAGCCATGAGTGTCCTTGGTTAACTCAGTCACTGCTTACCCGTACGTTTTGGATTCCACGTACGCGTCAACAAATAAGAAGTAGAATATTTTGCTGCCCGACTTGTTATCGCTTTCAGGGCGAACCTGTTCAGCCCCTATGGCAGACTTCCCACATTATCGAGTCAAACCTGGAATATGCTTTACACAAACCGGCTTGGATTTTGCCGGTTTCTTTATGATTACGGTATCTTCGTTGCGTTCAACAAATCTTCAAAAGTCATATATTGCCTTATTTATTTGCATGGTATCACGAACCATTCACATTGACGTTGTTATCGCCTTAATTACAGAAGCCTGTCTTTCTGCGTTAGATAGGTTTATAGTTAGACGCGGTTTATCCACTAACATATACTACCATCAAAACCGAAACTTGCGTTGTGCTGCCAGAGTGATTTCGGAAATATACAACTACATCGACCCATCTCAACCCGATAATGCGCACTACTTAGCTTGTCGGGGAATAGATTGGCGCTTCAAACGCCCACCCCCTCTCCTATGCACCCCATTTTAGCGGTATATGGAAAACCGGCGTCAAAGGTGCTAAGTTTCATTTAAAACAAATAGTGGGTAGAACGACACTGTAAGCATTTAGCACGGTTATGGCACGCATCGAAAAAATCCTAAATTCCCGCCCATTTTGCACCCTTACAACAGCGCCTAATAAAGAAACGAATGCCTTGACCCCGGGTTATTTTCTGACTTGCGGGGTCTCTACTTACGCGGTGCAGGGATTAATATGTTATAAAATGGAAGAGTTAAGGTGCAGAAGTTTTCCAGAATTTTACGAAAGATATGTAGCTCTTATAAAAGACATAAGTGTAAATACGACGGATAAAGAACGGGATCAAATGTTATCGGAAAGTGAGATTTGTGCCAGCAATTATTTGTTTAATGATAGCAATGCAAATTACTTGACAGTGTTGGAAACGATTATATGTTACCTTATGCAGTACTAAGAAGATGTGCATGTGGGACAATCTCCCACACAAATGTTTAGAGATTTAGCTATCCCCGATTCACCCCATTCGGGTTAGTAGATGTTAGTTAAAGATATATGTATATATCTAATAAACTATAATGTTTCTTGATATTTTTGTTACGGTATTCCGTGGAGACCAGAAAGAACGCAGTAGAGTAAGTAAAGAAAATCGTCCACCCCGAAAACCGCTACAAAAAATGGGGTAGAGTAGAATAGAAATCAAAAAAATTAGATTGCGGGCTAGCTCAAAACGTCGAAGAGTAGGGTGGGTCATACAAAAAGGAAAATTGGAAACCTCAGTGGATTTATTACAAATTTTTAGCACCACATTTCAAAGGCTTTTACCTTGTCCTTGTTCGCTTCTTCTACTGCCTAGGCTTCACAGCCGTACAGTGCTGTGCTCCACACATATATTTTAAGCAATCCTTTCCTTGTTTCTAAGTTTGTTATCTTTGAACACAGTAGTTGCTTTTTTTTGTTAAATGTAGCACGACCATGTGCTAATCTTTATTTTATATCTTTTGTGCTTTTACTATTTTGCGTTATTTGGCTTCCTAGGTAGCAGAAATTCTTAACCTCTTGTACGTTTTCGCTACATATTTATATTTGTGTTGTTGATTTATATTCCCCTCCTTTGCACATTAGTACTTTAATTTTATTTTTGTTAATTTTTATACCGTATCTCTCTGTTATAACCGTTTCCATTTCACTAAAAGCAGCTTCTAACGCTTCTTTGCTAGATGCTAATACCGCTATATCATCTGCAAATCTAAGCATATCAATCTTTTGTCCCTGCATAGTAATTCTAAATGTCGTTCTGTATTTGACAGTATTCATTGCGTCTTCAATGTACAAGTTAAAAATTAATAGGGATAAGAGGCATCCCTGTCTTACCCCTTTCCGGGACTTTAACAGTATACCTTAGACTAGAACAGGGTGAAGTATAACATCTCTACATTTTCTATAATGACGTTTTCTTCCGCGTCCCTTATATTTTTGCTATATGCTTTTATATCCCTAAAATTTATTCTAATTAGTTTGTATGCTTTATCTGTCTTTCCTATTTCCATCTTAGTTTGTACCTCTTTGCACTTTTCATTAATCCATTGTTCTTTAGCTTTCCTGCATTTGTGAATAATTTCCCATTTTATGGCTTTGTTTCTCTGTTTTCCTGTTTCGTCTGATCTATTTTGTATCTTCGTCTTTCTTCTATTAAATTCAGGTTATCCTTTGTTGTCTATGGTTTCTTATTTTCTTTTTGTGTATACCCCAGAATATTTTTGGTTGCCATGTCTAAGCTGGATTTAATATTATTCCATTCTGTTTCTACTTCCTTGGTATCAGAAATTTTTCCGATATCTTTTAGCAATTTATTTGACTTTTTTTCAAATCTTTCGTGGATATCTTCATCTTGTAGTTTCTCAACGTTAAAGTGCCTCTTTTCGTTTCTTTTTTAAAATTTTTAAATTAAAGAGTGGTCTTCATAATTACTATGTTGTGGTCAGTGCCTATATCTGCTTCTGGATATCTTCTATAGTCTTTTACTTGATTTCTAAACTGTTGTCTAACAAAAATGTAATCTTTTTCTCTTGGCATCTTCCACGTATATCGTCGTCTACTATGATTTTGAAATAATGTGTTTGTGATGATTAAATTGTTTTTGTCGCAAAATTCTACCATCCTATTTCCCCTGTCGTTTTTCGTGCCTAAACCAAATAAACCTATTACCGCTCTTTGCCTACCCTCACCTACCACTGCATTAAAATACCCCGTAATTATTAAATTTTTATGTCCTTTTACGTATTTTAGTAGGTCTTCGATATTTTTGTAGATAGTTTCTACCTCTTCTTCACTGTAGCTAGAGGTGGGCATGTATACTTGTATTATTACTGTATTTACCGCTTTAGATTCTAATCTAAGCATAAGTACTCTTTTGCTCTTTTGTAAGTAGTTTTCCACACAGTGTTCCATGTCTTTTCGCATAATTATCCCCACACCCGAATTTCCTTCCTCTGCTCCTGTATGAAATACCCTGAAGTCTCCATTCCTAAAATCCACCGCCTCTAACCACCAAACTTCGTTGATCCCTACTATGTCTAGTGCTAACCTATCCATTTCAATTTTCAAGTTCTCTAGGTTACCTACTTGCTTCATACTTCTAACATTCCACGCTCCGACTCGCAAAATGTTCCCGACTCTTATTCTGAACTTTCCGATCGCATCCTTCGCAGTAGTCCCCTCCCGGAGATCCGAATGGGGAACTATTTTAACTCTGGAATTTTTTACCCCAGAGAATGACATCATGTTTATTACAATTTAAGTACGCGGTGTACGTCGGAGGTAATGTGGTGGTTTCCCGTTGTTTTCCACATCGCAGTAGTGTACATTAGAGTGCCATACCGACCTCTATGGTCTCTGCTATTTTTAAGTACCAAAAAAGCTGCAGCCCTCTTTTGGGGACCTGTCTTAGTCTGGTTCCTCTCTGAAGATCCCACCAATTTGGTAAAACCTTTGGTTCGGCTCTTTAGCTTACTGAAACACGGAAGCCGTTCCAACTGTTCTAGTAATCTATAACTTCGTCAAGGTGCAGGTCTATGGGAACAGATAATCAACCCATTAAAAGTATTTAAATGATGCGAGAAGTTTTAATCTTTCAAAGAAAACTATAAAGTATTTGCTGCAGCTGTTAAAACGTGTCTCAACGATTCTAACGTACCTATGAGAAGTGGTTTTAGCGATAAGCAAATGCTTGTTTCTTTCCACGAACGAAGCGAAATTTCGTTACTTGTTCAAGGCAAAGCAACTTTATAAAATAAACACTTAAGAAAATTGTACAGAAAGGTTTTATATAAGTATTTATTTTAATTGGTGGCGCTTAATTAAGATAGTTGGAAATTCATGCAGAACTCAATCGATTTTTAAATTTTAAATCAAATTTAACGTAACAGGTTTGTTTTACTTATTTGTAATATCAACGCCAGCAAAAGTGTCATTAACAAATTTTACTATCTTTATTAAGTTTTTATTGTTTGTTAGTACTACATTAAAGTAAGGGGTCAGATGGTAGAAAGATGGGGTATTTGAGAAAAGATATCCCTTTATGGTTTGTGTGATTCCAGATGTTTGACAGTTACTTATAACAATTGACTCGATGGTAGAGTGAATAGAGCTGAGCTTTGGATGCAGGTAGGCTGGGTTTGAACCCCGCTTTAATAAAAAATTTTCTTTAAGGACTGTGTGACGTAGTAAATAGTAAATAGTAAATATATATGAAGTAAGTAAAAACTGCAACGTGAGAAAGAACCGGTGGATTGCCAAAGTGACAGCTATGAAGTACGGAAGAGGTTTGAGTAAGACGGTGGAGGTTGAGGGAGCACGGAGGAGGTTGAAGGAAGATGGAGGAGGTTGGAGAAGGACAAGAAGGAAGACAGATAGTGGAAGTTGGAGAAGGACGAATGAGTACGGAGGTTAGAGGAAAATAAAAGAGGTTGGAGGAGAACGGAGGAGGTTGGAAGAGAAAAGATGAGTACGGAGGAATACGGAGGACAGAAAAGGTGGCTCTGGAGGTGACGCTGCACCAGAACTGGCGTATTCCTTTTACTCACGCGTCTATAATTGAGTGCTTTATACTGACCTCTAATAAACAAAACGACAATGTGTCATATATAAATAGAGCGCACATGAAAGAAATAATGAAATTAAAAAAAATTTTAGTGTTTATTGTTGACCATTACAGCTTCTTACCAAGTTGGATTGCCCACTTTAAATTACACGTAGCATGCAAAATTTTAAAACACAAACATTGAAATTTTGGCACTTATCGAACGAACGGAGATCAAACGATTCGGATATTTATTTCTTGAACATTATTAAACATGGAACATTCTAGTTTCTTAAGTATCATTAAGATGCAGTTAAATAAACAGTTTTTGGGGCATGTTAATTCAGTACAAGGCAACTGGTTTATTCTCGCTAGACTCGCTAGTTCATTTGCACCAGAGTAGTATTCTAGTACCACGTACTGTCAGTCTCATCCCGACTCGGCCGATTAAGCACTTAATACATCACCAGCCTAAGAAACTCCCCACTATTTGCAATTAGTAATAATTTTTCCGTGACATACCGTATAAGTACCTTGACGGATAAAAACGAAATTTTTTTTGAAAGTTATATATGCCATGTAAGGCTCAGACCATCATAAATTAAATTTCGAGGTGGAGGAGGGGGGACAGAGCAATATATACTAACCAAAATTACACAGAGCTTGAAATAGCTTAAGAAAATCGGTATTGAACCTACCACAGATTCTTAAAAAATGTTCAAATTTATTTCATTATCGCCGAATATGTATATGAAATATGTACAATTGTCGATATCGATATCATGTGGTAAACTAAAAATTACACAAGTTTAACGTTCGAGGGAATTTTTATATGTAGGTCAGCCAGGTCAAATTCTATATCTTTAGTAATTGGGAGAAAATACTTGTTTTAAATGGGAGTTAGTCAAAAGGTCTAGAAGCAGGTAAATTTAATTCTAATGATACGTTTATGCTAAAGAGAGTTATTTGTAGTTGACTATATTATTTTATTTAAAATATTTTACCGATATTCTGATTTTAGTATATTATATCGTGTGAAATGTAAACAAGACTTTTTCTCTTTTCAAGTAATTAAAAATAATAATTTATGTTCAGATAACACTTAAATGTTGTACGTCGTAGCTCATAACCCCAAACATTCAGATAAGATCTGTTTTTAAAACTCAGCGGTTAATTAGTATATCTTTCAGAACTTAATGAATATTCTTCATACAAGACTACAAATTTGATTCATTGCCACTTAAGCTTGAATTATGCTTAACATTTTCCTTTTGTGAACGCAAAAAATTACCTTGGAGAATGCTATGTAGTTGCAATAAAATTCATTTCCATGTAATCTTACGGTATTGCTGAAACTCCAGAATATGTTTACTCAAACCATTTTATAATAACAATAATTCTAATACGTAATAACTAGTTTTCAAGATCTACTGAAAACTGTCGTTTTATAAACACACCATCTTAATAACCGATTAAAGAAAGTATAATTGTTAAAGTCGTATAAATGATCAAATTCCAATAATCAAGAGTAGCCATAATCGAGAAGTTTCAACATTATTAATTTGAACATCAATCGCCAATGTGCAAGGGACAGCTATTTACATAGAAATGCATCTGAAACGTGATATGGAGTGCGTAGTCTATTTATAAATAACTTCAAGACTTTCTCATTAGAAACTTTAATTTAAAAATTTATTATACAGCTACAACTACATATTTTACTTCACATAGAATTCCAACCTGAAGTTGAAGAACACCAAATATTTAGTGCAATAAATGTTATTTTAGAGTCACAGTATTGAGTTAACTATTCACGCAGTCGGCGCCAAGCAGCCCGCAGAGTCTACGACAGAGGCGGGCGCCACGCTTGAGAGTCGTTTAGAGGTCTAAAAGACCATAATCCGCTATATAGGGGTCCTCTGGTTCTATTAACCGATAATTTTAGGGAAACGGTTTACGGTTGTGCTTTGGGTAGCATTATTTACCCATTTTTCGGAATCAGTTGTAGAACTGTGTATATTTAAAAGACAAAGTCATTATCATTAGGTCTTCAGTCCTGGAACTGGTTAGACGCGTACACTCATTGTTTCCTATTCTGAACTAACCTACACATTTCCTTGAAATTTGCACAGTCTGCATCTATCTCTATCTGCGTGCGAAAGTCTGATCTCGGTCTACCTCTACTTCTTTTTTCCTATCTTTGCTTGTAATATATCCCGTACTATTCCCCAAAAATGCCTTAGAACGTATCCTGCCCTTCTATTTCTCTTATTTTTTTCTGTTCCACAGATATCTTTATTTCTCTACTATTTCCATAACCTATTTGTTATTAACCTTGTCTCTCTATGATATCAGCTTTATACATCTGAAGCACAACATTCCAGAAGGTTTCTATCTCTTTCGGTCTGCTTTTCCTACTGCCTCTATTTCATAGACGTATTGTACTGTACTTCACAAATATGCTTTGAACTATTTTTTTCTTGTCTCTATGTTTGTTGTCTTTGAACATAGTCGCTGTTCTTTCTTGTTAAGGCAGTTCGGTCACTTTCTATTGTTATACAATTATATAACCTATCTCCCCCATATTCAATGGTATGTGAAGGGAAGTAAGCAGCCTTTAACTGCCAAGTTCTCCCAACACTTGAACATTTGTCCAATATATCATTTTGCACAATCAACATTAGTTGAAAATATTTCACAATCAACACCTGTAGTTGTTTATAATAATCATCAGATATAAGTGTACTTATTTTTTCGTCATTAGGTTTTCCGTCTTGAAACTGGTTGGACGCGTCCCTCCACTTATTTATGTTCTGATCTAGCTTACACAGTTCCCTAAAATTTCCACAACAGTATATATACACGTCGGTTCCTCTTCTAATGTTTTCTAATTATGTGCCCTATTTCACCGAGATTCAGTGGTATGTAAAGGAGAAGGCGGCTCCGTTGCGTAGTTGGTATGTGTGTGAGTACTACCCACAAGGTCCCGGGTTTGAATCCCAACACGGTCCGCTTGAAGAATGTTAAGCGGGCATTTTCACAAAAATACACTCTCGTTCGGATGAGAAGTAAAATGAAGGTCCCGCGTGTGAGTGTTGTCACGCACGTTAAAAATCCCTACCTTGCTTGGAACAGCAAGGGTTCGGCAAAATTCAAATTTTTCAGGTAAAAAAAAACGCTTCCTTGCCAATGTAGTACCTTCGCGTGGGGCATTGGAAAATCACATGTAAGGTATGTAAAGGGGAGGCGGCTCCGTGGCGTAGTTGGTATGCGGGTGACTACTACGTCCAAGGTCCCGGGTTCGAATCCCGACACGGTCCGCTTGAAAAATGTTACGCGAGCATTTTTCACAAAAACACGCCATCGTTCGGATGAGCGGTAAAATGCGGGTCTCGTGTGTGAGTGTTGTCACGCACGTTAAAGATCCCTACCTTGATTGAAACAGCAAACGTTGGGCAAAATTCAAAGTTTTTCAGGTAAAAAAAACTCGATTCCTGGCCAATGTAGTACCTTCGGGTGGAGCAATAGAAAATCACATGTAAGGAATGTAAAGGGGGTTAAGCAGCCTTGGCTGTCAAGGATCCTCCAAAACTTACACATTTGCGAATTAATAGTTTTCCAGTAAATCCTTTCGCACTATTAGTTCGGAATATTATAGAACCGATACCTGTAGTTGTTTAAAATAATCATCATGTTTAAGTACAGTTATTTTTTTCGTCATTAGTTTTTCCATCTTGGGACTGATTGAATGCGTATCTCTTTCGATTGCTATTCTGAACTAGCCTACACATTTCCCTGAAATTCATACATCCTACATCTTTTACTATCTGTATGCAATAGTCTAACCTAGGTCTACCTCTACTTCTCTTTTTTTCTATCTCTGATTCTAATATATTCCGCAATATTTCCTCATGTCTTAGTATGTGGCCTATCATATCTCCCCTATTTTTTACTGTTTTCTGCATATTCCTTTTTTTTCCTGCCATTTCTAGTACCTCTTTGTTCTTAACTTTCTCTGTACATGATATCTTCATCATACGTCTGTAGCACCACATTTCCAAGGCTTCTTTTACCTTTTTCTTTTCCGCTTCTCCTACTGTGCAGTCCTTACAGCCGTACAGTGTTGTGCTCCACATATATGTTTTAAGCAATCTTTTCCTTGTTCCTAGGTTTCTTGTCTTTGAACACAGTAGTTGCCTTTTCTTATTAAATGTAGCACGACCCTGTGCTAATTTTTGTCTTATATCTTTTGTGCTTTTCCCATCTAGCGTTATTTGGTTTCCTAGGTTAGCAAAAATCCTTAACCAATTGTAAGTTCTCGTTACCAATTTGTATTCTTGTTTTTGATTTATTTCCCCCTCCTTTGTATAATAGTACTTTAGTTTTATTTTTGTTAATTTTCATACCGTACCTCTCTGTCACAACTGTTTCCATTTCATTAAGCGCAGCTTCTAACTCTTTCTTGCTAGATGCTGATACCGCTATATCATCTGCAAATCTAAGCATATCAATCTTTTGCCCCTGCATAGTAATTACAAATGTCTTCCTGCATTTGACAGTATTCATTGCTTCTTAAATGTACAAGTTAAAAATTAATGGAGATAAGGCACATCCCTGTCTCACCCTTTTCCTAATATTGAGTTCTCTATGTTTCTGCCCTAATTCTATTACCGCTGTTTGCTCTTTGTATAGGCTATGTACTATCCGTCTATTCCTAACACTTATTCCAATTTTTTGAGTATTTCGAACATTTTTTTCCATTTTACATTGTCGAATGCTTTTTCCAGATCTACAAACCCTACACGCCTTCACCCTTTTCTATTGTTTTCTCCATTATCACTCTCAGAGCTAAAATAGCATCCCGTGTTCCTCTGTTTCGCCTAAACCCAGATTGGTCTTCTCCTAGTATTTCTTCAGCTCGTTTTTCCATTCGTCTTTGTACAATTGTAGTTAATATTTTTGACACGTGTGCTGTCAAACTTATTGTTCGAAAATTTTTACATCTATCCGCGCCTCTCTTTTTTAGTATAGTTACTATGATGTTACGTTTGAAATCTTTGGATATCTCGCCTGTCTCATACATATAACTTACAAGTTGGAAAAGATGTTGTGATACTGCTTGTCCAGCGGCTTCTAGAGTTTCTGCTAGCACCTTATCTGTACCCGGCCTCTTACCATTTTTCAGACTCTTTAATGCTAATTCAAACCCATCTCGAAGTATAGGATACCCAAGTCATCATTTTTACCTTCTGATTCCTCTTCTAATGCTGTTAGTTCTTCTCCTGCATATAAATTCCCTATATATTCTTGCCATCTAACCACTTTCTCTACATTTTCTATAATAACGTTCCTCTCGCGTCCCTTATATTTTTGCAATATGGTTTTATATCCGTAAAATTCATTCTAATTAGTTCATACACTTCGTCTGTCTTTCCTATTTACATCTTAGTTTGTACCTGTTTGCACTTTTCATCAATTCATTGTTCTTTAGCTTTTCTGCATTTGCGAATTATTTCAAATTGTATGGCTTTTTATCCACGTTTTACTGTTTCGTCTGATCTCTCTTTGTATTTTCATCTTTCTTCTATTACATTCAGTATATCATATGTTATCCATGGTTTCTTATTTTCTTTTTGTGTATACCCCAGAATATCTCTGACCGCCATGTCTAAGCTGGATTTAATGTTATTCCATTCTGTTTCTACTTCCTTAGTATCAGAAATTTTTTCGATATCTTTCAGCAATTCTTTTGATTTTTTCAAATCTTTCGTGTATGTCTTTATCTTTTTGTTCCTCAAAGTTAAAGTGGCTTTTTCCGTTTCTTCCTTTCAAATTTTTTAATTTAAGGACTGCCTTCATAATTGCGATGTTGTGGTCAGTGTCTATATCTGCTTCTGAATAGCTTCTATCGTCTCTTACTTGATTCCTAATCCATTGTCTAATAAGAATGTAATCTATTTGATGTCTTCCTATATCCCCTGGCATCTTCCACGTGTATTGTCTTCTAGCATGATGTTGAAATAATGTGTTTGTGACGATTGTTTTTGTCGCAAAATTCTACTAACCTATTTTCCAAGTCGATTCTCGTGCCTAAATCAAATAAATCTAGTACCGCTCCTTCCTTATCCTCACCTACCACTGCATTAAAATCCTCCGTAATTGTTAAATTTTCATGTACTTTTACGTATTCTAATATGTCTTCGATATCTTTGTAAATTGCTTCTACCTCTTCCTCACTGCGGCTAGAGGTGGGCATGTATACTTGTATTATTACTGTTTTTACCCGTTTAGATTCTAATCTAACCATTAGTACTTTTTGGTTCTTTTGTAAGTAGTTTTCTACACAGTGCCCTTTTTTCGCATCTATCCCCACACCAGAATTTCTTTCCTCTGATGCTGTATAAATTATCCTAATGCTTTCACTTCAAAAATCCCCCGCCTCTGGCCACCGAACTTCACTAATCCATACTATGTCTGGTGCTAACCTATCCATTTAAATTTTTAAGTTCTGTAGCGTACCTACTTGCTTCATACTTTTGGCATTCCACGCTCCGATTCGCAGAATGTTTCCGATTCCTTTTTTAAATTTATTTAATAGTATTATTGTTTATTTTATTTGATTATATATTGAACTGTGATAACTGAGATATCCTGCATGACTTTTTATTTTCGTTTTGTTGATGCCCCAGAATATCTCTGGCCGCCATATCTAAGCTAGAGTTAATATTATTCCATTCGGTTTCTACTTCCTTAAAATAAAAAATTTTCCCGATGTCTTTCATTAATGCGTTTGCCTTTTCCTCAAATCTTTTGTAGATACCTTTATCTTTTAGTTTCTCAAAGTCGAAGTGCCATTTTTGGTTCATTTTTTTAAATTGTAATTTAAGCACGATTTTTATAATTACTATGTTGTGGTCAGGGTATATATATGCTCCTGCGTAGCTTCTACAGGCTTTTACTTAATTTCTAAACCGTTGTCGAACAAGAATGTAATCTATTCGATATCTCCCTATATCATCTGGAATCTTTCACGTGTATCTACTTCTAGCATGATGTTGAAATAATGTGTTTGTGATGGTTAAATTGTTTTTGTCGTAAAATTCTACCAGCCTATTTCCCCTGTCATTTCTCTTGCCTAAACCAAATAAACATACTACCGCTCCTTCCCTACCCTCGCCTAACGCTGCACTAAAATTTCCTTCCTCTGATACTCTGATCCTCTGACCCTAAAGTCTCCACTCTAAAAAACTTCGCTAATCCCAACCATATCCAATGCTAACCTATTCATTTCAATTTTCAGATTCTCTAGCTTACGAACTTGCTTCATGCTTCTGAGGCATCATTTTAAAACATTTTTAGTGCTCTGTGTACTTGCAGGTAATGTGGTGGTTTCCCGTCAGTGGATGGTTTTTGTGGGTCTTGCCGCCACATTTCCTCCAGAATCCCACATTTCCTCCCACATCTGGACCAAATAGTTTTCTTCGTTTAACCAATGCATATTTCGAGATAAACCTATCTTGTTTGGTATCAATTAATATTAGATTTTTCTCAGCTACCCGAATTTCTAGGAATCTTTGAGATAGCATCATCCCCAAGAGAACTACCCTAATTTTAAGATTTTTTTACCTGTTGCGATTTCTGACCATCCTTAAACATTTTTTTAGCCATGCGATACATCAAGTTAGTCTAGAATTTTACGCAGAATCCGAATCTGCAAACAGATTTAAAATCGAAGCATCCCTGCAAAGTTATATCCCTTTAAAGCTCTCAAACCTCTAAATTTTGCTCTTTGCTCCCACATCTGAACCAAATAGTTTTCTTCGTCTAACTAATGCACCCTTCGAGATAAACCTATCATGTTTGGTATCAATTAATATTAGATTTTTCTCAGCTACCCGAATTTCTAGAAATTTTTCAGATAGCATCATCCCCCAGGGAGCTACCCTATTTTAAGATTTTTTACCGGCAGCGATTTCCGACCGTCCTTAAACATTTTTTAGTCATGCAATACATCAAATTAGCCTAGAATTTTACGCAGAATTCGAATCTATAAACAGATTTAAAATAGGACTACTCCTTACAAAGTTACACTTTAAAGCTCCCAAATCTCTTTAAAATTTTTGTTCATTTATGACATATGCTTTAACCAAACATCTCCAACAAAAATCAAAAACGCGAAAGTTTTAGAAATGAGTCCTTTATGACCCATAAGTGTTTAATATTTAAAATCATTTTTCAAACGGTGATGCACTGTTTTTTTTAGAATATTCAAAATCATAACTTTTTAAATTTTAAACAGTTATCAATGTCTGGTTTAACATTTTTTTAATTACTAAGTACGTCACAACTAATTATATGCTCAAATACTTGAAAAATACAAGTCGTTTCCTTGACGATAATGGATTGCCCAAATTACATATGAAAGCTGTATATAATTTCTTTTCTAGGACTTTCTATTAATTATGTTTGAATACAGAGCATTAAAATTGATGTATAATTGCTGGGGATTCACACAAGGTACTTTCTAGTAACCAGCATCGACTACGTATTTAGGGAAATACAAATTTTAAATAAGCACTTTATACCTTTACTAAGGGAATACCAACTTGTTGTCTACAGGATACTTACTAATAAAGCAATTTAATTTTTAATAATTTCTATGTCATATTTTCGAAAATGGCGGGTTTGAATATTTTCTTTGGAAACAATCGAAGATTGCCGAAGACACTCGAAGAGTGCACAAACGCGGTCACTAAACCAATTAGCATTAATATCAAGTATTCCGTACTTTCGTATTTGGCTCATTTCCTAGAACCAAATCTTTCGCAATGTACAATGTCCTTAAAACTATCTACATTAATATTCTTAACTACACTTCGTGAGACCCCTTTAATCTTTTTAATCGTATCTTTCTCGCTTACAATACAGTAGGACTTAGCCTTACTACCAACAACTTTTAATACTAGACCCACATTAAAGTTGTCTTTGAATTTCCCTACAACTTTTTTTGTTGACAAGTGGTATATTGTGTTTATTATCTGCGGGGTACACCACTTTAAACCTAAAAATAAAAACAAGATAGTTTAATACGTCTATTAATAATTTTTGCTAATGTTGGCGATACAAATATGTAAAAACAAACTTTGTCAAGAAATATAATGTTTTTAATAAAATACATGCATGTATTGATAACATCTATAAACCGCTGTGGTAACCAGAGTGTGGCAAATCTGAGATCGCCAAATCTCTAAACATTTGCGCAAGCAATTGCCTTGCAGTCGCATCTTTTAAGTATTGGTTGGGGTAACATTTAATAATTTCCAACACTGTCAAGTAATTTAAATTGCTGCAATCATTAGACAGAGAAATACTGGCACGGCTCTCTTCCTCTAATAACGTTTGAAACCTTTCATCCTTCGCCGTATTTCCACATACTTTTTTTTATATTACCAACAAATTTTTCGTAAAATTCTGGAAAGTTTCTACACCTTAACTCTTCCATTTTAAAACAGATTAATTCTCGCAAATTTAATAGCTTGATGCACTCGTACGCAGGTAGCACAATAACACTCCGATCTTTCATAATCTCCATATTATATAAATTCTCTTTTTCAAAATTGTTTAACAGCCATATCTAATAACTATAAGTTTTGTACGCCCGTCTTTGTGTTAAAGTTGAGAGGCGCGAATCGATCGCTTATTGGGATTTGCGTCCGAGGGTTTCGGAGTTGGGGGCCCGGACGGGTGGTGGTTAGGTGGAGAATTTTTGCGTGCTTAGGATAGGCCGGTTTTTATGGCGGAAAACCGATAACTTGCGGAGAGATAAGGATTTTCCGGGAAAAGATTAATTTGAAGCGACGTATTCGTTAACGTGTTAAAAAAGCTTGGATCCCTCAAAAATTTCCGATCTAAAAACCGAACCAGTCGTGCGACGAGGTCGGGAACTGTTCCGTTGACGTTAGTACGAGAGAGAAGAAAGATCGAGTTGGTTTGTAAAATTCGTATTCGGGCGTTAAAAAATTTCTAATATATGCCAAACAACGCTATTCGTAATCTAAAACCTCAATTATTAACAAGTTTGCAAGCTGATAGTATAGTATTTTCTTAAAACAGGTATTAAAAGTTGTATAATTTATTTCATAAACGTCAAAACCAGGTTCCGAAATCCGGCGGAAGCGAACGAATATGTACCTTCAAAATCTATGATTACACATTTCTTTTAAAATTTCTCAAAATTAAATTTACAATTCGTCTAATATCATTTAAAAGTACCGATAATTGACTACAATTATACGAAAACATCGCTTTTTAATATACACCAGCTATTTATTTGAAAAATAAATACTTTTTACATTTGACGTTTATATACGGAGTCGCCCGAACAATTACAATAGACCGTGATTTATTCCTAAGACGATGTATTTCTTATGTGACAATAGGCATAGCAAGTATACAACCAACGCGATTTCAATAAACATCTCCTCGACAGCGCAAGCACAACCTCTCTGGTTACGAATCTTAACTCCGCTGGTTCAATGCCCAGTAAAATTCATTTTTTTAATTTAATTTTATGATGCTTTTTAAAACATGCAATAACATTTATTTAACAATAAACCAACACTTTTTTTTTCATATGCTTCAGTGCGATCTACAATCTATAATTTGTGAATTACATTTACTCAAGTACCATTTCCAACCTTTACTTTTCAGATATTGTCCAACTTGCAGAAACGTATTCGCTTATATATGCGTATAAAAAAACTTTGATATTTTACGATCTAAAAACCCAAACGCACACAGCTGAAACCGATACATTTGCGTTGATGAACAGACGATTGAGTTGGTTTCAAAAATTGGTATACAATCCTTAACATATTTCTAATGTGTACCAAAAAATATTGCATCTACCATAAATTCTACATCTTTATTTAAAACTTTTGCTGCGGTTTGTGTAATTTATTTGAGAAATGTCAAAAGCAGGTTACGTACCGCGGTGGTGGCACTCTATAGACGATTATTTTGGCGCATTTTAGTATTAACACTATCCCAATAGATAGCGCCCACAATTTCGACTGCAATTATGATTGTCATTTATTTGACATTAATTTGACGTTTAGAATTATTGTTTATCTAACCGTAGCGCTATTCAAAGATTGTTTAATTTGATTTGCTGCATTTCCAAAAATTTATTATGAATTGTGATATTAATATTCGACTTCTTCAATATATCCACGTATGTGATTAAAAAAAACCATTAGTTTTACTTAAGATTACATTACTATTCTTTTTATAGGTACTTATTTCACCGTCAATGTTGTTATTACATACCTACCGATATTGCATGGGCAAATAATTTATTGTAAAACTGAAACTTACGAGAAACTGATATCTTAAAGTTAGAGCTTGGTGTTTGTTTATACATTGCTGTATTTAGAGGAGATTCATATTTATTAGTTTTTGTAACAAATGGTAAAATAATGGGTTACATATTTGTATCCGAATCGTGGATTATGGATGTTTTCTCTACTATGTGAGAGGTTGCGGAAATAAGAATGCCACTAGGCATAGATTTTCAAATCCTTATAAGAATAAAATTAGGTTTCCATGATTTTTTTTTAAATTTGTATGCCAATGGTCCGCGTTTTGTTGTATTTCTCAATTGTACCTGAAATCAGTTTTCTTCTTCCTGTAATATGCAATAAGCCAATAATATATTTTGGTAAAATGTTTATTTCATTTCATAAAATGCATGTATGATGTACAAACTTATATTTTCAGTTTTATTAATTTGACTTATGTACATACATAACATAGATTAGTAAGTAGATATAGATATGCAACTCCCTATATTATTGCAAAACCATAATAAGCGCCACTCGCGATGCGAGTATGAACTATCTTCATTGGCGACAAATTTAAATTTTGAATTTTTCTGGAATTTTAGGAATACCGGTTTGTGAAAAGCATTGTGAATATTTCAAGGACGTTTTGTTATGTAATTACGTTAATGATACAGAAAACAAACTTCTAAATAAAACAAAATTTATTGTTAAGTGAAATCATTCGTAAACATTTCAAAAATTGTAGCAACAGTATTATAAAATGAGACAGAAATTGATAATTTACAATATGTCCTTGAAATCCCCACAAGTGCCTTTCATAATTTTATTATTCACAACAATAAACATTTTTAATTTATTTATTTAAGAATGAATGAGCAACCCCAATTTTTACAAAAAAAAATTAAAATGCATGTTACATGTTTACATATCTGATAGGTCATACAGTACAATGGATAATTCAAAAAACATTCTAATCAACAATACTAACACAAAAGTAAAAGCAATGATCACTTTAGGTACCTTGAAGGTATAACGTAGGAACAGCATTGTATTTTAAATTAGTACGATTTCTATTAGCCACAAACTTAGCATCGTCTGCAAAATGGATATCGCATACTCTAAATGCCTGTCTGCTATGCCTATCATCAAAATTTATTAAATCTTTACGACCAACTGCTGCGCACCATCAACGACGAATCTATAAACACAAGAATGTTATAATAAAAGGGTATCCTGTATCAAAAAACCATAAATTAATATGATAATTTTAAAAATACTGAAATAGTTTAGCATTTAGTTAAAATTAATAAACATTTAAAAATGTTTGAAGAACTTACCTCAGGATTCTTTGGTAAACAAAGAGTTTTTACAATAACAATAGTTTACAACCAGCAATGGAACACCTTAACCCCATTACTTAAAATTGAATCCTAAGCTCAAAGCACAAACAAATAAATACCACAGATGAACACAAATTCTAAATATTTGACAAAATAAATATTCAAATGGAAATGAAGTTTGTGAAACGTATGACACATTTGCCGGTAAAGTAGTATTTTTCCTTAACCTCTTTATTATAATTAGCGACGACAACGCTTCGGTGTTGCGAGTACCTACTAAAACACGGAACTGTCAAATGCCAGGAGTGCGCCTGCCCTGATACATAATGTATGTATGTAATTCATTTGAGTGAAATATGGAAATATCAATTTTTGCATCTATAACCTTTCAAATACATTTGCAATGCATTCTTCGATGTAAATCATAGCAGGGTTTTTAACCTTTTAAATATAGTGAAGATGCTAACCAAACCTATAATTTCATAGGAAGTATTAACACTATCCTCCAAAACGGCGGACAAAGACGGCAACAGCTTATAAACAGGAAGCGGCGCATATATACTAACTCATCTAACCTATGTTACGACCTTGAAGCACGAGTACGCACTATCTGAAACTCTGTTAACACAGTTAATTTGCAAATTTCTACAATTAAAGCTTCTAAATTACATAATAATTCTTTATAGTACTGATAATTATTAATTCTGATTATAAAAAAGTATCACACATTAATACACGCGGTCTATTTTAAACACAAAAAGTTAAAAATTTTATTTGACGTTTATTACCGAATACATCTGAAAAATTTCAAGTCTACGTAAATAATTTAGAAAACGCTATATATCTTTTGAGGCTTCGACTATTACACGTATACAAGCAAAAGATTTTCTACAAAATAAGGTTCGATAGCGTAAGGCTAACACCTCCGTCTACCCGCACTTTGTATATAGTTTTTTAGTTTTTACTGTATATAGTTTAAGGTAGTATTAAGGTTAAAATTGAGCTCAAAATAGGTTTTTTCACTGCTTTTCCTATTGTACAACACACAACAATGGTATAAAAAGCAAATAAAATAGAAAAAATCGTTAATTACTTTAAACAGTTAGGTAAATATTTTAGTACAGTTACCGAATATTGTCATTTACATTACTTGAAGCTAAACGTCGCATCGTAGGTACTATTAAGAAACTGATCTTGATCCTGATCAACTCCCCGAAGTGACTTCGACAGTCTACTAGCGCAAAGTCATCTTGATCCTATCGGCTCCCGCAGTGATTTCGACAGTCTACTAGGACACAAAGGTCTTAATCCGATCGACTTCCCAAAATGATTTCGACAGTATACTATGGCGAAGCGATCTTGATCCAATCGACTACCACTAATTGATTTTTACAAAGTCTTCTATGACAAAGTGATCTTGATCCAATCGACTCCTCCGAGGTACTTTCGGCAAGTCACTAGGACGAAGTGATCTTGATCCGATTGATTCTCCGAAATCATTTCGACAAAGTCACTAGAGCGAAGTGGTCTTGATCCGATCGACTCCGCAAGTTATTTCAACAAAGTCTACTACGACGAAGTGATCTTGATCCGATTGACTCCTGGAAGTGATTTCGACAAAGACTACTAGAATGGAGTGGTCTTGATCCGATCGACTCCCCGAAGTGATTTCGACAAAGACTACTAAGGTGAAGTGATCTTATTTCGATCGACTCCCCGAAGTGAATTTGACAAAGACTACTAGGCCAAAGTGATCTTGATCCGATCGACTCCCGAAGTGATTTCGACAAAGACTACTAAGTCAAAGTGATCTTGGATCCGATCGACTCTCCAAGTGATTTCGACAAAGACTACTAGGGCGAAGTGGTCTTGATCGGATCGACTCCTGAAGTGATTTGGACAAAACTACTAGAACGGAGTGGTCTTGATCCAATCAGCTCCACGAAATGATTTCAACAAAGTCTACTGGGGCGAAATGATCTTGGTCCGGTCGACTCCCCAAAGTGATTTCGATAAAGTCTACTAGGGCGAAGTGCTCTTGATCCGGTCGACTCCTTGAATTGATTTCGACAAAGTCTACTAGGGCAAAATGATCTTCATCCGATCGACTCCCGAAGCAATTTCGACAAAGTCTACTAACACAAAGTGTTCTTGATCCGGTCGGCTCCCCGAAGTGATTTCGACAAAATCTACTACAGCGAAGTGGTCTTGATCCGATCGACTTCCCGAAGTGATTTCGACAAAGTCTACTAAAGCGAAGTGATCTTGATCTGATCTACTCATGAAGTGATTTCGACAAGTTTACTACAGCGAAATGATCTTGGCCTGATTGACTCCCAAAGAGTTTTTGACAAAGTATACTAGAGCGAAGTGGTCTTGATCCGATTGTTCCACGAGGTGATTTCGACAAAGTCTACTAGAGCATCTTCATCCTATCGTCTCCCTGAAGTGATTTCAACAAAGTCTACTAGGGCGAAGTGATCTTGATCCGATCAACTCCATGGGGTGATTTCGACAAAGTCTACTAGAGCAAAATTATCTTGATTCGATCGACTCCCGGTGTGATTTCGGCAAAGTCTACTTGAGCGAGGTGATCTTGATCCGGTTGACTCCCAGAAGTGATTTCGACAAAGTCTGCTAGGGTGGGGTGTAGAGAGCGCGAAGTGTAGAAAAGGCGTGGCGTAGAGACGACGGGTCGTAAAGAGGGCGGGGCGTACAGAGAGCGGGCGTACATAGAACGGGTTGTAGAAAGGTCGGGTCGTAGATAGGACGGGGCGTAAATAGGGCGGGGCGTAGATAGGACGGGGCGTAAATAAGGCGGGGCGTAGAGAGTGCGAAGCGTAGAGAGTGCGTGACGTAGAGAGTGCGTGGCGTAGACAGGGTAGAGCGTAGAGAGGGCGGGGCGTAGAGAGGGCGGGGCGTAGAGAGGGCGGTGCGTAGAGGGTGCAGGGTGTAGAGGGGGCGGAGCGTAGAAAGCGGGGCGTAGAGATAGCGGGGCGTAGAGAGAGCGGGGCGTAGAGAGGGCGGTGCGCAAAAATGGTAGGGAGTAAAGATGGTGGGGCGTAAAGAGAGTGGCCCACAAAGCGAGTAGAGGCGTTCAAAGTAGTCCCGTAGGGACTACAAACCGCTTCTAGTACTTCTATTAAAGGCTGTGCTCAACTGCAATTTGAAATCTTGATCTAATTGTATGTCAACAACGTCGTTTCCAGTAGTCAAACCATTTAATCTGACTTGTTTTGAGTCTTGAGCAAATTGGTGAATTTGAAATTCCACTTGAAAAATACACAATTTCTTCCAATCGAAGTATGAGAATGTTATCGTAGAATTTGCACACATACCACTACAGCAAATAACTTGGATGACAGGTTGAAGACCACCATATAAATCAAAACTAACTTCTATTATATGGTGGTGAGAATTTGGAAGAAATTCGCCTAACCTATAGGTTGTCTTAGCAACTAGTTGGTTTATATTTAATTGTGGTACTCGCACATCACTTGTAACGTTAAAACAAGAAAAATCCATATTTAACTTGTAATTTTAATCAAACTCGACGATACTTTGACGACTAATGCACTGGAACATGCCGCCATCGCCTATTATGCCGATGGTCGAGCGTGCACAGCTCTTATTATGTTAATTGGCGTTATATGCAAGTCTTGACTGGAAAAGTGACGCGTATAATTGTTTTATAGTGGGTTTTACATGTATGTAATTAACCATCAACACCATTTTTAGAATTATTATACAAAATTACTCTTAGCAGTATTTTTAATATAACTCCGTCGTGTAAGATAGTTATTACGACTACTCTGCGGTCAGACAGGCCCAACCCCACCTGCTGGTAGTCGGAGCTACACAAATTCACATCGATTCATCAACTTAATTGCACTGTTTCTCGGTTCAACCAGCTATGGTACCACTGTAATGATAAAACTTAGTCATAACATCCATTTTAAGTTTCAAAGACAATTTATTTAAAATTGGTTGTTGCGTATAACTTTTGTGATATTGCAATAAATATTAAACTATTTCTTTATTTGCATAATCGGATGTAGGTCTAGTTGTGGGGTGCATTAATGGCAAAATTTCTTGAATCTATCTCCATCAGAATAGGGTGAAATTGCCGCATAGGGATAAATTGCCCCATATGGTGAAATTGCCCCATAGGGTGAAATTGCCCCATACGGTGAAATTGCCCCATAGGATAAAATTGCCCCATAAGGTAAAAGTGTCTCCAACATAAGATCATTGATTCTTTTTACTTATGTCAAACTTACGCTAGGACCTTAAAACATAGACTCTGAGATGAGGCCAATGTAATCGCATTATGGAAACAGGGTCACACAAACTTTCGTCATATCTTTCTTGATCATATAAGTGGTGACATGTCATATCCAAAATTTAAACAAATGTGCTTGCAGTGTTGGGGTGGGGGTGACTCGAAACATAGTTTTATTACTATTGTAAAAGATTTTGATTTGGATAAGGGGGCGATATAGTAAAAATTTCGAGGAGTATATAAATATAGAAGAAAGCGTTCAATGGTTTGCCCCAATCCGAAGTTTCATGATGACGAACGTTAAAGATTTTATTGTAAATAAACGTAAGCTTCATTTTACACAGGATTCCGTACGAAAGAAGTTTGCGGGATAGAAAAAAAGGAGGCACTACATCTCTGCAAAAATTCAAAGAGGTGCACAAACAATTGATCGATCCCTTGCAAAGTCCCAAGGAATAGCGGAAAGCATGTCAAAAACTATAAAGGAGGTTGAAGTTGAAAACAGAGGCGAGCTTTTTAAAAAAAGATCAAGTTACCAGTTGACGATGAGCCTGTACACCTTTATTATACGGACGTGTTAGGTCGAGACGAATACGAAAATATATACAAGTCGGTTTATGGAGTAAAGTATAACCGCCAATTGATACGCATAGTTTGGGAAAAGTGTGTAGGAAATTGATTCAGAAAACAGTGACACAACCTAAAATAATAACGTTTATCCGGAGGCTAGAGGTGTAACAAGAGTTATAATTATTTTTAAAGTCCTTAGCATTTTCTTAAGGAGTGTAATTGATTAATTCATAGAATACATTCCCTACCTGTTGCTTTGTGCGTGTACACAAATTGGGTACAATCGGTACATATCCGAATAGGAGTAGCTTATATATAAAAGGACTGTTCGCGTAGAAGTTATTATTTGTTAATTGTACAGTTTAAAGAGGCGATATAACAAATATGTATAAAGACTTTGGGGAGGTTATTCGAAAATTTCGCAATGCTCTACGAGTAAAAAAGCAGAATGTGGGCAACGTTTTTCGATAGAAGGAGAAAAATGTCTTATGTGTCAGTCATACGAGGAAGCAATACAGCACTGTACTGCTGTGTTAGTAGTGCCAGAGGATTTGGATGATTTTATGGAAATAATCGAGGAGATGCGGTTTATAAAACTGTTGGCAGATATTCAAATGGAATATATACTAAATTGTAAGTTTTATAGTAAAAATTTAACCACCTCAACTATTATCATAAGAAATGGATGATGTGAATTTAGAAATTATTTTTGTATATATTAGCTTGTTTATGTTATAAAATATAAAGTATACATTGGTATTTTTTAATTTTTCAAAATGTCCACGCAACTGAAATGGGTATCTAAGTTCTTATGAAAAGAATTATAACAAAGAGCGCTACATTTAATTTTAAAAGAAATGAGTACAACTGCGTGTTTGAAACATACCTTTTAGTTTAAAATTTTTTTGTTCAACTTCGATGATATTACATAAACCAAGATTCCGCTACTGCTTCCGAGTAACGGGCGTATTGTATTTTTATTCCTTCCTAACAATACCATTATATATAAATAAAACCAAAACGTTTGAAACCATATTTATATTTCAATTCAAATACTCAACAAGTACACTACACATAGAAATATATTTTTATTCATTAAAACTAATACACACACACACACAAAAGTCACTTTTTCCTCCTTTTAATTGGCAAATGTGTAGTATACATATCCAAATTTTGTACACGATTTTTGTTTGATTTGAGTTTCGTATAGAGTGTAGCTTTTGGAACATTGTAGATTTCGGATGCTTCTGAACCAGTAATCTATCCTTTGTTTATTTCGTCAAGGACTTTATTTAAATCCTCTTTAGTATACGATTTAAGTTGTCTCTTTCTTTTTCTGTCAGAAACGTCTGACTTGAAATCTATGTTTTGATCTTTCACATCAACATTATCATGTGCAGGTTTATCTTGCACTATGTTAGTATTTGCCAGAGATTCATTAGACATACCATTAAAATGTTTGTTAGTTGAATTGTTTGATAAACTTTTTTTCATCTTCTCGACAACTTGTTCTAAAATTTTCATAGCCTCCGGTCATTTTTATTACGATGTTTACATATCAAAATGCAGATGCAGACTATTCCAATTTTACAATTTTGAAAAATATGTATAAATATTTACCCCCATCTAACTTTGTTGTCGTCTATTCTATAATTCCTTTTTGTCGAAGTTTAGATATTATAGAGATAATTTCATTTAGGTTATGCATATCTCGATGGTTGTGATAATCAACAGTAACTAACAACAGCAGTCTTTCAATCAACCCATGCACATTAAAGTGAATATATGCATCATCTGAACTGTGCTCAGTACGATGTGTATTTTTTAATACAACACCCCTTTTTATATACATCGGTATTTTCGTACCCCGACTACTGCTTTCCTGTATTGAATCCTCATCTTCAGAATTTGGAGTGTAATCCATAGAACTTGATTCATTTATTATTTGCTCTGATGGTTTATGACGAGCATTTCCATTATTTTTTGCAGAGTTCATTTCCTCAATATTAAACTTTTGTTTTTGCATCTTAAAACTTTTTTCCAAACTTCTTTATCATCTTTACCATCTGAGTAGGTAGGTGTTGCTTTACATCTTAGAGTACTTCCTGTGTACATTTCCGCAGTTTTGTAAACTAGTTGTTTGCATATCAGAGATGTAACTGTCTACACTTTTATCTCTTTTACTCTGTGATCGTATGATATAGTCGCGTAATGTCGACTTTGGAATCCTGAACTTCTTACTAGCAGAGTACATTGTTGCAACACATCGTTTAACCTCATTAAGAGCTTCTTGCAAACATTCCATGGTATGCGTTTTACTAGAAATCATTTTCAAGTTACAATGCTTTACGGTTTAATATCCGAGATAAACTAAAGTAATAATATTGTAGCCAGTGAATATAAAACCGATCGAGTTTAACATAATTCGATCTATATCTGTAGTTGAAGTACAACAATTTAGAAACGTATAAGAGAATAAGCTGTAATATGCAAGATTATAGTGACAAATTTCTCTAAAATCTATGGTTTAAAATTTAAACATAGCCCCGGAATTCGACAGACATCTATTATTTGATTATTGCGCAATTTGTATTGAATTTCCTTAAACAGAAAATAGGGTGCATTTCTAGTAATCTAATTACTTGGTTCAAGATCGCATTTAATTACGCGCGTCACTTACATTCTTGAAATTCCATGTTGGTGAAACGTATGGTGTAGAAATTTTTTAATTTAAAGTAAATGCTGGGCTCCTCTCTAATTAAATGGACTCGTCCGCGCAGACGGGTGCATAGAAATAGTAATAACTATAAATATTGTATAAATATTTTTTTTTAAAATTGCTGTATTATCGAGTTAAATCCAAATAAAGATGTAGAGGTGTTTTGCTGTTAGATTTTTGAATATTAAAACACTATGTGGGTCCTTGTTAGAGCTAATTTTAAAAGACGTGATAATTAATTTCGATTTCCCAGGAAAATTCTATACTAATTTGATAGGTTACACGACGGAGTTATATTAAAAATACTGCTAAAAGTAATTTTGTATATTAATTCTAAAAATGGTGTTGGTGGTTAAATACATACAGGTAAAACTCACTACAAAACAATTATACGCGTCACTTTTCCAGTCAAGACTTGCATATAACGCCAATTAACATAATAAGGAGCTGCGCACGCTCGACCATCGGCATAAAAGGCGATGGAGGCTTGTTCCAGTGCACTAGTCAACAAAGTATCGTCGAGTTTGATTAAAATTACAAGTTAAAGATGAATTTTTCTTGTGTTAACGTTACAAGTGATGTGCGAGTACCACAATTAAATATAAACCAACTAGTTGGTAAGACAACCTATAGGTTAGGCGAATTTCTTCCAAATTTTCACCACCATATAATAGAAGTTGGTTTTGATTTATAGAAATTCGGGTAGCTGAGAAAAATTTAATATTAATTGATACCAAACAAGATAGGTTTATCTCGAAAGATGCATTGGTTAGACGAAGAGAACTATTTGGTCCAGATGTGGGAGGAAATGTCGGATTCTGGAGGAAATGTGGCGGCAGGACCCACAAAAACCATCTACTCCCGTCGCCTATCACATCGCAGTAGTGTGTTTTAGAGTGCCATACTGACACCTATGGTCTCTGCCACTATAAGTACCGGATGAGCTGCTGCTCTCTTTCGGGGATCTGTCTTAGTCTGGTTCCTCACTGAAGACCCCAGTATTTGGGTAAACCTATGGTTTGGTTCTTTAGCTCACGGAAATACGCAAGCCATTCTATAGGTTCTAGTATTTTAGAATTTCTTTAAGGTGCAGGTCCGTTCAGAATGAATTTGTATACCATTTTCCAATAAACTGTAATCGGCCATCACTAACTAATAAAATGTTAAAAACGTTACATGCCCTCAAATAAAAATGCTTCAAATCCTGTTCACTCTTTTTATATAGTTTTTCGTATTTTCAATTAGTTAACTGAATTGTTGATAAATGAATAGTTTCTACACAGCTTCTCAGAACGCGCATCTAGACTAATTTATTATAGTATAATCCGACCTTTTTCCAACGTTATCGAAACCTTTAGATGTTCTTTCCGCGAAATTTGTCTCGTTCTCATTAGACACATTCTCTGAAACTTATATTTAAGAATCTTTATGTATCTTAGTTATAAAATTCCATAAACCTTTCAAACCCTTTTAACAAAAACTAACTAATTAGATAGATTTTCATGTTTAACCGAATTTACCTCAACCAATAGATTTTCTGTAGCAGATTTTTAAAGGCAGTGCTCTCTGAAACTAAAACACGAGATATCTTTAAACGCAAGTTAGAATGTAGAGATTTATTTCCACATGAAAACTTGAACTTAATTTTACACAGTGTGGAAACTTCTAATAGTATAAATTTAGTAATTCTAAAACTAGGTGTTTTATGAAAACACTGAAACGCTTAAAGTAATTATTGCAGCAGCATTTAATTTAAAATATTCTGCATGCCTCTAACATTACTAGTTTTAAAATTATGGCGTCATATGTATTGTTTCTAATAACAAGGTATGTCAGTTTAAAATATTAATTTTCAAGACCTTTCAGAAAAATTCATTTTTAGTACGTCCATTTTTCATTGTTCCTGACTACTTGACACTTTCTGGAAGAATGAAAATAACAGTAACACAATTTTTTATAAACAACAGCAAATAAAATATACACTTTATTTATTATCAGAGCAAGATAGGTTTTGGACTCTTGGAGCTTCTTTTTAAAAAGACTTTTCTTCCAAAAAATTCTTCTATTAAATTTATTTATACAGAAATTACAAATAGTTTCAAAAAATTGGTACGTTATATTCATTAACGTTTTAATCAAAAAACAATCAAAGTTACTATTTACTAATTAATTTAATTAAAACTAGGATGAGTAGCTTGAACAACTAACAATTTTAAAGTTGTGAAGCTCGAAACTGACTGATTATCTTGGGTTCTTGAGGATATTTATGCTGTCCCTGCTCTTACATCACTTTGTGGGAAATGCAGATCTAATGTCTGCTATTTCTTAATACAATACAAAGTATTACATTTTAATAATCATAATTCTAATAATTGCTGTCTTATTGTCTACCGTGACCTGCACCTGCAGTATCATATTACGTCTGGAATACAAAGTAACTGTTTCCCTTCTCATGTCTAGTTTATAAACTTTTACTAACCTTTTATTATATTTCCCTCAATTATGCAATGTAAGAATACTTCTTAAAACTTAATAGTTTTATTTAAATATACATATATATTGATTTAGGGGATATGTAACTAGCAGCTGCTTAAAAAGTTGTCTACCAACTTTTTGACATTCCGGCTATATCACGAAATTTACCTCTAATGTTGTTTAACATACCAGGTATTCCTTTTTTGCAACCTGTTTCAATTTGTTCATTTAAATCATTTGAAACATTGGGCATTGTTCTATACACCTTATTTTCTAAACAGCACTGTAGAAAAAATCTACAAGAATTATGTATGGTGCTTTAGCTGGCCATTCCAGAAATCCTCCACTTCCAGTTAATGTGTTAAGGAAAACTGCGCTTAGATAATCGTCAACTAAACCAGTGTAGCTGGTCCTTTATCCTCTTGGAACCAGATAGTGTAATTAGGGTTTTTGCAACCTCCGTTGGGCTGTAAAAAAAGACAAATGTATATAAATATACGATTTTATTATTAAAGTTATGGTTATTTTTGGACATAATCACATTGGAGGTATGCCGTACCCGTGAACAAGCTTTCTAATACGGTCTGCATAAAATATGGCTGCTAATAAATTAAATGACTGTTGACATTTTATGAAGCTCCTCGTTAGTTTAAAGGCACTGCCCTTCTACCAGCTCTTCAATTTAAGGAGACATATAGATCACTCGGCGCTAGGACGGAACTGTAACGGTGTGTGTTCGAACATATCCCATTGACAGTTTTCAAAGGGCCGTTGAGTGGCAGCTATACTGTGAGGACGGGCATTGTCATTGATCAAAACAACTCAATAAGGCAGCATTGATTCATTTTTGTTTTGGATGGCTTTTCGCAGAAGTAATAGATTTTTGCAATAAGCAGCTGCATTAATCGTAGTCCCCCGGCTGCATGAACTCCATCAGCAACACGCCCTTTTGGTCCTAAAATACGGTAACCATAGCCTTTCAGTTATTGAAAGCTCTTTGAACTTTATTGGTTTGCTTTATGAGTTTGAGGGCAACTTTTTTCTAAGCGTGAAGCAGAATTTTACCTAGAAAGGTCAGGGACACGGTATGGAATAAGCAAAGGGAGAAGGAAAACAGGGAGAATTTTTATGAGAAAGTATGCGCCATCTGACCAGGAAATAAAGTGGAAAAGGAAGGTTAGGGCGTCTTCTAACAAAGAAAAAGTTTAAACTGAAATTTTAGCTTTCACTAACGAAAAGATATATTGAAAGGTATAATAAAATATTACAAAGTTTATCACTACACAATTCCTAATAAAGCCTAAGTCAAATTCAGTGAAACACGCCCTTAAATCTACACTAAAATAATTGAACCTAAGGCTAGAGAAACACGGAATAAACTACAAAATTCTGGACAATACAAGAAATCTTAAAATAAAATTTACAGACATAAAAGTTTCCATTTTTCTATACTAGTATATTACAAAGCTGGAATTGCTTATCTGTGAACCGATTTCATCTATAACGTGAACTTGATGTTTCATAAAATTCTATTTAATAAATGATTCAAAAACTACAAAAGTTACAGTATCAATAATGCTAAATAACGCTTACTTACTAACAAAAGAAAAATATTTATGGACATTTGGTAGAATTCTTGGAACATAAAAGTGCTAAGGAAATGACATTATATTTCATACTATTATTGAAAATCAAATTAAAATTTTAAACCATTCTTTAACTATATTTTTAAAGAAGAAACTTAACTAAATGTAGGTCTAGTGGTGCGCTTGCATCACCTTGTACAATGTTTTTAAATTAGCTTAAATGCTAGTTCATGTTATGTAGAATTGGTTTTATTAGGTGCGTAAATATAGTAAGCCGCCTACTACAATGTAAACTTTACCAAGAATCTTGTGGTAACATTAAGTGCAACGTTTGAATTTCAGTTGGTTGTTTTTAACAGAAGGTCAATGAATACAAGCGACGATCGTTCGCATCTTGCAGACTAAGAAATGTGGGATAGGAGCTTGAGAACAGTGAGTTAGTTAAGTCGGGTGGCCCAGCTCCTGTTGCGAATGTAAGATGGTTGTTGTGTTACAACCAATAACTAATGGAAGTACTGATAACTTGGGTGTAGATTGCGTAAATAGTTTGAACGCATGCATTTTGTCTTGTTAATGTCTTAACATTGAAAATAAGTTAAACGAGTGAACGCCGCCGTGGCAATTGCAGGTGTATTGTGATTTTAAATTATGCTGCGAAAACAACAGAATTATTTTCGCTACGAGTAATATCGGTAGTGATTTTGTTGTGCGCTATCTTGAATTGAGGAAATTATCCAATAATTATTGGAGTACTTAATTGGGAAAGTGTGTTAATGTGTAGTTTAGCACATAGCAGTCATCAGGAAGTTCCAGCTACGTCACTGAGTCGTTCAGGGGAATAACCTCACGTTTCCGTTCAGTGTTTGTGTAGTATGGGCATTTACCTTACGCAGTAAGTGTTAGAAGTAAGCTTATAATTTATGCACTGGCCATCGTCATGTTGTATGATATTTATATTTGTTTTTGTTTATTATTTCAATGTTTTATTCCGATTTTTTAAATAATATATTCACATATGTAGTCAGTGACGTTGGTTATTAGTATCTTTGAGTTAGCTTAGAAGTGTTAATTGCTGACTTCTAATCCCTGGTAAATTGCATACGTTGCCAATTTATTAATAGTGTTAAATAACTATTCCAAAGACCACTTCAATCAAGTTACCTGTATCCAATACCCTGAGATTACCGTGGTAAAGAAAAGACATTTGAAAACGTCAGTAAAAGTCCCTAAATATACTGAACATATCATTGGCACCCAACTAGAGGGCTCGATAAGTATTGTTGATTACGTTGTTAACCCGTGGCCAGGTGTGATTGAAGTAGCAAAAAGAATAATTGTAGGAGGAACAGAGGCGTTACAGTGAGTTTTGCGTTCATTCAAATTAGATAGCTATTAGCTGAGAGAATTTTGTTTATAAAGCAGATTAAAATTACAGTTGTGTAAATATGCCACAACCAAAAAGAAAGGTAAACAAACACATTGTAAAGGGGTCGGTAGAACGGAAGAGTAAAATTTTACTTGAAAATATTCACAGTAAATTAGCAGACGGCACGGCGGAAATGCAGTGGAGTATAAATAAACTTACTAATACGGTGAACGAAAATATAACAAAAACGATAGATAGGGATTTGAATAAGGTGGGGGTATTGTAACAATTTTTTTTGACGACTGCAAAGCACCAATAATTTATTAGTTAAATACATCTTTTTGTCTGTTCCATTAAACACGTAAACGTAGTTATTTAAATAAATATCCGTATTGGAATCATGTAGCCCAACCACAATACAGAGATGCTACTTTGGTTGCTAACAACAGGCGTTATCTATTTGAATAAACATATCAATGCCAAACAACTTTGATATATTGTGCGGAACGTGTCAACGAGCACTCTGGTTCGAGCACTTGACACGAAGGCATCATGAAGAACCTTAGAGTTCTAGCCAGTAATTTACGTGTGGCTTCACGCCTATGTGTTTAGCTCAAAATGTAATGAGCACTTGTAGTGGTGTTTTTAATAATGGCAAGCAAATAGATATAATCTCTTACACAAACTAAATAACTTTGTTATAGCGCTCTTATCCAGTCTTATCCTGTCTTATCCTGTTTTATCTTGTCTTATAATAATTATACTGTTTAATTTTTGTTTTGTATGATCATATGTGATCTTTTATTTTCGTTTATGCTCATCTAGTTTACCATTTAATGTGAGTATTTATCAATTTGATTGTAATATTCTAAACTTAACAAGAAAGTACTTTAATGTGACGATAATAAATTTTGGTCTAATATAAACGTCCTTCAACTTTACCGTAATACTTGGATTTAATAAAATGATCTGCAATGAAGCTGTAATATTTGAGATTTAACTGGAATGTTCTTCAATTTAATAGCAATTCTTTTGTTTCAATCTAAACGTCCCATAATTAACATTTACGATATTTTTAAAATTGCTATGATGAATTTACAAGTAACAATATGGATAATTACACTCAAGATAATTGTTTGGATAACGAACTAAATGCAGTAATACATCGAGGCTTTGCATTTTATGATAACTGTTTGAATGGATTTTGGTTTGTTCCGTTATTGCGTAGAGGAAATACGCTTTAAGCTCGTAAAATTAGGTCTAAGAAACACGCAGTTGGTTGGTTTCAGTACAACATGTGAAGGCGACGTCATTCGTTTGTCCAGGAACAGTATGTATACACATCTGGTTTAATACAATGTATTTTGCTTAACAAACTATAAAGGACTTTTGATGTTTATTTATTGTCAATATTAAGTCCAGCGTAATAACCGTTATTATTATTAACGAAATTAAGCAACTTCATTGAGCTCTGATTAAAGTTTTATTTATGTGTAATTATAGTTAAAGCTTTTGAACGTTGAATTATTAGATTTTTGATATTTTCATATAAACTTGTAAGCCTAATAACAGATCTGATATTTTGGGTATTGATTTGAGTTAATTTTGTAGTAAAAAGAAATGCTTAACGTATTTGATATTTCATTTGAATTTATCATTCTACATCTGTGTAGAAGAAATTATAGTACCATTTTTAATATGTGCATTTTGTACATACAACTTTTAATCATGAAGCAGCATTTAATTAAAGAATCACCATTTAATTCAATTAATTAATTGTTTTATTTTGAACAAGTGAGTTCAAAAATAGAGTAATTAGATTAAGGAACAAAAGGCATAAATACCTTTGAGATAATGATATTTGTAGCTTCTATTTAACAAAGAAGCTCTAATAGCTCTTTCAGAATTTGATGCCTAATATTTGTGTCTATAAAAGTGTGTGCATAATTAATCTTTAGAGCTTTCTTATTATGAGGTAGCAAGAGTATATCTCTTGTGTCCTCACTTTGTTAATTTAATTCAATTTTCTTTACAACTCCTGCGTAAACAGTTAATACAATATGCCTCTTTAAGGACTCCCAAGTCCCCCTTAGGGAAACTGTGTTTAAAATTTAATAACTTGGTGGCGCCCTCTCTAAACCCCTATTTTGGTATGAATTAAGTCATAGTAAGTAAATAATGTTTTGTAAAAAGAACCACGACCAATCCTCATAAGCTCTACCCGAGGAATAGACCCTTAGCATAGTCGGAAGATATTTCCGTTCCATCATTTTAAGGAAATCCTTCCATCAGAGAATATTAAAGAACTCTCGGGTTACTTTAATTATTCAATGTGGCTAGATTATTTTACTCACGCCTAAGACATAGCCTTTGTTTGTTTTACTTGCACCCAGAAATTGGGGCTTTGTTTTTTTCACTTGTGCATTGTGTTAGAAGTTTCGATTGTTTATAGTTATGTTGATACCGCGTTGTAAACGTTAATTTTTTGAATCTACTATGAGGTAGTAATTAGATTTCTGTCGTTGTTTTGAATATTGCCACAATATATTGTTTTAGAATTTTTGATTAAAAACTTTAATAGATTAATTGAAAGTAAGATAATAATTGTTGTAGTAATTTAGTCATTAGTAGGGAGAAGTTGTGAATTCTAAATCTAATTATAATTCCCCTATTGAAAATATTTTGTCAATTGTGGATAGTTGAGATAAATTTTAAGATTTTAGTTAGTTTTTTTGATATCGATCTTATAAGAGTATAAAAATGGCTGATACTTTTCAGGTTGTGTACTTACTCAAAGAGGAGTTAGATTATGAACTTCAAATAAGAGGAATTGAGAGTTCTAGACCAGTTGTAGACAAGCGGAAGATATTAAGTCGTTTATTAACGAAAGAATCGAATAAACCAGGTTGTCTAATAGATCTTACAGATTATAATGTAGAATTTTCTGTGTGAGGAAATAAACAATACCGTTTTCTCGATTAAAAATGTTTTTCAGAATTTGAAGGTGATCCTTCTGACTATGTTTTTCAAAGGGTACAGTCAAGACTAGTACACCTAACTGGTCGAGTTAAAAGGATGAAGCTGCCATCACTGAATCATGAGGAAGCAGTTGTACTTGTGCGAGAGACGTTAGCTACGATCCTTATTACCGAAGCAGAATTGTTCGATAAAGCGAAAGATAAGCTTAGTAGTTTAAATGAATCGGTAAATTTATCCCTCCCTGTTAGTAATGAGCCCCTTAATACAGTCACGTATGTAACATCACCCTTACCCATAGGAACTTGGTCTGTTAAATTTTCTGTAGATCCTAAACAGCTTTATTCATTCCTGGAAAGAATCGAAGAGTTAGCGCACAGTCACGTAGAGTAACTGAGGACGACTTGTATAACGCCTCTGCAGAGTTATTCATGAATGATGCCCTCGTTTGGTTTCGACAAGTTAGAAATTCCGTGAAGGATTGGAAATCTTTAGTAAGTTGGTTGAAAGAACATTTTCTTCCTGCTCATGTAGAAGATGAACTATGGGATAATATTAAATCACGTCATTATAGGAAAGATGAGTCTGTAGTTTTGTTTGTGGCCCATATAGAGAGTTTATTTAGTAGATTACCCAAGATGCTTGCAGAAATTACGAAGGTTCGTATAATGAGAAAGAATTAATTACTAACTTACGCTACTTAACTTGCTCTGTCCGAGATTAATGATGTTTCTACATTAGTAAAATTAGGTAATAAGATTGAAGAGGCAGTTCAGTCTTGACCAACCATGATAGCTACGTCATCGAGAGATAATTTTTGGTTTCGTAAAAATTTTAAGTCACAGTCTGAGAATAAATGTCAAGAAGGAGTTAGAAATAGTTCTGCATTTTGTAGTAGGGTTTATAGAAATAAATCTTCATTTTCTCAAGTCCAGGTTGTAAGTCAAGAAAAACCTTTAGATGTGAAGCCGCCAAGCGTAAAAAGAGTCAACAAATTCGTGTGTTGGAATTATACACGTCCAGGTCATACGTTTAGTTATTGTAGAGCCCCTTTTAAAATATTTTGTTTCAAATGTGGGAGTAAAAGTGTAACATCAACTTCATGTCAGTCATGTTCAAAAATAAGCGGATCACATAAATAATAATTAACATATCATTTCGTATTATACAGTCACTATATACAGAGTACTAAAAATAATGTTTTGGTAAATTAGGTACATTAGTTTGTGCTGTCGTCATATCGTTTGAGAATTGTCCTTGTACGTAGGCACGTTTTTGGTCTAATGGCAATTTTTATGATTTATATCGACGTAGCAACGCAATGTAATTGGTTTTGTGTAGTAAAGGCGATACTTGTCGTTGTAGTTGGTCGCTCAGCAGCACGTGAGTCTAGACGAGACTCGTGAGGAGTTGGTCGCTCAGAAGTGCGTAAGTCTAGACGAGATTCGAGGGAGTTGCCGTTCTAATAATTTTTGGCATCACTAGCTTAAAGTTTGGTGATGAGGAAATTTTTTTGTAGAGTAGTCTAGGTGAGGCTCGTGAAAGAGTCTGTCATTCTAGCGAGTTTATGCGTTGTGAAGCAATTTTCTTGTTGTACTGACAGCTTGATTATAACTTATTTCATTAGTTTGATTAGAGATTAAAAAGAGTCTACCTGTATATTAATTTTATTGTTAGCTATCATCGAGTTTAGTTCCCTTTGAATGTATAAATTATTTCGTACTCGAAAGCCGGAAAGTGGCATATAAAAGACCTGAAGCCTTTTTCGATAGTAGACCAAGAGGATTCCATTTCAATATAGTTAATTGTTGCTCCCCAGGTTTAAGTTTGAAGTCAAGTATATCTTTTATCGTTTCGTTTAGTTTTTCTTTTTGTATAGAAGAATAAGAGGAAAAACCTCGTTTAAAATATTTTTGAATACGAAATCAACTTAATATTAAATAATAGAATAAGTATGTTGGAGAACATATTATAAGAAAAAAACTCCTTGTTAGTAAAAAAGCGTATTATTAAAAATCACTTTCCCCGTGCGTACGTATTGTGTTGTCAGAAACACGTCCCCTGTGTACACAATCTAATTTAAGAAGCACCTTGCCCATGCGTACGTACCTTGTTCTCAAGAACACCTTTCCCTGTGTGTGTATGTGTGTTCAGACCGTTAACGCACAAATTTTTTTTTCTTTTTTCGTAGTTAACAGACGAAATTTTGTTTGCTTCGTAAAATGTTGACAGACGAAATTTTTTAGGTCCATAACGTGTTAACTGGGATGAATTTTTTTGTTGAGTTTGTAGAAAATACGGTTTTGTCCATGAAGGACGGGTCTTCTACAATGTATGCAAAAGGACCATAGTATGTTCTTTTCGCATTTAGTGCATTCCATCAAGAAATGCGTAAGTCTAAACAAGACTCATAATGAGTTGGTCGCTCAGCAGTATGTGCTTGGTTGATCACTAAATAGTTAGAAAATAGTAAGTGAGCTTTTTGCTCACTCGTTGGTTCGTTTGGTTGCGTTTGTGCCGAAAGCACAATTAGTAGTAGAGTTAGCTACTCACTACAGAGTTGGAGTGTGTGAGTGTGTTGCTCACATTTTTGTTAGTGAATTTGAGTAAGTGCAAACTGCACAAGTTGAGTTAGAGTATGGTAAGTGAGCCAGTTGCTCACAGTTTATTTGGTTATCGTGAGTATGTGCTGATTGCACAATTGTTAGTAGAGTCGATAGTGTGATGAATTTACATTTGTGTAGAGATTTGGAGTATTTTAGCAGGTCGCTAAAATAGTTGTTGCGATAAGCAATTAATGCTTACGTTTAGTGTAGTGATAGCGTTGTGATGACACTCGATACTTTTGCTGGTTAGATATTTTGTTGCTGCCTTTTTTTTTTTAAATGGGCTCTAGTTATTTCCTTCGAATTGAGTTGTCATCTCAATCATATTTGTACATAGTTTAGAGATCTGAATTCTTTTAGTAGTCTGGATACTATCTCTAGTATCATTGTTAGTAGTTTCCATTTAATATTAGTTTGGAGAGTTTATCTCTTACCTTTTGTTCTAGTTAGTAGAGTTTAATAAAACCTGTGAATCTTGTTAATTTTTCCGTGAGAGTGATGGACTTCCCCGATTGCGACGATTCCCGATAGTGTCACACCGATATTGTTTCCATAAGGACGTGTAGTACGCGAGTTAAAGTTCGTGGCTGTGGAGAGGCCTTTTTAAAAAACCATTTCCAACTTTTTAACAAATTTATTTTTAGTAATACAGAATTGACTTAGAATTTTGACAAATTAGTTGAATATTACTTTAATCGAAATACACTAATTAATTGTACTAAATAAGTAATCTAACGAACTGCAATGCTAAAGCTGATCGATGGATTAACTGTCGTTAACTGGGGCTCCCGAGCTTTTTATAATATCCCTACCCCCTCACATGGCTGTAGGAACTTGCAGATATCATGTCTGCTTACACTTAATACTATTCATAGATACAATGTAGTAATCTTAATTTCTAAGTAATCATAATACCTGACCGTCTGTGACTGCCTGTGACCTGACATCTGCAGTGTCACTTATCGTCTGCGATACAAAGTAGCGCTTCCGTTCCCATGAACGTTAATAAACTGTATAAATTGTCCTTGATTTACTTTGTTGCACTTCACTTGGCACTTTCTAATAATTTCCTAATTTATTCTATTTCTTTATACATATCTCAATTGGGGGATACATAACTCCTCCCGACGTACATGAAAAATTAAAGGTTTTCTTTTTCTTGATTTTTAATTTAACAAATTCATTTAATTTCATTTCTTAAAATTCATACTTTCTAAGGGTACATTCGTTTCTTTGTTTACCTTGGTTGCCTTAAATCTAAAACTGTTTTCTTTATTTTTATATCTAATATACATTTTGTAAAGTACATTAATGATCAATAAAATAATCAAAATAATTAATACAATTGTTTATACACCAATGTTATCGTAGTGCACTTTGGGCGTTTTAAGTTCGTTTAGATGTTTTTTGTAATCTTCCATAATTTTCATGGCGTGGTTGAGGTTGTCTAATTCCAGATGTTCAAGTTGCATGGGTTTTTGATACTTCGTCTTCGTCTTGCGTTATCTTGATTTGTAGTTCGGGTAAGTTTGTTAATGTCTTGGTTTGTACGGGATCTTGGTAGTCTGATTATTCCATTTGTCAATTTTAAATAACAATTTTCTATATGGGTGATTAATTTACTTCCGGTTAATGTTAAATTGTTTTCGTCTTGATTACAATAGATTGTTGCTATTACTTCTGTGGGAAAAATGGCTATTCATTTATTTTCGGTTACTTTCTGAATTTTCATATTGGTGATTTGTACACGTTAAGCTTCACAATTTTCGTAATGATTTGAAAATTTTAGTAGTTGTACTTCGCAAGGACTGTCTTTTTGAATTGTTGTCGTTGTCAATGATTGGCATAAATATTGATTTGGTGTGATTTCATTACATTTTTTGTTCGTATAACCATATCTTAGTTCATTTAAGGATAGGAATTTGGTTTTGGGTAAAATAACTTGGTATGTGCTAGTCATTTTCATTGGAAAAACTAATAAATGATAATAATTATAATTGTTAATCTCTACTATTGGAATTTCTATTAAAAATGTTATGTCGTTATTTTTCACATAGCCTTTAACTATAGCTATTTTTTCAAATATTAAAATGTTTGGTTCTACTACATCCGAAGGTAATTTCCTGTTGGTTATATATGATTTAATTCTTAATAGTTCTCTGAATAAATCAATTGGTTCTATGATACTGGAATATAAGGTATTTAATTTTGCAAATGTTACTGCGTTCTCTAACGTTGCTAAAATTTGTTGAATTAAGGTAAGGGTTGATATTATCTAGGTGTATATCGTATTAAATTATTATAACCCCGCCGGCGAGGTACGCGAGACACTACGTCAGTTGGTAACAATATTAGATAATGTAAAAATGACGCGCAAATTATAGATGACGTCACACAATATGCAAATTATTTCAACACAATTTAACAGTTACACAAATTTTAAAGAAAACCCCAACGGGGTACTCACGTGAACATGTAGGGCTTCCTTCAGGATTACTCCATGATGTCGGCGGCGGCTTCACTAACCTTTCGGGCGTGGGAATTCTTGAGCTCTGTTGAATGCAAATTCAATTTGTCTTCTTCTTATATGTAGACAAATAAGGTAAGGAAGGCAGGTAGAGGCACGATAATTGGGATCACAGGAAACCTACATATCAGAAAAAAGACACGATAAGATACCCGACAACTACACTTGTTCACGTTTCGGAGGCTAGTTGGTCACGTATCTCGGAAATCGAGCACTTCCCTCCTGACACACCGCGCCGGCGCAAATCTCGCGCAACGCACTATCTAAAGTGACAAAAATACGCGCACAAATCTTTTTAAATTTATTGGCGCGAAATCCTTACAAATTAAAACTTATATGAATGTTTACGGCCGATTTCGGCACGAAACAAAATCTGATTAAATCTCGCATGCCTAACATGGTAGTTTGCATGTTATTTTCAAGGGTTTGTATTCGATTGGCTATACTATCTTGGTTTCTAACTAATTTTCTTAGTGTTTCGTTGAATTTTATAATCGTTGATTGAGTTAATGAAATTTGGGTACTGATTATGGTTTTGATATCGTTCTGATTTTCGATTAATCGTTGTATTGCGTTGCCATACCGTTCTGCGTCTTGATTATCTAAGTTGCCTGTTATCGCTTTTATTATGTTTCCTAATCCATTGATTAGTCCTCTTTTTCGTCTCGCCGTTTATTCTGTGGGTATTAGTCGGTTAAATTTGTTTTCTATGTTTCTCAAAATACTTTCTATTCTGCTGTCATAGTTCATCATTTCGATTGCGTATTCCTTTCCGAATTTTGTTGTGTCTATTGATTGTTTTAATCGGTAATAATTATTTTTGATTGTTTGAAATTCTTGTTATAGTTCCGTTAAGTCGAATTTTTGTGCAAAGGTCCAATAGTCTATGGTATTCTGCATACTACCTAATTTTATTGGTAGTATACCGTGGTTATTCTTTATGTCTTCAATTATTATATCGGTGTCCGTTCTACCTGGGTGGAGGCTGACGGTAAGGGTGATGATTGTCCATCTGAAAGTACAGGGTGTCTTAAATTTTTCAAGTGGATATATTTTGTTATCTTGCCGTTGTCTACTACGGCTATATTCTTGTCCGATATTCTTTTAATCTTAAAGGGGCCTAAATTTCTAGGTGCCGTTTTGTGTCGTTTGCTTTGGAAAATTTTTCTTGTACAGGGTTTGTCCTATTGAAAATTTATTTACGTCTGTGTTTTCATTACGGGTTGTGGTAATGCGTTCTTTGTCGTTATCTAATTTATCCTTTACTTTGTCATAAGTTATTATTAGTTTTTCTTTATGATCTTTGGCGTATTGCTGCTAAACTTTTTTGTTATAATGTATGTCATAAGGGTTGCGTCAATCTGAATGTCCTAAAGTTAATTCTAATGGTGTAAAATTGGCTGATAAATGAATTGTGTTGTTATAGGCGATAAATGCGTATCACATTAAGTTAGTTATATGTTCTTTCTTGTATGTTATTCTTAATAATCTGATTTGTTCCAGTAGGGTTGAATGTAGTCTGTCGATTAGTCCGTTGGATTTAGGGTGGTTTTCAGTTATAAAATGAATTTTTATTTTGTGTAATTGCAAAGTGTTTTGTATTGTTTCATTTTTAAATTCGCTGCCGTTATCTAACGTTATTGTTTCGGGCGTTCCATAAAAGATGAAATACTGTAAAAATCCTTGAGTTACGTCAATACTATTTTTAGAGGTGATTGCTATTGCTTGGCCTATTTTTGTAAATGCGTCTACGATTGTCAAATAACTTTGTGCTTCTACTACTAGAGTATCGGCGTGAAATTTCTGAAAGGGTTTGTCAGGTGGTTTAGTAAACATTAAGGAATCTTTGGGGGTTTCCTGTCATATTTTGCTTTGTCACATAGTTCACATTGATCGATAAAGTCTGTAGTTAGTTCTTTCATGTCCTTGAAATAATATCGCCTCATAATTTGTTTTAGGGTTTCATTAATTCCACGATGGTTGGTCTTTCCTTCGTGTTGGTTTCTGATCAGATCATTTATTTCGTCTGGGTCGTCTAAGGTTATTAATTTTCTTGTGCATCTTATAAGTTTAGGGCCAGAGTTATTAAATAATTTAACAAATAATTTTGAAAATCGTTTATACAAGCTTTCTGTGTTAAAGTAAAAGTAAAATCGTTTTTTCTCGGGGGTGTATTCCTTTAAAATTTTTATTATTTGTGCTTCATTGTCGTCTTTGGTTATCTGAATTTGGTATATCTTTTTGTTATCTACTTTTGTATATTTTACAGGGTTGGGGTTGGTTAAAACTTCGGTGATTATAAATTGATTGGGTTTCATATCGATTGCTTCATTTAAAATTTTTATGGCGGTTTGTGGCTCGTCATTCTGTATTGAATGTATGGTATCCAACTCGTCTGGATCTTCTCTAATTGCCGTTTCGTCTACGTTTCCTATAATTGATTCTGTTTTTAGTGCGTTAAGCTGTATTCTGATTAGAGCGTCTGCGTTATTATTGTAAATTCTCTTCTTGTATATGATCTCGTAGTCATATTCTTCTAATCGGATTCTCCATCGTTGTAATTTTGAATTAGGTTCCTTAAGTTGTCATTTAGAATTTGGTTCTTTAAGTTTGCATAGCCATACTAATGGTCTATGATCGGTGTATATATAAAATTTTCGTCCGTATAGGTAGGATCTAAAATACTTTGTTGCCTAAATTATGGCTAACAATTCTTTCTCTATCGTGCTGTATTTTTGCTCGGTTTCGTTGAGGGTTCTGGATGCGTGGCTGATGGGTTTATCATTGCCTACTGTTCCTTGGCTTAATACTGCGCCTAATGCTACATTTGATGCATCTGTTGTTAATATGAATGGTTTCGAAAAATCGGACTATTCTAATACGGGGTGATTTGTTAGTATGCTTTTGATTTTATCTACGGCCTTAATGAATTCTGGGGTGTGTACAATTTTGTTTTCTTTCTTTAAACAATTCATCAGGGGCTTGGTTATTTGAGCATAACCTTTAATAAATTTGCGGTAATAACCACTAAGTCCTAAAAATCCTTTTATTTCTTTATTCGTTTTTGGTATAGGGTAATTTAATACTGCATTTGTTTTATTGGGGTTAGGCATCACTCCTTGGGGTGTTATATGTCCTAAGAATGCTACTTCTTTTTGTAAAAATTCGCTCTTATCTAATTGTACTTTGAATTGTGCTTTTCTTAATCTTTCGAACACTTCTCTTAATCTTTCTATATGCTCCACTAGTGATGTTGAATAAACTATGATATCGTCTAGGTACACAAGCCATTTTCGTTGTGTATCCTACGTAGTATGTTTTTCCATAACTCGTTAAAAAGTTGCGGGTGCGTTTTTAATCCCAATGGCATCCTTTTATATTCGTAATGTCCTCCAGGGGTGCTAAAAGCTGTTTTAGGTGTATCCCTTTCTTCCATTTCCACTTGATGGTATCCTGATGCTAGATCTAATGTCGAAAAATATTGGCACTTGCCTAATTTATCTAAAATTTTGGTTATATTTGGTAGCGTGTATTTATCATCTATCGCTTTTTCATTTAATTTTCTGTAATCTATTACTATTACCATTCTATATTATCGTTTATCATTTATCATTTATCATTCGGTATTTTCGTTTTCCTGATGAGTCTAGTTTCTTCGGTACTATTAGTACGGGGCTGCTCCAGGGTGAATTGGAGTGTTGTATGATGTCTTGATCTAATAGATCGGCTACTTGTCTGTCAGCTTCTTCCTGACTTGCCTGTGGTAATCTGTATGCTTTGATGAATATGGGTTTGTTATCCGTTAGCTCAATGTTGTGTTTAACCGTATTTGTAAATGTTAGGGGTATTTCTTTGCAATGGAATATGTCGCGGTATTTGAAACATACATTTTTTATTGCTCTTTGTTCCTCGTGATTGATGTCGGTGTTAAAGCGGATGTTACTTAAATTTTCTCTTAACATTTCGACGTTTTTTGCGGGGTTGTAATTGTCGTTTGAATTTTCGTCTATTTCCATTTCGTTAAAATTTAATTCTTCTACGTTAATTGGGTTTGTTAAAGATAGTTCTACGGGGTAGTTGTTTGAATTTAATATCGTTCTTGTGGAATAATTATCTTTTATTTGCACTTATGCGGTTGGGGTTTCTACTCCTATCTGTAAAGTTATGTGATTTATTATTCCTAATTTGTTATTTAAATTTACAGGGATTTTTATTTTTTTCTCTGTTCGGGGTTCTATTGTGTATTTTTCCTCAACTAGGGTATTTTCAAATTTAATGGGGATTCGTCCATATTTCGTTCTTAGTAAACGGTTTTTTATGTCGTTGTTGGCTCCTAATTTTCTTAGAAGGTCCATTCTTAATAGTCCGTCATATTTGTCATTGAATTCGAATATGCAAGATTTGTGTTTCATTTTTACGTTAAATGTTTTGGGTAAAGGTATGTTTGCTACGAATTGGTGTAGGGTTGTTTGATGGGCTGTTTTAATTTTCAACGGTTCTTTTTCTACATGGTTTAGATAGTGTTTTTTTACGGTTCGCGGACTAATTAATGTTTTTGAGGATTCGGTATCGATTAACAGTTTGAATTCGGCATGGGATGTTTCTATATAGGGTAGTACGAGGTGATTCATATTATTTAAGTTTATTACGTTCGGTCGTTTATAAATCTGTCTATCTGAAAATTTGAGAACGTGTTTTTTTCGACGTCCCCTTTATAAGCTTCACATGATTTTTTGCGTTCGTAATTGTTCGAATGGTTCTGTTTATTGTCTGTACTTGGTCGAATGTAATTATTCTGGTCATCTTCATATTCCTCTACTTCTTGATGAAATAGTTCTTCCGATGTAAAAGTGCGTTTTTGGTTAGGATTCGGTCGAATGTGTGTAATTTTTGTGTTTGGTCTTGTGTTACCAGATGAGGTAACTATTGGTGTGGGTTTATAATAGTTATTAGATTTGCTATTATTACTTGTCATTGGTGAATTTCTGACAGGGTTCGCGTTGAATGCTGGTCTTTGTTGATTTACATTTTGGTTGAATCTTGGTTGAAATGCGGGTTTGGTAAAAATTGGGTTGAACGTTGGTTTTGAAAAATGTTTATATTGGTTATGAAAGTTTGCGTTATTAAAATGTGGATTATTGGTTCGCGGTTGGTTTGTTTGTGTATTGAATGGGGTGAATTTTTGTTGGGGATTTGTTTGTCTCGCGGGTTGTATGGTTTTTATGGGTGAGTAACTTTTATTCGCGTTGGGGTTGTATAATCGGTTTATATAATACATTACGTTTTCTTCCTCGATTATGACGTTCATAGCTTCTTCTAAATTTTGGGGATGTTGAAATCTTATTTTGTCTGAAAGTCGTTTCGGTAGTGCGTTTAAATATGTGTCTAATGCCATTTCGTCATACATTTTTGTTTTTAAAGGTCTGATATTTTGGTCGAGTTCTTCAATTTTTAGTTTTGTCAAGATTAAACTTCTTACATCTTGGCGTTTCATTCCAAATTGGTAAGGAAATTAATTATTTTTTATTCTAAGGTTATTAAATCGCGTATTAGGCATTTTATGTTCCTCTGATCACCAAAATATGTTATCAATATTCGTTTGAAATCATCCCATTGTTCTAAGTCATTTCGACTCGCAATTAATGTTTGTGCCCTTCCGGTTAGTTTGCTGATAATAAGGCGTAGAAGTAATACGTTACTTTCGTTGTCTCCGAGCTTATTGAATGTATAGTTCACACGCGGTAATGTAGTTTATTAACAGGGTTTGATCACCGTTATACGTGGGGATCGTCTCCAAATAAAACTTTATATTTCTACTCATTTTGGCGGGGGATGTTCTAATAATTAATTTTTTAATTTGAGTTTGATTTATTTTTCGATTTTGTAAAAATTCGGATTTATTTCGTGTTTGTATCGTTATTCCTTGTTTGGATTTATTAATTTTCCGTTTAAATTGAGTTGGGTTACTTGCTACTTTTAGCTTGGGTGGTTTTGGATTATTTAAAGAATTGAGTTGCTTATTTTGTATTTAGTTGCACGGTGTTGTAGTTATTTTATGGGTTTTATTCTTGATATTGTCTTGAATACGTTAATTTTTAATCTGCTGATGTTAATTTTATTGTATGTTTGATTTCTGAAGTTTGAATGTGACAGTGATTTTTGTGGTAATTTATTTCACTTTATTTGCTTTGCGTCAGTTAAAACTTATCTATTTTAATTCCGCTGATTTTAATTCTGTTTGTAGTAATTATCTTTTCCCGTGGGTTTGTGCAATTGTTAAGTGTCTGCGATGCTTCTCGTCTCGTGAACTTAAGTGTTAATTATAAGTTTGCAAGTGTCGTCTTTTGCATTATTCAAAGTTGCATACAATAATCTTATTTTGGTTACAATGTGTTAAACTATTGTAAGATGTTACCAGTTAATCGGTTGCGTCAGTGTCTCTGCTGCAAGGTTATTTTTAAATCTACTGTAGGTATAATTCGGCAAATGCCGTGGTATAATACAATTTATACCTTTTTTAATTGTTGCAGTGTTCAATTATAATTGTCAAGTCTGAATGAGGTTGCAATATGCGTTTTTCAGTTGCGTGATTATTTATAGGTTCCTTAAGTTGGTTTTATAATTAAACGTAATTTTTCTTATTTAAGATGATGTTTTATAAAAGTTTTCGGTCGTAATTAATGCTAGTTGTTTTAATTAATAATGCTTTATTCTAGTAGATTGAAGAGTTCTCGTATAGTTATATGTAGATTCGTGATACGTTTTAAATAGTTTGTGGAGTTTAGAATGGTATTGTTCCGTAGTTATAATTAGATATATTCGTTTCCAATTATAGCCGTTTTATAACGTTGCGTGATTGATTTGGTTGAAGATAAGACACGTTTAGTTTCGCTCTTTGTTATTTCTCGTGATGAAGTGTAGGTTAATAATAGATTGCAAGTTGTGTCTATTATTTTACGGAATATGATGAGTTTGCGTCTGGGTAATTTATTTCAACATTCTTTCTGCGTTATATTCAAAGATTTCGTTTTTAAATTTGTAATTTAATTTTGTTTTTATTTTTGGGGTATTGCGCCAGTTAATACCGTGTTGTTGATTCTAATAATTCTTGCGCCAGTTAATTTAGTAAATATGGTCTCAAGTGCGCTTGAATGCGACTTTTTAATTTTCTCAAGTTTTCTATATCTCTTTTATACAAAATTTTTTTTTCAATAATAGCTTGAAGATAATCCCTTGCACTAGCTAAGTGGATTATTTTCATCAAATTGTATAAAATAATAGTATTAATAATCAATATACATATATAAATCATAAACTAGCAAATATCAAATATGTTTGTAAAATAAAATAAAAAATTCAATTGGGATAAGGAAAATAAACTTACACTAATTGTTTTGTTGCTTTCATAGAGTCCGTCGATTCTAGTACTTTCTCCACGTTGATTTTCGGATTTGATCTATGCTTGTATCTTCTCCGGTTTTTCTTTTGTTGAATTTGAACAATTTTGTTTCGCCTTCAACTTCTGTTTGTTTGCTGGATTTGAACGATTCTTGTTTCGCCTCCAACTTCTGTTTGGTTCTGTCAAATTCGGAATTGAAACTTTAGACCACCAGTTCTTTGAATTTGGGTTCCCTAGTGACCTTTTGACATCCGTTACAACTGCGCCAGTTAAGGTATGTGCCTGGGGAGCGGCATTTTTAAAAAACTATTTCCAACTTCTTAACACATTTATTTTTAGTAATACAGAATTGACTTGGAATTTTGACAAATTAGTTGAATATGACTTTAATCGAAATACACTAATTAATTGTACTAAATGAGTAATCTAACGATCTGCAATGCTAAAGCTGATCGATGGATTAGCTGTCGTCGACTGGGGCTCCCGGGCTTTTTATAATATCCCTACCCTCTCACATGACTGTGGAACTTGCAGATCTCATGTCTGCTTACACTTAATACTATTCATAAATAAATGTAGTAATCTTAATTTCTAAGTAATCACAATACCTGACCGTCTGTGACCGCCTGTGACCTGACATCTGCAGTGTCACTTATCGTCTGCGATAGAAAGTAGCGCTTTCGCGCTTTCGCTCCCATAAACGTTAATAAACTGTATAGATTGTCCTTGATTTACTTTGTTCACTTCACTTGGCACTTTTTAATAATTTTATAATTTATTCTATTTCTTTATACATATCTTAATTGGGGGATACATAACTCGCGTAGCTACTAAAACACTCACTTTTTATATTCAAGTTCCCCCATTTTTAAAATTTTTTTATTCTCACTCACGTCAGTCATATGAGGATTCAATTTTAAAGTTAGTATTTTGTTTAGCGTTATAAAAGAATCTTTAGTCCTAAGAAAATTTTTTTCTTTTTTGGAGAGAGGCAGTGTAACATTTTTTTTTTGACGACTGCAAAGCACCAATAATTTATTAGTTAAATACATTTTTTTGTCTGTTCCATTAAATACGTAAACGTCGTCATTTAAATAAATATCCGTATTGGAATCATGTAGCCCAACCACAATACAGAAATGCTAGTTTGGTTGCTAACAACAGGCGTTATCTATTTGAATAAACATTTCAATGCCAAACAACTTTAATATTGTGCGTAACGTGTCAACGAGCACTCTGGTTCGAGCACTTGACACGAAGGCATCATGAAGAACCTTAGAGTTTTAGCCAGTAATTTAAGTGTGGCTTTACGCCTATGTGTTTAGCTCAAAATGTAATAAGCACTTGTAGAGGTGTTTTTAATAATGGTAAGCAAATAGATATAATCTCTTAGACAAACTAAATAATTTTGTTATAGCGCTCTTATCCAGTTTAATTTGTTTTATCTTGTCTTATAATAATTATCCTGTTTAATTTTTGTTTTGTATGATCATATGTGATCTTTCATTTTCGTTTATGCTCATCTAGTTTACCATTTAATGTGAACATTTATCAATTTAATTGTAATATTCTAAATTTAACAAGACAGTACTTCAATGTGGCGATAATAAATTTTGGTCTAATATGAACGTCCTTCAACTTTACCGTAATACTTGGATTTAATAAAATGTTCTGCAATAAAGCTGTAATATTTGAGATTTAACCGGAATGTTCTTCAATTTACTAGCAATTTTTTTGTTTCAATCTAAACGTCCCACAATTAACATTTACGATATTTTTAAAATTGCTATAATAAATTTACAAGTAACAATATGGATAATTACACTCAAGATAATTGTTTGGATAACGAACTAAATGCAGTAATACATCGAGGCTTTGCATTTTATGATAATTGTTTGAATGGATTTTGGTTTGTTTCGTTATTGCGTAAAGGAAATACGCTTTAAACTCGTATAATTAGGTCTAAGAAACACGCAGTTGGTTGGTTTCAGTACAACATGTGAAGGCGACGTCATTCGTTTGTCCAGGAACAGTATGTATACACATCTGGTTTAATACAATGTAGCGCTGTCACACAAACAAAAACCTGTTGAAACGAGGTAAGCGCTCTTTGTTATTTTTACATGACGTCCGTATTTGGCCAACATTGATTCAAGGCAACATCTGAAATAACATTGTGATGACCTATAAATAGTATTTTGCTTAACAAACTATAAAGGACTTTTGATGTTTATTTATTGTCAATATTAAGTCCAGCGTAATAACCGTTATTATTATTAACGAAATTAAGCAACTTCATTGAGCTCTGATTAAAGTTTCATTTATGTGTAATTATAGTTAAAGCTTTTGAACGTTGAATTATTAGATTTTTGATATTTTCATATAAACTTGTAAGCCTAATAACAGATCTGATATTTTGGGTATTGATTTGAATTAATTTTGTAGTAAAAAGAAATGCTTAACGTATTTGATATTTTATTTGAATTTATAGTTCTACATCTGTGTAGAAAAAATTATAGTACCATTTTTGATATGTGCATTTTGTACATACAACTTTTAATCATGAAGTAGCATTTAATTAAAGAATCACCATTTAATTCATTTAATTAATTGTTTTATTTTGAACAAGTGAGTTCAAAAATAGAGTAATTTGATCAAGGAACAAAAAGCATAAATACCTTTAAGATAATGATATTTGTAGCTTCTATTTAACGAAGAAGCTCTAATGGCTCTTTCAGAATTTGATGCCTAATATTTGTGTCTGTAAAAGTGTGTGCATAATTAATCTTTACAGCTTTCTTATTATGAGGTAGCAAGAGTATACCTCTTGTGTCCTCACTCTGTTAATTTAATTCAATTTTTTTTACAGCTCCTGCGTAAGCAGTTAATACAATATTCCTCTCTATGGACTCCCAAGTCCCCCTTAGGGAAACTCTGTGTTTAAAATTTAATGACTTAGTGGCGCCCTCCCTAAACCTCTATTTTGGTATGAATTAAGCCATAGTAAGTAAATAATGTTTTGTAAAAAGAACCACGACCAATCCTTATAAGCTCTACCCGAGAAATAGACCCCTCGCATAGTCGGAAGATATTCGCGTTCCATCATTTTAAGGAAATTCTTCCTTAAAGTTCACTGGTTCCATCAGAGAATATTAAAGAACTCACGGGTTATTTTAATTATTCAATCAAACAATTAACAAGGAGAGCGTGTGAAAGTATTTGACAGTAATTTTATTGGATTATGGCGTGATTTGGTGGTCATAATGTTACCTTTAGCCCTGGGGGAAACATGCACCCTATGGCATTTTTAAAAAAATTGAAGAAATTGTTTGAAGAAGTTGGTGTCCCGTATGAAAAACAACTAGATCTATCTTTAAATAATTTAGGAGGCACTGCAGGAGATTTGGCGGGGACCAAAGAAGGTTCGTTTGGAAATATTGATGAATGTTTAAAAGCAGGTAATGGGGGGTAGGTAAGGAAAGAGGATTGTATTATGAAATAAAATACGGAAAATGTAATGTTACTAATCGAGCGGATTATTTCTTAAAGATGGTGAGACAGGCGGTATTTTTATCAGAGGAAGTAGGGGGAGGAGAAATTGGTGGAAGGGTTGCTTAATCATTTTGCGGCGGAAATTAAAAGAGGAATATTGTTAGCGGGACTGCAAAAGATTGACGATGTAGAGGAGTACTTGAGAAAGTTAGATTCCACTTTTGAGAGATCGGATAGTCGGTAGACGCTGAGGTATGTATTCAATAGGACTAGTGGGAATCACAGGCGATATGCCGGGAGTCAAAAAGGTTTTCAGGATAATAAAAGCAGGAATGAAAATTGGAGGCTGGAAAATAGAATGAATGGGGATCATACTCGGGGTAATAGGAATAATGGTTATAAAAATGGTCCAGGAACATCTGGGAATACTGTTCGGTTTATTCGTGTTGTGGATAAACTTATAAGTGATTCAGAAGTGAATAAAGAAAATGAGGATAGTAATTTAGGTTCACCGCTAATTGCTGTCAAAATTTTAGGTGAGAAAATAGAAGCTGTAGTAGATTCGGGTAGCCAATGCTCGGCAATTTCGGAATTATTTCTTAGAAAATTACAAAAATTTGAGATTAAGTTGCCAGTATTGCCCGTGACAAATATAATGGTATCAGTAGCGGTAGAAGCAACTACGCAAAAAGTTGAGCAGCAGGTATTGCTGCCATTGAAGAAAGAAGGCGCATCTCTTGACGTGTCGTGCATTGTGGTGGGGAAACTGAATAAAGAGTTGATTTTAGCCTCCGCCTGGATGTGAAAGAAAAAAGTAAAATTAGATTTTGAGAAAATGTGGATGATGGTTGAAAGTTGTGGAATAAATACGGATTTGTTATTGAAAAGTTGAGAAGGGAAAAAATTGTCAATAAATTTTGTACAAGTGTATAGAAAGGGAAAACCAGTTCATCATGAATACAGTGAGTTTGAATTAAAAGAGGCGACGAATCAAGCCGAAACTTTTAATATAGAGCAGAAGGACGAATTATTTCAAATTTTAAAGAAATTCTCGGGTGTTTTTTTAGAAGCGCAGGGATTAATTAGTGGATAGAAACATGAAATAAGGATGCGGGATAAAACCCCATTTTTTCGGGCACCGTATCCGATAGCATTTTGTGTCAGGGACGAAGCGCGTAGGCAAAACCGCAAAATGGAAAAAGTGGGAAATATAGAGCAGAGCCAAATGAAGTATATATCTACATTGGTCGTGGTAACTAAAAAGGATAAATCTATCCGTATTTGCCTTCACGCGAAGTTTTTGAACCAAACGATGGAAGGAGACCATGTTTTGCTTCCGAATACAGATGAACTTTTTTGGGGCTTCGATAGAGGACGATACTTATCTAGTTTAGACATGACCATGTCGTATTACTAAGTACCTATTGGTCAGGGTGTTAGGAAATATACAGGATTTTTATTCGAAGTTAAAACCTACGTTTTCAAGGTTTTGCCGTTTGGATTATCGTCGTCAGTTGCTAGCGTCATTAGGGTGTTGAGCACCGTATTCAATACTGTATATTGATGATCTACTAATTTTTTCTTGTAATGCTGAGAAACATATAAAACTCTTAGGATTAATTTTTTCAAAGTTTACCGAGATGAATGTCATCGTAAAATTGAGAAAATCTGTATTTGCCAAGGAAAAGGTAATTTTTATAAGGCATGTCATAACTCCGCAAAGAATTTCGATGGATTCAGGACAAATAATTGCGATTCAAAATATGCCAGCGCCGCGGAATGTGCGCGAATTAAAGGGATTTTTAAGGGTAGTCAATTATGACTGCCGGTTTTCAAAAATTTTGCATAATTAACTGATCCGTTGTTGAGACTTTGGAAAAAAGGGGAACGTTGGAAGTGGAGAAAAGTGGAAGAAGAGGCTTTTAGAGCAATTAGAACAGCTTATTTAAATGTAACAATGATGGAGCATCCGTCATTGGATAAGCAGTTGTTATTGAAGCCGACAGTTCTATGGAACTGGGGTGTGTTTGTACTAGTTAGGAGATTCTGACGAAAAAAATACAATCGCGTATACTAATAGGACTCTTCGTGGATCAGAATTAAATTATACAGTGAGTGAAAAAGAAGCGCTAGCAATTGTGCATTCGCTTCAGACTTGGCGAGTATTTGTTTTGGAAAAACCATTGGTGATTATAACCGACCATTGATCTTCATCATTCGTTTTAAGTTGTCCATTAAAGACAAGGCGTTTGTCACGTTGGGTTATTTTATGCAAGATCTTAATTTTGAAACTAGGCACTGTAAAGGGAGTTAAGGTTCGTGGCTTCGAGCGGTCCTTTTTAAAAAGACTTCTTTGGTCCTTAACAAATTTATTTTATTTAATAAGATTTGAACAATGGAATTTTACAATCTTGAATTAAATTATTCTAAGTCGAAATAGTTAATACTTAATTGTACAAGTGAGTTACCGACGGACTGCAATGTAAAAGCTGAACGTTGATGAACTGACCGCGAGTGGAGCTCCCGGCCCTTTTATAATCTCCCTACCTCTTTGTGAAAACTTGCAGACGTAATGTCTGCTTACACTTGACTCTATACATAATACATAGTTGCTATCTTAAAAGCTATTCATAATTACAATGTTGCAGGCTTATTCTGCGTAATCTCGGTACGTGACTTCCTACGACCGTCTGTGACCTGACATCTGCAGTGTCACTTATCCTTGGGCTACTTTGTAGCGCTTCCGTTCACATGAACGTTTATAAACTGAATATAAATTGTAACAAATTGTTTTTTAATTACATTGTTGCATTTTCCTAATATTACCTAATAACTTTCTTAGGTATTACTTTTATATAGGTATAATAAATAGGGAATCACATAACTCCTCCCAACGTACATTAAAAATTAAGGGTTTTTACCTTTTCTTGATTTTTAATTAAATTCGTTTAATCTCATTTAAAATTCATATTTTCTAGGGGTACATTTGTTTCTTTGGGTTTCTTAAATCTAAAACTGTTTCCTTTATTATTCTTATATCTAATACATATTTTGTACGTTACATAAGTGATCAATAAAATAGTCAATACAATCAATATAATTGTCCATACACTAATATTATCGCAGTGCACTTTGGGCGTCTTGATCTCGTTCAGGTGTTCCTTGTAATCTTCCAAGAGTTTCATGACGTGGTTCAGGTTGTCTAATTCTAGGTGTTCCAATTGCATTGGTTTTTGAATTATTTCTTCGTGTTTGTCTTGGGTAATCTTGATTTGTAAATCGGGTAGATTTGCTAATTTCTTGCTTTGTACGGGGTCTTGGTAAACTCTAATTATTTAATTTTTTAATTTTAAATAACAATTTTCCTTAAGGGTGATTAATTTACTTCCGGTTAATGCTAAATTACTTTCATTTTGGTTGCAATACATTGTTGCGATTACTTCGGTGGGAATAATGGCTATCTATTTATTTTCCGTTACTTTCTGAATTTTCATGTTGGTGATTTGTACAGGTTTGGCTTCACAATTTTCATAATGATTGGTAAATTTTAGTAGTTGTACTTCGCAAGGGCTGTCTTCTTGAATTATTGTTGTTGTCAATGATTGGCATAAGTATTGATTGGGTGTGACTTCATTACATTTTTCGTTCGTATAACCATATCTTTGTTCATATAAGGATAGGAATTTGGTTTTTGGAATAATAACTTGGTATGTGCTAGTCATTTTCATTGGAAAAGCAAATAAGTGATAATAATTGTAACTGTTAATCTCTACTATTGGTATTTCTATTAAAAATGTTATATCGTTATTTTTACATAGCCTTTAACTATGGCTATTTTTTCAAATATTAAAATGTTTGATTCTATTACATCGAAAGATAACTTACTATTAGTTATAAAAGATTTTATTCTCAATAATTCTTTTAATAAATCTATTGGTTCTATTATACTTGAATGTAGGGTATTTAATTTTGCAAAGGTTACTGCGTTTCTAATGTTGCTAGGATTTGTTGAATTAAAGTTAGGGTTGATATTATCTGGTTATATATCGTATTGAATCTGATTAAATCTCGCATGCCTAACATGGTAGTTCGCATGTTATTTTCTAAGGTTTCTATTTGATTGGCTATACTATCTTGATTTCTAACTAATTTTCTTAGGGTTTCATTAAATTTTAAGATCGTTGATTGTGTTAACGATATTTGATTACTAATTATGGTTTTAATGTCGTTTTGATTTTCTATTAATTGTTGTATCGCGTTGTCATAGCGTTCTGCGTCTTGGTTATCTAAATTTCCGGTAATTGCTTTGATTAGGTTTTCTAATCCGTTGATTAGTCCTCTTTTTCTTCTTGTCACATGTTCTGCGGGTATTAGTCGGTTAAATTTGTCTTCTATGTTTTTCAAAATGCTTTCTGTTATACTGTCGTAGTTCATCATTTCTATTGCGTATTCTTTTCCGAATTTTGTTGTGTCCATTGATTGTTTTAGTCGAAAATAATTATTTTTAATTATTTGAAATTCTTGTTTTAGCTCGGTTAAATCGAATTTTTGTGCAAAGGTCCAATAATCTATAGTGTTTTGCATACTGCCTAATTTTATTGGTAGTATACCGGGGTTATTCTTTATGTCTTCAATTACAATTTCTGTGTCCGTTCTACCTGGGTGGAGGTTGACGGTAAGGGTGATGATTGTCCATCTGAAGGTACGGGGTGTCTTAAATTTTTGAGGTGAACATATTTTGTTATCTTGCCGTCGTCTATTGCGGCTACGTTTTTGTCGGATATTCGTTTGATTTTAAAGGGGCCTAAATTTCTCGGTGTCCTTTTGTGTCTTTTACTTTAGTAATTTTTCTCGAATACAGTTTGTCCTATGGAAAATTTGTTTATGTCTGAGTTTTTATTACGAGTCGCGGTAATGCGTTCTTTATCGATATCTAACTTGTCTTTTACTTTGTCGTAAGTTATTTTTAGTTTCTCTTTGTGATCTTTAGCGTATTGCTGATAGATTTCTTTGTTATAATGTATATCGTAAGGGTTGCGTGAATCTGAGTGTAATAGGGTTTGTTCTAAGGGTGTAAAATTTGTCGTTGAATGAATTGTGTTATTATACGCGATTAATGCGTATGACATTAAGTTAGTTATGTGTTCTTTCTTGTAATTTATTCTTAATAATCTGATCTGTTCTAATAGGGTTGAATGTAGTCTTTCGATTAGTCCGTTAGATTCAGGGTGGTTCTCTGTTATAAAGTAAATTTTTATTTTGTGTAATTCCAAAGTGTTTTGAATTGTTTCGTTTTTAAATTCGCTTTTGTTGTCTAACGTTATTGTTTCGGGTGTTCCGTAAAATGTAAAATAGTGTAGAAATCCTTGCGATACGTTTATACTATTTTTAGAAGTGATTGGTATTGCTTGGCCTATTTTCGTAAATGCGTCCACGATTGTTAGGTAACTTTGTGCTTCTACTACTAGAGTATATGCATGTAATTTTTGGAAAGGTTTGTCTGGTGTTTTAGCCAACATTAAGGGTATCTTTGGGGGTTTTCTGTCATAATTGGTTTTATCGCATAATTCACACTGATTGATAAAGTCTGTAGTTAATTCTTTCATGTCCTTGAAATAGTAATGTCTCATGATTTGTTTTAGGGTCTCGTTTATTCCCCGATGGTGGGTCTTTCTTTCGTGTTGGTTTCTTATTACATCGTTTATTTCGTCAGGGTCTAATGTTATTAATTTTCTTGTGCATCTTATAAGTTCGGGGCCAGAATTGTTGAATAGTTTAACATATATTTCTGAAAAGCGTTTATACAAGTTTTCCGTGTTGAAGTAAAAGTAAAATCGTTTTTTCTCGGAGGTGTATTTCTTTAGAATTTTAATTCTTTGTGATTCATTGTCGTCTTTGGTTATTTGAACTTGGTAAATTTTTTTATTATCCACTTTCGTGTATTTTACAGAGTTGGGGTTGTTTAAAACTTCTGTGATTATAAATTGATTGGGCTTCATGTCTATAGCTTCGTTTAAAATTTTAATTTCGGTTTCCGGTTCGTCATTTTGTGTCGAATGTATGGTTTCCATTTCTTCTGGGTCTTCTCTAATTTAGGTTTCGTCTACGTTTCCTATCACTGATTCGGTTTCTAGTGCGTTAAGTTGGATTCTACTTAAAGAGTCTGCGTTATTGTTGTAAATTCCCTTTTTGTATACGATCTCATAGTCATATTCTTCTAGTCTAATTCTCCATCTTTGTAGTTTCGAGTTAGGTTCTTTGAGTTTGCATAGCCATACTAATGGTCTATGATCGGTGTATATATAGAATTTCCGTCCGTATAGGTACGGTCTAAAATACTTTGTTGCCCAAGTTATGGCTAACAATTCTTTCTCTATCGTACTGTATCGTTGTTCTGTTTCGTTGAGGGTTCTGGATGCGCAACTGATGGGTTTATCGTTACCTACTGTTCCTTGACTTAATACTGCGCCTAAGGCTATATTTGATGCGTCCGTTGTTAATATGAATGGTTTCGAAAAGTCGGGGTATTCTAATACGGGGTGATTTGTTAAAATGCTTTTGATTTTATCTACTGCTTTGATAAGTTCTGGGGTATGTACAATTTTGTTTCCCTTTTTTAAACAATTGGTTAGGGGCTTTGTTATTTGAGCATAACCTTTTATGAATTTTCTGTAATATCCGCTAAGGCCTAAAAATCGTTTGATCTTTTTATTCGTTTTGGATATAGGGTAGTTTAATACAGCGTTCGTTTTGTCGGGGTTCGGCATCACTCCTTGGGGTGTTATTATGTGTCCTAAAAATACTACTTCTTTCTGTAGAAATTCGCTCTTATCTAGTTGTACTTTAAATGTTGCGGTTCTTAATCTTTCGAACACTTCTCTTAATCCTTCAATGTGCTCCACTAATGACGTTGAATACACTATTATATCATCTAGGTACACAAGGAATTTTTCGTTGTGTATCCCTCGTAGTATGTTGTGTATTACTCGTTTAAAAGTTGCGGGTGCGTTCTTCAGTCCAAATTGCATCCGTTTATACCCGTAGTGTCTTCTAGGTGTGCTAAAGGCTGTCTTTTGTGTATCTCCTTCTTCCATTTCCACTTGATGGTATGCTGATGCTAAATCTAGCGTCGAAAAATATTGGCACTTGCCTAACTTATCTAATGATTCTGTTATATTCGGTAACGGGTATTTATCGTCTACCGTTTTTTCATTTAACTTGCGGTAATCTATTATCATTCGGTATTTTCGTTTTCCTGATGAGTCTAGTTTCTTCGGTACTATTAGTACGGGGCTGCTCCATGGTGAATTGGAGTGTTGTATTATATCTTGATCTAATAGATTGGCAACTTGTCTGTCAGCTTCTTCCTGACTTGCCTGGGGTAATCTGTATGCTTTGGTGAATATCGGTTTGTTGTCTGTTAGCTCAATGTTGTGTTTAACTGTATTTGTAAATTTTAGGGGTATTCCTTCGCAATGGAATATGTCGCGGTACTCGTAACATAATTTTTGTATCGCTTTCTGCTCTTCGTGATTTATGTCGCGGTTAAATCGGATATTATTTAAATTTTGTCTTAACATTTCGTTTTTTTCTACGGAGTTATAATTTTCGTTTGGGGTTTCATCTATTTCCATTTCGTTAAATTTTAATTCTTCTACGTTAATCGGGTTTGTTAAAGATAGTTCTACGGGGTAGTCATTTGAGTTTAATATTGTTGTTGTGGCGTAATTATCTTTGATTTTTACTAATGCGGTTGGGGTTTCTACTCCTTGTTGAAAAGTTATGTGGTTTATTATTCCTAAGTTATTATTTGAATTTACGGGGATTCTTATTTTTTTTTGTGTTCGGGGTTCTAATGTATATTTTTCGTCAATTTGTGTGTTTTGAAATTTAATGGGGATTCGTCTATATTTGGTTTTTAATAATCGGTTTTTGATATCTACGTTGGCTCCTAATTTTCTTAGAAGGTCCATTCCTAATAGTCCATCATATTTGTCATTAAATTCAAATATGCAGAATTTATGTTTCATCTTTACGTTAAAGGTTTTTGGTAAAGGTATGTTTGCTACGAATTGGTGCAGGGTTGTTTGATGGGCGGTATTAATTTTGAAGGGTTCTCTTTCTACATAGTTTAAATAATGTTTCTTTACTGTTCGCGGGCTTATTAATGTTTTTGAAGATCCGGTATCGATTAGTAATTTAAATTCAGCGTGGGGTATTTCGATATAGGGTAATACAAGGTGATTCATATTATTTAGATTTATTACGTTAGGTCGTTTATAAAATGGTCTATTTGAAAATTTGACAATGTGTTCTCTTCGTCGTCCTCATATGGTTCTTCGCGTTCATAATGGTTTGATTGATTTTGTTCGTTATTCGTACACGGTCGATTGTTATTATTCTGGTCATCTTCATACTCTTCTACTTCTTGATGAAATAGCTCTTCTGAAGTGAAAGTGCGTTTTTGATTTTGGTTTGGTCTTATGTGCGTTATTTTCGTGTTGGGTCTGGTGTTACCAGATGAGGTATCTATTGGTGTAGGTTTGTAATAGTTATTGGGATTATTAGTGTTTATCATCGGTGAGTTTCTGTTAGTATTCGCGTTGAATGTTGGTCTTTCTTGATTTATATTTTGATTGAATCTCGGTTGAAATGCGAGTTTTGAAAAGTTCGAGTTAAATGTTGGTTGATTTTGCGGGTTTTGAAAAGTTCGGGTAAAACGTTGGTTTGAGAATTGTTTGTATTGGTTGTTAAAGTTTGAGTTATTAAAATGTGGATTATTTGTTCGCGTTTGGTGTGTTTTGCATTGAACGGGTTAAATTTTTGTTGTGGATTTATTTGTCTTGCGGGTTGTATAGTTTTCATTGGCGTGTAGCTTTTATTCGCGTTGTGGTTATATAGTCGGTTTCTATAGTACATTACGTTTTCTTCTTCGATTATCATGTTCATTGCTTCTTCTAAGTTTTGGGGATGTTGAAATCTAATTTTATCTGAAAGTCGTCCGGGTAGTGCATTTAGATAGGTATCTAATGCCATCTCGTCATACATTTTCGTTTTTAAAAGTCTTACGTTTGGGTCGGTTTCTTCGATTTTGAGTTTTGTCAAGATTAAGCTTCTTACATCTTGGCATTTCATTCCAAATTGATAGGGTGACTGGTTGTGTTCCATCCTAAGGTTGGTTAAATCCCTTACTAAACATTTTAAGTTCCGTTGATCGCCGAAATATGCAATCAATATTCGTTTGTACTCTTCTCATTTGTCCACGTCTTCGCGACTGGCTATTAATGTTAGTGCCCTTCCGGTCAGTTTACTGATAATAAGGCGGATCAGCAAAGTGGGAGTTTAATATAGCAGTGGCAAGGGCGCCAGGTGACTTGGTGTGTCTGGACCTCATAGGACCATTACCGCGCTCAAAAGCGGGCGCCACTGAATTATTAGTAATCATTGATTCTTTTTCTAGGCACGTCAAATTATATCCATTAAAGCGGGCAACGGCGGGGACCTTTGTTAGCCGTCTAAGTAAGGATTATTTCGTGAATGTTCAACAGCCAGCTTCATTTTCGGATTTACAAAGATACTCTAGGGTTCAAAAATATTACAATTATTTATACGTCTGTATATTTTCCGCAGGGCAATGCCATTGAGAGGGTTAATAAGGAGGTGGGGAGATAGTTAAGGGCTCTGTGTTATCAAAAACACACTAAGTGGGCGTACGTAACTAAAGATGTGGATGAATGCATTAATGGCATGGTCCATAGTGCAACAGGACATTCGCCGGCGTTTTCTTCCTTAAGAATAACCTAACGTTTCCGTTCAGTGTTTGTGTAGTTTGGGGATTTACATTACGCAGTAAGTGTTAGAAGTAAGCTTATAATTCATGCATTGGTCATTGTTTTGTTGCATGATATTTATATTTGTGTTTGTTTATTATTTCAATGTTTTATTCTATTTTTTGATTAATATATCCACATAGGTAGTCAGTGACGTTGGTTTATTAGTATCTTTGAGTTAGCTTAGAAGTGTTAATGACTGACGCGAATCCCTGGTAATTTGCATATGTTGCCAATTCATTAATACCATTAAATAACTATTCCGAAAGCCGCTACAATCAAATCACCTGTATCCACTATCGTGAGATTACCGTGTTAAAGAAAAGACATTTGAAAACGTCACTAAAAGTCCGTAAATATACCGAGCAAATCAGTCTCACAAAAGAAGAAACGTATTTTACGATATGCACAATTTGTTTACAAAAGTCCTTAGACGTCTGAACTTTTAGTTAATGCTTCATAGCTTATGCATTCATTAGTTTTCATTATAAAATATGTTAAGTCAAAAATATTGAATAATTTATAACTTCTTCAAAAACGGTTAATAAAATTACGGCATATAATTTCAACAAGATCAGACAGTTCTGTATCATAATCACAAATTACTTGCATCATTAAAACGGATATTAATAGGATGTTTTAAACGCAAGATAAATATTTAGTAACATACCTCCTGCAGTGAGATAAGATTATACTTATCTGTAGAAGCAAACCAAATTCATAATAAGAACTATTTAGCCTTGTACTTTACAGCATTGCTAGCCGTTATCGCACACGTGCCCTAGATATTAATTTCACTATTCTCTAATAAACTTTCCATTTTCAATTAAAAATAATATTCGAAAAAAGAATGTCCTTCATTCTTTACACTAACAGAACGCAATAACAAAACCAACACATAAACTCTAACCCTGCACATCCAAATAAAACTAAAAATTTTGAAGGGTTGTGCATTAGTCGTATACATTACGTACATAATCTATCTCACAAATAAAAAACCACTAAGATCACTCTGCGTCCATCAGGCACCACTTTACACCGCCAAGGGTTAATGCGTTCTGATCTATTCCAGCAAATTTGAATACCGAAATTAAATGACAATGGAGCCACCTCAAAGCTTTAAGGCACATCTTGCTAACAATCTAAGCACGAAAGCATCATCACACCATACAGTAACAAGATAAGGAATCCCAAATCAGGCAAAAATAAAATTAAGGCTAATCGTTTTCAACAAATAAGTTCAAGGGCTTCGCGTAGTTTATAGTTTTGAAAAACCAGCAGAAAGCGGAAAAATTCGCTACAAAATTTGTGTGCATCAATTGTTGTGATTGTTGTTTTGTTTCGGGGGTGTTATATAGAATTCAGGTCCCGTCTTCCGTTACAACTGATTTCAAAAAATATGTTTTCCTTCAAAACCAAAACGGGCAAGGAATGTCAAAGCCGAAGCAATTCGGCGAATTTCGTGGTAGTCAGCCAACATCTTTTGGAATCAGCAAGCACGCAGTATTTTGGAGCCTAGATGGACACTTTCAGAAATTACATCGACAAATCACTTATGGTGAATCTCGGGTTCTCTCTAGCCACTTTGTCAACTCGTTGATCAAAGCCGTTCTTAGCGACGGACTTGTGTACTTGACCGCCTTTATCATACACATCGGGTCGACTATCTTTAAATTTTTAGTTCATTCTCGCATAACACCATCACTCATAAAGTTTTCTCCATACATGCAGCTCATTCTTCAATAAATTTTTGCTACATTATTCGCTTCTATTTACAGGAAACGAATAACACTTTGCAATTTGCACTTGACGGGAGAACAAATTCAGGGAGCTATACTTACATGACTGCAGTTCAGCTTAAAATGTCGTCAAGAAGTAAGTTGTGCCATTGTGTGAAGAGGAAAAGTTGTAGTCGGTTACCGCGAACGTCGGTCACCTGACGCTTTTTAACGTTTGCGATGTGCGATTGAAAATTTAAAAAAACGGCCTTCGTGAAACTGCTAAAGCTGAAACAACCTCATCCCTGAGAAGTTGTTAGTATCTTTGCCCAGTAAGATTATCCCAAAAGATATGCCCCACGATAAGATCATTTATTATGCACGTCTAAACGTTGACTTTCTGTAGACGTTGAGAGTGATCGTTGTGCATCGAGTGGTGGGTTTCTGGTAGCTCAGTACCAGACGACTTCGTCAGATAGCTTCGTGTATGACTGCTGGCCCCAAGGTCCCAGGTTTGATTTCTAATACAGACCGCTTGAAAAATTCTATGCGAGGATTTCTCACCAAAATACGCCATCGGTCAAATAAGAGGTAAAATGTAGGCCATGTGTGTGGGTGTTGTTAAGATCCATAACCTACTTGGAATATCAAAGGTTCGACAAAATCCAAAATTTTCAAGTAAAGAAACTCGCTTCCTAGCCAAGAGAGATTTTTGGATTTTATTTTAGTGTGAGTGACTATCTAGTGGAAATAAATTTTTGATCTTAGACCCACGAAATTTTTTAAGAAGCTTTTGTGTAATATTGGACTCTACCTTTGAATTTTAATGTTTGTATAAAGGTTACATGTATGATATTGTTTGTTTAAGAAAAGCTGTTTGTGAATGTAGCAATTGTTATTTGAAAGATTGTTTGTTAAAGAATATTTGATATCATTATAAGTTTGATGTCTGAATGTAGTGGTTCCATTTAAATTGAGATAGCAAAATAATTAGGGCTACACCTATAATAGAATCATCTTCACGGTTCACGGCAACGTCTGTTGACCCGCAACGTCGAGCATCATCAGCTAGAGCTTGTAGCACTTTTATCAACGACCAACCTGGGCTAATTTAGAACAGTTACAATGCACAGCAATATTACATGTACACACACACACACACACACACACACACACACACACACACACACACGCACACACACACACATATATATATATATATATATATATATATATTGATGTGATTAGAAGTCATTGAAAGATTATATAGCATAATCTCGTGCACATCTAAAGCCATGAATTCGAGCAAATTCAAGAAAAGGTCCAATAATGTACATATTTATTTGTATAGTGAATAACGTATTTGTGAAAACGCTCGCTATATGTAGTATAAATAAGAAAGAGTTTTTATTCTTATTTTATTCTTAATGACGAAGAAGTCGTGTTCTAAGATAAAAAAACTGTATTTACTATATACTGTGCGTAGGAGGGCGTTTTCAAAAAATTCTTATCCTTAACTACATAATATAATAAGATGTTTATGTCAGACGGTATTCATCTTGCGTAAACCAGTGTTCTAGAACAGATTTAATTTAGTAGTCTAAAAAGCTTCATCTATATTTTGTTATCAAAGTACTCAATTGTGTATAAATTACGTGTAAATGTGTGGGCATATTACAAAATTTTTATTTTACGGGAAACCGCGAGTATAAATACTTTAGTTTTAATTTTTTTCTTTAAATAGTAACAGTGAATTCACTGCTCAACCTAGAAAGCCTAAAGATGGTAGATGTGACTTCGCCGAAACTTCGCCAAATTGAAAATGGTTTACTTCAGAACCAACCAGTTATGAAGAATATATCTGGAAGATTGACAAAGCATATATATTGCCGTGGCCCTGCATTATACGTTGGGATCCACAAAAAATGCTGTGATTTTAGTACTGCCAAATTGTATTAATAAGGATGCAATAGAAAATATTAAATTACTATCTTACCGTATTCCTCTCCTTGCCTGGCTAATTCTGTGGAAAATATCTTATGGATTTTATCAAAAGAAATAAAATACAGAAACTTCAAGGAACACCTATGAACAGTCTGCTAAGCATTCAAAAACATCTTTCTTTAATGCACATTATCTAAAGGATCTCTTACATTCAACAGATACAAATAACGTCTATAGAAACAATTTACAGCTTAAGCTTAGACAAAAATCTTACCTAGCGACTGCTTACTTATTAAAGTATAGGCGAGTTACAGAAATTCTTTTTAAAATTCTCGGAATAATTTACTTATCCTTATGTTGCCTCGGTTGTCAGTGTAATTGGCCAACGGCGCAAGACAGATTATTTAGTAAAGAGCAAAATGTTTCGAACTCTAACCTCGAAATTGTTGAAAATTATCCTCTTGAAAATAATTTTTATAAAATTTAAGTTATATTCTAGTTTAATTTACTTAAACATTTTATTAGGTTACGAAAAACAAAACAAAATTATACTTGCAGTTGGTATTGTCAAATAACGCTTATAAAAAACTTATTTCCATTGTAATTAACGGCATTAAATACTCCCTGGTTCCACTTTAAATCTCGATTTATAACCAATCTTGGCGCTAAAATATTAGTTTGCGAAGTACATTTATTTTTAATCGATTAAAATCAGTAGTTGTATTCTTGTATCAACATTATTTATATAATTGTGATAAATTTTTGGTAAAGTTTATTAAATAGTTATGTTTGATACTTTCTATGCTACTTGTAGAACGCCGACAAAATAGATTACAAATTATTCGAAACGTATATGTTGCATGTCGTAAAATAAATTAATAAATTAATCTTTAGTATGAATGATCACGTTTTAATTCATTTTTGTCTAATATACTAAAATTTTACATACGTCATTGTTTCTATCTCATTTTAGATCATGTTCCCGAAGATTAGTCACGAGTGATGTAATAATTACCTTGATTACGCGTTTTAATGAGTTATTTGTGTAACGTTATCGTTGTCGTAAAATTTTTTATTCCTTGTTAATAAATGAAATGGACCGCTGCTATCTTTCTCTTAGAGCTATTAAACTCGTTATTTCGGTTACATGTTTTTTCCGATAGTAGAGTTCCTCAAATTGGGGTGTTTATTTATTGATGTAAAATAATTGGATTATTTAATAGTTTTTAGAACATTTTTAGTAAAAATGACGTATATAATTTATGACTTTTTCGAATTCTCTTGAAAGAAAAGCCGCATTTTTTTATTAAATAATGTAAACATCATTATTTTTAGAACTTCTATTGGTCTTTCAGAAGCGTACAATACGAAACGTGTTCAGTATTCTAAAAGGTGTATGCTATGCCGCTCATTTTCAGTCTGCAATAAATGCCTATACACGAATTCTAATTACATAATTAATGAGGGCTTTGTTCTTATAATTTGTAAATGTAATAAGAAAAGGTTATTTTTTTTATAGAAAATCATTGTTTACTCAAGGTGTATAGTTGGGCCTTCTTAAATGGTACCACAATACTATATGTATCCTTAAAGAGTGTTATTTTACATGAGAATTTTATTTTCTGTGCTAATAGAATATGCTATATACAAAGTGAAAAAAATCAGAGATAGGAAAGTTTTACTTTTCTACGTTTTTCTTTTCTTTGGGATGATTTTTTTATAGAATTTTGCGTTCAATCACTTTCGTGACCTCATTATTACTTCAATATATATTGATTTGATAATGAGGTCACGAAAGGTCATTGAACACCAAATATGTAAAAAACCATTCCAAAAAGAAGGAAAACGAAGAAAAATTTAAATTTCCGAATACTTAAATTTTAACCCGTATAAACCTATAAGCGTATTTCATTAGCACATAAAATAAAATTCCCATGTTAGAAAATTTTTTAAGGATACATTCCGTTTAAAGTACGAATCCCAATCTTAAATTCATTGATTGTGTCAGTGAAAAACCTGTAAAATTAAAAGCATTCAAATTCACGTGTAAACATTTGCTAAAACACGTTTCATTTACCATAAACAAGTTATATTGCATTTATAAAGCATAAGAATGAGCTCCTCATTAATTATGTAACTGAAATCCGTGTATACGCATTTATTGCAGACTGAAAATGTGCCGCACATACTTTTAACATACTAAATAAATTTCATTTAGTGCCTTTTACATAAAGTATTTATTGTCCTTAAAATGCCATTTTTATAAGCTTTCAATAAAGAATAACCTTCTTTCAAAGAAATCTACTTAGAATTAGTTCTAGAATAACTCATGCCTATGTTATTTAAAAAAAGAATACATCATTGCTTTTGAGAAATGTTTTAAAGTCTATTAAATAAGCAAATTAATGAGTAAACGCCCCAATTTGAGGAAGCGGCACTATCAGAATGTCATAAAAATTAATAAGATGACGATTTTAATAACTCGAAGAGCTCAAAGAATAGATTTTTATGCCAGCGACAACTTTATACTAATTGCTCATTAAAACACAAAATGAAGGTAATTATCACATCATCCGAATGTGTTATGCTTCGAGAATATAGTCAAAGATGTATTAAGTTTGTTTTAGTATATAAGACAAAAATGAATTGAAACGGAGTTATTCATTCTAACTTCAAGCAACATGTAAGTTTCGAGTAAAGATTAATTCCTTAATTTATTTTACGACAAACAACATATACGTTTTGAGTAATTTGTATTCTATTCTGTTGTGTTCTACAAATAAATACAAGTTATCAAGCAGAAATATTTCATAAAGTAAAACGAAGATTTATCACATTAATATAAATAATCGTGGTACAAGGTCAACGGCCGATTTTAATGGATTAAAAATAAATGCACCTTGCAAACTGAATTTCAATGTCAAGATTGAATATAAATGGAGATTTGAAGTGGAACCAGGAAGTATTTAAAACCGTTAATTATAATGGAAATAAAATTTTTATAAGCGCTATTTGACAATACCAACTGCAAGTATAATTTTGTTTTTTTGTAACCTAGTGGGATATTTAAGTATCATGGTAAATTAAGCTAAAATAATGTTTTATTTTTATAAAAATTATTTGTCATGGGGATAATTTATTCCATCAAACTTGAAGTCAGAGGACGAAGCCTTTTGACCTTTAGTAAATTTTTTGCTGGCGTCGCCGGTCAACTACACTGACAACCGGGACAATAAAACGAAAGGTAAATTATCCCGAGAATTTTAAAGAGAATTTTTGTGACTCACATAGGAGATGTTTGGTTTCTGTACTTGATGGCAAGGATTAGGTGAAGATTATTTTAATAAGTAAGTAATCATAAGGTAACATTTTCTGTCTAAGCTTAAGCTGTATCTGGTTTCTATAATCGTTAGGTATTTGTATCTGTTAAATGTAAGATATTCTTTAGATACAGTGTATAAAAGAATGATGTTTTTGAATGCATACAAGATTCATCATGGATTTTTCTTGAAATTTCAGTGTTTTATTTCCTTTTGGTAAAATCCACAACCTATTTTGAGCTAAGCAGGCCAAAAATGACACTGTAAGATAGAAATTTCATATTTTCTATTGCATGCTCATTAATACCATTCGGCTGTACCCAAGTCACGGCATCTTTTGTGAATTAGACATTCGGTTCAAAGCAATATTTGTGAGCTATCAATAAAATTTTTGAGCACAATTTCCTTATATCATTAAACTAGGTGGAAGAATAGAAGACTCTGTTATTGAATCTCTTTTTTTGAGTATTTTGTAATATTTTTAATATTTTTATATTAATATGTCAATTTATAAATATATATTACTCATATTTAGACCAGGGTAGAAAATTAATGAATTACATCAAATAATTTTCATCACCGTGTAGAAGCTTTGGGAAAAGGTACGCGTTATTAAAAAACCGTGAAGCATAAAAATTCATTCGTTTCATTAAAAATAAGGGAGTTAAATTATGTACAAGACGCTTGCTATAAAAAAAAAGGAAGCAGTATTAAAAAGCTCTACGTGTAATTTAATTATTCCTAGTAAAGAAACAAATAGAAAATTACGTGCAAAATTTATATTAATTAACTCAATTTTAAGTAACCGGTATTAAACAAAATGTACAGATAATAATTAATATTTGATTAGGAGTCACTAAAAATTAAAGGGTATTATTTTAATTAGAGTTAATTGAACCATTAGTAACATATAATATCTATAAAAACTTGTAAAAACCCAATAAAATGCAAATCGTAGAAGTGTTATTTAGAAGTATTATGTTTGAACACCTGCGTATTTTTAAAAGTATCATTCTGCGTAAATTTGGCAGATAACAAATGGTTACAGAGAATCTTGGAAAAACCGTAGCTTAATAGTTACGGGAAATGCTAAAGGTGGGTTATTTCACAGTCCACATGGACTGAAATAATCGATAATAAAGAATATCAATTTGCACCAATAAGAACAGGGTAGATAGAGACAGATAATGTGCGCAAGACCGAGACACATATAGTAAAAGGCGTGAGTAGAGCAACGTCACTGGGTTGCGATTGGTTGAAAGTAAAAGGCAAACTTGAGAGGTAAAAATAACATTTCTGTATAAAAATTTAATTAGTTATTTCCAGACGTTGCAAGCCGTGTCGAAATTTCTGAGAGTTAACTGGTGCGAGTGCAAATTTCGTAAAAATCGCATGCCGGGCTGCGGAATGGGAACCTAGCATGCGAAATTCTGAAGAATTGTCCGTTTTGGGGACAAGACCGACAGACGGGCTAACCGCTATATATACCCAGGTTAATATGAACAAGCTCTCTTAGATTTTCGAATTGATTCAATGCATTAAACAGTGCTTTTTAGTTTTCCGAGTTTGATAGAATAATTTAAACAGTTTGCTCGTATATTTTGGTGATTTAAAACAGTTTGTTCTTTACGTGCTACAATGCAAGTAATTTAGTGCACTTAGAAAAGAAGATACAAGGTAATAAAGTTTAGTATCACTGTACCAATTAGTCAAATTTGCAAGGACAAATGAATACACAAAGGTAGGCAGTTTTGGCGTATATTTGTGAAAGAAGTATGAATTTCTTTGCTATTTTACGGGGGTGTTAATAATTAAATGGTTCATAAACGTGTCTGGATCCACAAAACAAGGTTCAGATATACACAGATGAGTTCCGGAAAAGCCCTGAAACAACTTTAGATGAATGGTGGTGGAGAAAATTTTAAAAGCGTTGAGAATCAGAAGCCGTAAATATAACCCAGTTGGAATGGTGTGATTAACAAAAGGGACGATGTACATTGAAGCTACGAGTGCAGTAACCTTTAGGTAAATTATACTATTTTGTTTGAACTTTGATGTTTTCGTGTGTGTTGAATAACTTTATAATTTATTTACTTAAAATGGACAGTAATGAAGTTGTACTAACAACAAATTTTTAATTTTAAGGTGAAATTTGCTTGTTTAAGTAGAAAAGGGTATTTAGTATTTATGTTCTGGATTATGATGACAATTTGGGTATGTCTTTGAGCTCAATTAGACGAACCAGGTTAATTAACGTAAAGGGGTGGTAGATGCTCCCTTTTTTGTACTCAGACTCAGGTCTGCATATATTGTTATATTAATTAGTAGGCATCCTACAAGGACTTTAATTTTGGATGCACATTAAAATGATAACAAATTTAAATCTTGAAATTTTCTGATACTGAAATTTATGCTGAATTTTTAATTTTGAAATTTTAATGTATTGTGAATATTGATGTAAATAGAGTTAACGTTGATGTTTGTGGTAGGAATATGTTTGTTTTTTTTTATGAATCAGGATGAAGGTTTATCTAGGGGAGCAGCCGAGGCGATGAACAGATGAAAGTCGACGGACCAGTTAATTTAGGAGGTTTCACAGCATACATGGCGACCCAAAAGTGAGGCTCGAGTTCCAAATAAAATTTTTGTGATTTATTCCAGGAAACTGGCGATCTGAGAGAGAGAGTTTCTGTTTGTGTATTAATTTAAGAGTATTTCAGAGTGTGTGTGAGAGGGATTAGAACATATGCAGAGAAAGGAGTGGTTAAGGAGTCAAGGAGTGGAAATTGGAAGTGACGATAGTGCATTGTGTGGGAAAAATTCGAAAATGGAAGAAGCTGGAGGCAGTAGAGATCAGTCGAGGACGGAATCAGGGGATCAAGGAAAGAGATGATAATGAGAATGCTAGAAAGGATGAACGAAGAAGCCAATAGAGCTAGGGATGAATCGAATAGAGCGAGGAGGAGTCCAACCAAAATTAGAGCAGATAAGCGGGAAAATTGAACAAAATACTAAAGAATTTACAGAATTTAAAGATAGTCTTACCGTGAAACTGGGGAAGTAGAAAATAGGGTTGAAAAAATGAGCGTGATATTACAGGTCTTCGACAGGAAATGGGACATTTAAGGTCCGAAGTACGCATTTTTGTGAAGAAGAGATTAATATAAAATGACTGAAGTGACGGACTCATGTAGGGATCAGTTAGGCAGGGTAGAACGCGAAGTTAGTAGTATCAAATATAACATGTCAAGTTTAACGGGGATGGTCCCAGATTTTCTACAGGTGGAGTATCATTGGACCAACACATGAAGTTTTATGGCGATAACAGGGTAAATCCACAAATTTTTATTAATAGTGTAAGAAATCTAGTGGGAAATTTATTTGACGAACAGACTAAACTGAATACGATAAAGGCTTTATTGAAAGACAACGCGGAAGCATGGTACAATTTAGTAGGACAGGACATAGACACCTACACGGACTTTGAAGACAGATTTTTAAAGCACTACTGGAGTGACCACAGACAAGACCAGGTACGAGACGACTTAATCACAGGAAATTTAAGGGAGAATTTTCAGGAAGTAGGAGCAATATGCTATACGCAAGTATAGCATAGCAAAGCAACTGAACCCACCACTGACGGACCGACAAATTATCAAGTATTTATCACGACACTTCGAGGTAGAAGTAAGACAACACGTAGCACTACAGAACATAGTGGACAGAGAAATGTTTTTAGAATACCTGCAGAGGTACGACGACGTAAGTAGTGGACGACCTCGGGATAATAGGGAAAGACAGATCAGCACAGTTAGGTTTGACAATAGACGGGACAACTATGCTAGAAGGGGGAATAGTTACGGATACCAGCGACAGAATTGGAAACAGAGACGACCATACGTTAGAAGTAATAGTTTAGGAAGGGGACCTGCACAGAGACCGGAACCTACCAGAAGAAATAGTTTACCGGACATGAGGGGGACTGCTAATACAGACACGGAACGAGTGGAAACGCCTAGGACATATGCTGAGGTGACGGCTAGACCAGGACCAAGTAGGGAAAACAGACCTGGACAGGATTTTTAGAACGCGACAGACCACTAGATTTCAGTGTAAATGTATATGAACATCCACGTGGATTTTTCAAAATTGAGGAGGAAGTAGAGCCAGAAACTGAGGAAAAATTATGTTTGCCAATTATTAATATAGAGATTTTTGAGAATAATGTAGAAGTATTACTTGATACAGGGGCAGAGGCGAGTTTAATACCGGAGGAATTCGTCAGCAAAATTAGGGATAAGGTTTGTGATAGAATTATGCCTATAAAGCGTAGCCATTTAGTAGCTCCAAATAAAAAGAAGTTTGCTGCAGTAAATAGTGTTGTGGTGCTTAGGATAGATATAGGAGGTTTAAGCTGTGAACAGGAGTTTGTAATTGTACCTGGACTGAAGTTTCAGAGCATTTTAGGTGTTGACTGTATGATGAAGTTAGGGGTTTTGATAGATATGGAACGGAAGGTAATAAGGATTAATGATAGGGTAGTGCCATGGAAGGGCAGTTATGAAGTCACAGAGGATGACACGGGGTTGAGTATTAATGTAGTAGAGGTAGAGGATGATGAAGGTAAACAGATCAACACAATAAGATGTCCAGAGGATAGGAGAGTAGAGGTTCAAGCTTAGTACAAAAACATGCAGAATTAGTGGGGGTAGAAGCAACAGCAGCATATCGGGAGCAGGTGAAGGCAGAATTAAATAAAGATGCACGAAAAATTAGTCAAGGGACCAAACCGCAATTCCATTGTCCACCATCCACGGACACACTTTTGACGAGATTAAGTGGCAAGTTTATTTTTAATAAAGTAGATTTAAGGAATTCATTCTGGCGGATTCCATTACATAAGAATTCTAGAAGGTACATAGGATTTTTCATAGAGGGAAAAATCGATAATTTTAAAGTAGTATCGTTTGGTATGTCGGCAGAAAAGGAAATGATAATGAATAAGAAACAGACAAGTGTAGGGACTGAAGAAGAAGCAATATTTAAGAGTAAGGATAATAGGGATGATAAGTGTATTGTATGTGAGATAATAGGGATGATAAGTATAGATATAAAAGGGGGAGAAATAGGGATGAAGAGTATTAGGTTGGTGAGAAGAAAGACTTGGAGGGTCAAGAAGAGAGTTAGATTTAAATAACTTGATGAACAAAGGATAGAGATAGGTGAATTTTAGTATAGATATAGAAAATAAAGCTAAGTATAGGATAAATATGGGAGATAATTAGAAATAGGTTTAGGATGAGAATAAAGAGTAAATGTAGGAAGAAAATAAGATAGATTAAGTGTAGATATTTCTTATAAGATTAGTGGGGAGTTAGGAATAGAATAAGAATAGGAAAGGTATATAGGATTAGGTAGGGGGAAGTGAAGTATAGGGAAGATTAGTTAAAAGTTAGGAATAGGATAGGTATATAGGATGTATATAAGATTAGATGGATAAGTAGGATGAAGTTAGGGATAATTTCAGTTTATAAAATTAGGTGAGAGTTAGGAATAGGATAGGGATATAGGATAGAGGTAAATATTTTTTTTTGGATTGGATATAAGTTAGGTAAGATAGATAGATAAGGGTAGAGAGAGATAGGCAATTTTTTTTGTAAATTTTGTTTGCGATTTCAATGTTTTATATTTGAATTCGAATAAGTGGGATTATTTGTATTCAAATAGGGGGAAAATACTCATATTTAGACCAGGGTAGAAAATTAATGAATTACATCAAATAATTTTCATCACCGTGTAGAAGCTTTGGGAAAAGGTACGCGTTATTAAAAAACCGTGAAGCATAAAAATTCATTCGTTTCATTAAAAATAAGGGAGTTAAATTATGTACAAGACGCTTGCTATAAAAAAAAAGGAAGCAGTATTAAAAAGCTCTACGTGTAATTTAATTATTCCTAGTAAAGAAACAAATAGAAAATTACGTGCAAAATTTATATTAATTAACTCAATTTTAAGTAACCGGTATTAAACAAAATGTACAGATAATAATTAATATTTGATTAGGAATCACTAAAAATTAAAGGGTATTATTTTAATTGGAGTTAATTGAACCATTAGTAACATATAATATCTATAAAAACTTGTAAAAACCCAATAAAATGCAAATCGTAGAAGTGTTATTTAGAAGTATTATGTTTGAACACCTGCGTATTTTTAAAAGTATCATTTTGCGTAAATTTGGCAGATAACAAATGGTTACAGAGAATCTTGGAGAAACCGTAGCTTAATAGTTACGGGAAATGCTAAAGGTGGGTTATTTCACAGTCCACATGGACTGAAATAATCGATAATAAAGAATATCAATTTGCACCAATAAGAACAGGGTAGATAGAAACAGATAATATGTGCAAGACCGAGACACATATAGTAAAAGGCGTGAGTAGAGCAACGTCACTGGGTTGCGATTGGTTGAAAGTAAAAGGCAAACTTGAGAGGTAAAAATAACATTTCTGTATAAAAATTTAATTAGTTATTTCCAGACGTTGCGAGCCGTGTCGAAATTTCTGAGAGTTAACTGGTGCGAGTGCAAATTTCGTAAAAATCTCATGCCGGGCTGCGGAATGGGAACCTAGCATGCGAAATTCTGAAGAATTGTCCGTTTTGGGGACAAGACCGACAGACGGGCTAACCGCTATATATACCCAGGTTAATATGAACAAGCTCTTTTAGATTTTCGAATTGATTCAATGCATTAAACAGTGCTTTTTAGTTTTCCGAGTTTGATAGAATAATTTAAACAGTTTGCTCGTATATTTTGGTGATTTAAAACAGTTTGTTCTTTACGTGCTACAATGCAAGTAATTTAGTGCACTTAGAAAAGAAGATACAAGGTAATAAAGTTTAGTATCACTGTACCAATTAGTCAAATTTGCAAGGACAAATGAATACACAAAAGTAGGCAGTTTTGGCGTATATTTGTGAAAGAAGTATGAATTTCTTTGCTATTTTACGGGGGTGTTAATAATTAAATGGTTCATAAACGTGTCTGGATCCACAAAACAAGGTTCAGATATACACAGATGAGTTCCGGAAAAGCCCTGAAACAACTTTAGATGAATGGTGGTGGAGAAAATTTTAAAAGCGTTGAGAATCAGAAGCCGTAAATATAACCCAGTTGGAATGGTGTGATTAACAAAAGGGACGATGTACATTGAAGCTACGAGTGCAGTAACCTTTGGGTAAATTATACTATTTTGTTTGAACTTTGATGTTTTCGTGTGTGTTGAATAACTTTATAATTTATTTACTTAAAATGGACAGTAATGAAGTTGTACTAACAACAAATTTTTAATTTTAAGGTGAAATCTGCTTGTTTAAGTAGAAAGGGGTATTTAGTATTTATGTTCTGGATGAAAATTTGGGTATGTCTTTGAGCTCAATTAGACGAACCTGGTTAATTAACGTAAAGGGGTGGTAGATGCTCCCTTTGTACTCAGACTCAGGTCTGCATATATTGTTACATTAATTAGTAGGCATCCTACAAGGACTTTAATTTTGGATGCACATTAAAATGTTAACAAATTTAAATCTTGAAATTTTCTGATACTGAAATTTATGCTGAATTTTTAATTTTGAAATTTTAATGTATTGTGAATATTGATGTAAATAGAGTTAACATTGATGTTTGTGGTAGGAATGTGTTTTTTTTTTTATGAATGAGGATGAAGGTTTATCTAGGGGAGCAGCCGAGGCGATGAACAGAAGAAAGTCGACGGACCAGTTAATTTAGTAGTATTTCACAGCAATATATATATATATATATATATATATATATATATTGTTGTGATCTTGGGGATTTTAAGCTTTTAACATCGAGCAGTGTCCTCAAATAATTTTTAATAATGCACAACTTTAAAAAAAAATTGCTTACCCTTATTATTTTCTGCTTCAAAAATCCTCAGCAGCTTCCCTGGTTAGCTCAGCTGTGCCACTTCTCGGATACCTAAATTTACAACCATTTTTTCTTCACACTCGTACACCATTCAATAAAATCACCAAATAATACAACAATCATACAATCTTTTATTTACCGCTATTTACAGACAAATTACTCACATGTATAAAAACAGTTTGGTACACTAATTACAAACTCAAAATGTGATATATTTTAAAAGTCCTTGATTTTCTACTTATTTGCAAACAAATTTAATGAGATATGAGTAGATTGTCTCCGCATATTACCTTACATTGACTGTACACTGGAGTATGGTGAGCTCATAATAACCCAGTTTATTTAGTATATGCCTTTTACTTTGCATAGATTAATACAAAAGTTATAGATCCGTTTACCCTTTACAATCTAATTTATATTCAGAATAAAATGTAGTAAGTTTTAAATACACCTTTTTTCAATATTTAAACCCCAATAAATGGTCCAGTACATGAATTTCTTCCAATAAGTTTATATAACCATAAATAAACCCCAAAATTCACTCACACAGCACCAAAATTTCACAAAAGTTTATCAGACAACAAAAATTTGAAATAAATTACCTGGAGAATGCTTCAGGCCTCCATTCCTTCGACGACGATCACCAGAACACCTTGGCTTCGTGACCATGCGCTGTGATACACAACGGATTCACAGACGATACCTCATTTGCAAGCAAGCGCCTCGTTTCAAATTTTCTAGCTTAGTATAGTAGTAGCCAGACCTCTATTAATTTAATATACACTACACGTATTTCGCGTTAATAAATAGAAGACTACTACTAATAATTTACACGTGCTAGCACTATATTTACTGTATTATGAACATATCTAATACTCACATAACAAAAACTCTACTATAATGTTGGTCTATTGTTGTAAAGTAGTATAAAAGCGACGAAAAAACAAAGAAACCCCTCATAATTTCCGTTCAGTATTTATATTAGTTCAAAATGCTACCCCCGGACACACTTCACGTGAAAAGCTTATTTTCAAATTTAGATTCTACAAATTTTAATACAACCGTGTTGAAAATTTCTGAAATTCACTCCGTCTACGTGCCGTACGTATCCGAAAGTGCTCTTACCTGTCGCGTTTGTCTACGTTTGGAAAACTGTTGGTTCTTAACCAATGATAATATACTCTGTCGTCATAAAACTCCGCCTGTACTATCTTTATCTCTGTCTGATGCATGCCTGCTGTCGCGTTCAAAACCCCACTTGAGTTACAGAAAATTGATATTGCTGACAGCTCATCTCCACTCCACGTGTATTAGTACGTGCGTTTTCAATATCAACGCTTTTATTTCTGTCTCTATCTGTAGTATATAACCGATCGTGCATCTCCCTTGCTCTTTAAGAACTTTGTTAGCTTGTTATTTAAACCAAACTGACGGTTGAAAATATTTTCTATGAATTCCGGTCTTAATATGTTCATAATTTCGACGAATGTAACCTTTTTTAAAAACGCAGGTGTTCTTTAATTATTGACTGTTTAGCACAACAATTCTTGGATTTTATATTTCGTCGTATCAGATACAGCTGACGTTTATTTGTTAGAACAAACTTTTGCCTTGGAATTATTGATTTTTCTTACCCTAGTGGGTTTTCTTATGCTTTTACGTGTTAAATTAAAATAAATTAAAATTAATCATGCGTATTCTATTTGCTTTAAAACTGTTTTTCTTTGTGTGCTTTTAACCTTTCAATTATTAATTATAAAAATACGTCAATACTTGTCCGTTCTCCCTAAATGAATTAAATAAATTTTGCGCGTAAATAATTTGTTCTTTTCTCTATACAGGGTGGTTGAAATTTTATTGTTTACCCTAAATTTAACCCTTTGAATTCACAAAAATATTTATATATATATATATATATATATCATCAAAGACATTGAAAATAATAAAAGAGTTAACATGAAACGAATGGATGTATATTTAATATATGCCCCATTGAAGACATTTAGGATTTATTTATATAAATTTGTAGTTACTAATTAATTAATTGCTTAGTAAAGTGAAAGATAAGTGATTAATATTATGTTTTGTGGGTTTGGGTGTTTTCATATTAGATGCTAGTGGTGTCGACCTTTCGTTCATTTGTAATAATCAGGACAACACCTGGACCACTACTTAAAGTGCAGACATAGACCCAAATATGCCGAATTGTGACTTGTTGCATAGTAGTGGTTGAAGAGAAAGTTAAATTTAAATTCTTACATTTGAGTTTTCGATGTTCTACCCGGAGGTACTACATTAGCCGGGAAGCGAATTTCTTCTACCTGGAAATTTTAATTTTTTTTTGCCAAACCTTTGCTATTCCAAGCAAGCTAGAGATATTTAACAAGCGTGACACACACACGCGGGACCTACATTTTACCTCTCACCCGAATGAGAGCGCATTTCTGTGAAAAATACTCGTTAACATTTTTCAAGCGGTCCGTGAGTTACGTATCCCCCAATCCATATATGTACAATTAAATAGAAATTATTAAGAAATCACAAAGAAACTTAAGTTAAATGTAACATTGTATTTCAATGATAAATAAAAAAATGTTATTGAAGGTAACAAGTAAGTTGTGAGAACGGATGTGAATACATTGTATTCCAGACGTAAGTGATACTGCAGGTGCAGGTCACAGACGGTTAAGAAACCGCAATTGTTAAAAATTAAGATTGTTACATTGTATAATGAATAAAATAAAGAAATAAGCAGACATGAGTTCTGCAAGTTCCCACAGACATGTGAGGGGCAGGGACAACATAAATACCCCGGAAGCCCCAGATCAGTCAGTGAGTCTTGAGTATTTCAGCTTTTACATTTTTGTTTGCTTAAACTACTTGCCCTTATTTAAATTCAATTAATAATAAATTTCGACTTAGTATAATCTATCAAGTTTGTTAAAATTCCAATTGTAATTTCTGTTTAATAAATAAACTGCTACAAAAAGTTTTGGAAGAAGACTTTTTAAAAAAGCAGCTCCTAAGGCCCGAAACGTAACTCGTGTAGCGAATAGAATCCGGGACCTTGGGCTTAGTAGTCACATAAGAACCAATTAAGTTACGGAGCTGCCATTTACTTTTGAACCAGCAGACAAACGCTCAAACGAAAAGAGAGTGTGTAAACCGGCAGGTTTTACAAGTAGTGACTCACGTCTTGTCCTGATGATGTCCAACACAAAATTGAACGAAATGATAACTTTACTGGTGTTTAATATAGACACGATGTAAATCCAAAATATGTAATTTGATCATGATTCCTTCATGAAAGACACTGAAATGCCATAAAATATGTTCTTAAAATCGTGTAAAATCCTTTTTTGCATATATGTTAGATCTAAACCAGGGTGAACAGAAAATACAGAATTCGATTAAAGTTAGTCCGTTTGAAGAAAGTCTTAATAGTCGTATAAAATAAGTAACAACAATAGAAAAGCTGGTATATGTAGAACTAAGCTTCCAAACAACCCTTGTGAACATTTTTTTGACTCCATAAATTAGGATATACAAATTCGCGTTTTACCTGTACTAAAATAATTGATTTTCACAGCAAACGGTATGTCAACTTACACTAATTAATACTTGTAATGAACCTCACAGTATAGTTCCGGATAAATTGATATGGTTACATAGCACTCTCCTAAGCAATTAATTTGACGTACAGAAGCTCCTTCATATTAACTTCGACAATTTCTAGTTGCAATTTCATTAACTTGATTTACCGCAACAAAGTTACAATTTTATATCATACATTGTCCTTAATAAAAATTCCCATGAAACTTACATACTAATACAATTTCTCCGTTAGTCCCAGATAATTATTTTCCTTTCAATACACAACAGAAATGAAATATCTGTAAAACAAATCACCAGTAAATGAACCCGAAATGTAACATCGTATTGAGATGAAAAATGTAGCAAATGCAAGATTTTTTCATCCATTTTTTTCTTTCCTGTTAAATCTTGCGGGAATATAAGGAAATTAGTTTCTGCGGAAGTAATGAACATATGCGTTGTGAAGGGTGCTTCTTAATAAAGCCAAATTTCTTACATAAAAACACGTCTCCCTTCTTGTTCTAGAGTTATTTTGATTTGTCTTAACGGAAGTCTGCAGAATTACCGGTTCTCACGACTATGTTCATAAATCCAACTATCTTTCAAGTAGATTATTAAGATTACTTTAGTTTGATGATATACTAAGTGATTTAGAAGGGTATATAAGCGTTATTTTCTATCTGTAAAAATGTAAATAGTATAAACCCGTTTGATATTAAAGATTAAGTAAGTGAGCCGTATTCTTTTAGTTATGCTCTTTCAGAAATTATAATATGAAACACACATGCTTCAAATTCTCAATTAAGGAGCACTAAGACTTTTAGGACCGCCTCTATTAATGAGGCGACGAAGTAACCACCTCAGAGCGGAATATTTTAAGGGACGACATTTAGCACCCTCTAAATATGTATAAGTATTTACTAGACAATTTGAATTGCAATTCGCATATATGATGTCTTAGCAAAATTCTGAGCTATTCGCAATTCGCCACTGCACAATACGTATTTATTTTATGTTAAATGGACAACCGCGCGATTCCACGGTTGAGGCTTCAGAACCCGGGTTGTTCGAAAAGCATACAACCCTCGCACAAAGCAATCATTACTGTTAGGTATACCTGTTTTAAAGATAGAGCGTAATAAGTATTGTGTTAACTACTAAACTACACAAATTTAACATGAACACTTGTTCTTGAACACTCGATTACCTATAATGATACAACAAAATCTACGTACAAGCGCTTTTACTACAAAGCTGTGAGGAACAATGTTCATATACAAAACGCTGTTGAATGAAAATTCTCTTGTATCTTAATAATTAAAATACGCAGCATAGTCAGATCCTTTTGCTCATAATTGCATTCTCCGATGTGTCACCAATAACTGTGTTCTAATGTTGATAGTGTTGGAAGCCGTGAAAATTCGCCTCAGAATATTCGGAAATATTGGAAATATTTTCGAAAATTTATCACCAATTTTTGCGAATATTCGTAAAATTATTTTGCGTTTTATGGCATAACAGGAAACACTTTTGAAAATAAACTAATTAACCCTTCACTACATTATGTTGCAGTTATGCAACATACACTTTCTCCTATTGTATATCTGAACACGTGTATGAGAAATGACCAATTCATGACGTAGGAGAACTGCTACATTGCATACGAATAGAGAATGCCATTTCTATTGTCCCACTTTGCATCAAATGGTTATGTCACACGTTTTTCAGTGTTTACAAAGTTAAACACTTTTACTGCAATTGTATTATTTCAATCCAATAAATACTCTACTGTGCATTAGGGTATGTACCATAACATCTACATATAGAAACTCACAAAATATTATTATTCCACGTTGTAGATAGCATTGTATGTATGTTCCAATTCTGCAACATCATGGAGTTATTGCATGATCCATACGTTGCCTAACTGCAACACTATGAATTTGTTCCATCCTTAGGGCTGAATTGTAAACTACCTGTTTATTAGAATGGATATGAAGAAACGACCTTTAACCGAAGAAGAACTTCAATGTTTTACTGAAAATATGACTGGTATAAGCTGTGATGATGATCCCTTCTCAGATACAGATTCATTAGCGGATGTAGGGTATGTACCTGATAATGATTTTGATGTTGGTATTGATGATAATGAAGTTTTATCTTACGAAAATTGTCCTGCTAAGAAAATGAATGAAGTGAAACAGAAAAATTCATCATAAAATGGAAAAAGAAACATTTGATCCTCAATGAGGACCAGTTGAAGTTTCTTGGATCTACTCAACTTTCTGACAAACTTTTAATGGTGGAGACACTTTTTCAATGTTTTTCACTATTTTTTTAGTTATGCATTTATTGACAACATTGTCTCAGAAACTAGCTTGTACGCTGCCTAAAAAAATATAAATAAACCACTAAATTTGACCACTCAAGAACTGTATATATATATATATAATGCTGTGATAAGGGGTTGTTTAGGGGTGTATTGAGTCGTAAAAGTCGCGTATTGATTGTAAATAGCAATAGGAATCAGAAAACATTTATTTAGCATGAAAATAAATATTTCACATACTATGCAAATAACAAACATTCAACACCCTCTATAAAGACCGCAATTAACTTTAATCAATGCCAGTAAGCATATCTTTCAATAAAAGAACACATATTCAGCAGAGAAATAATTATACATGCAATTAAACTACTTCAAGAAGCGTTCAATAAGTTTATAAAATAGATAAAATAGATAAAACCTAGTAAGTCTTCATGCAATTACGCATGGGATAAAGAAAGAACAATAAAGTGCTTTGATAAGAGACGGACTTTCAAAGATAAGTTTTAAATACGAGACATAAACAGGAACACGTGGATTACATCACTCATATTTCATCAGTTATTTATTCAATTCTTCAAAAAGCTTTATCTACACAAACAACAGGCATAAGCTAAATTAAAGTCCAATAATAATAACAAAACAGGCGGTCAAAGATCGTAAAATAATAGAAATACAAGAATAATATGAACTACAGAATAATTTCATCAGAAATAAAGATTAAAAACTTCTAGGAATACTCAAAACAACCATGGTTGGTTACAACACTTTGTACGACTGTTCTGATAAACCAATCAAAATGTAGATAGCGAAAGTTATATAACGCCCAGAGTTGATAAGAAGAGACAGTCTCAATTTGAATCACGTCAAACCTGCATCACTGTTAGTCGAAGATTTACGCGTCAAAATAAATTTTAAATTAAATTATTATGAAAAGTGGTGTTGTATAATAATAGTTGATGACGAATTACGTTGGAGACATGAAAAAGCTTTTGCCGTTTTGCTGAAAACGGCTCTAAGAAATCTAAGAACTCTAAGAAATCTAAGTTAGAACTCTAAGTCGGAAATCCAAGGTGTATCTAAGGGATCTAAAAAGGATCTGAAGCGTATCCAGAAAAATACAAAGTAAAGCACGAGGTAAATTTTGGAAACTATTAGTTCAAACGTACGTGAAGGAGTACAAAGCAGAGCATTGTTTTTCGATTGAAAATAATAAAGGAGCGTTGATCCACAACACGCAACAGCAAACAAAAGGGGAAAAAGACTCATCAGAAAATCACAGGTTAGGGCTCACTAATATAAGGAATCTTTTCAAATTTAAATTTAAACACTGAATATATTTTTTTCTAATCTGTAAGGCGCCAACAAAAATATTTAATACGTTGAAATTTACGTAGAGAGGATAAAAAGGTCTTGAACGTTCTAGATTTTTTTTCAGTAAAATGTGTCGTTTTTGGTGACTTTAAATTAAATTAAAGGGATATAATTTTTGGGATAAATGATTCAAATAATATTAATTGATTGAAGGGTTTATTTGTCAGATTACCAAATTGTGAAGTGTAGATATTATTTCCTTTCATTATACGAATATTGATTGACTTCGTTTTATCATCCCAAACAGGTAAAATTTGAAGGGGTAAATTTATTTGATCATCGTAACGTTGTGCACTCTGTGTAAATTAAACTGGGCTAACCGTGGCATAATTAAAATTAGAATATTAGAAAAACACAGAGCGATGGCGTTCAGCAGGAAACTAGACGTTCATTACATCGGCGTGCGGCGTTAAAATATCAATATATATATATATATATATATATATATATAATTGTGTAATTAAGGGTTTATTGGGAATACATAAAGGCATAGGTTAAGCTAGAAGTTAGAATCATAGGTCATTAGAAAATCAAATTAGTCATTTAGAAAATTAGGATATTTTAAACAATTATTTTAAAGCTTAGGTAATATATAATGATGCAGGGTTAATTTAGTTTAGTCATATTTAGCCAGGAATGATGTAATATAGTATTTATTTAAATATAGGGCATAAGAATTAATAATAATGGGGTAAAAGTATAGCATATTTAATATTATAAGGGATTGTAAAAGCGTTGAATATTTGTTAAAATAGCATTCTTATTTTTCAAAGGTAAAAACCCAAACCTTTTAAAAAACAGAGCACAATAACAAGAGGAGATATATTTCTAGATAACATTGATACAAACAAGCTTTAATAGGTTACAGGAGAACAGACGCCCGTTGGAATTAATGTAGTCAATTCGCAACAGGGACAAAGCAAAACCACATGAATCTGACAAAGACGCAATATGTTTGTTAAGATATCGATTTTAATTCTGGGACTAGTATAGGAGGGAGCTAGAGACAACTGTCATGAAAGAACAAAGATGGAACAAAAACGTATGCATACAAGAGAGAGGCATAGAGTTAATCACCGAGCTAGTATTGTAGGGAGACTTGAACAAATTTAGTTTAGCGGGGGAAAGAAAATCGACAACTTCAAGGAATTTTATAAGCAGGCACGCGTCGGTTGAAAGCGGAAGGAGCCAAGCAAGGTGATTGGAGGATATAGATATACGTGCGACAGGTTTAGATTAAGAAGGGCAAATATTCAGCTGGTGGAGGCATATACGTAAAAAAAAGTTATAAGTACAAGCGAGATGAAAGATGTTTTGTTCTAGTTTAAGGCGTGGAAGTGGTGGGAATGAACTGAACCGTTGAAGGCTAATTTTCGTGGAATCAAAGTGGCAGTTGACACTTAAAGGCGTTTTACCAAGTATTTGTGTGTTTTGTTATCAAAATTCACGCGAAACCGAAATCCGTTAGAGCTTTTTATTGAAATACGAGGCGGTTAACAAACAATTTTAAGAATTGTAGAAACGGGTACGAATTGTACGTGCGATTTAGAAACAGGAGGGGGGGGTAAGGTCTTGGTTATTTAACCATTTTCGGACGGGGGGCCTTGCTCTCTTTAATTTCATCAGTCATTCGCGACACATCTAGTTACTTTCTAGTGAATTAGTACAGTTTGATGAAAAGTTATTTAAAAGCTATTCAAGTGAAAGTTAATCTTGTATATAAGTACAAATAAATTATTATTGTGTTGTTGGAATGCACGAGATGAGTAAAGATTAAAATTATTTGGATGATGAAAGCAGCGATTTTTGGGTATGAAATTTAATTTGGAATAAGAGGAGTAAAATTTCGGAGATTGAATGTTTATGGTTGTATATTGTTTATGGAGAAATAGTTTGAAGTAGCAGCAGACATGGTGATTTGACCGGGGAGCTATTTGATAGACTGAAGACGTACTGGACGGCATCATTCCCAAGGGCTAGTTGGTGAACAACATTCGGAAGATAGCTACCAGGTAGGCCTTTATATAGAACATTGAGTGGTGAATATTTTCCATGGTTTTTGTGATTATTTTGATTTGTGTTATGGTGTTTTCTACTGTTATACATTTTTATGAACTAAAATTTATGAGACTTTAAAATGAAATTGAAATTTAATTTTGAAAAGCAAGAATAATTAATTAATTTACAGATAACCATGCGATGTTGTAAAGAGGTATAAAAGGCTTATTTGATATTTGGTAGTGCAGTAAAGTTGTATGCACATTCACAGAGTTTTACTATAAGCTCATGATAAGACAAAGGGTTAACGTAAGGTATGAGGAACGCCCTATTGGTTTAATTAAAAATGTGTGTTTAAAAGGGTTATCGATTTGAATTATTTTTATTATTATGAAATTGTTGACAATACGAGTGTACATAAAGAAACGATATTTTTTTGAAAAATGTAATATTGATCTCACGTTAATAGAGTGTGATATATTTAGGGAATTGAGTTATTTTTGAGTATGTGATTGTAGGGTGTGAATTTCTATTTAGGCTTCAGCATGGTGATATTGAACGGGAGTTTCTAGATTTAACAGGTAGGTGTCTGTGTAAATTTTAAGCAATTTTAGTGAGTAGAAGAGAAGGGAAGAGCAGCCGAGAGCGATTGTAACGTATTTTTTTTCTAGTTACACTTCGTTCTTTAATATAAAAATAAAACAGCTATAATTTAAAATATTTAATTTGTGAATTACCGTCCAATAGAAATTAATACATAAAATTGATAATAACACATAGATTCCTTTACCTTTATGCTCTAAGGTTCGTTACTAAACTCTGTCGAGTTGTCAATTTGAGCACTTCATTATCAGCGTTCAAACGGGCAAGCTGCTCTGCAGGATAAGTAAAGTCAAGATGGTCGTGTGTAAGCACGTGGCTTCTAACAGTGTTAGAAAAAAGAAGATTAATTGATTGATTCTTGGTGTCTGGAGGTCGAGCCTAACAGCTGTAGCGTAAGGATGATTTTCAATAAGCTTCACTCAGAGCGGTTCAGTTGATCCCTGTAGGCCTAAGGAGATGGAAGCTCCCTTTGACATCATTAATACAGTTGGTATAAATTAATTAAATAGATTATACTAATATTTTGCATATTAGTGCAATATCTTAAGGCAATATCTTAAGGCAGTATCTTAAGCAATATTTTAAGAAGGCAATTTCATATGTGTTCCGTATATTTCAACTTCACCAATAAATAACATCAAATAAGTAAATCTTGAAACTAAAATTTTGTTGGAGAATTAAATTCAATCAAGCTGAGGTTGGTTTCATTATATAATAGTTGTATTCCGAAGAACTTTTGATATTCGATAGTTATGGAAATTTCCGACAGCTGAGGTCAAGGTCCTATATCTTTCGTTCAGAGCAGTTTCGTAGCACGTGAGTGTACCTTAGGATTTAATCACTTTGAACATTAATTAAATTGCAATAAAGAATATAACATTAAAAATTTGAGTAACGTAAAAAAAAATAGCTTCTTCCTATTTTTGAATGCAAAACTTTACTAGTATATTTCTGTTCTAGCAAAATAATTAAGTAAAAATTTTTTAAAAGATACGAATTTAAATATTATAATTACATGAATCCACAAATTTATCCAAACAGAATCTATTTTGCTTTTGAATGACTTTTTATTATTTAGAATTCAAGAAAAAAAAATTACAAGTCATCCCCGATTAGAAATTGTGTGTAATGAAAACAAATCCCCTGGGTATATATTTTAGAAGCCTAAATTCTATTATTTTATTTTTGGCAAATATTTTTGAGAACACAAATGGTGTCCATGTTGTACCTTTGTTTGTTCACAGGTCAAGCCGAGACATCTGTATGACATCTGGTGTTTGAGGTCTTGGTAAGTGTGTTTTAAAGAGTGAAATTCAGGTTTTATGACTATGTTAGAGGTGTTGACATAAGGTTTCCGCATTCCCCTTATACAAGCACAGTTAAATTATGTTGGTTATTGTATTGAAAAATACGGTGGCGCTCATTAAATACATTTTTGGTTTTTTAACAACCCATGACCCAAGCTCATGATCTACCCAGAGCTAACACTCGACTAGCCGTTTATGTCTTAAGAGTTTTTCTTTATCTCAAGCCATTCTCCATCCAACTTTACCTTGGGCTTACATTAATAAGAAGAAATTCTCGACCTTGTGATATCAGGTTAGGGTTTAGGAAATTTAAAAGTGTAATTTTTTAGCTGATAGTCACGACGATAAAGATAATAATAAAAAAATCAAGCAAGAAATTTATATTTATTACACGATTTTCAGGAACTTTATAACATTTATGACTTTTAAAGATAGGGGCGCGAACTTTGGAACCTTACCAATAAGGATCACAGTATTATGTCGACCCAAGAGTGGGACACGATTTTTAGGGCTTCTTTCCAGGAGAAACCTCATAGCATTTATGGCACCCAAGTTGTGGGACACGAGTCAAGAGCGTAAACCTCACAGTAATATATATATATATATATATATATATATATATATATATTGCTGTGTTAATAGGGTCATTTATGGGTGGTTAGGACCCAGAGTATAGCGCACTCCATATAAAATACATAAGGACTCAGAAAACAACACAGTTTTCTGAAGAAAACATCTTCTTATATATTTATTATTTTCATACCATTCAATTTTCATCGATGCTATCAGTAATCGGATCATAATGTTCAGTTTATTTAGCTAACTACAGTCATTATTATTATTTCTTTTTCTTTTAACAAATATTTCACTTTGACTTTATTTAGTATTCTTTTATATCACAAAAACATTTTTATTTATCCTACATTCATTACGATTTGTTATTTAAATTACTTCCCTCAACAGCAATTTTTATACCAAAAAACATCGGTTGTTTCACATTTTTATATACACTTGCTCTTTTATTTATTCCATCTGTCAATCAGTTGAAATGTGACATTATTTGAAGTATATAGTCCAGACATGTTTTAAGTTTTAATTTTATATAGTATGTAAGCAGTTATTTTTTAAACTACGTCTTTATTATAACTTTTGTGAAGTAATCGTAAGTATTTGCCTGTTATGTTATTGCTGACTGTTAATAATTTTTTCTTGTAGTTCTATGATTAAGGTGAGAATTGTACACCGAAACGTACGATAAATTACAAATCATTTAAAGTTGTATGCTGTTTTTATTTTGAGCGACATTATCCCAAAAGTATTAACATCATTAGTCTAAATAACACGCTCAGTATAAAAAAGATTTCTTATAGGGTCCAAGTCTAAGTTATTATTTCATCTTATTCACTATAATACGATAGTATTTATCAACTTACCTTGTGTAATTAACTACCTAAAATATTTATATATTTAATACTTAACTTATAGCCATAATTTTGAGCGTAGCTTCCTGTCTATAACTGACATAAGTCAAAAACTTGACAATGTCAGATATGATTGACAAAAATGCCAAACGTAATTGAAAGTTAGGTTGATGTATCGTCGTGTATACGATTTAATTTGTAAATTTCCCAATTGTCGTCATCGGTCTCGGTGGCGTAATTGGTTAACGCATAGTTTCGGCAAAACCAGGATACAGGTTCAAGTCCTGTCCAAGACCTTATATTTTCCATTTTTCAATTACTAGCTCGATTTAAAATGATCATTTGGGCTTTGCATAAAAGTCTAAGTTATTATTTCATCTTACTCACTATATATATATATATATATATATATATATATATATATGTATATATATATATATATATATATATATATATATATATATATATATATATATAGTTATTAAGATGAAATGAAAACCCAACTTTGTATTTAAAGTTGAATTACCATTTCAAATCGAACTAGTAATTGAAAAAAGAACGGCTACAGCAGGATTTGAACCTGCAACCTCTGATTCTCCGGATCAGTGCTCTAACCAATTGAGCTATTTAGCCTAATTGTTTAGATGATGTTATACTTAATACTACTGAAGCTTGGCCCTTGTTAATGATTTTCAATTACGTCTTGCATTTAAGGAAATTCATTTCATCTTAATAACTATTAATATATATTAAGCATTCATTTGCATTCCAAATGTGGATTATTTTCTCTATTAATAATTATATATATATATATATATATATATATATATATACATTTTTCTTACATGTTAAACGACAGTTAATGCGATTATTTAATTTACGTGTTGTTGATATAATTTGTCGTGCGACGATAACATGGTTGAATATAAATCGTGCGTGCGTATGAGCTCAAACGGCGTCAATAATATAAACTGTCAGTGAGCATTAACTATGTTATTTTATTTTATTATTTTTGTCGTACTGAACGTACATTGTTTATGATTAACTGATTATTCCCAAAGACTATTTAGATTAAGAAACAGAAACTGTCTCCAATATATATTTATTTTCACCTGACTTACTGGCATCACTTAATAATTCAATAGTTTGTGACAAGGTATTATTTTAGTAACGGTATCTCGGCATATAGGTACCTGCATTTATTTGGTATTTTTGGTAGTGCGAGGTACTTAGGTAGTTGCCTGGAGGCAAATTTACCTGCCGCCTTCTCTATTTTATTTTTTTGGTCTATAACAACTTTTAGCATCCGCTTCGTCTCCACTACAGCTGGTCGACAACCCACCTACTTGTCAACTTGAGCCGTAGGTAGCGACACGTAGTTACTAGAATTATATAGGTAAATTGTACGTCACAATCTTCTATATCGTTGAAAATCGATAATTGTTCGTTCAGTTTAGATGACCTTTCCGACGCCCAAAGATTGGACGCTCAGTTAACGATCAAGTCTTTTGATGAAATTATTAGTGATGAAAGATTAAGTCGTACAAATAAAATTGTAATGCACATTGCGACAGGAAATGCGAAACCAAGCCGTAGGAAGCCACATGTCGTGTGCCCCTTTATAAATAAACTTTTAAATGATTACTTGTATGACATACTCCGTTTGAAAGTTGTAGAACCGTATTATTACATTTCTCATCATGCAGTAATCAAACTCGAAAGTACAACTACCAAATTAAGAGTAATCTTAGATGCAAGCGCGAAAACTTCAAATAATTTTTTGCTAAATTACGCTTTATTCCAGTACGAATCTTTACAAAGGAGGATTTGTGAACTTTTACTACAGTTTCGATCTCATGATATTGCCTTTACCGCTGACATCAGATAGATGTACCAACACATCAACGTAGAATCAGATCATCGTGACTATCAACGAATTATATGGCGATCTAATCCATCTGATGGCGACTATCATATAAATACTGTCGTATATGGTGTAAAATCGTTGCCATGTCCTTCCTCTTTGTACAATTCAACAACTAGCTAGTTTGAAATCTTTTTGCTACCCGCGAGCGTCAATTATTCTGTTATGAACTACGTATGTGGATGTTGTCATCACCGGTTGTGACACCATTTCAGTTGCAAATTTATTAGTACAACAGTTAACCGCAAACTTAGCGGGTTTGAATTTCGAAAATGGAATTGCAACTGCGTCGTTGTTTTACCAAATATGGCAATTTCGCAGGTCGAGAAATCTTCTATTACGTTCAGTGATGCACAAGCTCTTGTAGTAAAAGTTTTGGGGCCTAATGGTTTCCTGTCAAAAACAATTTTTCGTATATACACAAAACAGTGATGGACCATGTACAAAAAGACAAACTCTAACTACACTCATTAGAACCTTTGATCCTTTGGGATTTTTAACTTCGATTACATTCTTCGCAAAACATTTTATTCAGCGGTTATCGATTTTGGGGATTAATTGTGATGCTCGACCTTCAAACAGCCTTATTTGATAATGAAAAGAATATTATTCCAAACTTTCAATTATATCGAGTATCCAAATTCTCCGTCAAGTGAGTTGTAAAGAGATAAAACAACTTGATTTGCATGCTTTTTGTAACGTATCGGAAGCAAGCTACACTTTTGCTATGTATTTTCGTTGTAACAATAAAAACGACCATAATTTTTTTAATATTATTTGTGCCAAGATTAAGTTGCTCCTATCAATAAGATTTCGCTGGATCATTTAGAATTATGTGCAGCAGTTTTCTTGCACATCTTGTTGAGTGCGTAAAAAGAACATTTTATAATTTAGAGCTTAAAAACAATTTTGGATGGTCAGACTCTACCATAACGCTCGCTTGGGTAAAATCGTCATCCAATAAATGGAAAGCTTTCGTTGTCAATCGGATTGCAGTAGTTCAATCTCGATTCTTTATTTTAAATTGGAACAATGTAAGATCCAAAGACAATCTAGCAGGTGGCGCATCACGTAGCCTAATCGCTTCAGAATTGATCAATCCCCCGCTTTGGTGGGAGGCACCGTCGTGGTTAAAATTTTTGTTGAAATTTTGCCACAACATCTTTCTCCTTATGAATCGGAATCAGAAGAAGCATCACATACTGTCGTCGCTCTGCCTGCGATCTCAAATCGTCGTCGGAAAAATGTAACTAGTAAAATTCAACTACGTGATGGGCACATCGCACCTCCAAGGGGGACAACGACGCAAGTGCAAATTAAAAATTTTTTTAATTGAATCCTTCAAATGTCTCAGAAATTATCATTATTTCCAATGGAACAATGATGTAAATATAGTACTCTTTGTGACTATGTTTTTAACTATGTGCAATAAAATATTTTTATTTTATTATAATGTCCTCACCACATAACTATATAAATACGGCTACCCGAGGTAAAAAGCCTGTAAAATTGATCTTTGAAAAGTTATATGGTACGAAAGAACTTGCAGACGTTAAGGTTGTGGTGGAAGTAGTAGAAAATTCTAAGTTTGTGACAATTCCTACAGACAGCGCTAATAATAATAATAATATTATTATGATAAATTCTGTTGTATTACACGATTCTTACAAACGATGGTATTACGCTAAAATTAGTAAATAATTTCGACATTACAACCAACCCCACAGACAATACTACTAATATTGTTATGGCCCTATTTTTTATAGTTATCTTTGAATGCATCATTAGTTCGATCGATAGAGCAATACCGTAGATCACATTCCATAGGTAAGTCAATAATACTTAGGAAAGTATATTACGCAGTTTGAATTCAACATAGGATTCTTCGCACTTAGAAAAGACCAGTGTGAACTTTGCAAGTACTATAAGAACGCAAAAGTAGCAGAAAAGGAAATGCTTGATAACGCTTATTAATCACACCTAAAGGAAAAACAGTTAAACTGAATAGAAGGGCGGAGAAAAAGAGGAGGTAGAAAGTGCAGAATCAAAATTAGTTAAAGCGATTTAAGATTTTTATGCTGTACTTCCGGTATCAAGGAGATTAAGCTCAGCTTTTTTTCTGCAAATCACGGCCCAATTAATACAATTTAACGGTACGTCTTAAAAACAATCAACTAAAGTTAATTAAATTCAACTACAACATTTATTTTTTATCTATATGTTTCTGAAATAAAAGGTGAACATACAGGGGAGCAGTGGAAATAGGATCATGCATCTTACTGTTTCTTGAAGAACTGGCAAAGACGTTGTTTTTTACAGTGACAATTGTAGTAGTCAACAAAAGAACAGTTAAAAGGCAAAATTAGCAAGCTCGCTACAAATTTAATTTCAGATTCATATTGGCAATGTAGTCGTATGTAGTGGAAAAGTTTCTAATTAATTCCGTCACAACGGTTCTCATAAGGATTTTTTTGATTTAAAATTGCTTAGTGATGAGATGGCAATCAATATCTCAAAAGATGTGTACGGGAACTCGATTAAACTAACTGAAATAAAAATGTTGCGTTTTGAAAAAGGAAGTATTAACTGCTTTTATAGAAGGAGTTACGAAGGAATGACCTGGCAAAGAGTCCAGATTAAACTACAAAATAAACGGACTTGTGCACAAAGAACTATGCAAAATATCACATACACTGGAGAAATACCAATAAGTGAGAATAAAGGAAAGGATATACTGAGTTTATTACAAAATAACATTATTCTTCATTTCAATTAATCTATATTCACTAACATTTTCTAAGTTATTTGTTAAGAATTTATTTAATAAATACTACAATGTAGGTATTTATTTTTTTATTAATTTTAATTTTGTGTTTAGCCTATGGATTCACCAAAGGTGTTGAATATTAAAACCTGATAAACAATTCGTGTCATAATGTACTAAAATTGTCATCTGTTTTAGAACAACAATGAAACAACTAGAAGATCATTTCACCTCAACAGGTAGTTGCAGATCAATTCATAAAGTGACTATACAATTTAAATTTAGACAGAATGTGCTACCTATCAAGACTTATTACTATTATGAAATTGTTACCGCCTTAATTTTATTTGAAAAACATTAAATTAAAAACGTTAAATCAATTTTCTGAAGAATTAAGATTTTTTCACTTATCTCATTGTTCTTCCGGAGGTGCGACATGTATTAGAATTACTGGTTAACTATGTCACGGGGAACACATTTTCGGAAAATTGAGGTAAATTTAGAAAATGACAGTTAGTAAGTAAACAACTTAATTTTCTAAGCCCTTTTGTAGATGGGCGGAGTCTTGTTAGGGTGGGAAGTGGTTTGAAATATTCGGAAGTGTCGTGTTATGTTAAATATTCTCTATTATTGACCAAGTCACACCGTTTAACTAAACTTATCATCACTGATTGCTATATTCAAAACTTGGATAGCGGTAATCGTAGGTGGGCAGCAGTTTTGGATTTTGTCGGCTCGACGAGCCATAAAACAGTGCTTGAGCTCGCGTGTTCGTTGTTTTGCAAATCAAACCTACATCTATGGATCCTTGCATGGGAGATTTATTTTTTCCGCGAGTCACTTCCGTAAAAACCTTTTTCCATACCGGCGTTGATCTTCTCAGCCCTTTTTTATTACGATGGGTAATGTTCAATGAACAAAGACATTAAAGGTTTATCTGTGTCTTTTTGTGTGTTTTAGCACAAAATCGGTGAACTTAAAATTAGTCGTAGATCTACCGACGGAAGCCTATTTGGCTGCATTTTGCAAGTTTATTTGCGGCAGATAAAATCAAAAGCTTTTAAAACAGACAGCAGAAGCAGAAAATCTTGAGTGGTCTTTTAACCCCCTTTAGCTCCACATTTTGGTCGCTTTTGGGAAGCGAGTATTAGGACTTTAGAAACCCATTTGTTTCGTGTTATCGAAAAGCAACGATTAACTTGCAAATAGTTGAACACCGTGTAAGTACAATGCAAATATGTTAGCCCAGACGGCTTGTGTAATCTATGATTTTTTAGTTGAGCAGTTGTGATTGTTTCCACATTGTATAATCGGAACGCATTTTATGTAAAGAAGTAGACTTCTAATGTCTGTATGGAGATCGCTATCATATAAGTATCACATGTTGTCATTCTGACGAAGTAATTTATTTTCATCAACATCAAAGTATTCGAAAATAGTTTAGGATTGAAATATGTGTTGTATGTCGCGAAATCGTTTAGTCTTGCAATTTAGACTAGTACTTGTGGAATTGTTACCCGCTACAATGCAGGAAGAAAACAATCACGAGGAAGCTTTTTGTTTAGTCCTTATAATAATACCTAAACTTGTCTACAAGGTTATCTGCTGTCTTCGAATCTACAATGTAGTACCTCCGGGTGGAGCATTATGGACGTGGCCGCAAGTATAGCCGCCCTAATTCAAATTATAATGTCTTCGAATCTGCAACTAATGTGTTATCGTGTGTAGAAGAAACATGGAGTGCTCCAGTCCATTTTAAAGGCACATGGATGCTGAATAAGTTCAAGATTTATAGTAAAGTTGGGACACAAGACAGTGATTATTACAAACGAATTAGCGTGGCGTTCTTTGAAATCAATTACTTCGAAAAATGGTTACATATGTGGTGAAACTATTAGCACCAGCTTGGTGCTTTGGTTAGACAAGGAATCTGAGGGATGCAAATTATTTCAAAACGTTTGAGGAAATTTATACCGCTTGCAAGCGGTTTATTTATGATTCCTTCTTCTTGTATATTGGCTTCGTATTTACCTTCTAGCAGTAGCTCCTCGTCGAAGGCACTAAGGTCCCGAATTTCTAAATTTCAAAATAAAAAGAACAAATACAAAAATTGGTGAAATCTGCTATTGTGCCTATAGCACTGCAGTCCCAACCTATACCAACAAGGGAGAGCCAGGTGACGATTAAAGTGTGAAGAGGAATTGCCATCCATAAGAGATTTTAATCAATTATTAAATTGGTTTGTTATCGCTTATGAGCAGCTCATTGTAAAAGTGCGTTTCATGAATTAATTCCAATTAATTATTCTAAGTAAAATAATACCTGTTTGAGAAACATTTAAATATTGAGGGGATTTCCTATCAAGTTCTTCAATCTATTAATTTTGCCATAGACAGATATTTGTAAAGTAAGAGGTTTACCGTTTAGGCGTTCAGGCTTTTTATTAAAGTACATTTAAACGATAATCATTAGTACAAACAGCTAATATTAGGTTTCCACATATAACCGAAAGGAGAGTCATACTACCTCTGATAGTAAAGCTAACTATAGCTAAATATCTTAAGAGTTTGAGCTGCTTATTTACTACGGGAGGATATATTAAGGGGATAACTTTTGGGTATATTTATATCTATGTGTTTATGTGTTACGTGCTGTACAGATTATGTTCTGTAAGCCTTTAAACTGTTTAGGCGTAAATATACTAATTAATTTTGAGTAATTAGTGTTTTTATTTATGAATTCATTTACTAGTGAATCTATACATAGGTAGACATAATTGCAGAAACTGTCTTGTCTGTCAATTTCTATTATTTATTGCGGTGCTCGTGGGTCAAATCTACTGCAATTGACGCTCTCACTATATATTTTTTTGTATGCTACTAACGCCCAAGACCCATTCTGCTGGTAGTTTGACAACGAACCATTTTGCGTAAAATTTCTGGTTAGAGTTCAATTTTACCAGATAATTCACCCAACCAAAGATATTAAGAATATCCAGCCAGTAGGTTTTCTAACGTTATTCTTATTCACCAAGAATTGGGTTACAGAAATTTGGCGCCCAACTACTAAACTTTGTTAACATTTATTTATTTAGTCCCGTGAATTAGGAAATTTGATGTTGCAACGTTTAGGGATCTCTTTTGGTTAGAGACATTTATTTGTTTAGTTATTATGCAGACTTTTACTAAGTTTGATTTCAAGTAAAGGTAGTTAAAAAATGGGTGTGATCCGGTTGACTTAATTTTTATTTAAGATAAATCCGTATAGACCTTCAAAGGACGAAAAGTATTAGATAAACAATCATTCGGGGAACTAATAGCTTTAAAAACTTTTAAACTACAGGCAGCTAAGGAAATTGAAATTTGTAAACGTAAAATTCAGGAGTTAGAGGAAGAAATTAAAATTTCTAGGTTTAACCCCTTAAAGATTAATACCAAATTAAAACATTTGTTAGGACGGTAAGCTCGTGTGAAATTAACAGATAAAGAATATAATTTAGAAAGTATTATCGCACAGTTGTTAGGCAAAATATCTTCTATCGATACATGGTTAGAAGAGTCCCAGTTATCAACTAGGTCTAATACACCAGTTGGTCCTGTTGATAATACGGTGTCGTTACCAACTCATAGTAAAAATATGACATCATGTAAGAGAAGAATTTGTTTTAACGGACAAACCCAAGGTTTAAGTGTGAATTCATTTTGATTATGATCATGAGTTGCTATGTGAAATAAGAACTCAACTGCAAGGTTCAAATGAAAGAGTTGGATATTTTTTGCATCTATAACTCGTTTTTCGCATGGTTACCAAACCCTCCTACTAAAGAAGAGAAGTTGTCATTATTAGAAGAAATATTGCCTCATATTACGAGGGTAGTTTGAAAAGTTTGCGAAATGGAGCACAGATGGCAGCATCAGTTCGGATAAAAAATATGCAATTGCTGGATCCAACTATCTAGTGCGCAGATGTTAAATTTGTCAAGTAGTATTAATTTGGTGCTATATGAGTTTTACAAAATGGATAAAATTGAAACGCGCGCTGTTATCAAATATTTTGTAATAAAGGGTTATAAAGCAACAGAAATACATAAAGATATGCAGGATACATTAGGAGACTCCGCTCCATCATTTACAACTGTGCACAAGTAGGTGACGGAATTTAAACGTGGTCGTGAGAGCCTAGAAAATGATCCGGGCAGCGGACGACCAAAACTAATACCACGCCTGAAATCGTTTAATAAGTTAGTGATATGGTTACGCAGGATCGTCGATTAACGGTCTCTGAAATTGCTAAGGATGCAGGTCTCTCAGATAAAAGAGCATGTCATATCTTAACTGCGGAATTAGGTATGAAGAAGCTTCCGGCAAGATGGGTAGCGCGCATATTAACAATTAATCAAAACCTTTATAGAAAGAAATTTGCCAACAGAGTTTAGACCGCCTAAACTCCAATAAAACCGATTTCGTCCGACGATTTGTTACGACAGATGAAACTTGGGTTCACTAGTATACCCCTAAACCAAGCAACAATCTAAACAATGGAGACATAAGAGTTCTCCACCACCAATGAAAGCAATGTCCGTGAAGTCTGCTAGAAAAGTTATGGCATCAGTTTTTTGGGATGCTACAGGTGTCCTACTAATTGACTATCTTCCCAAGGGTCAAACAATAAACGGTGAATATTACGCTAAACTTCTAGGCCAACTGGATAAAAATATTCGTGAAAAAACCTGCATTGCGTAAGAAGATCATTTTCTGTCAGGATAATGCACGTCTACACACAAGTAGCAATGCAAAAATTGAATGATCTGAAGTACAATCTTTTGCAACATCCACCTTATTCGCCTGATTTGGCTCCTTCTGATTTCCACCTATTTCCAGGACTAAAAGTTTTCCTTGGAGAAAATGTACTTTCGTGATGGCATAATAGATTTGGAACATCGCTGGATGAGGTGTATCCAACTTGACGGAGATTATGTTGAAAAATAAACTATATTTTAAAAACAAATTTTTTATTTTCCCCTTCGTTTCGCGAACTTTTCAATCCACTCTCGTATATTCATCGTCTTGTACCTACAGAAATTATATTCATAATTGATTGTTAAAGGCGTGTAAATAATTAGAAGTGAGTCGACAATTAGCAGTTAGTAGTCGCCCATAGTCAAAGCAGTTGTCAATAAATTAGAACCAGACGGCATGTCCTTGGGAATAGCCAGAAACTAAAGTAATAGATAAGGAATCGAATTACCCTATTGTAAATTCAGTTACATGTTGGAACTGTAGAAAAACAGGTCATTTTTTAGATTGCGTCCTAAACCTAGAAATTAAAAATTTTGTTTTGGTTGTGGGACCCCAAATGTTACCAAATATTCGTCTCCCAAGTGTTTGGGAAACGAGAAAAGAGGTCGTCACGTGTCGGGTTAGCGATCTTAAGTAGACAGGCGAATAAATCGTAGAAGTCCTGGTTGGCAGTTGTGTGTAAAGAGTTTCAAAGGAAAAAGTTAGTAAATAAATTTTTTTGTAAAGTTAATAGGACCAGACCTTACTTACAGGTTATCATTTATGATGTGACTTTTATTCGTTTGTTGGATAGTGGTGAGAGTAAAAATAATGAAGGTAGTGGAGATTGTCAGATATTGTAAAAGCTTGGTCTTGTCTTGCAACCCGGATACACGAATGCTAAAGTAGCAGATGGTCGTTCATGAAATGTCACTGGAGTGATACCCGATGTCGTGGTAGAGTGTATTTTAGGGATGGATTTTTGGCTATACATGGATCTCGTGCTCTTTTTCAGAAATATGACTCGGAAGGTTAAGGGAGCTCATACAAGTTAATGCTATTTGTCCTAAGAGTAATTTGTCAGCAGAGCAAAGCGAAAAGTTTAATACAGTTGTGGAGTCTTTTTTTTTAAAAAGACGTGTAAATCTTTAGATTGTGCTAAAGGGGTGCAACATGAAATTGATACAGGTTGTAGGGAACTCAAAAAGTAACGGTACTCTCCCGTCTTACCATACATAAAAAAGGTTATGGATGACGAAGTACTTAGGATGTTGAGGTTAGGGATTATTGAGAGATCAAATTCTAATTGGAGTTTTCCAGTCGTTATAATAAGGAAGCCTTCAGACGAGTACAGATTTTGCATAGATTTTCAAAAGGTGAACAAGCTTTCCAAGCGAGATGCCTATTTTTTACCTTATATTTTAAATATTTTGGATTGCTTGAGGGATATTAATTTTTTGTCGTCAATCGACTTAGAATTAGCTTATTAGCAAGGGGAGTTGGAAGAGTCAAGTAAGGAGAAAACCAGCTTTACGGTCTTCGGCAAAGATTTGTTTATATTCAGACGACTTTCGTAGGGATTAGTCAATGCACCTAGAACATTTCAGCGTTTAGATGAGTCATTCTTTGAGCCGGAATTACAAGATTTTGTCTCAATCTACTTAAACGATGAGATCATTGCTACCCTAGATTGTGATATTTACATGAAGGTTTGTTTCTAGCAAAGTATTTCATCGTTTTAGTTGCTGGTTTAACGGTTAACCCTAATAACTTTCATAAAGTAAAGTTTGAAGTATTTGGGATACGTCCTTGACGAGTTAGATCTTCGGACAGATCCTGAGAAAATAATGTATATGGTGAACTATTCAGTTCCCAAAAGTGAATAGGATGTTCGTAGATTCATTGATTTTATCTCATAGTATCGTCGTTTTGTCAAAGATTTTGCTAGTCGTGTGATACCGCTGTATCGCTTGACGCGAAAAAAAAGAGAATTTAAAGATATAAAACAATATCGTGTCAATCCCTTAATTCTAATGCGTTCAGATTTTAAACTTGAGTTTGGTTTGCAAACAGATGCTTCACATGTAGGACTTGGGTGTATGCTTAGCCAGAATTTTGAAGATGATGAACATGTTATCGCTTCTGCAAGTAAGAGTTTGACAAATCAGGAAAAGGAATAGTCAACTACCGAACTAGAATGTTTAACAGACGTGTGGAGTACAGAAAGATTTCAACCTTATATTGAAAGTGCAAAATTCGTAGTAATAACTGACCATTATAACCTGTTGTGGCTTAATAACTTAAAGAATTCGTCTGGTAGGTTGGTCGCGTAGACTTCAAGCATATAACTTTGAAATTATACATAGGAAAGGGACGACTCATTAAACTCCTGATGCCGTATCTCGAGCTGTTAGTCTATTAAAAGTTACTGAACAAGATGTAGATGATTATCATAGTAGCTTGAAAGCTAAAATTCAAGACAACCCACAGTTTGGAGCAGGTGAAACAGCAATTTACAAACGTGTACCTAAAGAGTACATTAGTGTTTGACTATGAAGAGGGGTGGAGGTTGGTTGTTTCCAACTCGATTATGAAAACTGTATTTATCGAGAACTATGACGCACCTACATCAGACCACATGGGTTATTTTAAAACTCGGCAACCTATTGGTCTGTATTATTATTGGAATGACATCAATGCAGATATTACCAAGTATTTTAGAAATTGTAATATATGTAAGGTTATCAAGTACCATGCCATTGTTCTAGTTTTCGAGATGGATCTATCGAGCTTAATGTATGGAAATACTCGTTACACCTATACCTCGAGAAACAGTGCAATAAAAACTTTTTCTTAACTATTCCAATATCCATTAGAAATAATTTAAATTCAATACATATATATATATATATATATATATATATATATATATATATATATATATTTCTTAATAATTTAAAATGATAAAATTATGCTTAATATAACCACAATTCGTTTAGTCGGTATATCATCCTTCAATATAATAATTATTTCACTTTAAATAATTTCCCGTTATTTAAATTCAAACCATAACATTTTGCGCTCACAAGTATGTAATTAATAATTCTAAACATAAAAGTTTATTCTACCCACTGTTTCATTTCATCTTTAAAATGGTTAGTAATTCCAGAAACTATCAGTAATTTTTATCTTGGGTCCGCTCCGCTAACACTTCTTTTTTTCTAACCTAGCTCTTTTAACCCAACGCAACGTAAGATACCAAATGAATGGAGAAGTAAACGCTCCAGTTACTAACCCCTTTCTACCCTTTACGACACTATATTTTTGCTGTCCTTCCAGTCGAATGTGTGAACTTACCCTGCGCTTGCAGGCGTATTTCACTTTCATGTCGCTCGCCGCATATTTTCCTCGCGGGAATTCAATCAAATTTTTTCTTGAAGCTGTTTCATTCACTTTTCCAACCCTCACCCTCTTGCCTCCACTATTTGCAGGTGTTTCTACAATTCGACGTGTTTTCATTAATGACTCGCAGACAATTCTAAAATTCTTTCCCGTCGGGTCTAACTACTCTATTTTTTCCACTATAATGTCCTATCTCATGAAAGGCGCATGACTTCCTCTAGTTTATTCATGTTAGCATTAAGTGTTATTGATTTCAGTAGTAAAAATGAATACATTGTATTGAATTGAAGTGACTAAATTATATCTGCAATCTGATATTTGTGGTTTGAGTTTATTGCATAACGCCCTGCATTATGTACCTATTTAACATTCTTGTTTTTGCATATTTATTACATCGTATAGTTTTGAAAATTCTATATTTGAGTGTGTTTTATTGTCGCGACGTTTATCATATTGACTGACTAATGCGTTATTTCAATATTGTATTAAATTGAGAAAATGTATTATTATTGGTGTAGTTATACCAACTGCCCTAATTTGAAATTATACTTTCTAAAACAACAGAATTACAATACTATGCTCAAATAAGATTATCTGTTTGTAAAATATATTATACAGGGCGTGTTTATATAGTTAGCCGGTCTATTCAATTTACAAATTTTTTGTTTCCCATCTAATTTGTACCTAGCGTAACGCGACACAAGTTAAGGTTTTGGCCTTGGAAGCTGCCTTTTTTAAAAACCAGTTCAAAACTTCTTAACAAATTTATTTTAAACAGACATTCCTTATAAAATTTTACAAAACTAGATTTAAATTACTCTAACGTCGAAGATAACTATTGAATGTACTATTGTAAGTAGTCTAAGCAACTGCAATGTTAAAGCCGAATACTTTGACTGACTGCCGGGTCCTCGAGCTCCCGGGCTTTTTATAATGAGCCTACCCTTTCACATGGCTGTGGGAACTTGCAGATTTCAAGTTTGCTTATTTCTTAATACTATTCATAAATACAATGTTGTAATCTTAATTTCTAAGTAATTACGGTATCTTGACCGTCTGTAACCTAACATCTGCAGTGTCACTATCGTTTGCGATACAAAGTATTGCATCCGTTCTCATGAACTGTTAATAAACTTTATAAATTGTCTTTGTATTACAATGTTGCACTTCACTTATCGTATTCTTAACACTTTCGAATAATTTCTTAATTATTCTATTTTATAATTCATATCTCAATTGAGGGATACATAAGTCGCGTTACCAAACTACAAATAGAAATTTGACGTATCTGTACTGTTGGTTAGTGCAGTCACGGTCGATAAACTTATTGTTCCCCTTGAGATTTTGTAAACTCATCTATGGAAGGTTATACCTAGTCCTGTTGCAGTAAACAAGTCTGATACACTTGTTTTTTTGACCTTGCTATTATTGCATGATACTACCAAAGATATATTGTATTTAATTCTAGATTTGGAATATTATAATGAACCAGCTTTACGGTCTTCGGCAAAGATTTGTTTATATTCAGACGACTTTCGTAGGGATTAGTCAATGCACCTAGAACATTTCAGCGTTTAGATGAGTCATTCTTTGAGCCGGAATTACAAGATTTTGTCTCAATCTACTTAAACGATGAGATCATTGCTACCCTAGATTGTGACATTTACATGAAGGTTTGTTTCTAGCAAAGTATTTCATCGTTTTAGTTGCTGGTTTAACGGTTAACCCTAATAACTTTCATAAAGTAAAGTTTGAAGTATTTGGGATACGTCCTTGACGAGTTAGATCTTCGGACAGATCCTGAGAAAATAATGTATATGGTGAACTATTCAGTTCCCAAAAGTGAATAGGATGTTCGTAGATTCATTGATTTTATCTCATAGTATCGTCGTTTTGTCAAAGATTTTGCTAGTCGTGTGGTACCGCTGTATCGCTTGACGCGAAAAAAAAGAGAATTTAAAGATATAAAACAATATCGTGTCAATCCCTTAATTCTAATGCGTTCAGATTTTAAACTTGAGTTTGGTTTGCAAACAGATGCTTCACATGTAGGACTTGGGTGTATGCTTAGCCAGAATTTTGAAGATGATGAACATGTTATCGCTTCTGCAAGTAAGAGTTTGACAAATCAGGAAAAGGAATAGTCAACTACCGAACTAGAATGTTTAACAGACGTGTGGAGTACAGAAAGATTTCAACCTTATATTGAAAGTGCAAAATTCGTAGTAATAACTGACCATTATAACCTGTTGTGGCTTAATAACTTAAAGAATTCGTCTGGTAGGTTGGTCGCGTAGACTTCAAGCATATAACTTTGAAATTATACATAGGAAAGGGACGACTCATTAAACTCCTGATGCCGTATCTCGAGCTGTTAGTCTATTAAAAGTTACTGAACAAGATGTAGATGATTATCATAGTAGCTTGAAAGCTAAAATTCAAGACAACCCACAGTTTGGAGCAGGTGAAACAGCAATTTACAAACGTGTACCTAAAGAGTACATTAGTGTTTGACTATGAAGAGGGGTGGAGGTTGGTTGTTTCCAACTCGATTATGAAAACTGTATTTATCGAGAACTATGACGCACCTACATCAGACCACATGGGTTATTTTAAAACTCGGCAACCTATTGGTCTGTATTATTATTGGAATGACATCAATGCAGATATTACCAAGTATTTTAGAAATTGTAATATATGTAAGGTTATCAAGTACCATGCCATTGTTCTAGTTTTCGAGATGGATCTATCGAGCTTAATGTATGGAAATACTCGTTACACCTATACCTCGAGAAACAGTGCAATAAAACTTTTTCTTAACTATTCCAATATCCATTAGAAATAATTTAAATTCAATACATATATATATATATATATATATATATATATATATATATATTTCTTAATAATTTAAAATGATAAAATTATGCTTAATATAACCACAATTCGTTTAGTCGGTATATCATCCTTCAATATAATAATTATTTCACTTTAAATAATTTCCGTTATTTAAATTCAAACCATAACATTTTGCGCTCACAAGTATGTAATTAATAATTCTAAACATAAAAGTTTATTCTACCCACTGTTTCATTTCATCTTTAAAATGGTTAGTAATTCCAGAAACTATCAGTAATTTTTATCTTGGGTCCGCTCCGCTAACACTTCTTTTTTTCTAACCTAGCTCTTTTAACCCAACGCAACGTAAGATACCAAATGAATGGAGAAGTAAACGCTCCAGTTACTAACCCCTTTCTACCCTTTACGACACTATATTTTTGCTGTCCTTCCAGTCGAATGTGTGAACTTACCCTGCGCTTGCAGGCGTATTTCACTTTCATGTCGCTCGCCGCATATTTTCCTCGCGGGAATTCAATCAAATTTTTTTCTTGAAGCTGTTTCATTCACTTTTCCAACCCTCACCCTCTTGCCTCCACTATTTGCAGGTGTTTCTACAATTCGACGTGTTTTCATTAATGACTCGCAGACAATTCTAAAATTCTTTCCCGTCGGGTCTAACTACTCTATTTTTTCCCTATAATGTCCTATCTCATGAAAGGCGCATGACTTCCTCTAGTTTATTCATGTTAGCATTAAGTGTTATTGATTTCAGTAGTAAAAATGAATACATTGTATTGAATTGAAGTGACTAAATTATATCTGCAATCTGATATTTGTGGTTTGAGTTTATTGCATAACGCCCTGCATTATGTACCTATTTAACATTCTTGTTTTTGCATATTTATTACATCGTATAGTTTTGAAAATTCTATATTTGAGTGTGTTTTATTGTCGCGACGTTTATCATATTGACTGACTAATGCGTTATTTCAATATTGTATTAAATTGAGAAAATGTATTATTATTGGTGTAGTTATACCAACTGCCCTAATTTGAAATTATACTTTCTAAAACAACAGAATTACAATACTATGCTCAAATAAGATTATCTGTTTGTAAAATATATTATACAGGGCGTGTTTATATAGTTAGCCGGTCTATTCAATTTACAAATTTTTTGTTTCCCATCTAATTTGTACCTAGCGTAACGCGACACAAGTTAAGGTTTTGGCCTTGGAAGCTGCCTTTTTTATAAAAACCAGTTCAAAACTTCTTAACAAATTTATTTTAAACAGACATTCCTTATAAAACTTTACAAAACTAGATTTAAATTACTCTAACGTCGAAGATAACTATTGAATGTACTATTGTAAGTAGTCTAAGCAACTGCAATGTTAAAGCCGAATACTTTGACTGACTGCCGGGTCCTCGAGCTCCCGGGCTTTTTATAATGAGCCTACCCTTTCACATGGCTGTGGGAACTTGCAGATTTCAAGTTTGCTTATTTCTTAATACTATTCATAAATACAATGTTGTAATCTTAATTTCTAAGTAATTACGGTATCTTGACCGTCTGTAACCTAACATCTGCAGTGTCACTATCGTTTGCGATACAAAGTATTGCATCCGTTCTCATGAACTGTTAATAAACTTTATAAATTGTCTTTGTATTACAATGTTGCACTTCACTTATCGTATTCTTAACACTTTCGAATAATTTCTTAATTATTCTATTTTATAATTCATATCTCAATTGAGGGATACATAAGTCGCGTTACCAAACTACAAATAGAAATTTGACGTATCTGTACTGTTGGTTAGTGCAGTCACGGTCGATAAACTTATTGTTCCCCTTGAGATTTTGTAAACTCATCTATGGAAGGTTATACCTAGTCCTGTTGCAGTAAACAAGTCTGATACACTTGTTTTTTTGACCTTGCTATTATTGCATGAGACTACCAAAGATATATTGTATTTAATTCTAGATTTGGAATATTATAATGAACTATACGTCTTGATACAGATTGTTGGGATGCTATGCAACAAAAGTATGATTCCGTTTAAAAAACTTTTGATCACCTTCATAAAATGCTAAAAGCTTTTCACAATACATAACTGAAATACGAATCCCTTTTCTGCTTTTTAGAGTTGTATGCATAAACACCTATGGCAGAATTTTATTTTTGCCACAACTTTCAATGCCAATTTAATTATCGTCTGATGCTTCAATCTTACTTCTGCCAAAAATGTTATTTTCGAATTACATTAGGATTAAGGTATATTTTAAATGCATTGGCTAAATTGTAGGTCGCAGTTCTATTACGAGACACAACAAAAGCTATTTTCGACGTTTATTAAGCTATCAATAGCACAACCACTGGGTAGAAACTAATACAGTTTATAGAGTTCCAATTACCTTGCTTATAAAAAGCTATACTGGCTCTATAATAATGTTAAGAGTATATGGGCAATATTAGTAGAGCCTATTTAAATATAAAATCAATTACTTTATGGACAAGAATCTGTTGGTATTGTAGAGGTAAGGATAATTGTACGGTTGAGTTGGCTTCATAGCAAGAAAGCATTCTACAGTTAATCAATTAAAGCATCTTACTAGCGCAAGTTACTTGTCGTAATTTATACAAATTGTACATGCTTATAAATATATTCTCATGTTTGAAATCATTTTTAGAATATCGATTCGGCGTTGTACATCCTCATGTTAATGGAAATTAAATTCTGCTATGCAATATCCGACGTTGGGGACGAGCTTGAAAGATGAAAAAATATTACTTCGCTTACTGGAACGATAACGTTACAAGAATTACATCGAATTCGATTTCCCTTGCCACTGAACATGAATGACATTTCAGCATATGTGGTTAGTATACGTGTGGCCAAAGCAATACCAGGGATTTCTATCGTAAGAAAAATCTTTTCAGGTGATTGGTTGATGATTGTTAGTAGTGAATTGTAGATAAAAAAGGCTTTTTTAAACTAAGAGTACTAAAAAATACAAATCTATTAGTACCTTTCTATTCTTAAAATAAATTAGAAATTTTAATACAAAAAAAGCTGCAACAGAAACAAAACTATCTCTTTGAAGGTAGAAGTAGAAACTTATGAATATATTTTAAATTTGTTAATAATTAATAGACTACGATGCTCTGCCAATAACTTTGGCTAATTAACACAAAATATTTGGTGCCCGTTATTAAGAATCGAAAACAACATGACTTAATTAGATTTATATTAGGTTATTTTACCTTACAAAAAGTAAAAACATTTTAGGGCGAACCATGTTTTTGAAAACTGCGCCCTAAAGGTTCAAGTAATGAGTATAAACAAACTCACATACAGGGTTGGGATAAAGTATGGAACCAAGTGAATATCTTTAAAACGAAAAGGACGATATTTATGAAACTTTGTAGATAAATGCAATGAGGCAAAATGCATCTGATGTGATTTTTTGTTGTTAATAATGTACTTCCGGTTTAGCCGGAAATGCCCCCAATTTTTTTTAATTAACTGGGACACCTTGTATATTTTCGCAGATCTTGATAGATCTTGTTATTTCGAATTCATACATACCGGGGTTAATGGAAATAATCTGTAAAAACGAGACACTAAAGCACTTTAGTACAATCACTTTTAAGTTTTTACGCATTAGAATAAAAACTATTTAGATTAGCAAATTGATGTTTACTTTGTATTAAACGTGTACTGTTTAGTAAAGTGGCTGTTGGAAAAATGTCAAAACAAACTGTCAAGTTATTGTAATTTACGGTAATAAATTGTATGGTTAAAAATGGTATATTTAAGTGAGAAAGATCGAATTGAAATATTAATGATGATTGGTTTTGGCGATCGTGTTAGAACTAGGGAAGAAGTTTGTCATATTTTTAATGATTTGCATCCTGAAAGAAATCCTATATCACGTTCAACAGTTGCTAAAACATTACAACGTTTTAATGCAACAGGGATGGTCAAAAATTTGCCAAAAACTGGAAGACCACAGACCGCAACGAACGAAGCTATTAGACAAAACATTGCTATTGAATTAAAGGAATCACCTCAAACTTCTACCACAGATTTGGCACTAAACCACGGTATAAGTCGACGTTTTGTAGGGAAGATTAAAAAGTGAAAAATATCATCCGTATAAAATACAATTAATTCAAGAATTGTCTGATGATGATTTTGACCGATGGCTGGAGTTTTGCGAACGAATGATGGACATCTGTAATGTCGACGAGTATTTTGCAAATAATGTAGTGTTTTCGGATGTGGCATCTTTTTGTTTAAATGAAACAGTTAATCGCCATAACTCAAGGTATTGGTCAAATGAGAATCCTCATTGGATTTCTGAAGCCCATACCCAACATCCACAAAAGTTGAATGTTTGGATGGGAATTGTGAAAAATAGGCTTATAGGTCCATTTTTTATAGACGGAAACTTGAATGGTGACAAGTGTTTAGATTTACTAAATAACCAAATTATTCCTGCACTCCATCAAAATGGGCAGTTACCACAAAATGTTTGGTTTCAACAAGATGGAGCGCCTCCTCACTATGATAGACGGATTTTGAATTTTTTAGATGCAAATTTTCCAAATCGATGGATTGGACATAGAGGATTTGTAGAGTGGCCTGCTCGTTTTCCAGACCTCAGTCCGTTAGATTTCTTTCTTTGGGGTTACCTGAAATCACATGTTTACGTTAGACGACCAACATCCCTGCAGGAATTAAAACAAAGAATCATCGATGAATGTGAACTCATCCATGGCGAAGTCTGGAAAGAGTAATTCAGGAATTTATTAATAGACTTGCATATTGTCAGGAAGTAAACGGCGAGCATTTTGAACATTTAAAATGATTTTGTTTAAATTAAATTCAATATTATTCTCATTCTCGTTAATCTTATAAATAAAATTTATTATTAAGTAAATGTAAAGTGCTTTAGTATCTTGTTTTTACAGATTATTTCCCTTAACCCTGGTATGTATGAATTCAAAATAACAAGATCTATCAAGATTTGCAAAAATATACAGGGTGTCCTATTTAAATAAAAAAAATTGAGGGCATTTCCGGCTAAACCGGAAGTACATTATTAACAAAAAAAATCATATCAGATGCATTCTGCCTCATTGCATTTATCTACAAAGTTTCATAAATATTGTCCTTTTCATTTTAAAGATATTCACTTGGTTCCATACTTTATCTCAACCCTGTATATTAGCATCCTACGTAAGAAATTACTTTACAACGTAAAGGATTAAAGTTAGTTTTAATATAATTTTATATCATTAAATTGTATTAGATTCTTCGGCAATTTACGTAATATCTATACCTTTAATAAAAAATAATTGGATTTATTACTAATCATTATTATTAGGCCTTTAGTCCTAGAACTGGTTGGACGCGTACCTCCATTATTTTCTATTCTAAAGTAACCATCACATTTCCCAGCACTTGTGTGCAATAGTCTAATCGCGGTTTGTCTACCTTTACCTCCCTATTTTCTTTCTCTGCTTTTAATGTATGTTGCGCTATTTTATCATGCCTTAGTATGTGTCCTATCATTCTATCTCTCCTATTTTTTTACTTTTTTCCACAGATATCTTTCTTCCTCTATTATTTTTAGCACACCCTTGTTTTTAACTTTGTCTGTTCATGATATGTTCATCATACGTCAGTAGCACCACATTTCAAAGGCTTCTATCTTTTTCTTCCCCGCTTGACCTACTATCCTCGTTTCACAGCCGTACAGTGCTTTTTTCTTGATATTTTTTGAGATTTTTTCCTTCTATTATTTTCTAAAAATATACCCTATTTTACCGATATTCAATGGTACGCGAAAGGGGTTAAGCAACCAGACGGCTACCACGATCGCCCACCACTTAACACTTGCAGAGTCAATAGTTTTCCAATTACTCATTTTGCACAATCACCATTTGCTGAGAATGCTGCAAAACCAACACCTGTAGCTGCTTACGATAATCATCAAATTTAAATACAATTATTTTTTTCACCATTAAGTTTTCCATCCTGGAACTGGTTGAAGGCCAACCTTCATTCATTTCTATTCTGAGCTAACCTACATACTTCCCTGAAATTCCCACAGCCTAGATATTTCACATCTGCGTGCAATCGTCTAATACGGGTCTACCTCTATCTCTCGTTCTTTTATATCTGTTTCTAATATATTCCGCACTATTTCCTCATGCCTAAGTGTGCCCCATTATCCTATCTCCCCCATTTTTGCTATTTTTCACATACTTTTTTCTCCCCCTGCCATTTCTAGAAATTCTTTGTTCTAAAGTTTGCCTGTTCATGATATCTACACAATACGTCTATAACACCACATTTCAAAGGCTTCTACCTTTTTTCTATCCTCTTCTCCTACCGTCCACGTTTTACAGCCGTACAGTGCTGTGCCCCACATATTTGCTTTCAACAATCTTTTGTTTGTTTCTATATTTGCCGTATTTGAACGTAGTAGTTGCTTTTTCTTGTTAAATGCAGCACGGTCTTGAGCTAAACTTTATTTTATATTATTTACACTTTTACATCTTGAGTTACTTGACTTCCTGAATATCAGAATTTCTTAGCCACTTGTAAGTTTTCGTTTCCTATTTGTATTCAAGTTTTTGACTTTTACCCCTTCCTTACATACTCGTATTTTAGTTTCATTTTCATTTCATTTTTGTTAATTTTCCTACCGTATCTTAATACTGCTTTCACTTTATTAAGAGCTTATTCTAATTCTTCCTTGCTAGATGCTAATACTGCTATATTATCTGCAAATCTAAGCAAATCAATCGTTTGTCCCTGCATAATAATTCCAAATATCTTTCTGCATTTGACAGTATATATTACCACTTCGATATACAAGATAAAAATTAATGGGGATCGTGCACATCCCTTTCTTGGCTTTTTCCTAATACTTAATTCTCTACTGTCATGCTCTTATTCTGTTACAGCTGTTTGTTCTTTGTATAGGCTATTCGTTTATCCTTATAAATCATTTTGATCTTTTTGAGTATTTCGAATAATTTTTCCCAATTAACATTACGGAAGCTTTTTCAGATCTACAAACCCCAAATACACTTCTCCTTTTTCTATTGTTTTCTCCATTAACACCCTTAATAATACAGTTTTATGTCTAATTACCTTTCTACTATTTTGTAGTGTTTTTATGGTGTACGTCAGTTTTTGTCTTAAACTCAAACCCTTTTGACATACATTATTGCCTTATTAATAAATATTGAAAATATTGAAAATAGAAAAAGAAAGTAGACAATAGAAAAGAAGTTAGAGCTGCCTCAAACCGACTTTAAGTAAGGTCAAAAACAACAAAAAAAAATATTGATGGAACCGTACCACAGTAGTTTAGAAAAATATTCTTTGTGAGATTTCGCTTTTAGATGAATCATGTGCATGTACCCGCAACGAAACGGCCCACTTTATATTTATAATTTGAATTAAATTTTTTAGACACGATACATTACTTTGACAAAGCAACTCATCTTGGTTGAAAGATCATTTAGTAACTATTAAAACGAAGGTATGCACATTAAGCGTCAATTAGTGAAAAGTTTTAAAATATAATAACTGAAATAAGAACGCCATTTTCAATACACGAAGTTGTGGTAGAGAGTACCATAACCGAATTACATTATGATTTTAACTAGCTGCAGAGGACGGCTTAGCCGACATCTTTTGTTGTAGTTTTTGTTCTAATTCCTTTGGTATCGTATTTTTGGGCGTGGGCGAATGAAAACGAAACAGACTGAATTTTTAAAAACGTTTTGCACAGAAGAATGCATTCCAAAAGAATAATAAAAAGCACATTATTTTGGCGCCCAAGAGCATTTTCAAAAATTCAGCCTGCCCGTTCTCATCTCCACACGCACTGGGACACGACACAGAAAAAATAAAACAATAAACATGAATAGGTTTTCAGTCCTAGAACTGATTGGACGCATAACTCAGTAGATGATATGCCTATGTTCTGGCACACTTCGATCCTCGCTCGATCGATCCCCCCACCCTTCCGTCTAGTTGGTGTTTTGTTGAAGGGTATGTGCATTGTATATTCTGACGATCCTCATGACACTTTTGGCGCTCATCGTTTCTCACTGGATCGCCGCCCCCCTCCTACCCCCTTCTCCTTGCCCACTAGTTGTAGGGTGTTAAGAAGGGAAGGGGATCTTATGACGATTCTCATGACTCATTTGAATTTTTCATTATGTTTATCGGCTTTGCGGGTGCCCTATTCATCATTTTGCGTACTAGAAATTTTTTTTAACGATCCTCATGACTCATATGAATTCTTCATTATGTTTATCGGCTTTGCGGGTGCCCTATTCATCATTTTGCGTACTAGAATTTTTTTTTAACGATCCTCATGACTCATATGAATTCTTCATTATGTTTATCGGCTTTGCGGGTGCCCCATTTGGCATTTTGCGGTTTAGAAAATTTTTTTTAACAATTTTCATGACTCGTATGAATTCTTCATTATGTTTATCGGCTTTGCGGGTGCCCTATTCGGCATTTTGCGGTTTAGAAAAAATTTTAAAAATTTTTAAATCGAGTGAACATATGTCCTGGGGTTTAAAAATTAACTCAAAATTACATAACATAGGTATTGGAAAAAGTTATTGGCATCGTAGTAGGCCTAACACTTACACGGTGGAATGAGATCGTACTCTTCCTCCATGTACTTGTTGGCTGCAGTGCAACGTTCCGTATGGGCGGGCGGACCGGTTGGACGGGCGGGCGGGCAGACAAATGCGGATAAACGGGCGGACGGGATGGTGGGCGGACGGACGTGCGGGCGGGCGGGTGGATGGACGGACGGGCGGGCGGGCGGGGATAGACTATTTAGTATAATAGACTGCTTTTTGAAATTTTTGAATCAGTCTTAGCTGTATATTTGAAAGATGTACACCAAGCAATCTTTAGAGAAAGCAATTAGTGAAATTAGGAAAGGTGTGTTAAATACGCGTAAAGCTAGTAGGTTGTATAATGTGCCTAGAACAACGCTCCGGGATCACCTCTATAAACTTGGTGCTCGAAATAAAAGTATAGAATCAAATATCCCGGTGGAAGCTGCACGACAAGAAGTTAAAATACCCATACAAAACTTTGATACATATACCACTTCTAGTGCAAAGGAAGTTGGTAAACATGGACCTTTGTTCCCATCCAATATAAGGGCAATATTTGTTGGACCATCGAATTGTGGAAAAACCAACGCTCTGATATCTCTCATTCTACATGAGAATGGACTTAGATTCCAAAACGTCTATGTGTTTTTTAAAAGTTTATATCAGCCAAAGTATGACCTGTTAAGAAAGTTATTTGAACCCTTAAAGACAGATATTGGTTACTACGAATTTGGGAACTATAAAGATTTGATTAAGCCAGAGGATGCAAAAAAAGATTCAATTATTGTCTTTGATGATATTCATGCAAAAGAACAAAACAAGATCGCACAGTTTTTCTCCTTTGGTAGACATAAGAGTATTGATTCCTTTTACTTATGTCAAACGTATGCCAGCACAGTAAAACACGGACTTAGAGATAACTCTAATGTTATTTCAATATGGAAACATGATGATGCAAATCTTTGGCATATCTTTCTAAATCATGTTGGCAGTGATATGCCCTTTATAAAGTTTAAAGAAATTTGTCAGCGATGCTGGAATGGTGGTGACTCGAAATATAGTTTTATTACTATTGTAAAAGATTTTGATTTGGGTAAGGGGCGATATAGAAAAAATTTCGATGAGTATATAAATATAGAAGAAGCCGTTAATGGTTAGCCCCAATCTCAAGTTTCATGTTGACGGACGCTAAAGATTTTATTGTAAGTAAACATAAGCATCATTTTATGCAGGATGTCGTACGAAAGAAGTTTGTGGAACGCAAAAAAGGATATACTACTTCACAACCAGAATTCAAAGAAGCTCATAAACATTGCATGAGCCTTTGCAAATCACCGCTTTCCAGTCGTAAGGAATAGCGGAAAAATACTAAAACCTATGAAGGAAATTAAAGTTGAAAACAGAGGCGAACTTAAAAAAAAAAGATTAAGTTACCAGTTAACGACGAGCTTGTACATCGTTAGTATACGAACGTGCTGGTTAAAACTGAAGACGAATATATATATATATATAATATATATATATATATATATATATATATATACACGTCAGTTTATGGAGTAAAGTATAATCCCCAATCTGATACGCATAGTTTGGGAAAAAGTATATAGGAAATTGATACAGAAAACAGTGACATAACCTTAAATAATAGCGGTTATCCTGGCACTAGAGGGGTATCTATAATAGAAGAATTAAGAGAAAAGGGTTGTATAATAGAATAAGCATAACTCAAATCGGACACAATCGGGGCATATCCAAACAAGAGTAGCTCATATAAAAGGACTGTTGGCATAGAAGTTAAAATTTATCGATTATACAGTTTTAAAGAGGCGATTAAACAAGTATGTATAAAGACTTTGGGAAGGTTATTCGAAGATTTTGCAATGCTCTACGAGTAAAAAAGGCGGAATGCGGGCAACGGTTTTCGATAGAAGGACAAAAATGTCTTATGTGCCAGTCATACGAGGAAGCAATACAGCACTGTACTGCTGTGTTAGTATTACCCGAAGATTTGGATGATTTTATGGAAATAATTGAGGAAATGGGGTTTATAAAGCTGTAGGTAAATATTCAGATGGAATATCTTTTAAATTCTAAGTTTTAAGATAAAAATTTAACTGTCTCGATTACTGTCATAAGAAATGAATGATGAGAATTTACAACATCAACAGTATCAACTACATCTACAACATCAACAACATCAATAACATCAACAACATCAATAATATCAACAATATAATCAACTTTACCAACCTCATCAAACCATCAAGCAACTACAGCACCAACGTCCACGACATCAGCTTTGCCGTCTCTAACATTAGAATGAGCAGGAGCAAAATACTAATTGGATAAGAAAAATGCTTCCTTATACATCCAATAGGGTGGAACGCTAGACTACCGAAAAGATTCCAAAGATAGCCAATAGCTAGAAAACATGATATCTATATAATTTGTATCAGCATTGTATTTTGTAAAAAAATAGTTGTATAAAGTTGAATAATGTTTTGATAATACGCTCATAATGAAATGTCGTTTTACATCACTTTTGCAAATACAGCGCCAAGGTCGTCGTAACGGTTACTAATCAATAGTTGCTCAATCGATTGCAATCTAAGTCGCCAATACATTGTGATATTCTAATCGTACCCGATGTTACTCTAACCTATGATCAAACAGCCCCATATATGCCCAAATTGTCACATTACTAAGTAACTTACTGCAGTTAATCACAATAGCATATTGCAATATAAAGCCTAGGGGTAGGGTACGACGGTTCGTTATAGCCACCAGGCAGCGCTTTCTTTATACTATATATACCCGACATTTTAATAGAAGACATCCTGGTTTGTAAGCTGGGATTAGAATCATCCAATGCCGATACACTTCCACATTGTGGTATCTGTCGTATAAATATGGCCAACCAACAGTTTACACTCCAAATCATTTTCCAGTAGCTTTATATCCATGATGCTATTGTTAACAACAGAGTTTACTTATTGTCATGATATTTGAGCGCAAGGTAGCACGGTGCAATAAAATAACACTTACCTCATAGCCTATTCGCTGAGCTTTTGATGTTGAATTGGAACTAAGCCGCAAGCACCGTGGACCCAGCTTTAGTCAGGGGCGTATGCAAAGGTCTACCATGCGTACAAAGATCAAAGCAACATAGTAAATATTTTTTGGCACTTTTATAAATGAATTATAGCTATTAAGTTGATATTAACAAAACATGCAGTTACATATACACGATAGATAAGATACCTGTTGTTCTAGCCTGTATAGAATTATGGACTCTCAAAGCAATTATGCGTAGCCAATAACAGAAAGAATAAATGCGATTGTTTTGTTATGATGCAAATCATTAGGTACAATGAATTAGTAATATTGTAAGCAGAAGGGAGGGAAGGGATAATAAACGACAGCATTGTTGCATTCTATAATTTATAACGAATACGACCGCGGGCTACTTCAGTTTTATTCTAGTATTTTTAATAGTTTGTAAATTTCGATATTGATATTGGAATTGATGTTTAAATATAATATAATATAAGAATTAAAAATTAAAACCAATAGTTTACATAGATATTTGGCATGTCACCAACCAGTCCAAAAAATATATTTTATAGGTATTTTAGTTATTAATGACATTACACCAAATTCATTCCTATAATATACCATGATGCTACCCATCATGATCCTATTACATAATACTAAAAACTAGTGGTAGCGGCGACTTAAGTTGCTGCTCCAGATTAGAAACCTATAAAACTTAATTCATATACAAATTTTCAAGCCACTGAATAAATAAGATGTAAATAAAATAGCCGAGAGCCTGCCTATTTGCAACATTTATTAAAACGTGTATGCAACGGTCATATTAATATACACGTCTGGCGAATACTAAACACCTAATTAAGCTAAAATGAGTCTTTTAAAACAAGCATCGTCATCATCTGAAACAATGTTCTGTTAAAATCTGGCCACAAAAATTAGTTTACTTACCTAAAGCGACTTCACAAAACTCGATACCGTAAACTGAAAACTGAAAGGCCGAGCACTTTACGTTAATGTATCAGCATTTGTCATAAGGAAATGCTCCGAGTGTAAACACCAGGTATCTATCTATGAGCAAAGTACTTAACCATTACTATTATTTTGCTATTCATTAGCAGAAATCTGCACAAATCTGCATAAATATTACGTCCAATGCTCGATTTGATTGCATGAAATTAAACTTGTGCCTGTTTTTGTTTGAGGTCTGAAAGCAGCTAATTAAAATATTGCATCATCCGTTTTAAATAATTCACATCTGTAGAATTTGTAAACATCTAATATTTGTGCAATTTAAAGAAAGAAATAATGCTTTACATAATCAAATGGGGTATTTTCATTATACAATACAATAATAATTATTACAATAGGTAACCCTATTTACACTATTAAAAACAATGTCGATGTGTGAGCTCAAACGATTAGTTACTTGATAAAAACTTCTTGGGGGCGCGATTCGAGTGGTCAACGGCTTACTTAAACATGTCTATGCTTGTATGAATGTGCGTGACGTCATAAATATCATAGCTTATAAATATTTCTAGTTGTGAAATATATTAACCGAATGCACGTTTGAGGCTACTTGCGCTTCACTAAGTTGTATTTTTTAAATGAAAATTGCTTTGTATTCACAGAATGTCGGCCTATAATTTAAAAACCCAAACACATAATAACCAATATAATTTGCAGATTTTTTAAAAATGGGCCACTAATAGAAAAGATTTTTATAATACGTACTGATTTGCCTTATGGAGAGCTGCATTCGCGAGCGTCTTTGGTACCATGATACAATTATGTATCATGAAACCGCACTAGAAAATTGAATAACAACGGCACATATTTTTTCAGCGCACCGATTAATGCTGATTTTATAAAAAAATTTGTTCATGCCATCTGGTTCATCGAATTTTTCACTGTTTTTTAAGCTCAAACACTAGTAAATTTAAATAAGTAAGGTGTTTCTGTTTGACAATTAAACTACTGATGTATCATCGTATAGAATGCAGCTATTTTCTGCAATTTACAGAGAGTGAAATCATATCTGAAAAAATATATAAATATTCAATCAAGCATACACACGCCCAAAAATGTTCGACTTACCTAGAACGACGTTTAATTACAGAAAAAATATCAGTCGAAGGAGTGTTAACCTCTCACGATCACCCGACGGCTATGATTAGTCTCGAACCCCCCGCCAAAGTTATAAAATGATTACATCATGACTCATCCAAAATTCTACATCACGTCTGTGCAAAGCTCGGTAAAATTGAGGTCAGCGCCGCTTTTATATAGAGTTCGAATATTTTCAGTGGATCCTAAGATATAAACAAAAAATTATTAAAAATTAATTAGAAACCTAAAACCATCTCAAAAAACTAAGCCGGATTTTACTAAAAGTCGCTTTAAATATGTAATTCATATACAAAATCGCGTCCGTCTTTGTCAATATCTGGAACCACACTAAACCGTACTAGAAAATTAAATCGTTAGTATCACAACGATACATATATTTTCTTCAGCGCGCCGATTAATGTTGATTTTATAAAAATTTGTTTTTTCGCCTAGCATTTGTGAAAATGAATCATATCTACCATAAAAATCTGACTGAAAGTAAACCTTTGCGTCCCTAGGGCCGCTCAACTTATAATAGCATGATTTTATAGGTTTTTCACGATCTAGACACCTATGACTATCATTGAGATTCATATATTGCGGCTTTGACGTTTCAAATAATTTATCATTTAACCTTGGCGTCGGTGTATTGTTAATGAGAATTTCAAATAAAAATATAAAATAATCATAGATGAGTAGTAAATAATTGTAATTCTAACTGAATAAGTGTTAGTGAAAATGAATTGTAATTTAGACAGTGATGATGACGAAGAATTTACAAGTACTGCACCAGACTTGCAAGAAGAAGTGAGCAATGCTTCTTTAAATCTTTTACCCAAAAAGTCTAGAGAACGGTACAAAAAATACTATGAATTATTTAATAAATGGAAAAAGAATAAAAAAGCTAAAAATGTAACAGAGAATGTTTTATTTGCGTATTTATCAGAAAGATCGAAACGTGTAAATGCTGCTACTCTATGGGCAAAATTTTCAATGCTAAAAAGCACTTTTAAAGTCAAAGAAAATATTAATTTTGATAATTATCGTAAAGTTAGAGCATTTTGAAATAAAATTCTGTAAACTACCTTCCCAAAAAATCTAAAATTTTGACTCAAGAACAATGTATTCAATTTTTAAGGCGGCAGATGATTCGGAATATCTAATGATAAAGGTATACACATAAAATTATTGGAAATTTTTTAGATTAACTTTACATTGTAGGTTTCTCTTATTATGGGAGTATACGGAGCTTGCCGCCGAAATGAGTTGACGATTATGAAACTTGACCACATAGATAATAGAGGAGACGTATTGATAGTTACAGTTTCACAAACCTAAAATAATATTACAAGAACATTTACAGTCACAAACACTACAGTTGATGGACTGAATCTACTTACAATATACAACAAATATGTTTCTATTAGACCTCCCCACATTACTCATAATCGCCTATTCATTTATTACAAAAATAATAAATGTACAATACAACCGATCGGAAAATGTATTTAGCAAAATTCCAAGCAAAATAACCACCTTTTTGAAATTGGTTGAACCTAGTACATACATAGGCCATTGCTTCCGCCATAGTTCTACTCTACTAGCTAATGCTGGAAGTAATTTAATAACACTTAAGAAACATGGAGGATGGTGTTCTTCTGCAATTGCTGAAGGATATATAGATGATTGCTTATCAAATAAGATTAAAATTTTTCAAAAGTTTTAACAAACCAAGAACATCAGCTGTCTAGTACCAGCACAAATAATACAATTCGCATGTTAATTGCTCTTAAACCAAATAAATGAAATACCAGTTAATGTGTTACGTTAATCAAGGCAGCCACGTTGGGCGCCAAATTTATGCTACGTTGGCTCGCAGCCGTGCGCAACACAAAGAAAATCAAAGAAATGACCGGGTTCAATCGGAGATTAGAGGGGGTTGTAGAAAGCGGACCAACATATAATGTACGCGGCTGTAGGGAGTTAGTAACAATACCTGCAATAAAAAAAATTAGAATAGCAAACCTGCAATAAAAAAAATTAGTCCTGCAAACCTGAAATAAAGAAAAAGCATAGCATGCTGATCGAGCATAGATTGTTCAGTACTTTGTAGAATGCAAAAAAAAAAACGGTTTGGATAATCTATATAATATAACAACGGTAAAAGCAATACAAAAATTTTTAGTACAAAGTGAGGTAATATTGGGGAGTAGCAGAAACGTTTCCTCACACACCAATTAAACATAAATCAGACAAAATTTTAACAAAAGATAAATAGGAAAGCACAATTGACATGAGTCATCCAGCATTGTTGATTCTTTTTTTTTTTTTTAAATAGCATGTAAGTCTATGGAAAAAGGCATCAGAACGACAAAGATATGGCAAAACAACGGATAGATATTTACAGTAATAACAAGTAGGAAATAGTTCAACTTACAAAAGGTCCTTCAGTAACGCTTCCTTGCAATTGAAGTGTGGGATTCACGATGTTCGGCACTAACGCAGCACTTCACCCTTGACTGGGAGGGTGTTGATGGAACTTATCACACGTTACCCTAATCACACCTACGTATTTCACTGGTGTTAGCAGCAGACATTATCACGCGACGGAACTATGTAGCATTGATAAATTTCTTGTTAATTCTATTTCCTGAGACAATAATTTCGAAATATTTTGTAGCACTAGTTTAATTTCAACTGGGACCAAATGTATATTATTTTCATAAACATCCAAAAAGCAGTGAGAAACTTCAACCAATACCTTTGTAAACCGGTAATCTGTTATATTTTGCAAATAACAAAATTTGCGCAAGCAATGATCTGTTTTAGATTCTTTGGGGTTAGAAAATTGAGGAACTACAGTATCAACTGTATTTGGATAATCCAAAGTATGCACTACTTTGATAAAAAAAAAGGACCGCGAAACTAGATCGCACACACAGTTTAAATATCAAAAGATAAAGCACCAAAAAAACCACAATGAGTAAAGCACGTGTATCACTAAAGTAAGTCCGTCAAAATGTTCCGTAAAACACACGTGCGTCGACCAAACATGTTCGCCTATCAACCATACTACTTCAATCGGAATTAGCATTACACTTTCTACAGTTAATATACAACTTTTATTTCACAAGAAAAACAACTAAAATCGTGCCGTGCTTGTTCATGAACAGTTCGAAAATTGATACCGCATTAATTCTCACTATTGTCAAAGCAAAGAAGAAACAGTATTTCCAACGTAATTAATATATAGGAACCAAGAACAAACTACAACTCCTTATCTGTTTATTCAACTCGTTGCTATTACAACCTCTTATCGTCTATTATCTAGACTTATATATCTACATAAGGAACAAAATTTATACGAACGGCAAGCCAAGAACGATGCAATCCACTCATTATAATACGACGCATTCGCCTAAGGAGTTAATAAATATAAAATATAGAAATAGTAGTTACAGAAATGTATTTACTAATTGGGAAAAAGCGTAAAATGTTAAGCTATAAAAATGCACGTTACAGATTCCCCCCTAGCAAAATAAAGACGTCGGGGTGAAAGAAAAAAAAACGACAGACAAGGAACCAAACAAAAATTTTTATTTTTTTTTATCCGGTCCCAAGGACCAACACCAGTATAAGAAAATGAACATTTTTTTTTCAAAAGAAGACAAAGTCATCTATCGTAACCAACAACGACAGAACAGGCAAAGAAAGCATCAAGTAAACATCCAATGAGGATTAAAGCTCTTAGCTACTTTCAAAAACGTCAAAAGACGGATGTCTCCAAAAGGGACATTTCTGTTCTCCACCTCAAAGAAAAGTTTTGGCTTCCCGCGGAGAAACCAAGAGGAAAGAAAAAAAACGAGGAAGAAAACTCGTAGCAAACCAACTAGACGACACAACTGTCAACCTCAAGTGTGCAGTAAAGAAAAAACCAAGACAAAGCAAAGGGCAAAGGCAAGCTAGTACACAATCTAGAATACTTCCAACTGAGGTAACACAGATTGGTATGAAACGATTACTCAAGCAAAGTATGGCTAACAGACTTACAAAAGCGACCAAGTCGAAATACCTAAAGGAAAAGAAAATAGATCTAAAGCCTACCTCAAGGAATGGATGTAGAAAGCGACTATAATAGTCAAATAGTGAACAAATGGTAGGACAAAACCAGAAGAAAAAAGTAACGGGATGGGCTAGCTACAAAATATAAATAGGAATACGAAATGGGCGCCAGTGTTTTCGGACACAAGCTTATCAGAGAAAACACAAGACCAATAAGCCAAAAAAATTACAAGTCATTAAGGATAGCGACACGTAGAATCGGCCGTAGAGAGCCCTCTAGGATCCGGAGGTTCAGGATCAATGTCTGGAGGGTCTAAAGTTTTATCGGGTTTGAGGTCCTTAATATGCCAAGTACCCAGATCGTTACCAGAATCATCCACTAAGATATAGGTCCAAGGAGAAAGTTTAGTTCTAATAGTAAAGGGACCCACATATTTGGGAGCAAGTTTAGCATTGAAGTAGCGAGTAGCATCCGAAAGAACATAACTGCGTTTCCAAACGCGATCGCCAGGAGATAAAGTTAAGGGACGACGACGAAGATCGTAGTGTTTAGCATTTTTCTTGTATGCTAAGGAAAGGCGTTTCGAAATTTCTTCACGAAGTGACTCAAATTTGACTAAGTCAGTAGGAGGAATAGGACGTTCGGGATCCATAAGAACATCAACAGGATCAAAAGGTTTTCCAAAATGATCGCCGTAGAGAACATGTTCACGACCACATAGAGCAAAATACGGGGAGTAATCAATAACCTCATGTTTAAGCGTTCGAATAGCACAACCAATTTTTGCTAAATTAACGTCCCACCGACGTTGATTATCAGAAACGTAAGAAGAAATCATAGGTTTCAGGACTCTATTAATACGTTCGGCCGGATTCGCCTGAGGATGATAGCGAGCATTAAACAGAATTTTTGTTCGATACGAATCACAGAGTTTAGTGAAAATATTACTACGAAATTGTACACCATTGTCCGCAATTAGATACTGAGGAGTATCATACACCAGGAAAATATTTTCCTCAATGGTTCGAGCAACAGCAGCGGCCGTAGACGCACGTAGAGGAAAGAAACAAGCATATTTTTTAAAACAATCGGCAACAACTAAAATGAAAGAATTACCTTTAGAGGATCTAGGAAGAGGTCCGACAATATCAGTACATAGGACTTGCCAAAAACGAGTGGCAGTAGCACGGGAAGACATAAAGCCAGGAGGTTCCTTTTGTTCGACTTTGTGGCAGAGCAAATTTTACAACGACGGACGTATCGAGCAACAGCGGCTCTAAGTTTAGGCCAATAGTAACGCATGGAAATTTTAGAGACAGTTTTGTGGACACCAGGGTGATCTGAAGTAGGTAGATCATGATTTTCGTATAGAACCCTATTCCGTTGTTCGCTGGGAACTACTAACTTCCAATCGTTTTGAGGAGGTTGGAGCAAAGACTGTTTAGATTTTACATGTTTATATAGTAATTCGTTTTCCACATGCCAGTTACTGTATAGTTTAGGATTGGAATTAACACGAGTCCGTAGCTTAAGATACCAAGGATCCAAAATTGGCAGAGTAATAGAAGATTTAGGAAAGTCATCAATTAAGTCAATTTTAGGTACTGAGCGAGATAAGGCATCGGGACGATGTTTTCTTTACCTTTACGATGTACGATGGTGAAGTTATATTGTTGAAGTCGTACAGACCAACGAGCTAAACGACCGTTGAGGCTTTGTAGATTATTCAGCCAGATGAGCGAGTGGTGATCGGTGATCACAGTAAAGTGAGAACCCTCGATATAGGGACGAAATTTCTCAATTGCCCAAATAACACCAAGACATTCTTTTTCGGTGGCGCTATAGTTGCGTTCCGCCTTTTTAAGAGAACAGCTAATGTAGCTAATGACTTTTTCGTCATCACCCTGTTGTTGAGTCAGCACAGCACCCAGACCAAAATCAGAGGCATCAGTCTGTATAGTAAAGGGCAAAGAAAAATCAGGACAACTCATCACTGGAGCCGTTACTAAGTGTTCTTTCAGCAGCTTCAACGCCTGCTGATATTCCGAAGACCAATCAAATTTAGAATTTTTCTTAGTCAAAGCAGTAATTGGAGCAGTAAGAGCAGAAAAATTTGGGATAAAGCGACGATACCACGAGCACATACCAACTATGCGTCGTACTTCAGTTACAGTAGTAGGAGGAGGAAGAGTAAGAATGGCCGAAACTTTTTCTGGGTCGACATGGAGTCCATGACGATTTACTACGAATCCCAGGTAACGGAGTTCCGGTCGGCATATAATGCATTTATCTCTGCGAAGAGTAAGACCTGCAGAATTTAAACGAAAAAGCACTTTCTGTAGTACCACCAAATGTTGTTCGAAAGTAGGGTTAGCGATGATCACATCATCTAAGTATGCGAAACAGAAAGGTTCAAGATCAGCACCAAGCACACGATCTATAAGTCGCTGATATGTCGCTGGAGAATTATGAAGACCAAATGGCATTTTAGTAAACTGGTATAAACCTCTACCAGGCACCGTAAATGCAGTAATCGCCTTAGAATTAGAAGAAAGAGGTATTTGCCAATAAGCAGAGCGAATGTCCAAACTAGTTAAGAATTTTGCGTCTCTAAGACGGTCTAGAATCGTAGAAATATAAGGAAGAGGATAGGCATCCTTTTCTGTAACCTCATTGACCTTTCTAAAATCGATGCAGAAACGATATGTGCCATCTTTCTTAGGCACCATAACAATAGGGCTAGACCAAGCGCTATTAGATGGTTCTACAATACCACTTTCTAGCATCTCATCCAGAGCTTGATTGACATGTCGAAGTACCGTAGGGGATATGGGATAATATCGTTGCTTGATAGGACTAGATGTAGTACGGATCTGATGTTCAATGAGATTAGTACAGCCCAAAGGTAAAGTATCATCTTTAGGAAACATCTGTTGGACTATACGAGACAATTCGGATTGTTGCATGATCGACAGATCGGAAGGAGCATTGATCTGACTGATCGAGACAGTAGAAGAAGAACCGAAAGTCCATTGACCCGTTCGAAAATCTGGGACAACACCCATAGATTTCCAGAAGTCAATGCCTAAGATCAGAGACTGAGAAATAGAAGGAACGACTAGGACGTCAAGAAGAATAGTTTTATTTTCGACCGACATGGGTAAAGTAAGTGACCCGAGAATGTCACAAGATTGACCATTAGCTACCGTACAGCTGTGGATCTCCGTTTGGGACAAAGGCAAAGAAAGAGAATAGAGAATATCCCAACCAGGACCACCAATAATAGTACGAGAAGCGCCAGAATCAAGCAAACCCTTAAATTCGATGTCGAAAATAGTAACAGTAAGATAAGGTCTGTCGTCCTCACGAGAACTAGCTAAAATAAAATCCAGAACATATTTAGATCGGTCATCAAGACCAGAGAAAGGATTTTCTGAGGAAATAATAGGTACCGAGACAACTGTAGAAGGGATCGGGTCGGTTTCTCGGCTTAGCGACTCGATCGGTAGTTTAAATTCTTGTTACAACTCGTACAATTGGTACGGGTAACATTAGGTTTACCACAACCATAGCAATGAAGTATTTGAGGTTTAGTACAGGAAGGAGACTTGTGTCCTCGTTGGCCACAGTTCCAACAAGTAACAGAAGAATTAGAAATATTTTAGAGCATCACTTGCACCAGGTGCAAGTGTTTTCGAAGTAGTAACAACAGAATGGGGAGGGACATAAGCAGAAGTAAATTTGCTGCGGACCACAGAACCTGTATAAGCTAAGTCAGGCTCTAGGAGTTGAGAAAAGTTCAGAGCAGGAGGAGACTTGAAATTATCGGCTTGTATTTTGCGCTGTTCTAGTCTGCGACCTACACGCAAAAGTTCCGTAATAGTATTCAGATCAAGCAAAGCTAATTTGGTTTGGTAGAAAAGGGTAAGATTTGGTAAAATAATTTCGAGTTTCTGTGGTTCAGAGAGAGAGATTGTTAGACGAGCAAATAAATTTTCCATCGTAGCTAAATATACACCAATAGACTCTGAGGGACCCATAGTACGTTGCTTTATTTCCTCTAAAAGTTTTTCGTTGTAATTAACGGGTTGAAATTTTTCCCTTAATAGTCGAATAACATCTTGCCAATTAGGGATTTTCTATGCGCTCTAAATAAAATTAAAGCTTTTCCCGAAAGTAAGTCTGATGCCGAAGAAAATAGTTGAGAAGCAGAAACGTTGCGTGCCGAGCATAATTCGTCCACGCGTAATAGAAATGCATTTAAAGACATACGGTCATCACCCGAAAATTTTAAGTCCCATTTAGACACCAGCTGTCCATAACCAGACGTAGCAATTGATTTAGAAATAGATATAGGTATAGGTAATTCATCAGAAGGTTCAGCAGAAGTAAGATCATCCTCAGTATCAGTAATAGTCGGATTAATAGTAGCCGTAGAAACAAGTGGTGCCCTAGGTGAAGTGGAAGAACGTCTAACGCGACGGTATAACCTATCGCAATCACTGCGTAAATTACTAACACATAGCAACAACTTTCGCTGTATTACTGTTTCAGCGTCAGAAGTAACATTCACGCGTTGGATTCTCCCTTTGAGATGCATAGCAAGGCTAATAATACGTTTGCCGTCGGCAGTTGAAATATCACCATTAAAATCTTTACTCTTCGTAGTTAATTCAGTTAAACCTTCAGTCACGGCTTTATTATCAGTCTGAAAATCGATACCAGATTTAAGTGGACTTAGAGTTTCAGAAGATTCCATTTTCAAAATATTCCTAAAGGATTTACGAAGTTCGGATACAGGTACCTTTGCATCGAACCCACGAGAACCGACTTCATATTTGAGTTCAGCTTCATGTAAACGATCAACTTTTAATTTCCAATAGTCCCCCATTACTACAGAATCAACAAACACCCAAATATTTAAAAACACAAAAACGAATTATTAGGCTTGTTCGATAGAGAAACTAAATTAACGAAATAACTAAATACTAAACAAAATCCAGTTCAAACGAGAAGGAAAAAAATAATTTCGAGCCCCACGTTGGGCGCCAAATTTATGTTACGTTAATCGAGGCAGCCACGTTGGGCGCCAAATTTATGCTACGTTGGCTCGCAGCCGTGCGCAACACAAAGAAAATCAAAGAAATGACCGGGCTCAATCGGAGATTAGAGGGGTTGTAGAAAGCGGACCAACATATAATGTACGCGGCTGTAGGAAACAATAAAAAAAATTAGAATAGCAAACCTGCAATAAAAAAAATTAGTCCTGCAAACCTGAAATAAAGAAAAAGCATAGCATGCTGATCGAGCATAGATTGTTCAGTACTTTGTAGAATGCAAAAGAAAAACGGTTTGGATAATCTATATAATATAACAACGGTAAAAGCAATACAAAAATTTTTAGTACAAAGTGAGGTAATATTGGGGAGTAGCAGAAACGTTTCCTCACACACCAATTAAACATAAATCAGACAAAATTTTAACAAAAGATAAATAGGTAAGCAGAATTGACATGAGTCATCCAGCATTGTTGATTCAACAACGGATAGATATTTACAGTAATAACAAGTAGGAAATAGTTCAACTTACAAAAGGTCCTTCAGTAACGCTTCCTTGCAATTGAAGTGTGGGATTCACAATGTCCGGCACTAACGCAGCACTTCACCCTTGACTGGGAGGGTGTTGATGGAACTTATCACACGTTATCCTAATCACACCTACGTATTTCACTGGTGTTATCAGCAGACATTATCACGCGACGGAACTATGTAGCATTGATAAATTTCTTGTTAATTCTATTTCCTGAGACAATAATTTCGAAATATTTTGTAGCACTAGTTTAATTTCAACTGGGACCAAATGTATATTATTTTCATAAACATCCAAAAAGCAGTGAGAAACTTCAACCAATACCTTTGTAAACTGGTAATCTGTTATATTTCGCAAATAACGAAATTTGCGCAAGCAATGATCTGTTTTAGATTCTTTGGGGTTAGAAAATTGAGGAACTACAGTATCAACTGTATTTGGATAATCCAAAGTATGCACGACTCTGATAAAAAAAAGACCGCGAAACTAGATCGCACACACAGTTTAAATATCAAAAGACAAAGCACAAAAAAACCACAATGAGTAAAGCACGTGTATCACTAAAGTAAGTCCGTCAAAATGTTCCGTAAAACACACGTGCGTCGACCAAACACGTTCGCCTATCAACCATACTACTTCAATCGGAATTAGCACTACACTTTCTACAGTTAATATACAACTTTTATTTCACAAGAAAAACAACTAAAATCGTGCCGTGCTTGTTCATGAACAGTTCGAAAATTGATACCGCATTAATTCTCACTATTGTCAAAGCAAAGAAGAAACAGTATTTTCAACGTAATTAATATATAGGAACCAAGAACAAACTACAACTCCTTATCTGTTTATTCAACTCGTTGCTATTACAACCTCTTATCGTCTATTATCTAGACTTGTATATCTACATAAGGAACAAAATTTATACGAACGGCAAGACAAGAACGATGCAATCCACTCATTATAATACGACGCATTCGCCTAAGGAGTTAATAAATATAAAATATAGAAATAGTAGTTACAGAAATGTATTTACTAATTGGGAAAAAGCGTAAAATGTTAAGCTATAAAAATGCACGTTACAAATGTAGATAGACCGTCAACGTTATCGAAAAAAATGTCATCATGCTACCAGCATCTCAAATACTTACCAAGTGCCTACAAATTCTGGTATCACTATCCATAATAATGCTCAAGGGATAATTAATATCAATTACTATAATAAATAAATATGTCAAATGTTATTAACCTTCTTTATTTTATGTTTTTTCCTATTTTTCTTTAATGTTAGACGAAAAACGGTTGTGTGTCACACAGGCAAAAATGCATTAGCAGCCCTTAGCTATCAGCTGCCTGAGCGAGCGAAGCGAGCTCAGGCATCTAATAGCTGCGGGCTGCTAATGCTCACTTACTGTCCTTGTGACACAATATACTATATACCATCTGGTTACTCGAATTTTGCTCTTTAAGCCTAAACACTAATAAAGTTAAACAAGTAGGATTGTTAGTTTATCATAGCAGAATATTTGTATTTCAACAGTATGTAAACTTTATAGCGCTTCCCTAAGTTTTATTATATTAAAAACGGGTTTTTGTGTGATGTTCTTTAAACCTTAAGCTGTAATTTAAATCCAAACATGAAATTTGTATAACAATTATAAGAGCGTAAAAATCTATACATTGAATCGATTTATAAATTTTTAAAAATAATTATTGTTTCGCTAGAGATAAAAAATTCTCGGGGTCACGATTCGAGCGATCAATGACCTACTTAAACGTGTTTATGCCTGCATGAATATGCGTGACGTCATAAATATCGTAGCCCATAAATATTTCTAGGTTTTGCTCTCTGTTAATTGTAGAAATGACTGCATTTCTCACGATTTATAGGAAGATGAATACATTCGTCTGTATATATAACTTGAAAATACCAGTGTTGGTTTGATATATAGCTAATTTTATAAAATAATTACTAATTCGATAACAATAAGAATGTTTAGTTTGAATCCAAAATTTATTATTAAAATTTTATATCACATTACTGTTAAATTCCGGGCTTATAAACTGAGTAATACAGTTCTTGAACAAACAAATGCAGTTTAATTTAGGAAATAAGTTGTTTCTCTAATAACGCGGTTTTGAATAGGCAGGCTGATATACAGGTTTTGTAATATAGTTTATTCATAAAATCAATTTTTTATGAAAATTATTTATTGTACTGTACTATTTATGTGTCGTTTTGCTTTATGCAAATTGCAAAAATGACTGCATTCCATACAATACGATGACACATCTGTCTATAATTAACCACAAAATACTAAATTATAAAATGAGCTATATATTAAAATAGCACTCGTATTTCCAAGAAAATTATTTTTACCTAAGGTTGAGATATTCAAAGTGGTTAAGGATTAATCAATTTATAAAACTGAATACCCTTCAAATCGGTCGATTTACATGTATTTTAAATTCAGGCAATTAATTGTTTTATGATGTAACTATGTCATTACGTCGTGACTCATCTAAATTCTTTGACACGTTTATTTAATATATCCGCAGAGCAAAGTCTGGTAAATTTAAGGTCATCACAGCTTTTATTAGAACTCGAATAATTTCAGTGGATCCTAAAATATTAACAAAAAATCATTAAAAATCTATTAGAAACCATAAATTATCTCGAAATTATGCAGAATTCCCGTCTAATTAAATTAAATATGTAATTCATTATATGCAACATTAAAAGCTCATCAAAACGTGTCAACGATCATATTAATATACACGTCTATCTAAATAGTGAATGCTATACATAAAATTATGCTAAAATGGATCTTTTAACACCGTAAAACTTGCCGCATCATCTGAAAAATTTACTGTTATATATGTACATAAAGTTTAATACTCACCTAACTGCTTTGATTAACGAACAGTAAACCGGAAAACAAACTGAGCCTGCAGCACTTCACACTATTATATTAGCATATCTCGTAACAATATGCACCAGAAGTAAACACCTGAGGTCCATGTATATTCAAATTACACAAACTATACCTTTATGTGCCATTCTTTTCTCGATATGTTAAGGCAGATTTCTGCTAAAGAATAGCACATAAAGGTATAGTTTGTGTAATTTGAATATAGATGGACCTCAGGTGTTTACTCCTGGTGCATATTGTTACGAGATATGCTAATATAATAGTGTGAAGTGCTGCAGGCTCAGTTTGTTTTCCGGTTTACTGTTCGTTAATCAAAGCAGTTAGGTGAGTATTAAACTTTATGTACATATATAACAGTATACTTTTCAGATGATGCGGCAAGTTTTACGGCGTTAAAAGACCCATTTTAGCTTAATTATATGTATAGCATTCGTTTTTAGATAGACGTGTATATTAATATGATCGTTGTATGCACGTTTTAATATATATGCAAATGATACAGGTATATTCATTCATCATGATTAATGTTCATATAAAAGTTTGTATTAAACACCAATTTGCATATCACTAGCAATTTGAATATTTTAGTTGTAATGCGTACATCGCCCGATTTTTGAAGGACTATTTCATTCAGTTTCATAAATTGATCTCCTGCAAACTAATTAATCACAGACTACTTTGAATATCTCACGTTAAGTTAAAATAATGAAGGAAGGCTTCTCTTTATGCGCTTGCATAGGCGCGACAGTCCACCTTCTTAAATTATTTACTACAAAGGTGGAACGAATCGGGTGCTTACTACGAGGACACTTTAGTCGAGGCCCCACCTCTCATGTTTTTTAGTTTTAGGTAACATATAAATAGTGCTTTCGCAATCGTCCTAATATCGCTATACTGTTTCTGGGTTTACTCTGTTATATAATATCACAGTTATTATAAATTTTAGTCTATGGCAGTCATTCCGTTGATGATTTACTGAGGTAGCGGTATATACATATACATCCATACCTCGCTTTACAGCCTAAATACTTTACACAAAACTTGGTCGCAAAGCAAAAAGGCATATAAAAGGAATCAATTATTCTAATACAAATTCAAAGGGAACGGCTCCAAATTTGTTAAATATGTAACATGGTTTATCATTCAAAATGCATTTTATCTTGTTATTTCATTTAAATCAGAAATATATACACAACAAGTACATACATTTGCATATAAAATAATAAGAGACTCCAAAAACCTATAATAATCTATATACAAAACGAAACAACTACATGTTACATAAAATATGCAAATGTAGATAAAGAAATGGTAACCTACAGATCACTGTCGTCATCATTTTTTGTTGGTAAGGATGAGCCTGGCTTAAAAAATTGTTCAACGTTGTTTGTCTTGCCTTCTTGTCTGTCAAAAGCTCAGCGAATAGGCTATGAGGTAAGTGTTATTGCACCGTGTTACCTTGCGCTCAAATATCATGACAATAAGTAAACTCAGTTGTTAACAATAGCATATTGGATATAAAACTACTGCAAAATGATTTGGGGTTTAAAATGGTGGTTGGCCATATTTATACGACAGATACCACAATCTGGGAGTGTATCGGCATTGGATGATCCTAATCCCTGCTTACAAACCAGGATGTCATCTATTAAAATGTCAGGTATATATAGTATAAAGAAAGCGCTGCCTGGTGGCTATAAAGAACCGTCGTACCCCACCCCTAAGCTTTATATTGCAATATGCTATTGTGATTAACTGCAGTAAGTTACTTAGTAATGTGACAATTTGGGCATATATGGAGCTGTTTGATCATAGGTTAGAGTAGCATTGGGTGCAGTTGGCGCCTTGGTCCTATATCGAATAAGGCCCGAAAGCATAGCAATGGCTATTTATTATCCATATAATATTAATTTTTCTGTTTTTGGTTGTATCACAAGTTCCCCAGACGTAACTGTGCTCCATTCCTTTAAAAGTATCTCCACTGGGGCGACCGTTTTATTAGCGATATGTGCGCATGCTTTCTAATTTACCTATTTCCGATCATTTGGCTATTTATAAGAAGCCTCAGCCCATTTTCCTCTTCCGCGAATGCGAAAACATTTGTCTGCGTTTATTAAACTGAGTAATAAACAGTCCTGTTTTATTGTGCAGATTACATAGGAATCCTGGGACAATGGTATATCGGCTGCTTGTGAGTATGCGCTCAAATTTGCCTATTTCCGGTCATCTGGCTATAAATATAAGGAATTTCAGCCCATTTTACACTTCCGCGATTGCGAAAACATTTGTTTGCATGCATTAAACCGAGTAATCAACATTGTTTTATTGTGCAGATCACATTGGAATCCTGGGACAATGTTATATCGGTTGCCTGTGAGCATGAGCTTTAATTTACCTGTTTACAATTATTTCTCTATAAATATAAGGAGTCTCGCCCCGTTTTCCTTTTCCGCGATTGCAAAACATTCGCCTGCATGTATTAAACTGAGTAATAAACATCGTTTTATTATGAAAATTACATTGGAATCCTGGGCTGAAGTTATATCGGTTGCCTGTGAGCATGCGCTTTAATTTACCTGTTAACAATCATCTGGCTATTTATGAGTCTCAACCAATTTTCCTCAATAGTGTTTCTTCTGCGACTGCAAAACCTCATGGTTTACGTGTTTTAAACTGTAAATAAACATCGTTTTATTGCGCAAATTACATTGAAATCCTGAGGCGATGTTATATTGGATGCCTGTGAGCATGCGTTCTAATTTGCCTGTTTACGATCATCTGGCTATAAATATAAGGGGTCTCATCCCATTTTCCTCAGTTGTGTTTCTTCTACGATTGCAAAACCTCGTGGTTTACGTGTTTTAAACTGAGTAACAAACATCGTTTTATTGTGCAAATTACATTGGAATCCTGGGCCGAAGTTATATTGACTGCCTGTGAGCACGCACTTTAATTTACCTGTTTACGATCATCTTGCTATTTATAAGAAGTCTCAGTCCATTTTCCTCAGTAGTGTTTCTTTTACAACTGTAAAACATTGCGGTTTACGTGTTTTAAACTGAGTAATAAACATAGTTTTATTGTGCAGATTACAATGGAATCCGTCAAAGTATTCGTCTGCGATGTGTGCCAGAAAAACTTCTCGATCCAGAGCAACTTAACCGACACAAAAAGAAGGTCCACAATATCATTAGACCACCACGTCAGGTTACAGCCTCAGCTCCAACGACTGGATTACCAGCACCAGCATCATTTGTGTGCGACATTTGTTATATGGGGTTTGGGCGTCGAGCTAATTTAACCCGGCATCAGCACGCCCTCCACGGAGATACTATTTCTTCTTCATCGATGTCAGCCAAACGTAGAGCATCACCACCACGTGCTGCACCCGGCCCAAAACGCCAGCGACAGGACATACGATATTGCGAGGATTGCAATATGGACGTTCCTTCACGCAAGTTTCCCGGCCATTTACGTAGTGCCGCGCATAAGACCGAATCCGGAGACCCCAAACAAGAAGCGATACAACTGTTATCGTCTGCTTTCCGCTTCCGGATCGCAACTTACCGCATTAATAATCTGTCGGGTTGTAGAGACATTGGAGACTTTTTACTTGAACAAAAGCAGCATTTTGTAAAGCTGATCCAAGACACCTTAGAGGTCCACACGACCCTTAAAATTAATGTGGAAGTGTTTGGTGTGTACACAAAGATAGACTTGGGCGATACCGAAGCAACTAAATCTTTCAATACCAAAAATCAAATTATAACCCGATCGAGCGATATGAACAAAGTGTATACGGCGTTTTCTCGGGAGATGCTAGATAAATCCCAAGAATTGGAACATCACCAGTCCGGTTGGGCCTTACAACGTGTCCTGCATTTAAAACTAAACATCAACAAATACCAGCCACTTAGGGGATCTTCTTACATTGACCTTCCACGCTGGATAAAAGCTAAAAAAGCGGTGGTGAATGTTAAAAAGCGAGGAGCAGCCTGTTTTGCATACTCCATTGTAGCAGCGCTGCATCCTGCTGAGCATAACCCCCAATGTCTTAGCAAGTACCCCCATTACTCGAGCTGCTTAAATATGGGTGGTATAGAGTTCCCTATGGCCTTTGACAAGATTGCCAAGTTCGAGGCTTTGAACGATCTTAGTATCAACGCATTCGGAGTGGAAGGAAGGTCTGTTGTTGGTCCTCTACATTTTACTAAACGCAGGAGAGCCCGGCATGTTAACTTACTCTTCATCCAGGATGAAGAAAAAGGTCACTTTTGTTGGATCAAGGATTTGGGTCGTCTGGTCGGTAAACAGTTATCAAGAGTTTGCTTACATAAATGGATCTGCGATGGATGTTTAATCTTTTTTCCGACTGAGACTGCCTTAATTAGGCATACTAAGCTGGACTGTAACCATGTCGTAACCCAAATGCCCACCGTCTTCAACAACGTTTTGGAATTTTCGAGCCTTCAAAAACAAATGCAGGTTCCATTCGTTATTTATGCAGACTTTGAGTCGCTCCTACAGCCGTACAGTTTTGCAACGCCCGACCCCTCCACATCATCTACAACACCGCTCTAGCTGCATACCCCTTATAGCTGGGCATATTACATTAGATGCTGCTATGACGACTCCCTCAATAAATTTGAGATCTACCGGGGCCCAGACGCAGCACGTAAATTTGTTACCAAGCCTAGAGAGGAAGCTAGACGTCTGGGTAAGATATTGACGACGAATGTGCCCATGATTTCTTTGGATGCCCAGAATGAACTTTTGTTCCACACTACCGAAGACTGTGGGATATGCAAGAAACCGCTTGGAACAGACCGTGTGCGGGATCACAACCACATGAATGGTGCGTATCGCTTCCCTTTACACTCCAAATGTAACATCCTCTATCGGGTTCCGCAGTTTATTCCAGTAGTGTTTCACAACCTTAGTGGATATGATGCTTATTTCATCATAAAAAACTGGGGTATGATAACGAGAAGATTAACGTTATACCGACCAATAAAGAACAGTTCATCTCGTTTTCGAAAACTGTACGACTATACGATACAGAAGTGGTCTTAGACGATCAAGAAAAGACTGTCGACAAGTCCTGCGTCCAACTTCGGTTTATCGACTCTCTCCGATTTATCGCGTCCGGGTTAGATACACTGGCGAAGAATTTGACCCAGGACCAGTTTATAGAGGCCAGACGTCACTTCCCCGAGGACTCCAAGTTCAAACTGGTTACCAAGAAAGGCGTGTTTCCATACACTTACATACAAAGTATGGAAGTATTGGAGGAAACAGCTCTCCCACCACAGGCTGTCTTCTACAATGATCTCGCCTCTAAATCCATTACCACCGACGAATACGAGAGGGCTCAGAAGGTATGGCGCGACTTTGGTCTTAACACGCTCGGAGAATATAGCGACCTCTATTTGAAGACAGATGTACTGTTGTTGGCAGACGTCTTCGAGAACTTTCGCCGGGTGTGCATGTCGACTTATGACCTTGATCCGTGCCAGTATGTAACAGCGCCCTCATTAACCTGGGACGCTATGTTAAAATACACCGGCGTGAACCTGGAGCTCCTCACGGATATTGATATGTATCATTTTATAAAGTCTGGAATCAGAGGGGGTCTGACCCAGTGTAGTGGACGTTACGCTGCTGCCAATAATAAGTACATGGAAGAGTACGATCCTGCGGCTCCGTCTAAGTATTTGGCATACTACGATGCCAATAATTTGTATGGCTGTGCTATGAGCCAATCTCTCCCTCTTGGAGGATTTCGATGGTTGCCCTCTACCGATATAGCCGAAGTCCAGGGAACTCCTAGAGAACGGAAACAATTACCCTTTACAATTTTGATTACCGATACCTATGCCATATAATTTTGAGCTGATTTTTAAAACCCCAGGGCATATGTTAACTCGATTTGAAATTTTTTAAAATTTTTTCTAAACCGCAAGATGCCAAATGGGGCACCCGCAAAGCCGATAAACATAATGAAGAATTCATATGAGTCATGAGGGTCGTTAAAATTTTTTTCTAGTCCGCAAAATGACGAATAGGGCACCCGCAAAGCCGATAAACATAATGAAGAATTTAAATGAGTCATGAGAATCGTCATAAGACCCCCTTCCCCCTTTAACACCCTACAACTAGTAGGTAAGGAGAGGGGGGTAGGAGGGGGGCGGCGATCCAGTGCGCCAGAAGTGTCATGAGGATCGTCAGAATATACAATGCACGTATCCTTCAACAAAACACCAACTAGACGGCAGGGTGGAGGGATCGATCGAGTGAGGATCGAAGTGTGCCAGAACATAGGTATATCATCTACTTACCTCCAGTGTTTCCTATTCTGAGCTAACCTACACATTTCTCTGAAATTCACAGAGCCTACATCATTCATTATCTGTGTGCAATAGTCTAATCTACGACTACCACTACTTCTCTTTTTTCCTTTCTTTGCTTCTAGTATATTACTCACTATTCTCTCATGCAAATCTAAGCATATCAATCGTTTGTCCCTGCATAGTATTCCAAATGTCTTTCTGCATTTGACAGTATTTATTGACACTTCGATACATAACTAAAAAATCAATGGGGATAGGATACATCCCTGTCTCACCCCTTTCCTAATATTAACTTCTCTACGGTCCTGCTCTAATTCTATTACCGCTGTTTGCGCGTTGTATAAGCTATGTACCATTTATCTATTCTTATAACTCAATCCAATCTTGAGCATTTCGAATATTTTTTCTCATTTTATATTGTCGAATGCTTTTTCCAAATCTACATACGCTTTATCTTTTTTCTGTTATTTTCTCCATTAACACCCTTAAAGTTAAAATGTCCTCCTGTGTTCCGCTGTTTCGCTTTCGTCTTCCAGTATTTCTTGAGTCCATTTTTCAATGCGTCTTTGTACAATTCCAGTTAATATTTTTGATACATGTGCTGTTAACCTTATTGTTCAAAAGTTTTCACATCTATCCGCACTCTTCTTTTTTGGTATAGTGACTATAGTTATACGTTTATAATCTTTTGGTATATTGGCTGTCTCATACATATAGCTTACATGTTGAAAGAGATGTTCTGTTACTGCTTGTCCAGCGGCTTTTAGAGTTTCTGCTTGCACCTTATCAATACCCGGTGCCTTATTATTTTTCAGACTGTTTAGTTCTAGTTCAGAAGAACGCATTTTTAAAAAATAATAAAAAGTACAATATTTTGAATCCTAAAGACATTTTAAAAAATTCATTCTCATCTACACAAGCACAGGAACACGATACCAAAAGAATTAGAACAATAAACAATACACAAAGAAAGTTACAGGGCCAGGTCAGAATACATTTAAAATTATATTATAAGTTGGTAAATACTATATATTGTCTCTCTCGGCCAGAACAATACGCTAACGATTACTTCTTGAACTAATCCAGTTTGATATTTTTCATATGAGATATTATGCCATATGTTTTCTATTGCGTTAATTACCTTTGGAATCAAACGTAAAAGAAGATGTAGCGTGTTAATTTCTTTTTCATTTAAAAAGATGGCTATCCTTTGCCGTACATTTCCTCTACCCTAGGTCGTCGTAGCGATGCTAAATAAGCTTCTTCCTTTTTAAGTAACAGTTGAAGGTTGGACATCAACAAAATCTTATAAATTTTCTGTTTCGACAAATGCAACTATATTGATTCCTCGCTACCAGTCAAATCTCCAAGTGCGAACGAATTTAAGCTAGAGGGCGTAATTCTAGATTATCTGTACTATCTAAAGTATGTTTTTTTGGAGATAAGCGAAGCATCCTTCCTCAAACAATGATAGCAGTCAAAGAAATTCTGTAACCGGATGTTAACCCTTATTTCTGGTTGAAGATGTACCACCAACTAAGCTAAACGACCAGAGGGCGGTACGTTTTCAACCCAGAATTGGTGGCTAACGTCCGGTCGTTACAATAGTATTTTGTAAACGTTTGAGTTTATTCTAGAAATGTTCTAGGGATTTAAGTCTAGATTACATACAAACATTAATAGACTTGCAATATAATCTTTGACATTTTTTTCATGCTTAAAAGTAAAAACGTTTATAATAAATTCAACATAAGGCACAATATGTTTTTACTAAATCTTCCTCATATAATGATAGTTGTGAACCGTGAACACAAGATGCGGTCATAGTATAAAAATTTTACACCAGACGATTCATGGACGTCCCAATAACAAATTCCCTCAATAGTGCAGCGTCCTCCAAATTTATTGTTTGGTCGTCAGTGTTCTGTATTTGCTAAAGTCAAAGTCGCCACTAATCAGAGAATAAAATAGTATTCCACAGCGTTATTGTTCAGTGTAAATGAGAGTCCATGTTCCCTTGCTTTGATTTTCGATCTAATATTCACAAAATTACAACCAATTGTGGTTAGAAATTGCAAAATACGAGGTGTGTTTTTTAAGTAAGGGCCATTTGAAACTAAAAACCTAACGAAAGAGAATGTTCAAAAACCAAATTTATTTTCAGATTCGACATACATTTCTCTATCTTTCAACATAGCTGTCAAGTTTGTTTAAACACTTATCGTACCTTACAACTAGATTTTGAATACCCTCTTCGTAAAAGCTTGCCGCCTGCTGTGGTCCTCCGCTAGGAGTTTAGGGACTCAACGGGGGCACAGTTGCTTGAAGTTTAGCTTTTCAGAAACCATCTTGTACAGCACTGACCTCGACACTTCAGGAAAGTTTTTTGAAAGAGGGCTTATAGTGAAGCGTCTGTTCTCAAGAATTTTCGCCTCAACTGCAGCCACCATATCGTCTATGATCACAGATGGGCGACCGGAGCGGGGCTCATCATGGATGTTGGCGCGGCTATCTTTGAAGTCTCTGAACCACTTACGTACTTTGCCTTCACACATGGTAGTAGCTCCGTAAACTTTACAAATCTTGAACATTTTAAAGACACAGAACAGACCGTACAGGTTACCTATGCAGCTGCAACTGAGCACAGTTGTTCACTAGGAATGCCGAGGTACGACAGAAGCACTTCTTGCTTCGCTCGCGCTACCTATTAGTGTATACAACAAAACGGCTTTTACTTACAAAACACGCCTCGTAGTAACTGTCCATCGCTTCACACTTATTGCTTTATTTACTGTTGGTCGGTAAAGAGTGCAAAAGAGTAAAAATTATATTCTGATTTTTGCATTAATTATTTTGTGGGTGAAAATTTCGTTGTAAAACAATGCTAACCAATACTCGTTTCATTATATTAAAAACCAACAATTTACAATCAATGATATAAGTAGTAAAGTAGGCAATTTTATTATTTTTTTCTTATTTTATCTTCTATTATTTATCAGATATCACAACAGAAGAAAAAGTTATCGGCGTACCAAATTTATGTAAATGGAAAAAAAAGATATCGTTTAAAAAGTATCCCAAAATTGCAAAGTTTCTGCAACGACACCAAGCATCTTCAGATAGTATATAAGAAATTGACGCAAAAGAAACTAACTTTCAATATTGTCAATAAATCAATAAAAACTACATTTATGATAGAAAAATTTGTCAAATGTAACAAAAATTCCAGCAGCTTAAACCACAAACATTAAAGGATAATCAGCAATTTCTAAGGATTCAATTCTATGGCGAAAAACTTCAAGTGCAAGTTATGTTCCAGAATTAATAGAGCGTAGTTTTAACCACAGTCAAAACTAAAAAGACTTTTATCTAAAAGATTTATGCAAGAAGTAAGTTCTCTAATCATTATTTTTTCAGAATTGTACCAAATAAAGGAACAAATTAACACCTATGGCTGTTGTATTCTGAAACAAAAAAGTCAGTATATGGTTTTTATTGCAAAGATATGAAATCTATCCAGTTCACTGACGAAAAGAGTTATAATGACTGGCAGCATCTAAATGATTTTTAAATATTTATGAAATAAGTAATTACACTTTGACAATGTTATAAAGTTTGAAGATTCCTTTACTTATTTAAACACAAATAAGGTTATGAATTATCTAACTCAAACCTTATTAAAAATAGATTTTTCCATATCATGGAGTAAGAAAGTAAACAAGTTTTCGTAGTTGGCGCGGATTCGTGCACCTATAGTACGTAAGCAAATGTCTGTACAAAAATAGAGAACTGAATGACTCGAGAATCCGGCTACCTTAGCACTCAATGTCATTTTTCCACATCTTACTATTAGAAGCTGCACAAACGTTTAAACTCTATCCATATAAAAAGCACTTAAAATACATAAACAAACAATGTAAAAAATGGTTTGCATTTTTAGCAAAAGATGATAACCAAACAGTACTCATTTAAAAGTAGTGAACTACATGTGCCGTTGTTCACATTTTCCCGATACCAGGTCGCTTCTAGCGACCTAGTCGTTCCTAATGACCAGAGTCCATCCACTGACCCAGTTTGACCTAAAACACCTCGATTATACTTAGGCCAAATATTTAGCTTCTGCGCTCAAATCCTGTTTATCTCAAAGTAGTTTAGAGTTGCCAATTTAACTTCTCAGGAAGTAGGAATGGTTACCCCTACATTTGATTTTTCAACGCTGTACCTGACGGTATTACATTAAGCAATAAGCGAGTTTTGTTTTACCTGGAAATTTTGAATTTTGACCAACCCTTGCTATATCAAGCAAGGTAGGGAACTTTAACGTGCACGACAATACTCACACACGGGACCTATATTTACCTCTTATCTGACCGAGGGCGTACTTTTGTAAAAAATGTTCGCTTAACACTTTTCAAGCAATTCGTGTGGGGAATTTCTAAAAATTATTAAAGTATTGTACCTTCATATATTCACTACTGCTGTAGCATTAACAAAAAAAAATGAACTAACACAAAAGTTCAACTGCTACTCAAACAAAAATTATTTTCAAAATGCTCTACATACTTCATGCTGAAAATGTATTTTTTTTTAACAAACAGAAATTTATGTCACGACTTACTGTTCTGAAGCGTCATTATCTAAATCTAGAGCAGAATATGGTTTTAAGTCTTTAATATGCCACCTATCGGCTTTAGAACCATCTGTATTACTCAAGTCATATACCAGAATCGAAATTTTCTTACGAACAACACACAAAACAAACTTTGGTGCCAGTTTTACACTAAATTTCTCACTAGCTTTAGAAAGTACTCTGTTATCTCTCCAAACTTTATCAACCACTCTAAATGAAATATCTCTTCTTCTCAAATTGTATTGTCGGCTTGCACGCTCATAAGCCTGGTGCAGTCTCGCACGAACATCCTTAAAAATTTCCCAAAATCTTTGTCGGTCCGTAACATACAAAGGACGATTCCCAGGAATGACTTCACAATCATCAGTTGGAAGAATTTCAACACCGTAAAATTTTCCACTGATCGGAACACTACGACCAAAAACTAAAAAATTTGGGGTATAACCTGTCGACTGATGTTTGGCTGAATTTATGGCATACTGAATTTGAAGTAACTCTAAGTCCCATGTGTCATGATCATCTATATACGACCTAATTGCGGTACCAATTGTTCATTTTGGCGTTCAACAAAATTACATTGAGGTGCATAAAGTGCAATATACCATATTTTTTTAATCTCAAATTTTCTACATAAACCTTTAAAAATACGATCTGACAATTGAGAACCGTTGCCACAAATAAGAAATTAGGGCACCCCGAAAACTAAAAATACTTTTTTCTCTACAAAGTGCTCAATCACATGTGCCTTCGCACAACGTAAGGGGGGCAATATTGTGTACTTGGAAAACCAATCACTGACTACTAATAACCACTTATGTCCTGCTTTGGAATGGGGAAACGGGCCTATGAGATCCAAGACTATAATCTGAAAAGGAAACCTAACCTCTTTTTCTTTGCCCATAGAACCAAGAACTTCATAACATCCCACTTCATTTTTGGCCAATAATAGTTTTCTAGAATACGAGAAAAAGTTCTTAAAAAACCAAAATGTCCCGCAACAGACAGATCGTGACATGATTTGATAACTTCCTAGAAATTTCCATTCTATCAAATTTGTTGACAGAGGCGAATTTGAAGGAAAAACTTAAAGACAAAATTGTTCTCGACTTTCCACTGAGGATAGTTTTTAGGAGGAGACAAAATTCTCTCTAGTAACAAAACGTACCAAGGATCTAACTCCTCTAATTTGATTTCTACTAAGTTCACTGCATCATTCTCTACTATGGAAGCTCGACTAAGACAATCAGGCACCACATTAAATTTACCCTTACGATGCCCTAAATCAAACGTATGCTGCCGCAACCGGACAGCCCACCTAGCCAATTTTCCAGTTGGGTGTTGGATATTATTCAACCATAATAATGAAAAGTGTTCTGTTACAACCGTAAAACGAATTCCTTCAACCCACGGACGAAACTTTTCTATTGCAAATATCAGCTCAAGGCATTCCTTTTCTGTCACAGAATAATTTCTTTCGGTACGATTAGGTGTTTTACTTGCGAAAGAAACAACGTATTCTTTACCATCTATATTTTGTATCAATACGGCACCAAGTCCAGTATCACTCGCATCGCACTCCACAATAAACGGAATTGAAAAATTTGGCTGAAAAAGCAAGGGTATCAAAACTAAAACTTGTTTAATGTGAGCAAATGAAGACTCAGTCGCTGGTGTCCAAACTATAGCTTGGCCTTTCTTTCTTTTATTTAATTAAATCGTTGTTGGGAGAAACTAGTGATGAAAAATTCTTAATAAAACGGCGGTACCAACTACACATACCTATAAAACGCTTAACTTCCGTTGTGGTTTTGGGACGCGAGAAGTTAACCGCTGCCGATATTTTGTCAGAGTCGGTATGTAGAGAATTTGATCCAACAATGTAACCAAGAAATTTTAATGACTTCTTAAAAAATTGTTACATGTCAAACGTTACGATGGTGGGGGGGGGCATGAACAAACACGGTAAGCTCAAAGGAACGAACTAAACCGCGGCTCGGCTGGCTGCAGTCGTGATGGGCGTGGGTAAAATGGGGAGGGGAGTTGAAAGTAATAATAGTTATCTTGACTAAGCCGATGAATTCTAGGCACCACCCTTATTTTAATAGAGTTCTGACTAAAATGGCATAGATTCCCTGTTTTTTATAGGAAAACGGCAAAATGAGGGAAAACTTATTCTTCTCGGACAAGAAACCCGTATGACAAAATATGGGAATGACACTATTTCAAGTTGTTGTACACCTCCGGGCTGTTTAAATATGATCTATACTAATAATGCAAGTTTAACACTAACTTGTACCTGTAATAGAACTATCACTTAACATATCCTAAACTATCTGAATTGAGTTTTTAAATTAAATATGCTTGATCTGAATCCCTGTTCACAGTATTGCTTAAACGCTTTATAAAATTAAAATTTTAGAGCGACGGAATTTGTTCTAATATAACCATATAGTAGTCTTTAACTGAACACCAAATCAACATTACTCACACCTCTAAATTATACACAACCTCTATAACATGTTTCTATTAATTATAACTAATATTAATGTGTTGAGCAACAAACAATTCATGTACATTTAGTTGTCATTAAATCCTTATACCAACTCTAATAGATCCTCCTATCTCTGTATCAACAATGATTAAATTTACTAATTAAGTCAGCATAAAATGAATATTTTAAAATAGTTTTATACGTACGAAATTGAACATTATACGGAGTTGAATACAAGTTCAGTTTATAAAATAATATGACAATAATAACTTACAGTACGAATGGTGAAACCCCCGCAAGAATTCAGTTTTCAGTCTTCAGTTTACCTTAATTAATTTCGGACAATGTTGTACTCCAGGATGGTACGTCAACCAATGGCTTAGAAAGAAGATGAATTTTGAATAAGAACCAAGAATCACGTGAGGTGATCGTTGATATAATGGGCGGCGAATATTGGAATTTACCGGATTAAACTGGTTCGAATACCAACAAAGAATAAAATACGATATGGTTTGCTGGTCCAGTTCCCTGAATTTTTGGATTAATAATTATCACTCGACACAACATTAAGTTCTCTGGTAAGCACTAAACTTATTATTAATTTTTCAACGATAACAGTTTTCTATATTAACGTAAAACTAACTACGCGGGTCCGTTGGGCCGGGGTTTTATTTCTTCACATAAAAAAAGACGATCTCAATGCAAAACGCCTCCGACGCAATTTAAATATTCCGTTACTTAATGACATCTGGTAACGTGCAGGCTTTACAACCACTTTATTCAACGTGCTTAAAATTCTCCTTAAAAAGAAAAATCGGGAGCAATTACGTCGTCCAAAAAAACCATTTGACTTTTGACACGACTGAACCAATTATGTTTATTGCACTTCGCGCCTAAAAACTCTCTACAACTACATACTCTCAACCTTTCAAATACTCAACGTAAACTAAATTTAAAACTACGAAGATTAACCTTCTTCCCCTGTCCTCGCAAATTACCGGTAAGTGACACGAAGCCATCCCACTATTGTATTGAAAGGAAATAGTAAACGCTAAACTATTTGAACCTAACATGCACGTGCTGCGTGTATTTTTGGAAACTAACCGACCACTTGCCTTACAATCAGCTATTTTCCAAGTCCTAACAGCTTTTAGAATATAACCTTAAAATACTATTATGAAGAATATAAATTTTAACACGAAAATATGTAGGGTAGTTGATAAGTATTTATAAAATAAAACCGAAGGTTACAAAATTCACACTTTTTTAATTAACTGTTAGGCCAGCATCTCGTAAACAATCTTTAACTTTACTCAATAATTTTATGTGCTCATCAAAAGAAGGTGAACATAGAATTATGTCGTCCAAATAACAGAACACGAAAGGTTCGTACTTAAGCCCAAAGATAGCATCAACTAGCCGCTGTTGGGTTTGCGCTGAATTTCGAAGACCAAATGGCATTACTGTAAATCTATACTGCCCTCGCGAAATAACGCTGAATGCAGTCTTGTCCTTCTAGGACTCCGAAAAAGGAATTTGCCAAAACGCTTTACACAGATCTACGCTAGAAATATAGTTTGCATTATGCAAAAGATTCAACACGCGAGCTATATTTTGAAGAGGGTAGCTATCGTGTACAACATCATTTAACGCTCGCCCATCAAAGCAAAATCTATACTCCTTACTATTTTTCTTTTTAACTAATAACACAACCGAATTCCACGGAATCTAACATGGCTTTACGACTTTCAGACGAATCATCTCATCGAGTTCTTCATTCAATATTTTATTTATATAAGGTGACATAACATATGGCCTTTTCCGAAAGGGTTAAGCATCGCCTGTATTTATATTCATCATGATTTTATTAGTGTATTCTAATCTATCTTCACTACTAATTTCCTTAAATAAATTTCTTACAGCATCCACCTGCATTCGCTGAGCTTCTGACAAATCAAATGAATTTAAGAATTTAAAGTTTAATAGTTTGTCTGTACAAAACGAAATTTTAATTTCATTTGATGTCAGTTCATTATTCCCTAGTGTTCCAATACCACGTACTTTAACATATTTAAAGGATGTTCTTATAGATAGTGATATTGATGATGATAAAGTTGAGGACTATATCAAGCTTGTTTCGCATTGCATGTCCCAGAACTGTTTTCAATTCAACAACAAGTTGTACGAACAACATGAAGGCACAGCAATGGGAAATAGCTTATCACCTTTCATAGCAAATTTATTTATGTCTCGTTTTGAAACAGAGTTAAAAGAAAACTCCAAATACTTCCCAAGAATATGGTTAAGGTACATGGATGATATTTTTGCAGTTTTTGACACTTCTAAATCAAATGTTGATGATTTTCTTAAAGAAATGAATTCAAAATTTCAAAGCATAAAATTTACGTATGAACTAGAGAATAATGGACAATTACCCTTTTAGATACATTAGTAATTAAAATGGTAATAAATTAGAATTTGACATTTATAGAAAAGAAACCAATGTAAATCGCTTTATTTTGTCTTCCTCTAATCATAGCATACAACATAAGTTGGCTTCATTTAACTTTTAATTAATAGATTATTGAATTTCCTTTAAATAAAAACAGATTTAATAAGGAATTTGCTCTTATTAAACAAATAGCGAATTACAATGGTTTCTCTTCTGATATTATAGATAATATTTTTAGAAAGTGTAAAAATAGGATCAACATCCGTAAATCAACGACTTTGCAATCAACCACCTCTAACGATAATGTTAAATATGTTAAACTTCCGTTTCACAAAACCACAAAGGATCTTGATAAAATATTCAAACAGTGTAATTTCAAAATTGCTTTCACTAATACTAATAAAATTAAAGATTTGCTAGGTAATCCAAAAGACAAGGTAAAAAAATTGCAAAAGTCGGGGATTTATGAAATTAGTTGTGCAGGGCCAGGGTGTTTTCAAAAATATATTGGTCAGACCAAGAGGAATATAACAACAAGATTTAAAGAACACATTGCTCACTTCAAATATGGTAAATATGAAAGGTCTCAGGTCGCCAAACATATATTTGAAACCAGCCACCCCGTTAAACTAGAAAATGTTAAATTGTTAAAAGCGGTACCAACGTTTTCCTCCTTAAATGCCTATGAATCAATTAAAATTGTTAAACATAAAGGACCCCTCTTAAACACCGATAAAGGGCCAATAGAGTCATCTGCTTTGCTTTCCCTATTGGTCAACAACCAATGAGAAAGCAAGATTAAACTGGTTCCGCTTCAATAAATTTAGAATTAGTATAAATTAGGTAGATTTAAGTTATAATGTCACAATTCACTTGTTTGTTGTTGAGAACACCAGCCTGCGGGTGAGGAGAATATCCTCGATAGTGTTTAAAGCAACAATATAGTAAATTATACAGCTAATTTTTTTTTTTTTTTTTTTTCTACTGATGATGACCACATAGTGGTCGAAATACGTATCTAGTAATTTAAATATTTTTTGTGGTTAAGGGTTTTTATTAAATTTTATTTATTCTGACAAATCGTCAATATTAAGTAAACTATTGTTACTACTCAAAGGCACCGAAGACGGACCCATATACGAGACATGTTCTCCAAAATTACTCTGTATGTTCCACGAATTATTTTTAAAGTCTGCAATCAACTCGAACAATTTCGCAAAATTACTGCAAAAAATGAAGGCATGCGACAACGACGGAACAACCAAGGCATTAAGAATACGACATCCTTTTCCTATGCAAATCGGTAAATCGACTGAACCTAAAACTGTTTTTAATAAACCATCCGCTGAGGATATTCCCTTTTTCTCTGTACGAAAAATCTTTAATTTTAATTTCTCAATTAAGGGTATAGCTATAGATCCAACCACTGAAGTTGTACAACCGGAATCTAAAAGACCAGTGATTTCATTATCTAATAATTTTACTAAAATGTACGGACGATTATCACCTAATTTCTTCTCAAACAAAGCATCGGTCTTTGGCTTGACTGTAAGCCGACAAAAATTTTTAACTATACTAAGCCAATTTAACCAAGTTTCTTTACAAAAAATTTCTTTTTATCACATAACATCACGGTAGACCGTTGAGATGGAACAGAATGCCGGCCACTATGCATCTGCATCTTAACTCGTTTTTTGAAGACAACTTACAAGAAATTGCAGTCACTCCCTTACAATCACATTTATAACAAAAAGTTTTCTTTGGAGCTTTACAAAATCAAAATGTATGGCTATAACACGAACAGTTTCAACACGTATTATTCTTCTTAACTGTACTAGAACCAACCGAAACTGGTGCTGAATCGTCACTATTTAAAATTTGAGCTTGAGGAAAATGACCCATATGAATTGGAGTAAAGACAGACTTCTGTTTTAAATGAGCAGCTTCTTCCCCACTTTTTACAGAGCTTAGTTAGGGTAGGCATATCTTCTATCTCTGACAAAACAAGATGTGAAATGAACTTGGGCAATACATTTTTTCTAACCATTCTAACTTTTGCATCCTCAGCAGAGCGTTGAGGTAGTCTACTAAATAGGTTTTCCATGTGGGACGCTTTTATCAAATCCCACACGTCATCTTCTGAATGAGCGGGCAAGAAATCTTCCTTCAATCGCCTAACCAAAGAATTCCAATCTTTCAGTGAACCACGAACACTTCTGTGCCAAATCAGACCATCATCAACGAATAGTTCTGAAGATCCACGATACAGATCAGCTTCAGTTACAGCTCAAGAATCTGCTAGTCCTTTTACTCTGTCCAAAAATTGATATACTTGTTTCGAGTCAGCTGAAAATTTTACAGACCAAGGACCAATAGGTATAGAGGATGAAAGATATCTAACTGTAGGAATACCTGTGCCAACAACTGAGCGAGATTCTCTGTTACTTCTTTCCGATCACTTGAACTACTGCTCCTGCTAACTTTTTCATATAAATCCGCCTCCAGAGTAAAAATTGTAGCTAACGTTTCATTTTTAAATAGCACAGCTTCGTCTAAACTTTTTATAGGAAGTTTAATTCTTTTAACACGACTATCAAGATGAAACAGTCTAGATTGTAATCTTTTGAAAATAGAATCCGCGGCATTGCCATCAAATTCTAACAAAATATTGTTTATTAACTCTAGCGAAGAATCAATTTCTTTACACTCCTCTAAAAAAGTCACTGTATACTCGAGAAGATTAATTAAGCAACCAGGTTTCTTCACTTCCTCTGCTAAAAGTCTACCTAAAATTTTCCTTTTCTCAACAATGGGCCTACTGCTTTTTATACCTCTAATATTTAACTCATACTCTAATTCTTCTTTATGCAAATATATAATCTGGAAAGTAGCTGCCATTTCTCGAATTTAAAAAAAACTTTTCAATTACTAAATTTCTAAAACTATTATTAAAAAGTAAATTCTTAAAAAAATGTTCAAAAATTAACAATAGCAAGGTAATCTGACAAATTTGTAAATACAGCACTCTGGTTCCGCTAAATATTCTTGCTTGCCAATTACTAAATTGAATTTCTACGTTGTAGTATCAGTAATTAAAATACAGCAAACCAATTCAAGGCCACGCGTTGGGGTCGCCATGTGCAACATCTGGTTTTTTTCTCTCTACCTTATAGGCGGCAGTGTCACCACACAACAGAAGAGGGGTTCCTGTCTAAAATTCAAGCCCAGAGTAAAATGTATGAAAAGCGGTTTTTCGTACAAAAGGACTCTCTAATAAGATCTTCCAGCCAGCTAAGTTTCTTCAACTTAGGGCAGAGCTATGAGCAGGGGTAGTAGGTTGGTATACGATAAAAAAAAGAGAATATTATGGACGCTCCGTATCTCAATAATAGCTATAGTTTAAACAATCCGAAGATAAGTTACGGAAACCTTCGGAAAAAAACATCTACTGAACAATCTGACAAATTTGTAAATACAGCACTCTCGTTCCGCTAAATATTTTTGCTTGTCAATTACTAAATTGAATTTATCGACGCAGATGGAGTTAAACAAAATAACGAATAAATAAGTTATTATTCTAATTGAATAGAAATTTATACTTTCAATACCGTAAGGAATATTTATAAACGGCAATTATAAAAAGGCGTAAATTAACTGAGGAGGAAATCGTATTCGTTACAATATTAAAAGAAAGGCTAATTCTGAGCAACCGAATTTATTGATTTATTATTGTTATTAAATTAATGCTATTTCCTATTTATATAATTTTAAGTATTACTTATTTTCGCATAGAAAGTAAGGTAGATTAAAGAATAAGTGACAAATGTGACAATTTTCAATATTTTTTAACTCTTACTGCAACTGCTAATTTTCACCATAAAAGTTGGATAGCTCAAATTTTGTCAAAAGCATGTAATTGAATTAGTGGTTTATACCAATTATTTTGTCAAACTTCAAAAATCTTTTCCTACATACACAGGCAGGTATCAATTTTTCTTCTTAAGATAGTATATTTAAAAACGTTAATAATACTGGCTAGTGATATTTTATAAAATATTAACATTTTTCTTCTGAGTACTGCAGTACAAACTTTTTTGTTTAATTCAGAAAATATGTTTTAGTTTGTTGACAGTTGTTAATGTAAAAATATAAACTTTTAGGTGTTATGCAATATTACTTGCTTGTTACTAAAAAGTATGTTATAACATATTAAAACATAATTTTTTTAAAGAAATCAGTTTTATAATTCTGGGGTATTATTTGAAACTTGTATGTCATTGCAGATAGTAATAAACTTTATAGCTCAATTTAATGAAGATAAATTTTGAAAACAATTTCTATTTTTTCAATACGATATTCTCAAAAAATGTTTTAGGAGTGGTATTCATTTATGTACGAATAGTTACTATAACTTGAATAATTTTTTAGCACAAACAAAGAGTAGAAAAGAAGAGAACAAAATGGTAATCCCACAAGGCTACTTTAAATTACTTTCCGCATTTTATGTACACAGCCGCTGAATTTTTGGCACTGCCCGGCACACTAAAGGAAATAAAAAAAGCTGAAAAAATTTCAATTGTTCAAAGTGTTTACTTTTTTGTACGATTGGGTACCTTAAATCGCATAGAACTCGTATAATTTTTAAACACAAACGCTAAGTTTTTGATACTACCTTGCAAGAACGCAGTCAAATTAAAGACACAAAAATTTAAAAAAAAAAAAATTTTTTTATGGTGCCTTTTCGAGAGCGGCTCCCTGGTTTAGTTGCTTCACGTGTGACTACAAGCCTAAGGTCCTGGGTTCTATTCGCGACACGGACCGGTTGGAAAATGCTAGGCGAGCATTAGTTACAAAAGTACGCCCTCATTTGAATGAGAAATGTAGGTCCCGTGTGTAGATGTTGTCACTAACATTAAAGATCCCTCCCTTGCTTGGAATGGCAAAATTCGAAACCTTCAGGTAAAAAGAAGACTCGCTTCCTGACCAATGTGGAGAATTGTAAAATCAAATATAGGCATATCCATTCCATTACGGCTTTGTGGATGCGACGGGTTCACATATGACTGCTGATCCCAAACTTCCGGATTCGATTCCAGACACGGACAGATTAAAAAATGTTGGGTTAGCATTTTTCACAAAAATATGCCCACGTTCGGATGAGAGGTAAAATATAGGTCCCGTGTGAGGGTGTTGTCACTTATGTTAAAGATTCCTATACTTGGATTAACAAGGGTTCGGCAAAATTCAACATTTCCGGGTAAAAAAATTGCTTCCTGGCCAATGCAGTACTTTCGAGTGGAGTATTATAAAAAATTAAATATAGGGTGTCTTTCTGAGCTTCCTGCAAAATTGAATTTGTTCATTTTAGATTTGGTCTAACTAGCCCAAGTTTTGAGCACAAACGAACGAACTACAGACTGTTTCTTTGCTAAGTTAGATTGTCCACAAAAGTGCATAGCTTTAGCAATTTATTGAGCACGAAAGTTGACTTTTTGGAGCAGCCTACAACAAATAGGAAACAAACCAATGAAATCTTTATTCCATGGGAATTGTATAGTGTTCATTCCAGTTTCACACACATACCACTGCAGAAAAGGTGAGTTACTAAAATTAGAAGTTATTTAGTAAAACGCGAATTAATCAGAATAGTAGGTATGAATATTTTGATATTTCTGATGCCTTATCACCGTATTTTTTAAAAGAAAGCTCAGTTTCTAAATTGCTAGATAATAAATTATCCCTATAGTGGGGGATAAAGAATACTACTATAGTAAGCCTGCTTATCGTAAAAGGCGATTAAAAGGCGCAGCAAGGGGCAGCAGCCTTGCTGGCTAAAAGATATTGGAGGAGGGTCGGTTGGTCTCGGGCGATCCTCAATAATTTACAAGCTTGTTGGGGGTTGGCCGTGACGAATACGGCTTTTTGCTAAAATCTTTAAAAACTGCGTTGTGGAAAGATATGGGAGCCTACCACAATATTTCCCAGGTGTGCGTGGCCTAAAACACGAAATATATATGATGGAGAGCTCACAAGTAAAATTCTTGTCCGGAGGTAAAATACTCCCTCATTCGGATCTCCGGGAGGGGGTACTTGGGGCTCGTCATCGTAAGAATATAAAGCAACAGTTCGATTTAGTAATAGGGACTTGGAATGTAAGGTCATTATTCAGAGTAGATAAGTTAACGAATTTATTAGTCGAAATGAGAAAGGAAAAGCTGGACATTTTAGGTATTAGTGAGGTGAGATGGCCAGATAGTAATGACTTTTGGAAAGATAATTATAGAATAATTACAACTTCTTCAACTAATGGACAGGCAGGCGTAGGAATAGTGTTAGGTAAAAGATTAGGGCATAAAGTTAAAGAGTACTTACAATTTAGTGATAGAATAATTATGGTTAGATTGAGTACAAAACCCACAGACACTGTTTTAGTACAGGTTTACATGCCAACAACTCAGTACGAGGATGAGGAAGTAGAAAAGGTATACGAGGATATAAATAGTATAGTGAGAAAAGTAAAAGGAGATGAGAATTTAATAGTTATGGGCGATTTTAATGCGTCAGTGGGAGAAGGTAGTGAGGGAAAAATGGTAGGAAAATTTGGGTATGGCAGACGAAATGATAGAGGAGAAAGATTAGTTGAGTTTTGCCAGGAACATAGATTAGTAACTGTAAACACCCTATTCGAACAACATGTTAGGAGAAGATATACCTGGAAAGCCCCAGGTGATAGGGCTAGGTACCAAATAGATTATATTTTAGTTAAACAAAGATTTAGAAACCAAGTTAAAAACTGCCGTAGTTATCCAGGGGCTGACATAGATAGCGATCATAACTTAGTTAAAATGAAGTGTAAACTAAAATTCAAAAAATTGAGAAAGGTTAAAAGAGAGGGATGGGATCTAGGTAAGCTTAATGATAGTAGGGTAAAAGAGGAATATAAACAAGTATTAGATAATAAGAGCAAAGAGATAGCTGTAGGAGGGAGCATAGAAAATACATGGAAAGAAATAAAACTGACTGTACATGATACAGCAACACAGACTATAGGTAAGAAAAAAATAGAAGCGAGAAAACCCTGGGTAACAAAGGAGATATTAGATTTAATAGAGAATAGAAGAAAGCTTAAACCTTTCAGAGAAGTGGATAGTGAAAATAAGCAAAAATATAATACAGTTAGAAATAAGATAGTACATGAGTGTAGAAAAGCTAGAAATAAATGGATGGAGGAGAATTGTAAGGGAATACAAGATGATTTGAAAGTAGGTAAGACAGACAGGGCTTACAGAGCAGTTAAAAGTTTTTGGGAAGATAGGAAAAATATAATGGTATTAGAGACGAGAATAATGAGCTTCTAATAAATAAAGTTGAGGTAGCTGATAGATGGAAAAGATATTTAGAAGATTTATATAAGGGAGACGATATGGATGAGTTAGAGAACGACCAAGAAGAGGATGTAGAAATAGGGTTCTCAATATTAAGAGAGGAATTTGATAGAGCTGTTCGGAATCTTAAATTAAATAAAGCGCCAGGGATAGACGATATTCCCGCAGAATTAATAAAATATGCAAGTCAGAAAACTTTAGACAGATTATATGAACTAATAAATGTAATATATGACACAGGTGAGGTTCCAATAGATTTCGAAAAAAATATTATTATCCCAATCCCAAAAAGTCAGGAGCTGATAGGTGTGAGAATTTTAGAACAGTTAGTTTAACTTCTCATGCTTCCAAAATACTAGCAATAATAATTAAAAATAGAGTAGAAGCTTTGACTGAGAATTATTTAGGCGAAGACCAATATGGTTTTCGTAAAGACAGAGGGACTAGAGAACCGATACTAATGATTAGGGTAATTATCGAAAAAGGTTACAAAAAATAAAAGACTCATTTCGCGTTTGTAGATTTAGAAAAAGCATTTGATAGGATTAATTGGATTGTTATGTTCAGGGTTTTGCAAAAAATAGGAATCTCTCATAGGGATAGAAAAATTATTTACAGTCTATATAAAAACCAAAGCGTAGTAATTAGATTTGATGAAATAGAAAAGGAAGCTAAGATTAGAAATGGTGTTAGACAGGGTTGTATACTGTCTCCCTTGATTTTAATGTTTATATTGAGGAAGCTTTAAACTTAGCCAGAGAGAGAAAGAGATAGGTATTAGTGTACAGGGACAGAAAATAGACATGTTACGTTTTGCAGATGATATAGCCATTATAGCAGAGTCTAGAAAAGAGTTAGGAGAGTTTTAAATATTTTAGATGAGATACTACGGAGTAACTATAGTATGAGAATTAACTCAGTAAAGACAAAGATAATGACTAGTGAGTTACAGCCTAGTTCTAAACCAAAATTAAAAATAGGTAATACCGAGTTAGAGGAGGCAGATGAATTTTGCTATTTAGGTAGTATAATTACAAAGGATGGACGTAGCAGAAGGGATATAGTAGCTAGAATAGCTCAAGCTAGAAAAATGTTTTTAAAAAGAAAGACTTACTAATAGCTAATAGTATTAGTTTAGATAATAGAAAAGTTTCTTAAAGTCGTACGTATGGAGCGTTCTACTATACGGTAGTGAGGCTTGGACAATTAAAGAAGTAGATAAGAAAAGATAGAAGCTTTTGAAACTTGGTGTTATAGGAGAATGTTAAAGATTAGTTGGACAGATAGAGTAACAAACGAGGAAGTTTATAGAAGGATAGGTGAGGATCCTGTATGTGGAAACAATTGAAGGTCAGGAGAGATAGAATGATAGGGCACCAGTTAAGACATGAGGGACTATTTAGTAAAGTCTTAGATTATAAACTACCAAATAAAAATAGAGTAGGAAGGCCTAGACAAAGCTATATTAGTCAAATTATTAGAGATTTAGGTTGTGAAGGGTATGTAGACCTTTTTAGACTAGCTCAGAATAGAAAAGAATTTAGAGCTGCGTCAAACCGACTTTAAGTAAGTTCGAAAACAAAACAAAAAAAAAATAAAAATCAGTTAACTAAATGTCACCAGGACATAACTCACAATTAGTTAGCGGTCTGGCATGTTGGTAGCGATTCGTTGCTTAAGCCTTACCATAACATATATTTTAACACTTTTCCTTTTTGAAGGTTATATTTCACTTCCTTATAAATGGTAAACATGTAAACATGTTAGAGTTCTTTAACAACCATCATGTTGCTAATATCTATGTAAAGTCAGATGGATAGGAAAAAGATAAAAGGATATAGGAAGACCTAGACCAAACTATATTAGTCAAATTATTAGAAATTGAGGTTGTGAAGGGTATGTAGAACTTTTTAGATTAACACAGATTAGAAAAGAAGTTAGAGCTGCGTCAAACCGACCTTAAGTAAGGTCGAAAACAATATGATGATGATGAGATAATAAATATTCATTAACATTTTAGACCCTTGTGTGTGAACCAAGTGAAGTTGGCTACACATATAAAGTACAAAAGATGCATTATTGCACAATCTTTAGTGCTTCGTTAGTGCTTCATTGTACCTCAAACACCAATCCAGCCGCACTTCTGGTTTCCAAAACGTTAGACCTTAAAGTGCAAAACTGGAGGTTGGCTAGAACTCTTTTGTTATAGAAGCACAAATGATCTTATGAGGCAAAATACTTAACGCTTCATTGAGCTTCAAACCAAAGCCCAGCCGCACTTCCAGTTTCCGGAATATTAGACTCCGAAGTTCGGTGTTGAAGGTGGCTACATCATTTTTGTTATGGAAGCACAAATAAGTTTCTGTAGCAAAATCCTTAGTGATTCGTTAGTGCCTCATTATGCTTCAAACCTTAACCCAGTCGCACGTCCGGTTTCGGAAACACTAGATTTTAAATTTCAAAGCTATAAGTTGGTTACAGACTTTTTGATATAAAAGTATAGATGAACTAATGCAGCAAAATCTTTAGTGCTTTGCAAGTGTTTGATTGTGCTTTAAACGCCCATACATCCGCATTTCGTGTTTCTAAATGCTAGATTCCAAAGTTTGGAGCTGTAAGTTGGCTACACCTTTTTGTTATAGAAGCACAAATGATCTTATATACCAAAATCCGTAATGCTTTGTTACTGCTTCATTGTGCTTCAAACTCCAACCCAGCCACACTTCCGGTTTTAGAAATACTAGACTCCAAAAGTTCGAAGTCGGTAGTTGGTTACAGTTCTTTTTGTTATAGAATCACAAATAATTTCATGTAAAAATTCTGTAGTGTTTCGTTACTGCTTCATTGAGCGGTTGGCTTGGGCTTTGAAGCACAAAAAAGCACCGAGGACTTTGCTATGTAAGAGTGTTTAGCCTCTATAACAAAAAGCTGTATGAAACTCCAGCTTTGAATTTTAAGGTATAATATTTCTGAAACCGGAAGTCCGGGTAGGTTGAAGTTTAAAACATAGCTCCAAACTTTGGGAACTAATATTTCAAAATAGAAAGTGCAGCTGGGTTGGACTTTGAAGCACACTAAAGCACTAAAAAATCACTAAAGATTTGGTATGCAAGATCATTTTAACTTCTATAACAAAAAGCCGTAGTCAACTTCCAACTCCAAAGTTTGCGATCTTATACTTCGGAAACCGGAAATACGGTTGTGTTGTGGAAGAAGCACTGACGAGGCACTAAATATTTTGCCGCAAAGAATCATTTGTGCTTCTGTAACGAAAAAGGTGTAGTCAACTCCCATCTTCGAACTTTGGAGTCTAATGTTTCCGAAACCAGTTGTGCGGCTGTGCTGGGGTTTGAAGCACAATGAAGCGCTAACGAATCACTAAGGATTTTGCTATATAAAATCATGTGCTCTTCTATAACAAACAAGCTGCAGTTAACTTAAGTTTCTACACATGTGGTTTAATATTCCCGAAACAGGAAGTGCGGATAGGTTGAGGTATGAAGCACCATAAAGCACTACAGATTTTGATACATAAGATCATTTGTGTTTTTATAACAAGAAAACTGTAGTATACTTCCGGCTTTGAATTTTGGGAGTCTAATATTTCAAAAACCGGAAATACGGCTGTATTAGGGTTTGAAGCACAATGAAACACTAGGAAGCACTAAAGATTTTGCTGCATCAGATCATGTGTGCTTCTATATCTGTAGCCAACTTCTGACTTCGAACTTCAAAGTCTAATGTGCCCGAATCCCAAAGTGCGGCTGAGTGAGAATTTGAAGTACAATGAAGTATTAACAAATCGCTAAGGATTTTGCTGCGTAATATCATTTGTGTTTCTATAACAAAAAAAGGTATAGCCAACGTCCATTTCCAAAATTTCTGGTCTAACATTCCGGAAACAGAAAGTACGGTTGGGCTGAAGTTTGGAGCACTATGAAGCACTAACACAGCACTAAGTATTTTGCTACATAAAATCAATTAGCCTACTTTCGCGTCTGAACTTTAGGGTTTAATATTTCGGAAAGCGGAGGTGCGGCTGGTGTGGGGTATGAAGCACACTAAAGCACCAAGGAAGGCTAAGAAATTTGCAATATAGCATCTTTTGTGCTTTATATGTGCAGTCAACTTCACGGGAGTTTGAGTATGTTAGTTTCAATAATTTCAGTAGTTTTGACCCTTTGCGTAAAAACCAACGGCTCACTTATATGATCCCAAAGGTTGAATCGGCGGCTCGGCGTGATAGTGATCGTGTGACCTATTGCATCTCTGCTGTAATAAATGCACTATGTTTATCCATCGATCACAAGAGTTACCAACATTCTTAAAAAGTCGAAATGAATTTTCTTATTTTAATTTTAATCAGACTATTGCACGTAGATAGTGAAAGATGTGGGCTGTGGGAATTTCAGGAGAATGTGTAGACCTCATGAAGATGAGTTTTAATATTAGTGAATTCTGTATATCAAATGCACTTATATTTCAGCATCACATTAGTTTATGTCCTAGATGAAATTCTAACACTTGGCAACATAGTCAACCGTTGACTATATGACATCAGGTTATGCACTCATCAAATCGAGTATATCAATGCTAAGTACTTCTGATATTAAATAGCTAGCGTTGTAAACAATTTGCAATAGATTTCAATTGCACGCATTCATGATTATTCATATTAACAAAAGAATTTTTACTTTTAGCAAATGGTATTCCTCAGATGCAGTTCTTACGTATACTTGATATTATGAAACATTTTTAAAGTTCTGATATTTTAATCTTGTGAAAACATACGTTGGAAAGGTGGAATTCTATACATTGCAGTTTTGTATCCCAAGTGCGCTTTTTAGAAAACGATACCAATGTAATTCAAAAGTTTGGTCTTTCTAATCGAATTACGTATTAATGATGTAAGTCATGTTTCCGAAACTTACAAGTAATTACACTATCATAGGTATATAGATTGTTTTCATGACTATGCAACTCTAGGCGAACCTATTATGCTGAATATATTCTTTCAGTATAGTGAATTTCTTTCGGTTCATTGAATAGAGTGCTATATATTTATTGAACCTTATGCAATATTCAATGCACGTCTCATGTGTGAAAATTTTGAATGTAATTTAATACACTAGGGATAGGTGCCTTCTCCGGTATAAAACTGCTACAGAACTAGTCAAGGAAAACTTTTAAGGTCTGAATTAGTAGTAAGGGTAAAATCGAAAATTTTTTATACTTGTAGAACATTATTAAACTTTATTGAAGTGGTGTTGTTGAGTGTTCATATAATACATTTTCAAAATCAGGGACTGACTGATCAAGACTACGAGGTGAAGGAAAATATGTGCATTTGTGCTAATGACGGCAATACGATAGAAAGAGTTTATTAATGCTTAAAGATTCTAGGTGCGTCTGTGAAAATGTTGTTTAATACTTATAAATAGTAATTCGCAGGAAATTAATCTAAATTGCACATTTTCAACGATTAAAGATCATAACATAGCACTATCTAAACTAGGATATGCGTGTTTAAAGGTATGTGAACATCAAATGTGCTTGAATGCGCGCATGAGTGGTGAGGAAGAAGAGACGAAGAGTACTACTACTAATCTAAACTGATTATAACATATAATAGTGCATTAATATTTATTATAAAAGTTCGTCTGTTTTGATGTAATATTTTAATATAAACCTTAACCATTAAGCAGAGCTTAACATAGAGAACAGAAAATTCATGTTAAAAACACAGGCAGCCAAATCTTGGAACCCAAAATTTTTTGATTTTCATTATTGTGAAAACCATCACAATATAATATATGGACGCCTTTATACATTAAGAAACCAAGCGACTCTAGACTGAAACTGGGAAAATGAGGGTCAAAGTGTTTTGTGGGTCATAAATTCTTGAATGATCTGAGAAACTTTACTTTTGTTTCTATGGAAACATGAATATGTAAAGGTGCAATTCATCCGCACCTCCAATTTCACGTAGGGGAGTGAAAATGGGTGCGTTTGTTTGTGCTAGTTTGTGTTGCAAACCCCATCGTTTGTGCAACTTCCGTTATCGAGATATTCAAAACACATGCTGGGGGTGCTACTTAAACGTCCGCACCCCCACTCTTTCAGAGGAAGATAGAAAGTGGTGCATTCGTTTGTGCTGGTTTGTGCTGCAAACCTCATCGTTTGTGCTATTTCTGTTCTCGAGATATTCAAAAAACAAGTTGGGGTGCAGCTGAAACGTCTGCACCGCCACTCTTTCAGAGGGGGATATAAAGTGGTGCATTAGTTTGTGCTGGTTTGTGTTGCAAATCCTATCGTTTGTGCTGCTTCCCTTCTCACGATATTCAGAAAACAATTTGGAGGTGCTGTATATATGAAGTGAATGAAAGGTGAGGTATGTGGTTGAAAGTTCATCAAATTTGTTGATAGCACTTGTAATCGTTTGTGCTACATGGTGCACTAATTTTTTTGCTTCACCAGGCACCCCTCTGGTTAGGGTTGTCATTTTTATCTAGAAATATGCAAATACAACGGGAACAAATTTTTTCGAAACCAGCCATGAGACTTATTAAGAAAGAAAAATTTTGTACTGAATCCGAAAATCATATTTATTTTTAACCAGCCCTCGACTTTGTGAGGACCCCCCCCCTCGCCCCTAATTCACTAGATGTAAAATATCCCAATATATATTGAATTTTTGCCCCAAATCCAATAATTATTGATTTTTCTAACGAACGTCTATGGAATTTTGATGGACGTACATAAATACGTTTTTTAGCTAAAGTGGTATGGACGTCCTTTGGGAAATGTTCGTGGAACGCCCGCTTTAGTTTCATTCAATGAACGAATATCTAATGGACGTTTGCCAAAGGACGTACATACCACTTTAAAAAGACGTCTTATAGACGTTCATCAAAAGTCCATGGATGTTCGTACATTGAATGTAACTAAAACGGACGTCCACGGGACGCCCATGGGACGTTATGTATTACATGGGAAAGGGATGCATCCGTTTGTGCTGGCTTATGCTACAAACCCCATCGTTTGTGCTACCCTCTTAACTAGATATTTAAAAAACAACATGGGTACAGTTGAAGTGTCAGCGCGGTACCACCTCCACGGAAGTGCATAAAAAGTCTGTGCTACGTTTACGCTGCAAACCCCATCGTTTGTGATACCCCGATCTTGGTATATCCAAAAAACAATTTAGAGGGGCTGTAGAAATGAAATTTATGAAGGTGAATTAGTTGGTTGACAGTGTATCACATTTGTAAAACTGCTTGTTATCGATGAAATTCAATTTTCTACTAAATCCCAAATTATGCAATACGTAATCTGAAACACCCCCCTATATTACATAAATACTGAAGTTTCGTTTTTCTGGCTATCAAAACTACGCTGAACACTGCAATCTTTAAATACATAAAACAAACGCTTCTAAACCTTTTTTTGCTGAGTGCGCAAAACATCGTTGAGTTCTTAAAGTGAAATGCCTCTACAGTATACCCCATACGTTCATCAGCAGAACACCTGTTACTTTTAAATTAACAGCTTTATTTTCAAAAATTGCTGACCACTTTGTTTGGGTGAATGTTTAAAATTATATCGTTTTCAATATAGCTATACCTTACTTAATTTTGGTGTTTGATAAGTTTACTTCTTTCTGTGCCCTTTTGAAGAAGTGTAACTGGTGAGTATTATTTCATTACAGATAGCATACAGATTGCGTACAGCCTGCGCTGTAGAAATGTTCTACAAGCTCCACCTTCATAAAGTAGTAATAAATAAAAGCCAGTCAGACGCTATGAATGATCTAAGTGTGAATTACTTTCATCCAGGAAATGTTGTTTTTAGAATTTCTATCATCTGTACAGTTATTAAACTGGAGCACAGATAATAACGGTGCGTATAAATAATAGGAGACATTTAGTCATTCACATTTTGTTTACTACTTATTAAGTAGTAAGCAAAATACCAATGCCTAAATGTCTCCAATTATTTATAGGCACTGTTCTCATCTGTGCTCCCAGCATGCAGATTCAATTGCGAGTCGTATAATAACAAATTATAATTTATATAATATACGTGGTATTTCAGATTACGGCTTCCATACTTTGGGATTTAGTAGAAAATTGAATTACAAAATCTTTTTCTGGATACAGTATCAGTCGACTCTCATTTATTTTAAGTATACAGCGCGAGGAAGTTTAAAGAAATGGTTTTAAAAATATTTTTACAGAAGTTGATATGCAAATCTGATTTTTACCAGAATTACTATATTAAGTAAGCATTGTAACCATCCCATTTTTTTTCAGAATAATATCCTTAATAATTCATCGCAACTTTACGGAAACACAGAATTTCTTTTTACCACGACAAAAAACCTTCGCACAAGGTTTGGACGGATATTGCGAAAGATGTTGACAACTAAATTACAGCTAAATATGCTTGTAGTATTGTACTGCAAAATCGGTTTCATGCCTTGGAAAAATTAAATATTGTTCAAACTTGTAATGAGCAATATAGTGTGCCATACCAACAGAAGTTATTGATTCGGCGAATGATACCAATTGCAATTTTGCAATCACTTTAACTACCAACGAATGGCAACAAATTTACAAACCGAATCCAGTTTTGTACAACCGCAAAGATGAGACCAGCAGAAAGTACACCATTTTAGCACCATTAATGTGGACTGAAATTATCCAGAAATATGTTTATGAGCATTTAAAAACTTCTTGTTGCATAGCATATAAGCGTGCCAAAATATGCGAAGAAGGTGCTTTCTTCTTAGAGATTATCGGAAGTTGCACGTCTTGTTCCAGTTTCTTTTAGGGGATATTACATAAAAAACCAGATTTATTGGAATCTTCTACAATTACCTAAGACTGCTCTTATGCTGGTGATTACATAGTTGTAATGAAAGTAAAAACGAATTATTCGGGGACTAAAAAAGGACGAGAATTGAATAAAATGATCAAAGAGTGGGATTGATTTGCCAAAAATCGTAGTACTAGATTTCTTTCTTGCTTTATTGATGGCATGCGTTTCCACTTTGCCAGAGTATTTAAATACCTGCTGTTCTCTACTGACTGGAATTAAATCAGCAATCCTTACTTGTTACATCAGGAATGCTTTTAATCATCTGATGGAAAAGTTTTCAACTTGGAGAGAAATAAAATCAAACTCATGCAGAGGAACGCGTTTTAAGAATTTCTATTTGCGTGTTGAGGCATTAATAATTTCCTCGGAAAATTACCAAGACGTCAAAATGTTGCTGGAATATTTTTTGATGTTGCTTTAAACGATCGAAGGCCTAAATGAAGATGGTCTACCAACATTGTGTGAATTGGCAAAATGACATTTCAAAGCAAGAATAGCTACTGGTGAAAAAATCGACAAATTCGAGACGGAATCTAATGAGGAAAACATCGATAATGATTTGCTGCTTTTAGGCGAAAGCAATGAAGTTGATAAAAGCGATGAAGAACTCAGTGGTATAGAATTTTATTCACAAATTACAACCATTTACCAAAACTGTTTTAATAAAGCAAATAAAATGAAGAGTGATCATGATGATTTACATTATGCGCCAAAACTATACCTTCCTTTCTGGACTGCAATAATGAATCCGATTATCAAGTATGGTAAACTAACTGAGAGCAGTGCCACAGCTGAAAGTTTAGTTAATAAAGTCACGAATCAAATTTTTTGTCATAAAAACCTTCCTGTTCGACTAGATGAATTCTTTAAAAATTCACGTTCTTTATATCACAGGAAATAATAAAATGTTATTCAACAAATGCGAAATTTCTAATAACTCTTCGCAAAAATTTTCTATAGAACGTTTCTCTTCTATGCCTACTAGTTAGTCGATTGGTGAAGACAATTGTACTGCCATCCTCTCCTGTGCCGATCCTCCTGAAGCTAACCTCGAAGAACCCGTAGAAAATTGGAGAGGTAAAAAAATAAAAAGTACTAAACGTAATAAAAATACTAAAACAAGTGTCTGTCTCATAAAGGATCCTACTATTTTGCACCATAATGACCTAAGCAAGTCAAAAACATCAATAATAGGCATTCTGAAAAATGGCAATACTCTTTCGCTTAAACCTATCAAGATAGACGGAAATTTGTACACCTTTATCAATATTTGCACGTTTGATAGTGCAGTGCATCTGATTTGTACCGCTTTAGCAGACAGTCAACTTTACGCAGCATTTATTACAGAAAATTTATCATTCAAATTTTTTGAATTAATCAGAAATATTTTGCGCAATGGTATTACTGCACAAAGTTATGCCAAGAAAGGACAAATTCTTATTGAACTTCACTTTCGCGATTCATCAAATTCTATAAAACCTACTGAACAATTGACACATATAAATTCTGCTTGTACAGCATGCTATCTGTAGGAACAATTATTAAGAAACTATCCTTCGGTCGAAGAAAGAAGTAATGAATGTCTTACATGTAATCGCACAAGAACCTTTTTGCTTGCGCATGTTACTGTAAATATTGCAAATAATGACATTACTCAGCTACAAACGGTTATAGATGAAAGGTTCAGTAATCAAAGTACAAAATGCACGACTTGCAGCATTTTATCGAATACGAATACCATTTCGAACACGCACCTGTTCATGGAACCATGGCCTTATATGCGAAAAGACAATAAAGGACGTCGTGCTTTGTTTAACGTGAGTTTAAATACGATTCCCCGTCACATTGTAATTTGCAAAAAAATTACACCTTAAAAGAAGTTCTTGCATTCAGCCCGGTTGCAGGAGGAGATTCTCTGTTGATTGGGCATTACACCGCGTATTGCCGACGAGAGAAGTGCCTGAAATGGAAATTGTATGATGATCTTCAGGACAAGTTCCTAAATTTTAGGTCGCGAAAAACGGTAAACTGTCACATGTTGTTATACACATTGTAATTTGTTCGATACAAGGAAGAGTTTATTGTAATAAAAGTTGTCCTAATGAAATGTGCACTTCAATTTAAGTTTTCACCAATGAATAGTTGTTTTTATTTTAAGTTTTTACAAGTTTTTTGATTTATTTTAAGTTGTTCCTAATAAAATATTCGTTCAATTTGTTACGTTCAAAACCCTGCAAACAAATTTTTCTGCATTTATTTTTAAAATGCCCTAAAATTCCTTAACAAGCTCGATTTTCCGCCATTTGAATTAGTATTATTTAATAAAATTTTTCAAGTAATTACTCTATACAAAGGTTTGCTTTAAAAAATCAAACAGCTGCTTAGGATACTTTACGTTACAAAGTAGTTGCAATATTTCCTAGCACCTGCAGTGATTACATTTAATTAAAAGCTGCAGCTTTCTTCTAAAGGATAAGACCACTCACCACCTGCCTACATCTGCTTACAATGGACTTGTTATCTGGTATTCTGCAGTTGTTAAGATGTTACAAAGTAACAAAAGTGTATTCCTTTGTTTAAAACCTTTTGATAATTGCGTTATCTGCTTGTTGGCAAGCTGCTACAGTTTGTATTTCGGCAGCTTTTTGCCTGGAAATTCTGCACACATAGTAATTCGGCGATATATTCGAAAATTAAATACCCTACCCCGATACATGATTGTGGTCTTATAAAATAGAGACCGTGTTTTGAAAGAAACCATTAAAGATTAACCATTACCGAAAAAATACATGATGTAAAGTCGCGCTATTAGAAATGCTCTCTGTGCTTGTATAAGTGAAGTTGGTGGTTCCAGCATGCAGCCAGCTCATAGAGAAATGCAGCCGCATTTTTCCAGCCTTTAGATGAGACCAGCATGAAGTTGATTGCTCAAGGTACAATTTTCCTATTTCCATAATTCTTTTTTGCTGCGTGAAGAATAAACTTTTCATTTGTTGCTATTGCTTATAATTATCTGATAAATTGGCACCACCCCGTTACAAAACTCACATGCACGATGCACGAACTATGTTATTATTCTATAAATTAAAAATTAATCAACCAATGTTTATGTTGGGATCCATTTTTACTGTTTCTATTGTCTTTTTAACGTAAACCACTTACTTATAAATGTAAAACTAATTGACACATGATTAATTTAAGTTAGGGTGTCTAATTGTCAATGTTTTATTATTTCTGCGGAGGTGCACTTCACAAAGCAGCATGTACATATAATTTAAGTATACTTCTTTTTCCAGATTTACTGTACAGTTTATGCTTAATTTTCTTTTATATGTATTTAAGGTAAACCATTCTAGGTATTTAGATCATAAGATGTTATATTTGCTTACCAATTTTTATATGTTATGACACAATTACGATTACGCAACTTATTTATTTTATTGCTTTGTAAATAATCTTCTAAGATGCGATGTTATCAATAGAGTATCTCAGAGGTTTCCAATGTGTTTTTGTTTTCACCCACGCCCCATTCCGACGTTTTTGAGCTAGCCCAAATTCTACCATTCTATCCCTCGTTCTGTGACGGTATTCGGCGTAAACATTTCTTTACTTTATTTTTACTGTTTTCTTTTGTGTTTGCGCAGAATACCGTAACAAATTTTTCCGAAAAATAAACCTTATTTTAAACTTTGTTCACTTCAAAGCGCCCTTAAACCGACCCTGAGTCTTGACAATGTGAACTTATGGTCTATTGTCAATACTCAAAGGTAGCCATAAAGAATATACAGGGTGAGTTTTTAGTGTGGCAACGGTCAATATCTCCGTTATTATAAAAGCTACGCAAACCAAATTTGGAGGCATATTAGGCATGCCTAAAGTGCACATTTTAAAAATATATTAAAGCATACAGGGTGTTTCATAATTCCAGGGCATATTAAACTTATATTTTTTTAAATGGAACACCCTATATATTATTACATTTGTGAAAAGCCCATAAAAAGAGCTTTAATTTGGTATCAAATTGTATCTGTCTATTCCTTTTAGTTTTTGAGATATTCAACTGTTTTTAGAAAAAATGACCCTGATTAGATACATTGCCACTGCACTAATACACAACTTATGTTAATTTTTATAATGCAGAAAATTTTACTATATACCATAGTATATTTGTAATTATCACTTTTTAGAAATTTCTTCACAGTATACAGGGTTTGTAAGGATTCGCAAAATGCAATTTTTAAAATTTTTTTAAAATGGCACCCTACTAATTTTATTACTACAATGGATAGTTCATTAAGTGTCCTTTCATTTTTATTAAGCATTTCCTATACCTAAATCCATTACTTTCTGAGATATTTTTGATTTTCTTTAAATTTTAAGAATGTTTTTAATTTACATAACTAAAAATAACTTACTATTGGAGAATATTATAAAACAATTAATACATTTTGATTAACAATCAACTACAGTTATCCAATAGACAATTTTCACTAAAGATATAACAACCTACAATAATCCTATCAACAGTAATTCTGCCAGATCAACAATATGCATTTTATAGAAAATGTTCAAACAGGATAATCAGGCAGGCTTTGAAAAAATAACAATTACAATTAAAATGTCTTTAGGTTTATTAATTGTAGTGTGATTGTCATTTAACAAGATATATCTCTTGGTATATTCTTGAATGCAAGTAGGAAATTTCTTAAACTTTATCCCAGTACCCAAATCATATTTATTTGTTCTTCCACTGTAAAATTCATTTTGAAAATTTTTCAAAGATTACATTTCAAACAGAACTGATAATGTGTTAAATGACAAACACTAAATTATAACCTAAATGAATTTGATTGTAATTATTTTAAAGCTGTTCGTTAATAATCTTTAGTGAAATTGATTGTTATTGGATAAGTGTGTTAATTGTTAATCAATATGTATTAATTGTTTTATAATATTTTCCAATAGTAAGTTATTTTTAGTTATGTAAATTAAAAACATTCTTAAAATTTGAAGAAAATCAAAAATATTTCAGAAAGTAAAGGATTTAAGTATAGGGAATGCTTAACAAAAATGAAAGGACACTTAACGAACTATCCATTGTAGCAATAAAATTGGTAGGATGCCATTTAAAAAAAATTGTAAAAATTGCATTTTGCGAAACCTGACACCCTGTATACTGTGAAGAAATTTCAAAAAAGTAATAATTACAAATATACTATGGTATATAGTAAAATTTTCTGCATTATAAAAATTAACATAAGTTGTGTATTAATGCAGTGGCAATGTATCTAATCAGGGTAATTTTTTCTAAAAACAGTTGAATATCTCAAAAACTAAAAGGAATAGACAGATACAATTTGATATCAAATTAAATCACTTTTTATGGGCTTTTCAAAAATGTAATAATATATAGGGTGTTCCATTTAAAAAAATATAAGTTTAATATGCCCTGGAATTATGAAACACCCTGTATGCTTCCAAATATTTTTGAAATGTGCACTTTAGTCATGCCTAATATGCTTCCAAATTTGGTTTACGTAGCTTTTATAATAACGGAGTTATCGACCGTTGCCACACTAAAAACTCATCCTGTATATAGTATACCTTGCTAAAACCTAATTAGTTCATTTCTACAGTTGTCCTATCTTATCTGTTCACAGGGGTGGATTATAATTGTTCAGAGGGCTTGTGAAATTGATGTCTTTTTATTTAACTTCTTCTATGATAATAAAGAGCGGATCCGGACATTGGGTCGTGGCCGTAAGGACGTGGCCGAAATGACCCGCGGCCGATAGGAAATTTGGTGGTCAACCTTTTTTGTGTTTTATTATGTTCTAATTATTTTTGTATCGTGTTCCAGTATGTGTATTGATGAGAATGGACAGGCAGAATTTTTGAAAATGCTCCTCCAGCAGCCAAAATATTGATCCACGCAGAAGAAAGCATTTTTTAAAAGTAATAAAAGAACAATATCTTGGCCGTCATGGACATCTTCAAAAATTCAACCAGTTCATTTTTATATAAACACGCACAGGAACACCATACAAGAAGAATTAAAACAATAAACAACACAGAAAAAAAGTTACAACGCCCTTTCAGAAAACATTTAATATTTTATTATGTTGATTTAATATTTTTCTGTAACCCTAACAGTTTCACAATCTAACTCTTTTGTGTCTTATGATCCCGAATATCCTGCGATATAACAACCCGCGTCCTTACTACCCTCGCGCCCTGTTGTCCCGCGCCCTAACGACGGCTTCCTAACGATTCGCACACTACTGTCCTCGCGCCCTACTGTCCTCGCGCCTTAATATCCCACGCCCTATCGGCGGCGCCTTAACGGTTCGCGCCCCATTATCCTCGCTTTCAAATCACACGCGCCCTAACGGCGGCGCCCAGCCGGCCGCGCTTTACCAGCAGCGCCCAAATGTCCTACACTAAATAAAGAATACCAAAGTTCACAGGTTTAAGGTTGGAAAAAATTCAATATTGTTCAATTGCTTGCAGGACAAATTTTTTAATCTAAAGGGGGGTGGGTGGGAGGGGCGAAGATCTACGGTGTTAAAGGCTGGGGAAAAATTAATATGATTTACGGATTCCGCACGAAATTTTTGTTTCTTAATAAGTCTCAGTGCTGGTTTCAGAAAAAATTTGTTTCCGTTGTATTTGCATATTTATAGATAAAAAAGACAACCCTAACCAGAGGGATGACTGGTGAAACAAAAAATTTAGTGTACCATGTAGCACAAACGGAGCACAAACGATTACAAGTGCTTTCAACAAATTTGATAAACTTTACCCACACACCTCACTCTCATTCACTTCATCTCTACAGCACCCCCAAATGGTTTTTTGAATATCTCGAGAACGGAAGTAGCACAAACGATGGGGTTTGCAGCACAAACTAGCACAAACGTAGCACAAACGAATGCACCACTTTATATCCCCCTCTGAAAAAGTGGGGATGCGTACGTTTCAGTAGCACCCCCAACTTGTTTTTTGAATATCTCGAGAACGGAAGTTGCACAAACGATGGGGTTTGCAGCACAAACTAGCACAAACGTAGCAAACATAAACGCACCCATTTTCACTCCGCCACACAAAAGTGAGGGGGCCGGTGAAATGCTCGTGGACCAATGTAGTAAGCGAAAGACTACGGATCCCAAGGTCCCGGGTTCAAATCCCGACACGGCCGACTGCTTGAAAAATGGCAGGTGAGCATTTTTCATAAATATTACGCCCTTGTTCGGATGAGAGGTTAAATGGAGGTCCCGTGTGTGAGTGTTGTCACGCACGTTAAAAATCCCTACCTTGCCTGGAACGGCAAAAGTTCGGCAAAATTCTAAATTTCCAGGCAACAAAAAACTCACCTCCTGGTCAATGTAGTACCTACGGGTGGAGCATTGGAAATGTAAATGAACGGCCGGTGAAATGCACCTAATATGTAATGCGATTAATTACATTGTTTTTATAGACCTACCTGGTTAGGTTTTTATGTTATAGATGAAAAATTCGCTTGGTTCCTTTCCGTTTACTGTAGCTAAGGGAAAGTGTAATTTAACAAAAAAGAAGTATGTATGTGTTTCTGGTTTCATACTAGGCGTTTGTTTAATCATTTAGTTAATTTTATACCATCTTAAAGCGAGTTATGTATCCCCCAATTACATATATATATATATATATATATATATATATATATATATATATATATATTGATATATTGAATCTAATAGGAATTATTAGAAATTATTAAGTAAAAGTATAAGTTCAATGCAACATTGTAACACAACGATAACCCAGAGAGGTTATCGACAGTTCATGTGAACGGACATGCAACTTTGCATCCGTGAGGGCAGTGATACTGCAGGTGGCAGGTCACAGGCGGTCAACAGACCGCAATTACTTAGAATTAAGTTGTTACATTGTAATAAAGTGTACAATTAAAGAGAAACGCAGACATGAGATCTGCAAGTTCTCACAGCCGTATGAGGGGCAGGTTATTATAAAAGCCCGGGAGCTCAATGCCGGCAGTCAGTCTTCGAACTCCATACTTCGTTGTTCAAGCTACTTAACCGAGTCAGTCTTCAAACTCCATACTTCGTTGTTTGAGCTACTCACCAGTACAATTAATTATTTTTTTATTAAAGTTATTATAAACCAGCTATTCCAAATTTTTTGTAATTTCTGTTTAACTTATTAAATAAAAAATTGTTAAAGTGTCGACGTTTTTTTAAAAAACCAGCTCCAAAGGCCCGAACTTTAACTGGCGCAGTCGTAACGGATGTCAAAAGGGCACTGAAAATCCAAAAATCGGAAGATTGGTGACCAAGAATTTTAATTCGAAATTTTGGCAGAACCCAAACCAAGTTGGAGGAAGAACGCAAATCGTCTAAATCCAGCAACAAACCAAGTTGGACAAAGAACAAGAATTGTCTAAGGCCAACAAACAAACCAAGGTGGACAAGATACAGCATCGATCGAACCCACCAAAGAAACAGATGAAATTAATGTAAGTTCATTTCCATACCTTTTTTTTGAAACCAAAAACTATAATTGATATATGCTAGTATTATAATTATTGATTACCATTTATTTATCATTGTTTATGAATTTATTTTATAAATATTGTTTTGAAAATAATTACAAAGTGAATTATTTCCAAAAAAACGAGACTGTAAAACATTTTATGAAACTTGAATGTTAAAGAGATATTTTTTCTTTAAAAAGCAAATGAGACTTGATTATTTACAAAGAGATTTTCTTAAAACAAATGAGAATTGATATTAAGAGATTCTTACCACAATTATTAAAAACAAACTCAAAATAATCCAAAAATAAACGGGCGCACATTCACTAACACCAAAATAAGAAACATTAACTAGCGCGATTCAAACCCACGTTTTCAATCCGATAAAATAAAAACACAGAACGCGAAATTAATTTCAAAGCTAAAGCTAATCCTTTAAAGCAATCACGAAAACGATTGATTAAACCATTGACCTCTACAATACTGAATAAATCACAGCAAAAAACACTCTGCAATAATTGAAACTACGGTAATTTAAAACTACCGTAACCCAAAACCTCACCTAAGATAAGCGAAGTCTGCGAACGCAATATCATTATTACCTTAAAGAAATAGCTTTCAGGATCTTTTGCACAGTACTAAAATATAATTTCAATTTGCATCATAAGTAATTAAATCCATCACGGAATAATAAAGCAATGCAGTTTTGCATTTAATACCTACAAGTAATTAATCCATAAAAGCGTGTACAATTGCAACAATCACAGTATAAAATCTAAACGTTTTTCAACTAATTAATCAGCATTATAAAGTGCATTATTCCAATAAGAATACAGAATAACGCTAAACGCTCATAATTGTAAACCTGAAAACGCACGGAACGAAGAGTTCAATTTCAAGTCGTGAACACCGAGATATCTAAGAATAAAACTAGACGTAACACTTTATGCAAAAGCATTAGCAAGTAACTTAGTAATTCCTATAAACTGAAAATAACATTACATGTGATTTTCCAATGCTCCACCCGAAGGTACTACATTGGCCAGGAAGCGAGTTTTTTTTACCTGGAAAATTTTGAATTTTGCCGAATCCTTGCTGTTCCAAGCAAGGTAGGGATCTTTAACGTGCGTGACAACACTCACACACGGGACCTCCATTTTACCTCTCATCCGAACGAGGGTGTATTTTTGCGAAAAATGCTCGCCTAACATTTTTCAAGCGGACCGTGTCGGGATTCGAACCCGGGACCTTGGGCGTAGTAGTCACACACATACCACTACGCCACGGAGCCGCCTAACTGAAAATAACACCTGTAAGTGCAATTACCTCAACGTACGTGATTAAATAACAAAGCCTACAACTTAAGTATATAAATTGCGACAATAGAGTACAGGAGCAATTAACCTCAAGTTATATTTAGAATATAAGACAAATTAAAAGCTGCATAAAAACAAGCAAATCCAAGACTATGGTAATTAATCTAACATTATTGAAATAAACCTCACAAGTACATCACCACACTGTGTAAATAAGCACAAGTAACAACGACTACGATTCTAAAAATAATCAAACGCAGTCTAAACTTAAAATTAATAAATCAAAACCAAAATTAATACTACAAGTACGAAATTAATCTCAAATTTTTACCAAATTTTTATTTACTCAATCTAAACTGAAAATTAACAATTCCAAACTAAAAATAACGCCGAAAATAGCAAAATAAACCTCAATCTTTACAAAATTTGAAATTACCTAATCTAAAGGAAAAATTAACAAACCAAAACCAAGGTTAACGTTTCAAATAGCTAAATCAACCCTAATTTCTACAAGATTCAAAATTATTCAATCCAAAAGAAAAATTAATACATCCCAAGCATAATTAACGCTACAAATAACAAAACCAACCCCAATTTCTACAAAATTTGAAATTTTACAACCCAAACGGAAAATTAATAAATCCGAAGCAAAAAGTAACAATATAAATAGCGAAATAAACCTCAATTCAAAAAAAAAAAAATAATAAAATTATTTTTTGAAATTTCCCAAAATCGAAAACAACCCTTAACCAACATGAGTAACACAGACTTGCGACTCTATTTGGAGACAATCCAGATATTTGATGGCACGGAAGCCCATCTCTCAAATTTCATTGGAGCAGCCGAAATGTTCCTAAAAACCTTCTACAAACCCGGAGATGACGCAAGAAATTCATTGCTTATACGCTTGGTAATAAGTAAACTAACCGGAAAGGCACTAACCTTAATCGCCAGTAGGGACGATTTACAGGAATGGCAGGAGTTTAAACAGCTACTAATTGCATATTTTGGAGACCAACGTAATATAAAATGCCTGGTACGAGACCTAATAAACCTTAGAATGGAACACAATCAATCCCCCTACCAATTCGGAATGAAATGCCAAGACGTGAGAAGTTTAAGTTTAACAAAATTAAAAATTGAAGAACCCGATCAAAACGTTATACATTTAAAAACAAAAATGTATGACGAAATGGCACTAGACACGTATATAAACGCTTTACCAGAACGACTATCGGATAAAATCAGATTCCAACGACCCCAAAATCTAGAAGAAGCTATGAGCCTAGTAATAGAAGAAGAAAATGTAATGTATTACCGCAACAGACTATACAATCCCAACGCGAATGAAAGTTATTCACCAATAAAAACCATACAAGCTACAAGACAAACAACCCCTCAACAAATATTCACACCCTTTAACGCACAAACAAATCAACCGCGAAGTAACAACCCAAGTTTTAACAATACCAATTTTAATAATCAATTTAAATATTTTTCAAAACCAACATTTAACCCAACTTTTACGAAACCAGCATTCCAACCAAGATTTAATCAAAACTTAAACCAACAAAGACCAGTATTCAACGCAAACCCCAATAGAAATACACCATTGACTAATACTCATAACAACCCTAACAATTAATACAAACCAACACCAATGGATACCTCATCTGGTAACACCAGACAAAACACAAAAATAACACATATCCGACCAAATCCTCATCAGAAACGCAATTTTACATCGGAAGAATTATTTCATCAAGAAATAGAAAAATTTGACACTGACCAGAATAATTACATTGAGACACCTACGAACAATGAATCAAACCATGCAGAAACTTATGAACGTGACGAACAATACGAAACTTACGAGGAGTACGACGAAGAAAACTCGAACTCAAATTTTCAAATGGACCAATTCATAACCGACCAAACTTAATAAACTTAAATAATATAAATCACTTAGTATTACCATACATAGAAATACCCACGCCAAATTCAAACTATTAATCGACACTGGATCATCAAAACATTAATTAGCCCCAGAACCGTACAAAAACATTATTTAGATTATGTAGAAAGAGAACCATTTAAAATTAAAACAGCTCATCAAACGACACTACACCAATTCGTAGCAAATATACCCTTACCGAGAACATTTAATGTTAAAATGAAACATAAATCTTGTGTATTCGAATTTAACGATAAATATGACGGATTAATCGGAATGGACCTTCTAAGAAAATTAGGAGCCAACATTGACATTAAAAATCGCTTATTAAGGACAAAATACGGAAAAATCCCAATTAAATTTCAAAACACACAAGTTGAACAAAAATACACTATAGAACCCCGAACGGAAAGAAAAATAAAATCCCAGTAAAATCTAACAAAATTTAGGAATAATAAATCATATGACATTTCAACAAGGAGTAGAAACCCCAACCGCCTTAGTGCAAATAAAAGATAATTATGCAACCACAACAATATTAAATTCAAACGACTATCCCGTAGAATTATCATTGACAGACCCAATTAACGTGGAAGAACTAAATTTTAACGAAATGGAAATAGACGAGAATTTAGAAAATAATTACAACCCAATAGAACATGACGAAATGTTAAGAGAAAATTTAACTAACATCCGCTTTAACACCGATATCAATCAAGAAAAGAAAGAGCAATTAAGAACTTATGTTTCGAATACCGCGACATATTCCATTGCGAAGGAATACCATTAACATTCACCAACACAGTAAAACATAATATCGAGTTAACAGACAATAAACCAATCTTTACAAAAGCATATAGACTACCTCATGCAAGCCAAGAAGAAGCTGACAGACAAGTAGCAGACCTATTAGACCAAGACATAATCCAGCACTCCAATTCACCATGGAGCAGCCCGTGTTAATAGTACCTAAGAAATTAGACGCAACCGGAAAGAGAAAGTACAGAATGGTAATAGATTATAGAAAGTTAAATGAAAAACGGTAGATGACAAATATCCACTACCAAATATTACCGAAATTTTAGACAAATTAGGCAAATGCCAATATTTTACAACATTAGACCTAGCATCAGGATACCATCAGGTAGAGATGGAAGAAAAGGATATATCAAAACAGCCTTCAGCACACCTAGAGGACATTACGAATACAAACGAATGCCATTTGGATTAAAGAACGCACCCGCTACTTTCCAGAGAGTCATGGACAATATACTACGAGGAATACACAATGAGAAATGCCTTGTATACCTTGACGACATCATAGTTTATTCCACATCATTGGTAGAACACATAGAAAGATTGAAAGAAGTATTCGAAAGACTTAGACAAGCACATTTTAAAGTACAATTAGACAAAAGTGAATTCTTACAAAAAGAAGTATCATTTTTAGGACATGTAATAACACCCCAAGGAGTAATGCCAAATCCAGACAAAACAAATGCAGTTCTAAATTACCCATTACCAAAAACAACCAAAGAAATTAAAGGATTTCTAGGACTTAGTGGTTACTACCGCAAATTCATTAAAGGTTACGCTCAGATAACCAAACCCCTGACAAATTGTTTAAAAAAGGGAAACAAAATTGAACACATCCCAGAATTTATTAAAGCTGTAGACAAAATTAAAAACATATTAACAAATCACCCTGTATTAGAATACCCAGACTTTACAAAACCATTTATACTGACGACAGACGCATCGAATGTAGCATTAGGCGCAGTATTGAGCCAAGGAAAAGTAGGTAGCGATATACCTATCAGCTACGCATCCAGAACCCTAAATCAAACCGAACAAAATATAGCACTATAGAAAAGAGTTATTAGCCATAATTTGGGCAACAAAATATTTTAGACCTTATTTATACGGAAGAAAATTTTACATATACACCGATCATAGACCACTAGTATGGTTATGCAAACTGAAAGAACCGAATTCAAAATTACAAAGATGGAGAATCAGACTCGAAGAGTACGATTACGAAATTATATATAAAAAGGGAATTTATAACAACAACGCAGACGCTTTAAGCCGAATCCAACTCAATGCATTAGAAACGGAATCCATTATAGGAAACGTAGACGAAGCAGAAATAAGGGAAGATCCAGACGAAATCGACACAATACATTCGACACAAAACGAAGAACCAAAAAACGCGATTAAAATCTTAAACGAAGCAATCGATATGAAACCTAACCAATTTATAATAACAGAAGTTTTAAATAACCCCAATCCAGTAAAATATACAAAAGTAGATAACAAAAAGATATATCAAATTCAAATAACTAAAGATGACAACGAGGAACAAATTATTAAAATTCTAAAAGAATACACCCCCGAGAAAAAACGATTTTATTTTTATTTCAACACCGAACATTTATACCAAAGATTTTCAGAATTATACATTAAACTATTTAATAACTCTGGACCTGAACTCATCAGATGTACTAGAAAATTAATAACACTAGACGACCCTGACGAAATAAATGATGTAATTAGAAATCAACACGAAGGAAAAACCAACCATCGTGGAATCAACGAAACTATAAAGCAACTTGTAAGACGTTATTATTTTAAAGACATGAAGGACTTGACCACAGATTTCATTAACCAATGCGAATTATGTGACAAAGCGAAATACGATAGGAAACCCCCAAAGATACCCTTAATGTTAACCAAAACACCCGACAAACCATTTCAAAAACTACATGCCGATACTCTAGTAGTAGAAGCTCAAAACTATCTGACAATTGTAGACGCATTCACAAAAATAGGCCAAGCAATACCAATCACATCCAAAAATAGCATCGACGTGACCCAAGGATTTTACAATATTTCACATTTTACGGAACACCGAATCAATCACTTTAGACAATGGTAGCGAATTTAAAATGAGACAATACAAAACACTTTAGAACTTCACAAAATAAAAATTCATTTCATAACGGAAAACCACCCTGAATCAAACGGACTAATTGAACGATTACATTTAACCCTGTTAGAACAAATTCGATTATTAAGAATAAATTATAAAAAGGAACATATAACCAATTTAATGTCATACGCACTAATCGCCTATAATAACACAATTCACTCATCAACAAATTTTACTCCCTTAGAATTAGCCTTAGGACATTCAGATTCACGAAATCCCTATGACATACACTACAATAAAGAAGTATATCAACAATATGCAAAAGACCACAAAGAAAAATTAAAAATAACTTACGACAAGGTAAAAGATAAATTAGAGAACGATAAAGAACGTATCACCACAACCCGAAACAAAAATACCGACTCAAATAAATTTTCAATAGGACAAACCGTGTATGAGAAAAACTTTCAAAGCAAGCGACATAAAACAGCACCCAGAAATTTAGGACCATTTAAAATTAAGAAAATATCAAATAAAAACATAGCAGTAGTAGACAACGGTAAAATAACAAAGTACATTCATTTGAAAAACCTAAGACACCATGTAATTTCAGATGGACAATCATCACCCTTACCGTCAACCTCCGCCCAGGTAGAACGGACAACCCAATAACAATAAATAAAGAACAACCCCGGTATACTACCAATAAACTAGGCAGTGTACAAAATGCAACAAATTTTAGCAACATTAAGAATAACGAAATAATATTTTTGATAGAAATCTAGATAGTAGAAAGTAACAATTATCATTATTATCATTTATTTGCTTTTCCAACAAAGGTTACTAGCACATACCAAGTAATCATACCCAAAACCAAATTCCTATCCCTAAATGAACTGAGATATGGTTATACAAACGAAAAATGTACTGAAGTAACACCAAACCAATATTTATGTCAATCGATGACGACAACAACCATTCAAGAAGACAGTCCTTGTGAAGTACAACTATTAAAATTCTCAAATCATTACGAAAACTGTGAAACTAAACAAGTGCAAATAACTAATATGAAAATTCAAAAAGTTACAGATAACAAATGGATAGCCATTTTCCCAACAGAAGTAATAGCAACCATCCACTGCAACCAAGATGAAAATAACCAAGCATTAATCGGAAGCAAACTAATTACCCTCAAAGAAGACTGTTATGTGAAATTGAAAGGAGAAGTAATCAGAGTTTATCAAGATCCCATAACAACAAAGAAACTTGCAAACCTACCGGAACTACAATTCAAAATACAACAAGAAGACGAAGAAATAATCAAGAAACCTATGAAGCTAGAGCATCTAGACTTAGACGACCTCAACCACGCCGTGAAATTAGTGGAAAGTTATAAAGAACAATTAAATGAACTCAAAACGCCAAAGTTACATTATAATAATATAAATGTTTGGACAATTGTATTGATCATTTTAGTAATTTTGTAATCATGTATGTATTATACAAAATGTACCTTAGATATAAGAATGAAGGAAACAGTTCTAGATTTAAGGAAACAAAAGAAAACAAAGAAACGACAAGTATACCTTTAGAAATAATGAATTTTAAATGAAATTGAATAATGTATTTTATGTATTTAAAAATTAAGAAAAACCTTAATTTTTCATTTAGGTGGGAGGAGTTATGTATCCCCAATTACATATATATATTGATATATTGAATCTAATAGGAATTATTAGAAATTATTAAGTAAAAGTATAAGTTCAATGCAACATTGTAACACAAGGATAACCCAGAGAGGTTATCGACAGTTCATGTGAACGGACATGCAACTTTGCATCCGTGAGGGCAGTGATACTGCAGGTGGCAGGTCACAGGCGGTCAACAGACCGCAATTACTTAGAATTAAGTTGTTACATTGTAATAAAGTGTACAATTAAAGAGAAACGCAGACATGAGATCTGCAAGTTCTCACAGCCGTGTGAGGGGCAGGTTATTATAAAAAGCCCGGGAGCGCAATGCCCGGCAGTCAGTCTTCGAACTCCATACTTCGTTGTTCAAGCTACTCAACCGAGTCAGTCTTCAAACTAAATACTTCGTTGTTTGAGCTACTCACCAGTACAATTAATTATTTTTTTATTAAAGTTATTATGAACCAGCTATTCCAAATTTCTTGTAATTTCTGTTTAACTTATTAAATAAAAAATTGTTAAAGTGTCGACGTTTTTTTAAAAAACCAGCTCCAAAGGCCCGAACTTTAACTAGCGTTGGCAACTTAAAAAATTGAGTTAGTATCAAAATAAGGGTTTTATTTGTCTACATTATGTTTATAGTAGCAATACAATGTGTATACCAAAATGTTTGCATTACACAATTTTGGCAATAACCCAGCATTAAACTATATGCCTACCAGGAAACCTTGTTTTTAGCCCTAGGTAAGTTCCACATCAAAGTCTATTTCACCATTAAAACCTTCAATGTCATCATGAATATTCTTGTCAACAAAAAATAATTTGTAGAAATTTTTTGCGTCATTCAGAATCAGATGAAGTAGTAACTTTAGGTCCTTCATTTTCGGCTCAGATATGTCTTTTCCAGCTGGCCACAGTGAAGGCAAACTTTAAGAAAATACAGTAATAGATGACGATGGTCTGCCTTTGGTAGTCTTCTTGAAAATATTAACTTCTTGGTGGGATTCATCCAACTTAGTTTTTGCATAAAAGGAAAAGGATCTATATTTTAGAACCTCCAATTCACGAAATGTAAACCAGTTCAGTTTTTGTTTGCTTTTGTCAGTTTTTCTGTTGGTGATGCTTTTTTCGAGTACAGATCTGCTCAGAAAGTCATCTTTTGACATTTTTATAACAATAAAAAGGTTTCTTTTTCTACATGTTTTCATTATTGTAATGTAATCCTCATCCAAATAAACTCTCTGATGTGTTTTTAAGTGACTTTTGACATCGCCAAACTCAGTGTCATTTGGCAAGAAGGAATTGCCAGGAGTCAATAATTTGACGCTTATTATCCTTAAAGTAGGATGACAAGCTAGGATATGCTTTAACATCAAAGTGATTTTAATGTTTCTATTCTGTCCCCCCACAGGAATCAGATCACAACACCAACTCTTCAACATCTGTACAATTTTGCATCACATGCTTCTTAAGGCATGATTCTACTTCTTCGGTTCCTCTTCCTGCTCTCCCTTCCACCCAAACATAGAAGTGGCCTTTGTTGGTCTTTCCAGAGTGCACACCGCAGTTCTAGATCATGACTTGTCTTTCGTAGTTTTGTAGTTTCGCCAGAATCCTGAACAAAGGCAAAGTCTTTTGTAAATCAAATGTTAGTGTTTCTCTTCTAACTTCTTCTCTGGCACACTTCAAATCCTTGTTAAAATGTTCCCTTACAGACTCAACTAACTTTAGATGTTCCCTATGTTTATTTTTAAGTTTTTTTTTTACATTCTCATCTTTTACAGAATCCACTTGAGATTTAAAAGAATCACATGTAGAACAAATGTTTTTTTTAAAGGTTTTCTTCTAAGATTAAATTCTGTGTAAAATATCTGATTACACTTATACTGAGAGACCGGATTAGAAGAGTTCTGTTGGTACAACTCAGTTTTGTTAGAGTAAATTCTAAAGGGATAAAAAAGGATTCTGTTGTTGTACGGCAATAACGGGATTTGAATTTCGGTATGTTTTTAATGTAATTTCTGACTTCTAAAACTTTTTTTTGCTTAATTTATTGTTATGATTCGTTTTACCTCTTTGGTCTGTTAGGATTTGCTGTTTAATTTTGTTTAAGGCCGTGTTGATTCTTTTTGTAGATACTCGTAGTGAGTGCATAAAAAACGACATACAACTATATTGTTTAATGTATATTCTTGTGTAAGTTTTCGCTTTTCTGAATCCTTCAGCCTTTTTTCGTTTGATGGGCTTTTCATTAATAATAGAAGAAAATAAGAGATTTTAGTTGTCATAATCTCCCATGCCCCAAAATTTGTCATTGATGCTTTTTCTTATTTGTAAAGCAACCTTTTCGTTACATTTACATCTGCAGTGAAAATCACGAAAATCTTTTGGATAAACCTTTTCTCCTTTACAGTTAAAATAAGATTTGTTGCTGTTCTTCCTAATTTTTTTATTTAAACATTTTGCATTGGGTGTTTTCTTTTCCTCCCTTTCCTTGGGTCTTCCCTTGTACACTAACTGGTTGCTCTTGGTACTGCAATCACTCAGACTTTCATCGTCAGCTCCTATATTTTCCTTCCCAATCTCTTGAATGACTACTTCTGGATGTTCAATCGGGTCATCCTAAGTATCATCTATAACGATTTAATTTTCCGATCCTATTACAAATATGAACAGTCTTGTACACTGGGGTTTAACGTCAATTTAAGAATGCAATCAAGAGGTATTTAATACCGTTAATTACGATGGAAATGAAATTTTAATATGTGCTATTTTTCGTAAGTATAAAGCTTTGGTTCCTTGTTTGTTAATTTATAAAAATAATTAAATATTTTGTAACTTAAATTTAGAATAAGTTTTGATTTTATTATTTGTGAAAGAGATATTTTAAACCAAATTTTGAGGTCAGAGTTTGTAGCATCTTGACCTTTATTAAATTATCGATGACAGTTATTGAGCAATCACATTCACGAACGGGGTAATAAAGGATCAGCAAATTACCCACCTATCAATTAAAAAGAATTGTCTACCAGGTAACAAAAACTAGGTAAGAATTTTAATTATTTTGTGTGTGAACTGAAACCGTGAATTGTTTTATGAACTGTTTTGTATAAAAGAAAAATGTTTTTGAATGTATAGATGTTTTCTTGAGATTACTGTGTTTTACTTCATTTTGTAAATTCCATAGTATAACTTGCGTTGAGGTAGCCAGGCAAAGAAAAGAAAAGAAAAGTAAGATACTAATTTCAAATTTCTCATTGCTGTATCATTGTCACAGCACTCTTTTAATTCTCACTCTAAAAAGAGGATGTCACAGCACTCCATTAGCGGCGCTCTAACGTGACGCCGTTGTCACAGCAAGTTAGGTTTATGCATAGTTGTGTACACAATTTAAATTTATAAATTTTCCCATTATTATCGTCGGTCTCGGTGGCGTAATTGGTAAACGCATGGTCCCGGAAAGACTAAGATGCAGGTTCAAATCCTGTCTAAGACCTTATAATTTCCTTCTTTTAATTACTAACTCGATTTGAAATGATCATTTTGGTCTTTGCATAAAAGTCTAAGTTATTATTTTATCTTATTAACTGTAATACGTTAGTATTTATATATATATATATATATATATATATATAATTATATATCGCTATGATAAAGCCGTACTCCGATGTATTTAACGTACAGTTGCCTGTTTCTACCCACCGCTCTGTCTCTAAATAAACTACGATAAATTTTAAATTTTACACAATTGGTTTTGTTATGCTTCGACTAGCTCAGTTCAACCCTAAACAGAGTGTACGACGTACGAAGATACGATAATAGAGAAGTTTTACCCCCTTATCTCTAAAATTTTCCATTTGAATGAGATAAACGAAATTAATCAAAATTTATATAATAACCAAAAATAAGTATAATTTATAACTCTATAATATTATTTGATTAATTAAGAAAATTCCTAAATCAAAGTAACAATATAAATCGATTTGTCCCCAAATCATAACTCCCTTTCATCAGTTTAAAGCCATAGAAAATAATTCTGTATACTAAGTTTGAACGTTCGATGACCTTTTCTTTTTACGTAATTTTCGTATCAATAAAATTTTTGATGACCCTTTACATAAATATTTCAGTACATGCAGAAACTAAAATGTTCAAAAAGAATACAATGCCTCATGCTATTAAAGAATATTTCTATCTCTGACCTGTTGTTTTTCCTTGTGTGTTTCTGCGTGCCCCAATTCTTAGAACTGCCACTGCGTGCTATTGACCAGTATCTTTGGATTATTTTCAGTTTCTTATTGATTTTGTTGGGTTGTTACGTATTTAATTGCGTAGTACAGTTTGGTTAAATTCTTAATTTAATTCCTGGTGGATCCTTAGATCAATGCTTATTTTAAAGCTTAGATAGATTCTTAAATCGACTCTCAGATAAGTTTTTAGGTATATTCTCAAATATATTCTCAGATAGACGCTTGAATAAGTTTTTAAAGCCCTAAGTTAATAAATATTAAAATTAGGTTTAATTAAAATTTTGGACTTACGTTTTTAACTATTAAACGGCGAATTTCTGTTGTATATTTGCACTTGTAGTATTATTGAAATTTTTCAATCATCAACTTTTACTCGTGTACTATTTAAAGACCGGCCTATTACCTGTTATAATTGGTTTACCCAGCTTGTTTTGTTGATTGAAGGGTTGTACTTTGACTTATCGCGCCAGTCTTCAGATTTCCATGTAGTTACCATCCCAATTTCTCGTCGCAATGCTTTATGACGTGGACATCTAGTTGTATATTGTGGATTTTCATACAGTGAACCTTCTCAAGCCACGTATTTTTATTTTGTAAAGGAATCTATACTTTAAATCGCACGTAGCCAATCGTATGTTTTCTTGTTTTGTTTTCCTAATCTGTTTGGGGTTTTTGTTAGTTTTACATGAAGATCACGTAGGCAAATTTTATAATGACGTAAATTGAGTGCTTTTGTTTACTTCCTGCGTATATGAAACATGTTTGTTTTGAAAGATCTGTTTACTGAGAGCATACTTGTTTGTTTTCCTACACCAATGCGTTAGTTTTGAATAGGATTTATTGCGTGTTTGTCTTACTTTTAGATGTTCTTCATGCGTATTTATTTAAAGTTTATGCATGCATTGCAGTTTTAAAATAAATTGGATGGCACACAAAATTATTTATCTTACTGAATATGATTGAATCCTTGAAGAATGAGCTTTCTTTCATTGATTAAAGTTAATTGTAAATTTTATACAGTGTGTTTAATATTTGCTTTTTGCATAATTGCTAAAATTTCGTAGTTTTTATGATTAAAATGTTGGGTTTTCTAGATTTTGGTGTCATTTTCATAGAGTGTACAACCTTTGTGAGCCCATATACCCTTAAATTACCCTATTATCATAGCAATATATATATATATATACAAATATATATATATATATATATATATATATATATATATATATTGCTGTGACAACGGCCGGCGTCAGGCGTTGCTGAAAGTGTGCTGTGATGCAGATGCAGCAAATTGCAAAATTTGAAATTGTTGACTTACCTTCCTTTCTAACTTTACTTTAACTGACTAGGCCAACAGAAATGCTGGAGTTTACAAAATAAAATCAAACAGCAATATCATAAAGGATCTTGCACTCAAAAATATTTTCTCTCATACAAAATGATATAGAACATCTACAGCATAGTTTCTTTCAAACATCAAATTATTTCTAACAAGTACCTATTTACTTAATTATCAAAATGTCTCTTACCTTATATAGGTTTAAATTTACAGAACTAAATCTCTTATGGCTAGTTTACCTGGTTTTAATTTCCACGCTTGTAAGGTTTGTTTGGCCAAAGGAATCCTTGACAGATAATCTATCAAAAAAAATAAAAGTGTTTCTAACTCTGACTACAAACCTCCATGGTAAATATACCCTTACAAAAATAATTATTATATAATTAAAAGTTATGCTATCTGAAACTAAAATGATATATACTCAAATAACAGTTACAAACAAAGTAATACTTGCAAAGATCAACAAAACGTTTCTCCAATTAAATACCTTCTGCTTCTATTTTAAATCAACTTCAAATCTCAGTTTAGAAAATCATTCATTTGATTATATCTTTATTTAAGAGCATTCGTTTTTAAATTGCATTTTCAATTTAATTATTTAAGTTAATTTTTAAGTAGCGTTGCATCGAAAAATTTTGATCTTTATTATATATTACAAAAGCAAACAACCGTATTTAACAATTTTCATATTTATGTGCAGGTTGCGTTTAACTTTACTTCTTTATTCACTGTTACATTTTAATTATTAAATTACGGTATGCGTATTGCATTCTTCAAAATAACATCTTCGAAATTTTTTACATATTGCTTGGTCGACCCGAGTTTATCAATTGATTCATCCAATGTCGATTGCTTATGTTTGTATATAAAAATTATCTCCTACCTAGAATGTATCAGTGCCGTATGAAATTTTATTTCAATTACTACACGCCTATCTGACGTAAGGTTTTGAGAATTCCTCATTAACGTTCAAAATCGCAGCGTTTTATTACCTCGTTAGTGTTGATTTATGTGCGCTGTCCGTTTTACTCTATCTCCCAAGGTTATTGTGTAGCATTTATCTTTCTTACAACGATTGCAAAATCAATTAAATAATTCTTATCTATTTTTATGAGTTTTTTAATGTTCTGGCAGCTTCTTGGAATAAACGTTTCTTTATTAATTAGGTCATACGAAATTTACGAATTTCTTTCAATTCCTCTCAAAATTTTGAGAACATGTTTTATTTAAATTGAATTTACGTTATACAGAGTCAATTTAGTTAATTATTTTAAACTTTAATTGTTTTATCCAAGGGTTTTAAACATGGAGAAACTCGCATTCTTGAAAAATATTCGCCTTCACGGTAAAACGTGTTTTAATAAACAAAATTACTATTCAAATTGGGGTTTTAAATACACGAAATTATTTACTTTATGCGTGAAAAGTATGTTTTTAGAACAATCGAATGGCTTTGTATTTATTTTATAGTGATCATTTAAAGAAACGAATATGGGTTTATTTTGCTACTGCACATTAATTGCTATGTATTGGCAACACACTTATATCATACGGAGTAATTATACACACGGAACTTGCGTTTTCTCTTGGCAAAAGGTAAGTTTGTATTATAGAGGGTGTTACCATGAATTTACGGAAATTTCTATTCTTCCGGATTCATTTGTATTTTAGTGGGCTTTGTTTGTAGAATTTAGGTATCAATGACCTCTCAAGTCCCCTTCATCACGCCAATGTATATATGCGTATATATATATATATATATATATATATATATATATATATTTATATATTGCCGTGTTTCTCTTAAGAATCTCAGTAGATTTGAAGATTAATTTATTTTCATTTTTACAAAATCGAAAATTGCACACAGTAGAAAAATTTAATACAAAAAAATAATCTCTTACCCAGATTCCTCTCTTCATCACCTTAATTCTTCTTCAGTTCCCAGGCTAGCTCAGTTGGGCCTCCTCTTGAATACCTAGATTCACTATTATACTCTGTATCGTTCACGCACACTCTCAATAAAACCACAAAATAATACAACCATCATACAATATTTATTTTGTCGCTATTTACAAATAAAATTAAAGATTATTCACTTTTCAGAGATCAAGTTACACCTCAATAAATCCTATTTTTGTACTGTCCTGGATTTTAATTTAAAATATCAAACACATTGAATATACCCGGAGTAAATGGGCCCTAAATAATACCTTATTTTCTTTCTTTATTTATAATTTATTTTAAATTAGTATACTCTGGAGTATGGTGAGCTCATGACAACCCAGTTAATTATGAATAATGTATGCTTTTGTACTTCGCATACTCTTACAACAAACAAAAAAAAAACCCATGTACTCGTAACAATAAAAATTTTCAATTCCTGATGAAACGTTAATAAGCTTTATATACACCTTTAGATTTCATATTTAAATACCATAATAAAGTTAGTTATACATATTATTTTCAATACCCAAAGTAATGCCCAATACCTTCTAAATTCACTATCACACGTCACACAATTTTCATAGTTTCATAGTTTATAACAACAACAACGTTCAGTTGTTTCGCTCTGCTCTGCTGGCCGCTTCTAGCTATTTGTAGATGACCCCATCTTGGTTGTGCTGTTTGCTCTGCCTTCACGGTGCATCCAAATCCAAATCCAATTAATTACACTTCTTTCATAATTGCGTACTTTAGTTTAATTTAATTTAAATTTACGTTACTTCACGTCGCTTCACGAGCTTGTTTAAGATAAATGTAGCACCTCAAATTAAATTTTAGACTCGTCACTTATTCGCGTATCAAATTATAAAGCCAACACTGTACTATTTAATTTAAAAATATGTATACTTACAAACTCGTATTCTGAAGCGGTGAACATACTAAGAGATCGAAGTTAAAAGAGAGCGATGCTAATTCTCTTCAAGTATTTATATGATTCCGAATGCCACCTCTAGGCCGCTCTTCCCGTGAAAAATCAAATTTAAAATAACACTTCCTCAAATTTTGGTTCAACCGTTTTCGAAATCTCCGAAACTTAACGCGTCGTTACTATATTTTCAGAAAAATTAACATTCAATATTCCCATGTTTGTCTGATGTACAACTAACGATATCGACCAATAGTATATCCATTGACGTCTTAAAAATCCCGCCTATATTAACACTGTCCCTTTCTTATGCATATTATATGTTTCCTTCTAACCTTGTTTGAGTGGTAGAAATCGATATTACTGTCTGCGTTTCAAATTTACTTTATGTGGACTGATATACGTGCTTTTGCGACTGTCGTTTAACCAATATTCTTTGAAACTTGCTTGTTATCTATAAAAATAAGGGAAACCTGACATTTAGAAAACATGCAGGTGTTTAATTAACCGACGTTTTAACACAACATTTCTAGGAGCTTCTTTTCATGGTATTTCAACCCAACCGATATATTTGTTTGTTACAACGAAAACTATTCGCCTTGGATTTATTGATTTTTCATGCTTTTATGCGTATTAGACGTATTTTCTTTACGAACCTATTTAAATTTTATTCACTACTTGTAAAATCATGGTAATATTTGTTTCTTTATAATGAACTAAATAAAATATATTTCGCACGTAAATTCTGGTTGTTTCCTCTATACAGGGTGTTTCAAATTGCTTTGTTTATAGTTAAATTTAACCTTTTAACACCGCTACAATATATATATATATATATATGTATATCTATTTATATATATATATATATATATATATATATATATATACTAACGCATTACAATTAATAAGATGAAATAATAACTTAGACTTTTATGCAAAGCCCAAATTAATCATTTCAAATCGAACTAGTAATTAAAAGAAAGAAAATATAAGATCTTGGGCAGGATTTGAACCTGCATCTTAGTCTTTCCTGGACTGTGCCACCGAGACCGTTGACTATAATTGGAGAATTTACAAATCTAAATCGTGTACACAACTATACATAAACCTAACTTTCAATTAGGTTTAGCATTTTTGTCGATCATATCTGACACTGTCAAGTTTTTGACTTTTGTCAGTTATAGACAGGAAGCAATTATCAAAATTACGGCTATAAGCCAAGTATTAAATATATAAATATTATAGGTAGTTTTTACACAAGGTAAGTTGATAAATACTAGCGTATTACAATTAATAAAATGAAATAATAACTTAGACTTTTATGCAAAGCCCAAAATGATTATTTCAAATCGAGCTAGTAATTGATTGACAAAAATGCTAAACGTAATTGAAAGTTAGGTTTGTGTATAGTTGTGTACACGATTTAGATTTGTAAATTTTTTCAATTATAGTCATCGGTTTCGGTGGCGTAATTGGTAAACGCACAGTCTTGGAAAGACTAAGATGCAGTTTCAAATCCTATCCAAGACCTTATATTTTCCTTCTTTCAATTACTAGCTTTTCATAAAAGTCTAAGTTATTATTTCATCTTATTAATTGTTATACGTTAGTATTTATCAACTTACCTTGAGTAAAATACCACCTAAAATATATATATATATATATATATATATATATATATATAAATAATTATATATATATATATATATATATTATATATTATCGTGTAATTAAGGGGTTATTGGGATATATAAAAGTACAAGTGAACTAATAGGTTGAGAGCTTTTGAATAAGAGAAAATACATTTATTCAGTTAGGAAGTTGGAATATTTTTAACAATTATTTTTTTGCTTAAGTGGTGTATAATAATGTAAGGTTAATTTAATTTAGCCAAGGATAATGTAACATAATATTTGTATAAATATAGGGCATAATAGATAATAATTGGGGTAAAATCATTCTAACGTATTTAAATTTGTAGTAAAGTGTTATATGAAAATTTAAAAGCATGGAGCAGTTGTTAAAATAACATTTCTATTTTCAAACGTAAAATCCAACACGTTTAAAACAAAACAACGAGGGGAGATAATATTTCTCGGTAAGCTTGGCAACAAACAAACTTTAATGGGTTATTGGAAAAGAACAGCCGTTGGAATTAATGTAAACGCGGTTTTGTGGTTAAAATATTAATTTCAATCTTGAAGGTAGTATAGTAAAGAGCCAAGAAAAGACCAAGACAAAATAAAAATGTATTGAGTGCAAGAGGGATGCGTATACTTAATTCAGGAGACAGTATAGCAAGGAGACCTAAATAAAATCGATAATTTTAAGGATATTTAAAAGCAAATACGAGTCTGTTAAAAAGTGGGAGAATAGAGTCAAGCAATGTGATTGGTGTAAACTGTACAAGAAGGGCAGAGATCCAGCTGGTAGAGGCATATGTGTGAGGTAAAGCTATAGATACAAGGGAGATGAGAGATGTTTGTTCAAGCTGGAAGCGTAGACAAATGAAAATGTAGAGGTTAAATTAGAACGGCGGTTGACGGTTTGAAGCGATTTATGGAGTATTGTTATGTTCGTTACAAAAATTCACAAGAATCCGAGGATCGTTAGGGGTTTTTCGCTGGACCAACGAGCGGTTAGAAGAGATTTTCAGGAATTATAAGAACGGGTGTACAAGTGTACGTGCCAATTTAAAACAAGGGGGGGGGCAAATTTTACTTATATAATTACTGGCAGAGAGGGGCCGGGCTCTCTTTCTCTTTCTTTTTGATTTTATCCATAATTGGTGATAATAGTTACTTTCAAGTGAACTAGTGCAATTTAATAAAAATTTATGTAGAAGCTGATAAAGTATCTTTGTGTTAAAACGTTAAAGTGGTATGTAAATACAAAACTTGTTAAGTTGGTATTGGAATGCACGGAAGTATTAAAATTTAAAATTGTTTGGATGATAAAAAAAGCGATGTTTGAATAATAAAAGTTAATTTTGGAGATTGAAATTTTTGGATTGGAAATTGTAAACAGCGGCAGGCATGGCAGATATGATATTTGGACCAGGGAGTTAGTTGATGGACTGGGTATCTACTAGACGGCAGTATCTTCAAGGAGCTAGATGGTGCAGCACACTTAGAAGATAAAAATCAGGTAGGCGATAGAATAAAACATTGAGTGGTAAATATTTTTATAGTGTTTGTGATTATTTGGATTTGAGTTTGATGTGTTTTTATTATTATTTGATATTTTATGAACAGACATTTATAAAACTTTAAAAGGAAATTGATTTTTGAAAATAATTAATGAATTTGCAAATAACCAAATGTTGTAAAGAAGTATAGAGGGCTTATTGATATTTGGTAATGCAGGAAATTTATATGCACTGTTATAGCGTTTTATTATGAGCTCATGCTAAGACAAAAGGGTAACGTAAAGTATGAGGAACGCCCTCTTATTTTAAATCAAAATATATGTGTTGAAAAGGTTGTCAATATACGTGATTATTGTTATAAAATTATTGACATTTATGGATGTACCTAAAGACATGCTGTTTTAAAATGTACTATAGATCTAATTTAAATAAAGTGTGATATATTTGGTCAATTGAGTTACTTTTGAGTGTGTGATTGGTGTGAATTTCTATTTAGATTTTAGCATGAGGATATTGAGATGAAGTTTTTGGATGTAACAGGTAGGTGTCAATAGTAAATTTAGGAAATTTGAGTTAATAGGAATTATTCGGAGCAGCAAGGGCAAGATTGGAGGGTAAACCACACAATATTATATATGTATATATATATATATATATATATATATATACATATATATATATATAAACAAACTCAAGTTATTTGCAGTCCGCAATAAGAAAATTGTATATAAAGTAAGATGTATCTGTAAACAAACTCTTATGAAAATAATAAGAGCCATTGACAAATACAAATCGGGCTGGTAGTTATATAGCCATTAACAAAACATTAGCTGTATTACTTCACAGGGGAGGAAACATCCACTGACCAATGGTTTCGGCTTGTTAGCCTCATCAGAGTGGAATAGTTCCCAAGAACCCTATGAAGTAATCGAAGCTATTATAATGATATAATTTCGAAACAATCGCTGTACTATGGCAAAAGTAAATAAAACCGCCATCAGGTGATAAAACACCAACACCACTAAAGTGTGGAAGTACAGAATTGAACCGAAACTACATAATAAATTTTATAAATGACTATAAAAGTACGTCTGGCCTTTGAGATTTGCGGAATGTTACAGCAAAATTTATTTGCAAACGTAACAGCTAATGTTTTGTTAATGGCTATATAACTACCAGCCCGATTTGTATTTGTCAATGGCTCTTATTATTTTCATAAGAGTTTGTTTACAGATACATCTTACTTTATATACAATTTTCTTATTGCGAACTGCAAATAACTTGTCTTTGTTTATTTGAATTGCCTTTGGGGCATGAACCCGGGTGTCGCCACGAGAAGGTTTGTTACGTTTGCAAATAAATTTTGCTGTAACATTCCGCAAATCTCAAAGGCCAGACGTACTTTTACAGTCATTTATAAAATTTATTATGTAGTTTCGGTTCAATTCTGTACTTCCACACTTTAGTGGTGTTGGTATTTTATCACCTGATGGCGGTTTTATTTACTTTTGCCATAGTACAGTGATTGTTTCGAAATTATATCATTATAATAGCTTCGATTACTTCATAGGGTTCTTGGGAACTATTCCACTCTGATGAGGCTAACAAGCCGAAACCATTGGTCAGTGGATGTTTCCTCCCCTGTGAAGTAATACAGCTAATGTTTTGTTAATGGCTATATAACTACCAGCCCGATTTGTATTTGTCAATGGCTCTTATTATTTTCATAAGAGTTTGTTTACAGATACATCTTACTTTATATATATATATATATATATATATATATATATATATATATGTTATTGCATTGATATTGAAACCACACAAGGTTTGTAGCTTGCTTCTCAACAAAATAGCCTCTGAATCTCAAATCTAAATTCAATAAATCACTTTCTCGACTATCTTAGAACACTAAAAAGGCCTTCCAGCTCTATTAGATTGATGTATTAAACCTCTACTATTTTTCTAAACTACGAATTATCAGAAATAATATAATAAGTTAAAGAAAAATAAAAATTTTTAAGGTATAAAATGACATTAAAATTAATAAAAGATCAAAGTTTCAACTTACACCAAAAATAATATTACCTTGAATTGATAGCGTTCTGAATATACTCACACCACTATTTCTACTCTTTTAAAATATTTATTTTTTGAACAATACGTGTAAATTACATTTGATCTATAAATAATTAATTTTCTAAGTAAAAGTCGTGAGATTTTAAATAGATTAAATCTAAAAGTTATCACCTCCTAAAATAAAATTACCAAACTATAAACATTAAGCAAATTGCAGATTTAAATATCGTCATAGAGTTTCTTACAAAAGTTGAAACCTTAAAAGCTATTCTACCCTTATCTTGAGGTGTCTTGAAATAACTCCAAATCTATCAGTCCGCCCAAAATTCCATACAATCCAACCATTAAATCTCTTTCAATAAGGGTGTTCTCCACATATAAATTAGCAACAAGTTTGCTTAGAGTTGATGTTGTTCTAACTTGAAATCAAATATGCAACACTTTCAATATTACCAAGCCGAGAAAGATAACCAACGATTAAAATAAAATCGAAGAGATTTGATTTCTATACCAAAAAAAAAGCGCGGATAGATGTAAACATTTTCGAACAATAAGTTTGACAGCACACGTGTCAAAAATATTAACTAGAATTGTACAAAGACGAATGGAAAAACGAGCTGAAAAAATATTAGGAGAAGATCAATTTGGGTTTAGGCGAAATAGGGGAACACGGGAGACTATTTTAGCTCTGAAAGTGATATTGAAGACAACAATAAAAAAACAGGAAAGCGTGTATATAAGGTTTGTAATCTGGAAAAAGCATTCGACAATGTGAAATAGAAAAAAATGTTCGAAATACTTAAAAAGATTGAAATTAGTTATAGAGCTTATACAAAAATCAAACAGCAGTAATAAAATTAGAGCAGGAACGATGAGAAGTGAATATTAGGAAAGGAGTGAGACAGGAATTTGCCCTATCCCCATTAATTTTTAACCTGTACATTGAAGAGGCAATGAATACCGCCAAATGCAGGAAGAAATTTGGAATTACTATGCAGGGACAAAAGATTGAAATGCTTAGATTTGCAGATGATATAACGGTATTAGCATCTAGCAAGAAGGAGTTAGAGGCTGCTCTTAATGAAATGGAAAAGTTCTAATAGAGAGATATGGTATGAAAATTAACAAAAATAAAACTAAAGCACTAGTATGCAAAGGAGGGGGAAAATAAATCAAAACAAGGATAATAGCTAACGAGAACCTACAAAAGGTTAACGATTTCTGCTACCTAGGAAGCCAAATAACGCAAGATGGGAAAAGCGCGAAAGATATAAGACAAAGATTAGTACAAGGTCGTGCTACATTTAACAAGAAAAAAGAATCTACTTTGTTCAAGGACAACAAACATAGAAACAAGGAAAAAATTGCTTAAAACATATTTGTAGGGCACAGCACTGTACGGCTGTGCAGCCTGGAAAGTAGAAAAAGCGGACAAGAAAAAGGTAGAAGCCTTTGAAATGTGGTGCTATAGACGTATAATAAAGATATCATGGACAGACAAAGTTAAGCACAAAGCGGTACTAGAGATAGTAGGGGAAGAAAGAAATATGTGGAAAACGGTAAAAAATAGGAAAAATACAATGATAGGCCACATACTACTGCATGAGGGAATAGTGCGAAATATATTAGAAGCAGAGATAGGAATAAAGAGGAGAAGGGTTAGGCCTAGGTTAGACTACTGCACACAGATTGTGAAAGATGTACGCTGTAGAAATTTCAGGGAAATGTGTGGGCTAGCTCAGAATAGAAGTCAATGGAGGTACGCGTCCAACCAGTGCCAAGTTGAAAAACTAATGACGAAAAGAACAACTGTACATAACGTGATGATTATTATAAGCAACTACAAGTATTGGTAGTGCAATATTCTCAAATAATGTTAATTGTGTGAAAGGATTTACTGGAAAAGTATTAATTAGGTAAGTGTCTAAGTGTTGGAGAATCTTGGCAGCCACATGCTGCTTAATTCCCTTCACATACCCAATATTTGATTTTTCAATGCTCCACCCTAAGGTACTACATTGGCCAGGAAGCGAGTTTCTTTCCCGGAAATTTTAAATTTTGCCGAACCCTTGCTCTTGCAAGCAAGGTAGGGGTATTTAACGTGCGTGACAGCACTCACACACGGGATCTCTATTTTATCTCTTATCCGAGCGAGGACGTATTTTTGTGAAAAATGCTCGCCTAACATTTTTTAAACTGACCGTGTCGGGATTTAAACTCGGGACCTTGGGCATAGTGGTCACACGCATTCCAACTACACCACGGAACCGCCGCCCTTCACATACCACTGAATCTCGGTGAAATAGGGCATATAATTAGTAAACAATGAAAGGGGAACCGAGCTGTATATAGGATGTGTGGGAATTTCAGGGAACTGTATAGGTTAGCTCAAAATAAAAATAAGTGGATGTACGCGTTCAACCAGTTCCGAGACGAAAAATTTAATGACCAAATAAGCCTACATAAATCTTTGATTATTATGAACAACTACAAGTGTTGGATGTGAAATATCTGCAACTAATGTTGATTGTGCGAAAGGATATATTGGGAAAAATAATAAATTGGCAAATGTTTAAGTACTGGGGGAACATAGCAGCCACGGGCTGCTTACCCCCCTTTACAACCACTGAATGTCGGAGAAATAAGGTATACAATTGTAAAACAATAGAAGGTAACCGAACTGCAACTAACAAGAAAGAACAGTGCTTATGATCAAAGACAACAAACATAGAACCAAGAAGAAGATTCTTGAAAGCATATGTGTGAAGCACAGCACAGTACGCCAATAAAATATAGGCAGTAGGAAAAGCAAACAGAAAAACGGTAGCAGCTTTTTGGAATGTTATGATTCAGATATATGACAATGATAGCATGGCCAGACAAGATCAATAACAAATAGGTTACAGAAATAGTAGGGAAATAAAGATATCTGTGGAAAAAAATAGGTGAAATAAAAGGGCACAATACGTTCTAAGGCATTGTTGGGGAATAGTACGGCATATACTACAAGCAGAGATAGGAAATAGGAAGTAGATGTAGACCTATATCAAATAGTGATAGAAGCAGACTGTGCAAATTTCAGGGAAATGTGTAGGTTAGTTCAGAATAGGAAACAAGGAGGGTAACACGGGTTCCTAACACAAAAAAACATACACACCGTTAGCCGCAGGAGTAACCGTATTTTACCACGACTAGACTCTGGTCGGTGAGGGGGAGTGGGTTTGCACCAAGATATAAATAACCTAAGGTCGACACGGTGATCAAGTCTTGGAGAGCGCCACCTAAATCGGAACTGTACGCCTCCCGCGAAATCAATCTAGGAAATTTCTCACGCAATCTGTAGATGCTTAACAGACATAAAACTCGACAACAAGGAAATACAAGTAACATATAATCGTTTACTGACACAACCTATGGTTTCTAATATTCATAGGGTTGAACATAAACATCAATTTTACATCATAACAAAGCTTAAATGCAGGCGATTGGGTTAATGAAACCAACGTACTTTTCAATATGTACCTTACACTTATTAGAAATTAAATGGTAGCAGTATATTTTCATTAGGTTCACTTTGTTTAAATTTAAAATCAGTCAAACGCTTCTCGCGGTGGTACCAACGCTTGTGCGTACGATTATGCAGATAAAAATATCTATCAAACGAATGTGTACAATAATTCGTAGGTTAAATTAATTCCGACGCACAACTGTTACAAAAATGATATTAAAATAAATTACAATTATCAGTTATAATGTGAGATGGCTCTATAATGTTATCTGCAGGTGGAAAGCTAGCATAGATACCAGATTAGCGGCACGTACAATCAAAATATAATATGGAAAGATCTTACCAGAACAGGTCCTGAGCGCGGATATCGTATCTTGCCGGTACGCCTGAGTTTGTTTCAATAAAATACGTACATAATGTACCAGACTGAAATACTAAGCACTACAAGACTGCAAACTACAAAGCTGTAAAACTGCAAATTGCAAACTGCAAACTGCAAACTGCAAACTGCAAACTGCAAACTGCAAACTGCAAACTACAAACTGTAAACTGCAAACTGTAAAACTGCAAAACTGCAACCCGTTTTGCGGTTCCGTTACAAAACGGGCTTAAATCATAAGAACAAAATCCGATGTTATCAACGATTTTTAAATGTGTGTCCTCGAACTTCTATAAAATTCTCAAAAGAGCAGAGCAATAATAAAATTTTCACTAATAATTCGCTCTTAAATAACGGATCATCAATTCCCCAAAATTAAAATAATAAGGGCGGAACTACAAATTAGTTCACAATAAGATGCACGTTACCATGCATCGAGGATCAAATTCAGAATAGAACAAATAATTACGACTCGTATTGAAGTGATAAGGATTAGTTTTATGCACGTTATCAACATACAAGAATTAAAACTTGAATTTATGAACGAAACTTGATAAATTACAATAAGGAAATAAACCATATGCGTCGTATTTAGGAAAGAAGTATATTTAAAAATTGGGGGCTTCGGAAATTTTTAAAATAAAGCACACACGTAGTAACTATTTTTAATTAATGAAACTCAACCGTTAAACATACAAAACTTAAGGGAGTGTTTACACATTTTAACAAACTATAAACTTTATACAAAAATAACAAACAATAAAAGTCTGTATGGTATCTTAATATACAAAAGAAGTCGACTCATACCTGAAACACGTAAGCACGTGAGAGTCGCTTCAAAATACCATCACGCCACAACGGCTTAAATAATACTACTCAATACAACTGATAGCACACTACACGACACGGCGCAGTTTATATTCACGACAGGTGAGGGTCGCCTGTTCTATCATAAAAAGATATGTTACAGTCTCCCCCTTTGACCTCTAAGCCGTCTCGGCGAGTGGTCAACAACAACAGAATATTTCCTTTTTCTAAGTCTGCCACGTTTCCGAATTGGAACTACTGGTGGTTCATCTTCTAAACCATGGTAAATCGTTAACGCTGACGAATGGTATACACCCAGGGGCACTTTAGGGTTTTTCAAATCAGCGATTTGATACAAAGTAGGCGAAACCTTTTTTTATAATTACATAAGGCCCATCTTTACGTGGATGCAATTTTGAAGTAACCTTTTTTAAAGCATTACTTTGAGTATGAGTGGTGACCATAATTTTATCATTTACGTTGTAATCAGAATTTGGATTTCTTTTCCTGTCAGCATATATTTTCTGTCGATCCTGTTGCATTTCATGCGTTTGCTTGGCTTCAACCCAGGTTCGAGTCATTTTATCTAAAAAGGGCGTGATCTGCGGCACAAAATTTTCTGACTGTACCACTACGCGAAGATCGTTTTGAACCTGATCTGAAGTTCTCAGCTCCCTACCAAACGTGAGAAAAGCAGCGGTATAACCAGTGCTTTGACTATAAACCGAATTCATAGCAAACCGAATCACAGGCAGTTTATCAACCCATGAAGCGTGGTCCTCTTTTACAAGGATAGCCAAGCGAGGCTTTAAATTTCTTTTTTTCCTTTCCACAATATTTGCGGCAGGATGATACAATGGTATCAAGTGTTGTTTAATTCTTAAACAATGGCAAACTTTTTGCATAACAGCTGATACAAATTGTGTACCGTTATCACTTGTTATTTTACGAGGTATCCCATACCTAAAGAAAACTTCATTAACAAGTACTTTAGCGCATTCCTGCGCGGTAGCACGCACTAGAGCAAATAGCTCAACCCATTTGGTACTAGGATCTTCCACAATTAAAATCCATTTCTCCCCATTAACCGATTCGGGAAGAGGTCCATACAGATCAATTGACAGCACTTTAAACCTCTGATTGTACACAGGTGTTTGAACTAAACCAGCAGGTTCTTGATTACTCGATTTGTACCGTTGGCACTCCAAGCACGACTTAACATAATCATAAATATATCGGTGCATACCAACAAAATAGTACACATTCATAATTTTTTGTAAGGTACGTTCAGCACCGTAATGGGCAGCAGTTGGTGCATCGTGGTACTCTTTCAGAACACGGGCTCGTTCATGAGCAGGCACCACTAATTGTGCTTCATCCCCATCCTCTTCAGAATTATAATGATATAAAATACCATTAGTCATGATGTAACCACGATCGGTCCATTTTGTGAAATCATGACATAAAACGTCTTCAAACGTACAAATAATTTTGGCTAATTCTTTGTCTTTCAACTGCTCAACACGAATGTCTGCAGCAGCTCTCGTGGGCATGTCAACTGTAACCAAGCACACATCACGCGGTTTTGGTATCTGCAATAAAATTACAACGACCTGGTATGTAATCAATCCGAAGGTAATAACTTTGAATCATCAATGTCCAACGCGCAAGTCGACCAGTAGGCAACCGTAAGCTTAACAACCACTTCAGAGGTTGATGGTCAGTAGTAACTATTACTGACGATGTGTCTAGGTAACCTCGAAATTTATTCAGGCTCCATACAACACGAAGAGCTTCGCGTTCGGTGCAATTATAATTTCTTTCAGCAGACGTCAATAATCTTGACGCATATTCTATTGGGTGTTCATTAGGCCCTTCCCCTTGCATTAAAACAGCGCCCAAAGCGTACGCAGACGCATCAGTCCTTAGAATGTTTGGTTTCGTACCATCATTTTGCTGTAAAATTGGGGCGGTAACAAGAGATTTTTTTAAAGAATCAAAAGCTTTTTGATGACTTTCATTCCAAATCCATTTAACATTTTTTTTTGTGAGGTCAGAAAGAGGTTTAGAAATTTCAGCAAACCCTTCAACAAAACGTCGATACCATGAGCAAGTCCGCAAAAAAGATTGCACATCTTTGACATTGCGTGGTTTAGGCATATTAGTAACGGCAGAAGTTTTTCCTGGATCAACCCCAATTCCATTCGGTGTGATAACATGACCTAAATATTTTATGCTTGAACAAGCAAAAACACATTTTACACTATTGAGAGTTAACTGAAATTGTTTTAACCTTTCGAAAACTTTTTCCAAATCATTAAGATGTGAGTCAAATGTTTCTGACAGTACTAGTAGATCATCCATATATGCTAAAATCAGCATATCTCCCAGTCCACGTCTAAATATATCAATTAGCCTTTGAAAAGTAGCTGGGCCGTTTCGTAAACCAAACGGCATTACTTTATAACGAAACATACCAAAAGGACACACAAAAGCAGTTTTATCTCGATCTGATTCGCGAACACTAATTTGATGATAACTAGATCTTAAATCTAAAGTCATCATAAAAAATGTGCGTTTTGTGGCATGTAACAAATCATCCATACGAGGCAATGGATACGAATCCGGTGTAGTAATAGCATTAAGTTTGCGGTAATCTACACAAACACGAGTTGAACCGTCTTTCTTTGGCACAAGGACCACTGGGGCGGCTCAGGGTGATTCACACTCTTCAATTACGCCTTCACTAAGCATTCTATCGATTTCTTTCCGCATGATTTCTTTATTAGAGGGCGACATACGGTATGGGGTGACAGCAATAAGCGGGTGATCCGCTGTTTCTATTCTGTGTTCCGTAAATGGGGTGGTCCCTTCCCCTAGTCGGAAAGTATTTTCGTTTGCTTTAAGTAAGCGGTCTAAACGAGAAACTTGGGAAGCATCAAACATGGTTCCTTCGTTAGAACGTAGTGCACTAATGGAATTTATAGAAATGTGCGGATTGCAGTTCACTATTTCAAAATTTAACACAAATTTCCGTTTTGCGTTGTCTGCAAAATTCCACGTACGGTTGGAAATGTCTAAAACAAGTTTTGCGTCCTCGAGAAAATCTATGCCAAATAAGGTCAAGTTGTTTTTAGCATGAGGTAAAACAATGAAAGATGTGTTAATGGAACGACCATTTGGAAAAACATTTACATTGGTTACTAAGATACTTTTAAACGAAGTGCTTCCGTCAGCAAGTTTAACCGTAACTTGATCTTCGTAAAATTTTTGACCTTTTGCCAACAAGGCTTTATGCAATGAGTCGCTAGCAACACTTTGTTTTGCAGCAGTATCTATAATATCAGTGCCAGACATACCTAATATTTGCACATAAAAAGTAGTACGAGGGCGGGGTTTAACCAGCCTATCTTTTAAATATATATCACAGAATTTCATGGAATTCACTTCTTGCGTATTTTCTGTAGTTTTACATTTCGGATAGTTAGCGCGAATATAACCCGGGTTTCCACAACCAAAACACGAAATAGGGTTAGCACTAATTGTATTGTTTACTTGAGCAGTCTCTTTGCGAGCTAATTTACGACAATCATCTGTTTTATGACCAAATGTCTTACAGTAACCACATCGAACATTGTGGGTTGATTTCGTATTTTTAGAAATTACTTTATCCACTGATTTATAATTTTCAGCGCGATCAATACGTTTTTTCACGAAAGTTTCTTCAATCAAACGCGCGCATTCCAAAAGTTCAGAATTAACACTATCGCGAGAAATTTTTTCACGTATCTGAATATTTAAAAGCCCATACACCATATCTAACTGTATAGCTTCACTTAAAGTGTTAACCGGTAAATTTGCTAAAATATTACTACATTGACAAACGAAAACGTCCGTCGGAATGCAAGCATCTAGCTCCCGAAAGAATAATTCTCTATAAACACGACATGGGGGTTTTTTAGGTCCAAACGTGGTACGTAATAAAGCTAAAGCATCTGACCAATTGTTTACATCAGTTTTCACTCCTTGCCACTAAGACGATGCAAATCCACATAAAAGCATAGAAAGTTCACAAAGAGTATTAGAATCATTTACTTGCGACCAATCTTTATAAACTTCAGTTGCGTCAATAAATGCGTTCACATCTGTGCTTTTTTTACCATCAAAACGCGAAAGACACTGTGAAAAGTTTTCCACCATCGCTGCTGGAGGGTTAACATTATTAATATTTACACTACGGATGCTTTGTATTAACGCATCAAACTGTTCTTTCGACAAAGTCACAGATTCAACCGTTGAATCATTTATGTTTGTGGAAGTTTGTTTACTTCTTAAAAAATAATCGTGTGACATACGAGTTTGTAAATAAAATTATCAAAATAATTATAACCCGTAAAAACGCTTTTTAACCAAGCTGTCCGTTCAAAGGGGTTGGATACCACAATCTCAGGTATGCTTCTGGTTGCAACAAACCGCGAGCGCGATCGCGAATACGTATAATGTACACGTTTCCCGAACAAAATATTTTCAGAACAGTAATTAAATTAAGAAACACTACCAGTTTCATAAGGTACTGCTTATAGTTCTATCTAATACGAACATTTTGGTATTTGCTATACATACTTCAAACAAAACATAAACAGAAGCAGTTTTATAAGCAATACAACTTAAAACAGTTAAAGCCACTGAAAGATACATAAATACCTTTTCATGTTGTATACATCCTTATCTACAAAACCAAGCAAGCAGGTGTTTACAAACCAAATCCTTTATATTCCGTCTGCATCTTGATCTTGCATCAAAACACAACACTTTTAATAGTTTATCGACGAACATATGCGCTTATTTTAAATGGCACACGTTGGGCGCCAAATTTATGTGAGAGTTTTTATTAATTAAGGGCGCGGTAAAGTATTTTATTCTCATTATGATAATTCCAGGGGTAAGCTTCGGTCATCTTTAAAATAAAGCACACACGCAGTAACTGTTTTGAATTAATGAAACTCAACCGTTAAACATACAAAACTTAAATGAGTGTTTACACATTTTAACAAACTATAAACTTTATACAAAAATAACGAACAATAATAGTTTGTATGGTATCTTAATATACAAAAGAAGTCAACTCATACCCGAAACACGTAAGCACGCGAAAGTCGCTTCAAGATACCATCACGCCACAATGGCTTAAACAATACTACTCAATACAACTGATAGCACACTATACGGCACGGCGCAGCTTATATTCACGACAGGTGAGGGTCGCCTGTTCTATCATAAAAGGTATGTTACATATCTTTAATAATCGTAACTTACAGTTTCTTATACTATAAATTAAATACAAGAAATAATTTTTATGTTAAAGTATAAATAATTTGTTATTTGCGTCATATGATGTGATAAGAAAAGTTTGTGTGTTTAATTTGTACTATGTACTCATGATATAATTTGAAAGTTAGAATTAATTTTGAATGTAGTTTAAAGTGATAACATTTTCAAATCATTTGTAATAATTTCAATTGTAGAGTCGCTCGCAGTACTGCCAACGATAAGAAAAGTAATTATTTCATGTAGAGTAATTCACAAAATATTTTAACATTAAATTTTCCGAATCATTAATTCTTGCTTGGTTTAAGAAACATCACTATTGATAATTTTATAGAGATTATAACTCCACAATTTGCTGTAAATATATTGTTATAATTTTGAAAGGAACTAAAGAGAAGATTAATTTATGTTTAACCTAAAGTTTTGTTTTACTGAACTTTAAAGAAAGGCATTGCAAACTTATACTGAAAATATAAAAATTAACACAAGGTTTATAGGTGTGTCATTATGTGATTATTGTTAATGGGTGCCTACAAGCAGAGCTAGTCGAGGAATATTCATCGGGGCATTTGTTAATCCAGAAGAGGATTGGTAAGATGTTTTGATAGGGTTTTGAGGAATCAAATTCTAGTTGTGTATATAGGTCCTAAAAAGCCAGTATCACAGCAATATACATATATATTACTCATATTTAGACCAGGGTAGAAAATTAAAAAATCACATCAAATAATTTTCTCACCGTGTATAATGTATATTATTAGATAATACGCGTTATTAAAACCGTGAAGCATAAAAATTTATTAGTTTCAGTAAAAATAAGAGATTTAAATCATGTACAAGACGCTTTATATCAAAAGAAACAGTATTAAAAAGCTCTACGTGTAATTTAATTATTCCTAATAAAGAAACAAATGGAAATTACGTGCAAAATTTATAGTAATTAACCCTATTTTAAGTAACCGGTATTAAACAAAGTGTACACATAATAATTAATATTTAATTTGTATTCGCTAAAATGAAAGGATAGAAGTCAATTTTAATTGGAGTTAATTAAACCATTATTAATAATAAGCATAAAAGCCTGTGAAAATCCAAGATTAAAATACCACGAAATAAGGCTCTGAGAATTAATAGTATGTTTGAACACCTGCGTAGTTTAAAAGCTCATTCTGCGTAAATGTTGCAGATAATTAATAGTTACAAAGAATCTTGGAGAAACCGTGGCTTAATATTCACGAGAAGGTGCGATACGGGGTTATTTAACCCAGATAGTCCACATGGACTGAAATAATCGATAATAAGGAATATCAATTTGCACTAATAAGAACAGGGTAGATAGAGACAGATAATATGCGCAAGACCGAGACACATATAGTAAAAGGCGTGATTTAAGCAACGTCACGAGGGTCACAATTGGTTGAAAATAGGATGCAAATATCAGAGGTAGAAACAACGATTTCTGTATAAAATTTAATTAGTTATTCTCGGACATGTTTGCGTGCCGTGTGGAAATTTTCTGAGATTTAACTGGGGCGAGTACAAAATTCGTAAAAACCGACGCGCGGGCTACGGAATGGGAACAGAGCATGCGAAATTCTAGAAACTGGCCGTTTTGAGGACTCGACCGACAGACAGGCTAACTTCTATATATACCCAGGTGAATATAAACAAGCTCTCTTACATCCGCGACTTGATTCAAGATGTTAAACAGTGCATTTTAGTTTGATAAAATAATTTAAAGTTTGCTCGTATATTTTGGTGATTCAAAATAGTTTGTTCTTTACGTGCTAACATGAATATACTTTAGTGCACTTAGATACAAGGTAATAAAATTTAGTATCACTGTACCAATTGGTAAAATTTACTATGACAAATAAATACACAAAAGTAGGCAGTTTTGGCGTATATTGGTGAAAGAAGTATGAATTTCTTTGCTATTTTGCGGGGGTGTGAATAATTAAATGGTTCATAAACGTGTCTGGATCCACAAAACAAGGGTCAGATATACACAGATGAGTTCCGGAAAAGCCCTGAGACAAATTTAAATAAATGGTGATGGAGAAAATTTTAAAAGCGTTGAGAATCAGAAGCTGTAAATATAATCCAGTTGGAATGGTGTGATTAACAAAAGGGACGATGTACATTGAAGCTACGAATGCAGTAAACTTCAGGTAATTTATACTATCTTGTTTGAACTTTGATATTTTTATGTGTGTTGAATAACTTTATAATTGATTTACTTTAAATGGACATTAGTGAAATTGTACTAACCATAAAATTTTAATTTTAAGGTGAAATTTGCTTGTTTAAGTAGAAAGGGGTATTTAGTATTGATGTTCGGGATTATGATGAAAATTTGGGTATGTCTTTGAGCTCAATTAGACGAACCTGGTTAATTAACGTAAAGGGTGGTAGATGCTCCTTTGTACTCAGACTCCGGTCTGCATATATTGTTACATTAATTAGTAGGCATCCAACAAGGACTTTAATTCAGGATGCACATTTAAATGATAATAAATGTAATCTTGAAAATTTCTGATACTGAAATTTATGCCAAAATTTAATTTTGAAATTTTAATGTATTGTGAATATTGATGTAAATAGAGTTAACGTTCGTGTTTGTGGTAGGAATGTGTTTGTTTTTTTTATGAATGAGGATGAAAGTTATCTAGGGGAGCAGCCGAGGCGATTAACAGAAGAAAGTCAACGGACCAGGTAATTTAATAACTTTGTAGGCTTCACAGCATTCTTTGGCATCCAATTCGTAGGGGCTCGATTCTTAAAGAGGAGTACCCGGAGTTTGGTGGTTTCACAGCAAATTTGGCGACCCAAAAGTGAGGCTCGAGTTTCAAATAAAATTTTGTGATTTTATTCCAGGAAACTGGCGATCTGAGAGAGAGAGTTTTGTGTGTGTATAAATTTAAGAGTATTTTAGAGTGTGTGTGAGTGATTAGAACGTATGCAGAGAAAAGAGTGGTTAAGGAGTCAAGGAGTGAAATTGGAAGTGACGATAGTGCATTGTGTGAGAAAAATTCTAAAATGGAAGAAGCTGGAGGCAGTAGAGATCAGTCGAGGACGGAATCAGGGATCAAGGAAACGAGATGATATTGAGAATGTTAGAGAGGATGAGTGAAGAATCCAATAGAAAATTAGAACAGCTAAGCGATGAATCTAATAGAGCTAGGGAAGAATCGAATAAGAAATTTGACCAATTAAATCAGGAATTAGGAATAAAATAGAAAAATCGACGAGAGAATTTACAGAATTTAAAAATAGTCTTACCGTGAAAATGGGGAAGTTGAAAATAAGGTAGATAAAATGAGCGTGATATTACAGGTCTTCGACAGGAAATGGGACATTTAAGGTCCGAAGTACGCATTTTTGTGAAGAAGAGATTAATGTAAAATGACTGAAGTGACGGACTCATGTAGGGATCAGTTAGGCAGGGTAGAACGCGAAGTTAGTAGTATCAAATACAACATGTCAAATTTAACGGGGGATGGTCCCAGATTTTATACAGGTGGAGGATCATTGGACCAACACATGAAGTTTTATGGCGATAACAGGGTAAATCCACAAATTTTTATTAATAGTGTAAGAAATCTAGTGGGAAATTTATTTGACGAACAGACTAAACTAAATACGATAAAGGCTTTATTAAAGGACAATGCGGAAGCGTGGTACAATTTAGTAGGACAGGACATAGACTCGTATCAGGACTTTGAAAACAAATTTTAAAGCACTACTGGAGTGACCACAGACAAGACCAGGTACGAGACGACTTAATCACAGGGAAATTTAAGGGAGAATTTTCAGGAAGTAGGAGCAATATGCTATACGCAAGTATAGCATAGCAAAGCAACTGAACCCACCACTGACGGACCGACAAATTATTAAGTATTTATCACGACACTTCGAGGTAGACATAAGACAGCACGTAGCACTACAGAACATAGTGGACAGAGAAATGTTTCTAGAATACTTGCAGAGGTACGACGACGTAAGTAGTGGACGACCTCGGGATAACAGGGAAAGACAGATCAACACAGTTAGGTTTGACAATAGACGGGACAACTACGCTAGACGGGGGAATAGTTACGGATACCAGCGACAGAATTGGGAACAGAGACGACCATACGTTAGGAGTAATAGTTTAGGAAGGGGACCTGCACCGAGACCGGGACCTACCAGAATGAATAGTTCACCAGACATGAGCGGGACTGCTAATACAGACACGGAACGAGTGGAAACGCCTAGGACATACGCTGAAGTGACGGCTAGACCAGGACCGAGTAGGGAAAACAGACCTGGACAGGATTTTTAGAACGCGACAGACCACTAGATTTCAGTGTAAATGTATATGAACATCCACGTGAATTTTTCAAAATTGAGGAGGAAGTAGAGCCAGAAACTGTAGAAAATTATGTTTGCCAATTATTAATTTAGAAATTTTGAGAATAATGTAGAAGTATTACTTGATACAGGGGCAGAGGCGAGTTTAATATCGGAGGAATTCGTTAGCAAAATTAGGGATAAGGTTTGTGATAGAATTATGCCTATAAAACGTAGCCATTTAGTAGCTCCAAATAAAAAGAAGTTTGCTGTAGTAAATAGTGTTGTGGTGCTTAGGATAGATATAGGAGGTTTAAGCTGTGAACAGGAGTTTGTAATTGTACCTGGACTGAAGTTTCAGAGCATTTTAGGTGTTGACTGTATGATGCAGTTAGGGGTTTTGATAGATATGGAAAGGAAGGTAGTAAGGATTAAAGATAGGGTAGTGCCATGGAAGGGCAGTTATGAAGTCACAGAGGATGACACGGGGTTGAGTATTAATGTAGTAGAGGTAGAGGATGATGAAGGTTAAACAGATCAACACAAAAGATGTCCAGAGGATAGGAGAGTAGAGGTTCCAGGCTTTATTACAAAAACATGCAGAATTAGTGGGGGTAGAAGCAGCATATCAGGAGCAGGTGAAGGCAGAATTATTTTTGATGAGGTTAAGTGGCAAGTTTGTTTTTAATAAAGTAGATTTAAGGAATTCATTCTGGCGGATTCCATTACACAAAAATTCTAGAAGGTACATAGGATTTTCCATAGAGGGAAAAATCGATAATTTTAAAGTAGTATCGTTTGGTTTGTCGGCAGGAAGGGAAACAATAATAAATGAGAAACAGACAAGTGTAGGGACTGAAGAAGAAGTAATATTTAAGAGTAAGGATAATAGGGATGATAAGTTTATTGTATGTGAGATAACAGGGATGTCAAGTATAGATATAGAAGGGGGAGGAATAGGGATGAAGAGTATTAGGTTGGTGAGAAGAAAGACTTGGAGGGTGAAGAAGAGAGTTAGATTTAAATAACTTGATGAACAAAAGATAGAGATAGGTGAATTGTAGTATAGATATAGAAAATAAAGCTAGGTATAGGATAAATATGGGAGATAGTTAGAAATAGGTTTAGGATGAGAATAAAGAGTAAATGTAGGAAGAAAAGAAGATAGGTTAAGTATAGATATTTCATATAAGATTAGTGGAGAGTTAGGAATAGAGTAAAATTAGGATAGGCATATAGGATTAGGTAGGATGAAGTAAAGTATAGTGAAGATTAGTTAAAAGTTAGAAATAGGATAGGTATATAGGATGTATATAGGATTAGATGGATAAGTAGGATGAAGTTAGGGATAATTTCAGTTTATAGAATTAAGTGAGAGTTAGAAATAAGATAGGGATATAGGGTAGGTGTAAATATTTTTTTGAATTGGAGACAAAGTAGGTAAGTTAGATAGGTAAGAATAGAGAGAGATAGGCAATTTTTTTTTCCCAAATATTTTTTGGCAGTCTAAATGCTTTATATTTGCATTCAAATAAGTGGGATTATTTGTATTCAAATAGGGGGAAAATACTCATATTTAGACCAGGGTAGAAAATTAAAAAATCACATCAAATAATTTTCTCACCGTGTATAATGTATATTATTAGATAATACGCGTTATTAAAACCGTGAAGCATAAAAATTTATTAGTTTCAGTAAAAATAAGAGATTTAAATCATGTACAAGACGCTTTATATCAAAAGAAACAGTATTAAAAAGCTCTAAGTGTAATTTAATTATTCCTAATAAAGAAACAAATGGAAATTACGTGCAAAATTTATAGTAATTAACCCTATTTTAAGTAACCGGTATTAAACAAAGTGTACACATAATAATTAATATTTAATTTGTATTCGCTAAAAATGAAAGGATAGAAGTCAATTTTAATTGGAGTTAATTAAACCATTATTAATAATAAGCATAAAAGCCTGTGAAAATCTAAGATTAAAATACCACGAAATAAGGCTCTGAGAATTAATAGTATGTTTGAACACCTGCGTAGTTTAAAAAGCTCATTCTGCGTAAATGTTGCAGATAATTAATAGTTACAAAGAATCTTGGAGAAACCGTGGCTTAATATTCACGAGAAGGTGCGATACGGGGTTATTTAACCCAGATAGTCCACATGGACTGAAATAATCGATAATAAGGAATATCAATTTGCACTAATAAGAACAGGGTAGATAGAGACAGATAATATGCGCAAGACCGAGACACATATAGTAAAAGGCGTGATTTAAGCAACGTCACGAGGGTCACAATTGGTTGAAAATAGGATGCAAATATCAGAGGTAGAAACAACGATTTCTGTATAAAATTTAATTAGTTATTCTCGGACATGTTTGCGTGCCGTGTGGAAATTTTCTGAGATTTAACTAGGGCGAGTACAAAATTCGTAAAAACCGACGCGCGGGCTACGGAATGGGAACAGAGCATGCGAAATTCTAGAAACTGGCCGTTTTGAGGACTCGACCGACAGACAGGCTAACTTCTATATATACCCAGGTGAATATAAACAAGCTCTCTTACATCCGCGACTTGATTCAAGATGTTAAACAGTGCATTTTAGTTTGATAAAGTAATTTAAAGTTTGCTCGTATATTTTGGTGATTCAAAATAGTTTGTTCTTTACGTGCTAACATGAATATACTTTAGTGCACTTAGATACAAGGTAATAAAATTTAGTATCACTGTACCAATTGGTAAAATTTACTATGACAAATAAATACACAAAAGTAGGCAGTTTTGGCGTATATTGGTGAAAGAAGTATGAATTTCTTTGCTATTTTGCGGGGGTGTGAATAATTAAATGGTTCATAAACGTGTCTGGATCCACAAAACAAGGGTCAGATATACACAGATGAGTTCCGGAAAAGCCCTGAGACAAATTTAAATAAATGGTGATGGAGAAAATTTTAAAAGCGTTGAGAATCAGAAGCTGTAAATATAATCCAGTTGGAATGGTGTGATTAACAAAAGGGACGATGTACATTGAAGCTACGAATGCAGTAAACTTCAGGTAATTTATACTATCTTGTTTGAACTTTGATATTTTGTGTGTGTTGAATAACTTTATAATTGATTTACTTTAAATGGACATTAGTGAAATTGTACTAACCATAAAATTTTAATTTTAAGGTGAAATTTGCTTGTTTAAGTAGAAAGGGTATTTAGTATTGATGTTCGGGATTATGATGAAAATTTGGGTATGTCTCTGAGCTCAATTAGACGAACCTGGTTAATTAACGTAAAGGGGTGGTAGATGCTCCTTTGTACTCAGACTCCGGTCTGCATATATTGTTACATTAATTAGTAGGCATCCAACAAGGACTTTAATTCAGGATGCACATTTAAATGATAATAAATGTAATCTTGAAAATTTCTGATACTGAAATTTATGCCAAAATTTAATTTTGAAATTTTAATGTATTGTGAATATTGATGTAAATAGAGTTAACGTTCGTGTTTGTGGTAGGAATGTGTTTGTTTTTTATGAATGAGGATGAAAGTTATCTAGGGGAGCAGCCGAGGCGATTAACAGAAGAAAGTCAACGGACCAGGTAATTTAATAACTTTGTAGGTTTCACAGCATTCTTTGGCATCCAATTCGTAGGGGCTCGATTCTTAAAGAGGAGTACCCGGAGTTTGGTGGTTTCACAGCAATATATATATATATATATATATATATATATATATATATATTGCTATGAACTACTGGAATTATCGAGCCCCTACGTTGGGCTGTTATATTATTGCTATGCTCCGTAAATTATTCGCGCACCATCGTTTGGGCAACCATATTAATATTGCTATGAATAGACAAGAATTGTAATTATCTCCTCCGACGTTGGGCTGTTATATTTTTATTGCTATAAATTCCCTCCAAAAACTTAACTGGATTTTATCTTGAACCAACCTTGTTTACCAATAACAAAATTTGATACGTTACCGCCTTACTCGTTATCAATTTCCTATTCAACTTATAACTCCTCCTTGAACTGTTTAAATTATCAAATCACTTCCAAAAACTTTATTTTATAACCTCGACTAGCATTTATTTGGAATTATAAAATTCAGTTAATTCGATTCTATATAATGAAACAAATATTATGTACAGTTTTTGTAAATTATTTAAGATACACTTTTCAATTAATTAATGTTGTAAATCTCATTTATTAAAAATCATATACTCAAAACCCAAAGTCACCAAAAAACCTATTATTTTTATAAAAGAAGAAGTGTGGAACGTTCGAAACCTCTTACCATATTACGCACTTTATACGTATTCTAGTCCTTCTTTTGTTGACTTTTCACATTCATATTATATTAAGCAAATTCAATATTCAAAATAAAAAAATATAAAAAAATAAAATGTCTTATAACTAAAAATTTGACCTGGTCTATTTTCTTCGCACTGACGCTTCCATAATCAGCTAGTATTTCCCATGTATTAAACCATCCATGTGAATAAAAATTATCTTCCCCCAATTCAGGATTATTACATGCCCATTCGAAATATTGTCTATCCACACGTTTGAACTATTGCATTTAAATTATTGCCATCACCCTCTGGACTACCATTATTAATTTATACTTATGCATCCCAATTTATTGTCATCTCATTTAGACTTATTCCTTCTTATCAATTTCCCCAAACTTAAAATTAGATTATCATCATTTATTTTCCCCTGACTTAGAAATTGGATTTTTCTCCCCGGCTTTAGAATAGAATTCTTATTATCATTGTCCCCTGACTCGAAATTACATTTATTCTCCACGGACTCAGAGTTACATTTATTCTCCACGGACTCAGAGCCCTATTATTATTATGTTTTAGTTTAAAATAAAATTCCCCTAAATCTACTTACGTTTAATCGGTAATCATAATTTTCATCTTGGCACTTATACTATTTTTCACTTTGAATTATTATTACGTATCACTTTATTTCATAGTGGCGCACTTCGGCCTTTGTTGAGTTGTAAACTGACTTCGTTATTACTGTACCTGTTAATATATCTTTTCTCCCCTACTCCGTCAGTGGGTATGGTCTACAAACTCGTCGCTCATTTTGACCAATCAAATATTTGCATTTAAAGTAGTTTCTGATGTAATTTTCTATTATTTCCAATAATTGTGACCTGGTTGCAGCTGTCTTCGTTATCAAACATGCGGTGTTTTGACGAATCTAATCGCTTTTCCATAAACAACTGATGCAATTTGACTTTTAATTTTCATATCTGCATGTTCTTAACTAGTTGTTCTTAACTACTTGTACGCATTCACATTCTACTTCCTGAAGCTCTATTTCTATCTCCGTATTAACCTAATCGTTTGGAACTCTTTTGAATACGTGTCTAATTACACTTTATTATGTTTACTTATAAATACGCGTGCTTCCACTGAAAAATATCATTATTTGTATTGCCTAAATTAACTAAAACTCTATCTACAGGGTATTAAATATTTACTATTTACCTAATGCATGTGTTCCTGGTTTCTACGCTTACATATGCGTTTTCCTGTGTGTATTTGCGTCACTTAAAATTACTTATACTTTATATACAGGGCGTTGACTGCTTACTATTTACAAACTATCTCCATTTCTCAATTCTATACTCAATAAATGTAGTTTTCTGCTGCCTATGGTAATTTCTCATTTCTAAACGACCTTTACTATAAAGTACACCCTTAGACAACCCCCTATCACATTATAATTTGAATTAGGGCCGCTATACTTGCGGCCACGTCCCCAATGCTCCACCCGGAGGTACTACATTGGGTTTAAACGCGAAAAATAGTCGTGCTCCTAATTTATTCTTACTTCATAGTTGATTCACCCTAAATAAAAACTAAATAAAAATCTAACAAACCTAAAAATCTAACAAACCTAACAAACTCTAACAATCTAATAAACCTAAAAATCTGACAAAAACTGGAACAAAAACAAAACAAAAACTAAAAACAGGGTTGTAAATAATGGTATCCCTAGCGCTGACTTTCGAGTGTACCCAATCAACAAGCAAAAATGAGAGGGGGAGGGATCCGTAATACCGGATAGCAGACGCCGGTTCTGCTTACCAGTGCGACCTGAAGGGTCGTCTTAAAACTATCCAAATCTAGCTAACTAATTTAAATCCATCCCTAGCTTTCCCTATCGTTCCCTAACTGATTTACATTATGATTACAATCTTCGCAATTCTGCTCGTCCTTCCCAAATATATACTGCAACCAAAATGGCGACAGAACGTCAAACAAAACAAATAAGCCACATAATACATGCTATATATAAATAAATATAAAGTGTAAATATAAAATATAAATAAATATAATTATGTAAATATATAAATAAATGTTTAATAAGCGTTAAGCATATAGCAGTGCACAAAATAGCGAAAGCATCACCCTATTTATCAGGTGCACTCGCACAAGCATTATGTCGGCTAGCGCCTTTACACACCAAACGTGCTTCTTAAATTATTTCAAAACTACTAATTAATGTAAATCAATGCTTGTGCGAGTACAGCCGCCACATTTTAAGTCTTACCTCGATAATAAAATTCTCCAGCATCCGAAGATCTGGTCGTCTGTAACTTACTTCTAAAGGTGGGACGGGGTGCACTGCTAAAGTCCTGGTGGGTATGCACTAAATGTTTTGGGGATCACAATCACTATCACTATCACTTCACTTTCAAGTCCTGGGGGGATGCGCGGTTGCACTCTGTTTTATTATCCTTGTTTACTTTATTGATTTAATTTAATGAGGGTTTATGATTTATTTGTTATTGTTTATTTGGTATTATTTATTCCCGATTTTCCGCACATAATTATGAAGATAGGCAGTGATTGTATTAATGGAGTGGGGTTTCTCGTGCATATTGGACATTTTGGTATAATTATCTTTTTTTTTTTTTTTTTTTAATATCAGGTTTTGGTTATGCTCGTATCCTTACTCACGCCAAGTCAATCTAAAATTTTCAATCCTCCCACCAACCCCACCGAATTTTTACACGCGGTCGTCATTGATTGTCTAATCTCGCGACCCTTCCCGCGAATTCTTTTAAGGCTGTCCAGAACGCCTTCTGGTTAACCACTTCCCCGACTTCCTCTAGGCTCTTTGGCCATGCCAGACCTAGGATAGCTAGTTTGCTATCAGCCAACCCTCGATTTCCCGCCTCAAGCGGGCAGTCGAAGAGCACGTGCTCTGCGCTTTCCGCGCCCTCACCGCATTCGCAGCGGTCGCTATTGGTTAGACCGAACCTTTGTAAATACGCCTTCAGGGCGCCGTGCCCTGTTATCAACTGCACCATTTTGTGATCGAGCTTAACCTCGATCTTACCTCTGGCTTCTATGCTCGGTATGAATTTGTGGGTCAACCTGCCCGTGGCAGCGTTGTTCCACCTCTCTTCCCATTGTCGAATTGATTTTTCGCGCAGCTTTCTTTTGATTAAAGACCTCGGTATCGACGAATGTGATATTCGAAAGTCGCCCGTCGCGGCCTCTTTAGCTAATTCGTCAGCCCTATCGTTTCCTACGTTACCATTGTGCGACCTGACCCAACAGAACTTTAAACGTCGAAACTCTAGCGCCGTACGCGCTATCCTCCAGACGTCCGCTTGGAGATCTGTCGAGGTGTTCATGTTTGTTAAAGCCGTTAGCGCCGATTTACTATCACTGATTATATAATACTCGTCTCTGCCCGTATGGTTTATTACGTAATCGATAGCCTCTCGTATGGCTACCAATTCGCACTGGAAGATAGTGCACCAGTTTGCGAGTTTGGTTTGAAACCGAAACACCTCCTTTCCTGCTTATACACGACAAACGCCGCGCCTGCTTGCCCATCGTCCATACGTGAACCGTCCGTATAAATTCTGATACCCATCGCGTCCTCATCACCTTCGACAAACTCGATCCTCTAATATCAGCCGGGTGCCCTAACTCAGATACAACAATCTTTCTTGCAATTTCCCTATTACCAAGATTAAGATCTTCGATAATTTCGCGCCCTTTTCCTATATTTATTAATCGTCTATCTCTAATCTCCCTAACGACATATTCGATAGGGAGAGACCTACTGATCACCAGGACAGCCTCCGTGGAGGTGGTCCTGTACGCCCTCGCCGCTTTTACCGCGGTTATGCGTTGTACGCTCGTCAATTGACGCATCTCCCGGACTTTACAACCTTCTGCCCATACAGAAGCTGCGTACAGTATTGCCGGCTCAATTGCTCCGGCATAAACCGTCCTCAGCGATTCGCCCTGAAACCCCACTTTATTTTAGCCGCCGCCATCATTTTATTTGATATTTCGCCGCCCTTACTTTTTACGTATTGTACGTGCGCTTTCCAATTTAATTTATTGTCGATCTTGACGCCGAGGTAGGTAATACAATCTTTAAACGGATTTTCTCCTCCTAGCTCTAACCTAGGAGGTCTCTGTCCTGGTTTCGTGCCGAAATAAAGCGCCTCTGACTTCGCCGTGTTAAATTTTAATTTTACCGCCTGCGACCATTCGTGTAATTTATTAAGCGCCTCGTTCGGTTTTGTGCGCATATCCATTAACAATCTCGATCTTACAATTAAAAGTGTGTCATCTGCAAACCCGACGATTGAGCATCCTGCGGGCAACTTGACCCTAAAGATGCTCTCATACAACAACTTCCAAAATGTGGAACCAGAACATGACCCTTGCGGGCATCCCTTTCCACCTCACGCGACAGAACTTCACCCGGAATTTCAACCTGTGCTAATCGCCCCGAGAAATAGCTCTTGACCAAAGACATCAAGTTTCGCGGACAACCCCTACGATCTAACTCGCAAACGATTAATGGCCACCAGGCAGCATCAAATGCTCCTGAAATGTCCAAAGCAACAACGACACAGTACTCTTTGGCATCTCTTGCCTGCTTAATTTCCCCGACAACGAACTCTAACGCGTCGATAGTCGACTTGCCCTCCACGAAACCAAACTGTCGGTTATTAAAACCGCCGCTGTTTCGCACTAGGTGTTCAACACGCGTAGTCATAACGCGATCTAAAACTTTCCCCAGCACCGGTAGCAAGCTAATTGGACGATAGCTGCCCGGATCTGACGCATCCGCCTTTTAGGTTTGGGTATAAATTTCACATTCTGGATTTTCCAGCAACGCGGAAAAACGCCCTTTCTAAACAAAGATTAAACAACCCAACAAAGACACACGGGGCTAACAGGCACGCCTGCAGAGCTGCGTCTGAAGTGATTCCATCATGCCCCGGTGCCTTCTTAGGGTTCATCCTCCTAAGAGCCCTGACGACCTCGTGAACTAGGATTGCCTTATCGGCACCTGTTCCTTGCGCCTTTGCAGCTTCCCGACGTATTAAATCGTGCGACCCTTCATCCCCTCGGGATTATCTGATGGAAAAATTTCTCTAGTAAATATTCCGCTGTGGTTTTAAAACCTTCCGTGTATTCGCCATTTGTTTTCTTTATATTACTGAGCGCGATTTTTTGTTGTTTTCCTCTAATTACGCGGTATGCGGTTCCCCAGGGTTCTTTCTCTGAGTTTTGCGTGCAGAATTCTTTAAATTTATTCGTTCGCGTGTCTTCTATTAATATTTTATATTCGCGGTAACTTTGATTATATTCTATTCTCCGTTGTTCTCTTATATCTCCCGAGGCGCGTTGATAGCGGCGCCTTAGGTTACGCGTTTCTGCCCGCTTGGTGGTTAGTTCCCGGGTCCACCAGGGTACGCTGTCTTTAAATGTTTTCTTTTCGGCATGGAATACGACGACGCGTCTACCACCGCGTCGTTTAATTTTTCCGCGAGTGTTTCTACTTCGTCTGCCTCTCGGCAGTTAAATAGCTCATTTTCGAGCACAGGGATACTTTCGCCAAATTTTTGTTTAAATCGCTCCCAATTTGCTTTTTATTACAGAACCGCGGAAATACAGTTAGCTGCTCGTTTGCACTTGTTTTGGTTTCAACGTCCCATGTTATTAATTTATGATCAGAGAGCGTTTCCTCGTCCGACCTTAATTTCCAATTACAAATCGTTTCTAACATTTCGTGCGAGACTGCAGTAATATCTATAAAACTGCTGCCTCTATGCGTCTCAAACGTAGGTAAACCATTAGTGTTTATCACACTAAGATCCCATTCCGTAAAAGATCAGCAACCTGCGAGCCTCTATCGTCTTCGATAGGGCTGCCCCATAGTGGCGACTTGGCATTAAAATCTCCCCCAATGACTAGATTTTTATTTCTGCCGATTTTACGAATAATATTATCTACTTCATTTATCAAGTCTTCGGTTTGGGGATTTTCCCGCCGGGAATCGACCGGCGGGAGGTACACGCTTATTACATAGAACGCATTTTCCCTGATTTGATTTCGGCCGTCGTTACAAACTCGTTCGATAAATTATTTAATATAATTCCGGCGCACGTTCCATTATTTATTATTATCCGCTACGCGGTCGTTCACTATTCGCGTTTAAGACGGTAACCCTCCCAAAACCTGTTATTTTGTGGCCATACAGGTGCGGTTCCTGTATAAACCCGATGTCGATATTATTTTCGATGAATAACTTTACGAAGTTATTTGTTGCCCTCTACCTTTCCCGAGATTTAGTTGCGCGAATTTAATCTTCTTGCTTCTTATGGACTTTGTTTTATCTTCACAGTCCATAATCGATGTTTCGTGTGATTGCGTGCTTCAGACGTTGCATCGTGGGGCATCTACTCGACTTGGCGTCGTGCCGCGTATCGACCTTCGCGCCACCGCCAGTTCTGTCGTTTGCCCTAGCGCAAACCACACAGCAGGGGACTGCCTTCCGGCAATTCTTGAATTCATGCTCGACCTCGGCACAGTTACCGCACCACTGTACCTTCTCCCTGCACTCCATCGATCGATGGCCGTACTCGTAGCACCGGTAACACTGGGTCATCGAGAAGTGGTCCCGGCCCATACTCTTCGCCACCTGAGGTTAATAGCATCAGCTAATATACGTCTTCGAAGTGTGGGGTCACTTCGAAGACTACGTTGGCGAAGGATCTCTAGGGCCCTTTCCGCCAAACCTGAACTTCTCTCTCAGGTGGTCTTCTAGCTTCAAATCGCCGAAACGGGGATTCTGGCTCGCAATCAACCGCACGAGCTCTTCAGCCTTCATCCCGCTTCGACCCCGGAAGAACGACCCGTGGACGTTTCTTCTCGATGGTCTTCGCCACGAGTTCCTTGCAGTTCCCGCCGACCTTCAACTGCAGTTTCTTGGCGTCGTCGCGACCTGCGCACTCCACAACGACACCGCCCCGGCGCGTCCTACGAGCTCCGACAACAACAAACCCATCTCGAGCGGGATCGACCTTCTGCTTCAGGGTCGTCATCACGTCGTCCTTCTGGCCTGGCCTGGCGTCGACCCTTACAGCAAACGTAGGGCAGATCCTGAAGCTGCAGCGGCGTAGGAGACCTTGCGCTGAACCGACGCACCCTGACTCTGGCCTCCTGAAACGACAGAATTCACCGCCGGACTTCCCAACAACACTTGCTCTCCTGAACCATCTAAACAAAGACGCAGCGCCCTAACCATACCTATCAGTTGGTTCGTCACGTCACGGATATCATCCACGGCGTGCCGAACCATCTTCCTATCCTCCACGACGATATTGGCGGAGGTCGTCGGCACCTTCCCATAGACGGCAGCGTGCGCCTTCCTCACCCTAAACTTTAAGAGTTCCAGCTCATCGAGGTCGCTAGCATTAACGCTACCGTTGCTGCTAGTCGACATCGTGCGCTGGGCTCTCGAAGTAGAGGGCAATTCTGGCGCCGCGACCACCACGGAGGCCCCGACTCCCCAGACACGACCGCCGCAGACGCAGGCTCCTTCCTACCTCCTGTACCTCCTCCTGAGTTTCTAACAAGAAGTCCTTTAGCACTACCTTAAGCTGTTTCCCCCCAACAGCGCCCTCCGCCGCCGACCTAGCAGACTCCGACCGATCGCCCCTCTTCCTCCTGGGCAGCGGCTCCTCATCGCGGTGGACCACCATGCTGACAAAACTAGCAATAAAATGACACCTAAAACGCAGCTCAAAAACGTCCTAACCGTTACGACGCTAAAAGAACGACGCTAGAAGAACGCAAAACGTTGGTCCAATAAAAATGTTTTGTTTAAAGGTGAACCGTAAACAACCTTGTATTTATTAAAACTTCAACCGCCCAATTAAATATCAAATTTTAACAAAAATACAACAAGCACTAAGCGTCAAAATAACAACTAGAATCAAATAAATTTCCTAACGCAATAAAAATATCTCGATTTAAAATGTACCGTAAAGAACGCTATTTATTTATTTTAAATTTTAAACCGCCAAATCAAATTTAAATAAACTAATTACTTCAAAATATTAAAATATCTAATTTATAAATAAGAACACTTTATTTTTAAATGTGTAATTAACAAAATAAGGTCGAGCGCAATCGGAATGTGGTACCGGAAATGACCTTTCACTTAATCGCTTGGTAACTAGCACAACCCGTAACTGTTACACCGCTTAATTACACCAAAATCGATTTTAAAGGAACTTTTAAATACGCGTGAACTTAAATTACGGAAAATTTATATTAAAATTGTTTTAAAATTTACAGTTTTGAGATATTTATTTGATTTAAAAGGGCTTAGATTTTTGTTTTTGGTTATTATTTTATTATACGCGCACTATAAAAATTCACACACTTTTTGGTTGTTTTACCCGGTTTTTACTTGATTTAGGCGGATTTTATTTTAAATTTATTATTAAAATGCCTTTTAAGTTATTTCGAAATTGTTTTGAGTATTAGTTGAGTAGACCTTTGTTTTATTAACCCGAAATTTATTTAGTTTATTTTAAAACGCGGATTTGGTTTAAATTACAAAGAAGACGCGATTTATTTAGTTTTTATTTAGTTTAAATTCTGTTTTAAAATTTTTATTTTACTGCCCTGTATTTAAAATTTGATGGCACACAATTATAAAAATAAAACACAATAAAAAGCAAAGCTTCAAATAAAATAATACAACAATAAATAATATAAACCCTAGATAAAAACTTACTGTTATTGCTGAAGCGGGAGCTCGGCAAAAACACGTCCGCTCGCTTCAAGCGGCAACTAGAAAGTAACCCTCTATCACAGCAATATATATATATATATATATATATATATATTGTAGTGTCAGTAGGAGCTACAAGGGTTCTAAGGGTTGTTTTGTTGAAGGTAGTGTATGCCAAATAAAGTGAGCCAAATATCAGATCCCGTAACTGAGAAATTTATGTTTGCCGTACTTTACAAACGTTAAAGTATTTGAAATATTAGTCAAAATGTAAGTGCCAAGACGTAAAAAACAATGACTTGATGACGTGATAAAACACACAGTATTCAAGGTTCTACACTGAGTTGTATGTTGAATAAGCCATAGGACGTACATTTGCTATTCGAGAAACCGGATGCGTCTGTAGAAATTGCACTATTCACCACGCAGATCCAGGTTTATATGTGTAACATTTCGGCATTTATTTTAATAGAATCAACCTTTGGACAAACATGTAATATCAAAATTATAAGTAATAGCATTGTCAAATACGATTGAAGGGTTGTGCGATATTTAGGACCAATGATTGAACATTTATGTATGAAAAGGGAAAGTGCAAAAGACAAAGTATAAGGTATTAGTGACACGAGCTTGGTGGGACGATGTTATTGGAGAGAATTTGTATACAAAGTAATAAAGAGTAGGCATATTTAAATTGTAATTATCACCTAGGAAAAGTAAACAAGAAGTCGATTTTTAAATATTTTTGTAATAAGACGTGTTTGTAAACTGCGCTAAATTGTTTGAATATTTTGAAGAATTAATAAATGGGTTTGATATGTGTACGAGTTTAATTTATGTAAAGGAAGAGTAAGGATAAGCGACAGTAAATAAAATAATTGATAGCAACGACGAGTAACAAGTTTAAGAGTGGAATTAGTGCGACAGCGAACCGGCGGAGCATAAGTGGATATTGGAACGAGATTTATATAGGCAGAAGGCATTGAATAGGATTTATAAGGTTGAAGAAGATATTATTGGGATTCAATTGGATATGGTTTTATGTATAGCAGGGCATTGAGTGGCAACTATAAGAAAGGATTGATTTGGAACGAGCGGATTAAAAGGAGAAAGTATTGATTTGGAACGAGCGGATAAAGAAAGCAGCGATTTAGAACGAGAGGAACAAGATTAAAAGACAGCAATGGAGTAGCAAGAGGATTCGTACGAGATAAAGAAGATATAACACCGGAAAAATTAGCGCAGGGGAAGTAAATACAAAAGGTTATTCAAAATTCTAAATGTGGGTCATATTTATTTTAGATTTGGGAGCATCAAAATTAAGGCAAAGATACCAGGAGTCTAGACGGCAGATTTTCATAGTGATAGTGCAAACCTTGTAAAGACGTATACGGCGAGTAGGATTTTGAGCCAGCATTCATAGAGGCCGACAACAAAGTATAGAATAGGTGAGTACTGTGTGATATAACGTCAAAGTCAGAAAATTTTGTAATATCAATTAATTTGGCACAAGGCTACGTGGATCTTATATAAAAATTTGGCATATACAAATGTAAATTATCAAAGGTACAAAAACAAAAGGTAGTGCTGTTTGGTTGGTGCATTGCACATCTACTTACCACTGAACCCACGGTAAGTAGGTGGATACCCTGGGAAAAACGAGTTTTCAAATAGTCAAGGCATATTTAACACAGTTTTGTTTATAAACCAACCAAACGAAAATAAAGCACGTAACATAAAATAAATACTTGCACATTATATAAAAATAATTAAATTAATAAAAAAGGGCGCGAGAGGGGGTTGAGCATAAGAAGGTGGCAAACCCAACGTGGGGCTAGACAGAAATAGTAGTATGATACGGGACACCGAGGTTAGGTGGGGCCCGTAGTTAAAAATTGTTTTTCAGGAAAATAAAATGCGAAAAAGGCAGCAGAGATGACGGACGCGGACACGAAACGGATAACGAGGTCAGGAAGAATGTACGGAATCGACGCGGAAATTATGACAAAAGACGAGGAGCTAGACGCAGGGGGAGATGTCCAGGAAACGGAGGTGAGGCAGGTAGATCCGGAGGTGATAAACATGGAAACGGACCAGGCGACGATACAGGAGGTCAAGGTAGCTGAAACCGCCGGAAGCCAGGATATTATGCGATTCCTGATGAGTTTGCAAAACCAAATTGCCGAGTCACAGACGATTTTTAAGACATCACACACGGAACTAAAAATGGATTTTAAGACATCACACACGGAACTAAAGACGGAATTAACTAACAAGATTGAAGAGTCACGAACGGATTTTAAGACGTCACTTACCGAGTCGCGGACAGAGTTTAAGACATTACACACGGATCTGAGAAATGGGTTTAGAACGGCGCACGCCGAACTGACGGCAAAATTAGACTACACCCAGGACTATTTACTCACGTCGATACAAAATGTGAAGGACGAACTAAAGACTGAATTACAAGAAAAGGTAGACCGAGTAGACGACAAGATTGAAAACACACGGGTACAATTTCAGGGAGAGTTGAACGCAACAAGGACGGACCTACGAACAGAAATAAAGACACGCGTGGAGACAGTCGAGGAGACTATGATCAGCGGATTTACGACTTTAAACACTGAGATACAAACATGTGACAAAAAGCATACGACAAATTACAGGAATTTAGGACAGACGTTAGAAACACTACAACACGAAAATGTTGACGCTAGGACCCAACTGGACACAAAATTTAAAGACAACGTGACGATACTAGAAAACAGGGTCGGCGAAGAAGTTAGACAAATACATGACAAGTTAGACGACCTAGAAAGGAGACGCGGAGGACTAGACTACGGACAGCAGATAAAATTAAACCGAGACGCGCTACCGAAATTTGAAGGACGACGGACTGAACAACCGATGGGGGTTTTGGACAGATTAGACGAAATCGTGGAGACCGAGAACGAACGGACGAAATTACAGATAGTTGGGGCGACTTTGACGGGTAACGCGGAAAAATGGCACAACATTATACGGAGACAGTACGACACATACGCGGAATTTAGACGACTGTTCATCGAACAATTTTGGAGTAACACGCACCAGACAAACATAAGGACAAACTTAATAACAGGACATTACAGTAAGATAAACGGATCACGCGAAGAATACGCGATCGACAAATACAACCAGGCACAACATCTGACACCGAAATTGGGCGAGGACGACATAGTATTAGTACTTGCGGGACACATGGAACCAGAAGTGACAAAGGTGGTTGTGGTACAGAACATAAAAACCCTGCGAGAATTTTTAGGAGTAATGCGGAATTTTGACTTAGCGACGGCACTGGAGGCAAAGACGCTTGGAACTTACTGGGAGCAGAACCGGGGTTATTGGGACGAAAACCGACGACATGTATACCACAACGAACACAGACCAAGCTACCGACAGGAAGGTTTCAACCACGGACAGCGTAATCATTGGGGACACGACGGAAACCGACGACAGTATTTCAATAGGGAACACCGGGGAAACGAATACCAAGGACAAAATAGGTACCAGCACGGCGACAACGAGGATGACGGCCGTACGACGGTAGGCGGAACGCGTGACGGATACAGCCGGACGGACAGGGACATAAACGTACAACATATAACGACCAGCGCGGCGACAAAGGACACGGACAAGATCGAGGTGGTACAAGTACACGAGGCACCGACGATTGAAAAAAAAAAGTCAATTTTCGGAAGACAGAATTGTTAGGGTTAGATATAGATTTATGTTATAGTTTAAGTATTTGTTGTTGAATAATTATACCATTAATAAAAAGAATTTGTTGTTTATTAATATTAGATTAAGAGATTGTTTAGATGTTGCTTTAGTTGATAGTGGTTCACAGTTGTCGTTGGTAAATGAAAGTGTGGTGATAAAACATGCAGAATTTTTAAAAGGACGAATAGAAACAATTGACGGGGTTAATTTATGGTCGGCAATGAACAAGAAGCTAACGACGATTTATAGGGTCATCCGTGTACCGATATTTGTAGTGAATAAAAAGGCAGGAGATGCAGGGTTCTTGATAACAAAGGGGTTGCAGTTAGATTTTATATTAGGAATGGATTTTATAGAGGATTTTGGATTGAATATAGATGGAAATGATAGGTCGATTCGGATATTAGATACAGATAAGTTATGGGTGGTGCCTACGGTTAGTTCGGAATATAGGGATGGAAATGATATAGATAAGTCAGGATTAGGAGTGACAAAGGCAAGTAATTATAGACAGGTTGAAGTGAGATTATGTAATATGTTTGCGAGAATAATTGATGATGGACAGATAGGAAAAGTGAGTATTGATATTAAAGAGAAGCTGGGGGAATTATTTAATAGATTTATAGGGTTGTTTAATGAAGAGTCGAGATTTGCGAAGCGATATACGCATAAGTTAAAGGTCACGGAAGACAGCGGATTTAGTACCAAGGTGTATCCAATTCCGTTTGCAATTAGAAATAGGGTTAAAGCCGAGATTAGTAAAATGTTAAAAGAAGGAATCATCGAACCAGCGAAAACTCCATATGTGAACCCGGTAGTTATTGTACCTAAACCTAACAAAAGAGATGTAAGAATTTGTTTGGATGCGAGGAAGTTGAATTCAATTACGAAAGCGCAGTACGAACAACCACAAGGGTTGGATAATTTTTTCTATAGTTCATGCGACGGAAAGTTTAAATTTGTATTTTATAGTGTAAGTTATTATATAGCGTAGTTGGACAGACGTGAGAGAAATGAAATTAGGGTTTGAGTAACAATTAATATGTAGAAATGCGTGGAGTGGTTTTAAATAAAAATAGAAATTATGCACACCAAGATAAGAGTATGAAAACAGACGAAATTTCCACTTTTATTCAAAACCAGTGGGGCCAACGTAGTGTCAGTAGGAGCTACAAGGGTTCTAAGGGTTGTTTTGTTGAAGGTAGTGTATGCCAAATAAAGTAAGCCAAATATCAGATCCCGTAATTGAGAAATTTATGTTTGCCGTACTTTACACACGTTAAAGTATTTGAAATATTAGTCAAAATGTAAGTGCCAAGACGTAAAAACAATGACTTGATGACGTGATAAAACACACAGTATTCAAGGTTCTACACTGAGTTGTATGTTGAATAAGCCATAGAACGTACATTTGCTATTCAAAAAACCGGATGCGTCTGTAGAAATTGCACTATTCACCACGCAGATCCAGGTTTATATGTGTAACATTTCGGCATTTATTTTAATAGAATCAACCTTTGGACAAACATGTAATATCAAAATTATAAGTAATAGCATTGTCAAATATGATTGAAGGGTTGTGCGATATTTAGGACCAATGATTGAACATTTATGTATGAAAAGGGAAAGTGCAAAAGACAAAGTATAAGGTATTAGTGACACGAGCTTGGTGGGACGATGTTATTGGAGAGAATTTGTATACAAAGTAATAAAGAGTAGGCATATTTAAATTGTAATTATCACCTAGGAAAAGTAAACAAGAAGTCGATTTTTAAATATTTTTGTAATAAGACGTGTTTGTAAACTGCGCTAAATTGTTTGAATATTTTGAAGAATTAATAAATGGGTTTGATATGTGTACGAGTTTAATTTATGTAAAGAAAGAGTAAGGATAAGCGACAGTAAATAAAATAATTGATAGCAACGACGAGTAACAAGTTTAAGAGTGGAATTAGTGCGACAGCGAACCGGCGGAACATAAGTGGATATTGGAACGAGATTTATATAGGCAGAAGGCATTGAATAGGATTTATAAGGTTGAAGAAGATATTATTGGGATTGAATTGGATATGGTTTTATGTATAGCAGGGCATTGAGTGGCAACTATAAGAAAGGATTGATTTGGAACGAGCGGATTAAAAGGAGGAAGTATTGATTTGGAACGAGCGGATAAAGAAAGCAGCGATTTAGAACGAGAGGAACAAGATTAAAAGACAGCATTGGAGTAGCAAGAGGATTCGTACGAGATAAAGAAGATATAACACCGGAAAAATTAGCGCAGGGGAAGTAAATACAAAAGGTTATTCAAAATTCTAAATTTGGGTCATATTTATTTTAGATTTGGGAGCATCAAAATTAAGGCAAAGATACCTGGAGTCTAGACGGCAGATTTTCATAGTGATAGTGCAAACCTTGTAAAGACGTATACAGCGAGTAGGATTTTGAGCCAGCATTCATAGAGGCCGACAACGAAGTATAGAATAGGTGAGTACTGTGTGATATAACGTCAAAGCCAGAAAATTTTGTAATATCAATTAATTTGGCACAAGGCTACGTGGATCTTATATAAAAATTTGGCATATACAAATGTAAATTATCAAAGGTACAAAAACAAAAGGTAGTGCTGTTTGGTTGGTGCATTGCACATCTACTTACCACTGAACCCACGGCAAGTAGGTGGATACCCTGGGAAGAAAGAGTTTTCAAATAGTCGAGGCATATTTAACACAGTTTTGATTTATAAACCAACCAAACGAAAATAAAGCACGTAACGTAAAATAAATACTTGCACATTATATAAAAATAATTAAATTAATAAAAAAAGGGCGCGAGAGGGTTGAGCATAAGAATATATATATAACCTTTGGCTATGGAAAAAGGCAGTTGAACCGGATCTCCTCCGTGCCGACTGTTGATAAAACCTGCAAAGTCAGGTGAAACAGCACGAAGGCACAAATTGTGGGCTAGGTGATGCTGTACTTGCCATAATGTGTTCGTGTTAAATATTACATCTCTGCTACTCCTGTCCTGATGAGCCCCAATTAGGGCGAAACGCGTCGACAGGATGCCCTTGTGGCTAATATTGAGTCACTTGCCATTAAATTTCATTCTTTGATATTATTTTAAGACTCATTAAATTTACTTATTCTTTATATATATATATATATATATATATATATATATATATATTGCCGTGTATGTCTTTCTTAGTCGAATCTCAGTAACAAAAATACATTCAAAAATTTATTAATTTTCTAAAAAATTGAAAATTGCACACAATAGAAAAATTTTTCAAAAAAAATTATTTCTTATCCAAATTCCTCTCTTCATCACCTTAATTCTTCAACTGCTTCCCTGGCTTGCTCAGTTGGACCTCCTCTTGGATACCTAGATTCACTATCATACTCTTTATCGTTCACGCACACTTCCAATAAAAAAACAAAATAATACAACAATCATACAATATTTATTTACCACTATTTACAAATAAAACTTCAAGATTATTTACATTTCGGTGCTCAAGTTACAGCTCAATAAATTCTATTTTTGTTAAGTCCAGTATTTTAACTAGAAATATTAAACACATTGAATGTAACCAAAGTAAATGGGCCCTGAATAATACCTTATTTTTCGTTCTTTATTTATAATTAATTTTAATTAGGACACTCTGGAGTATGGTGAGCTCATGATAACCCAGTTTTTTTTATGATTAATCTATGCTTTTTACTTAGCATACGCTTACTGCAAACAAAAAGCCCATGTACTCAGAACAATAAAAATTTAAATTCCTGATGGAACGTTAATCAGCTTTATATACACCTTTAGTTTTATATTTAAATACCATAATAAAAGTTAGTTATACGTATTATTTTCAATACGCAAAATAATGCAAAATTCCTTCATAGTCACTCTCATACATCATAACAATCTTCATAGTTTATAAAAACAACAAATTCTAAAGCGTTACCTGGAATTTCTTGAAGATCTCTACTCCGTTGACGAAGTCGTTAAGTTGTTTCCGCTCTCGGTTTCGTGGTCCTGCTCTGCTGGCCGCTTCTAGCTATTTGTAGATGAACACCATCTAAGTTGTGCTGCATGCTCTGCCTTCACGATGCATCCAAGTCCAAATCCAAATTTATTACACTTCTTTCATAATTGCGTACTTTAGTTTAATTTAGTTTAATTTACGTTACTTCACGAGTTTGTTAAGATATATGTTGCACTTCAATAAAATTTAGACTCGACACAATCCGCGTATCAAATTATGAAGTCGACACAGTACAATTTAAATTAAAAATTTTTATATACTTACAAGCTCATGGTAAATTTCTGTACGTAGTTTTACGCGATGAAAGTACTAAGAGGAGCGAAGTTAAAAGAGAGCGATGCTAATTCTCTTAGAGTATTTATACACTTCGAATGTAACATCTCCAGACCCTCCTAACGCGAAACATTTAATTAAACTAATTCGTTCTTCAAATTTTGGTTCAACCGTTTTCGAAATCTTCGAAATTTATCGCATCGTTATTATATTTTCCGAAAAATTATCATTCAATATTCCCGTGTTTGTCTGTTATACTACTAACCATATAGACCAATAAGATATTCAATGACGTCTTAAAAACCCCGCCTATACTAACGCTATTCCTCTCTTATGCATATTCTATGTTTCCTTCTAACCTTGTTTGAGTGGTAGAAACCGATATTACTGTCCGCGTTTCAGATTAACCCATGTGGACTGAATACGTGCGTTTTGAAATAAACTGCTATTATGCCTGTCTTGTTCCGAAGCATTTCATTGATCCTTTATCCCTTCGGCGCTTTAAGGAAATTTTTAGTTAACATTTACAGGAAACATTCTACCGTTTACCCGATATACCTCGAATACTGTCTTTTATCTATACAAATTAGGGGAACATGACCTTTCCAAAACCTGCAAGTGTTCAATTAACAAACGTTTTAACACAACATTTCTAGGAGTTGGCTTTTCAAGGTATTTTATATTCAATGGCTGTTTATGTGTTAGCACAGCGTTTCACCTTGGTATTATTGATTTTTCATGCTTTTATGCGTATTAGACGTAATTACCCGTTCAATTAAACTCACTTAAATTAATTAATAATTTGCATTGGCTTCTACAATTTATTTTCTTTACAAACCTAACTAAATTTTAATCACTACTTGTAAAATTATGGTAATACTTGTTGCTTTAAATTCATTAAATGAAATAAATTTCGCACGTAAACTCTGGTTGTTTCCTCTATACAGGGTGTTTGAAATTGCCTTGCTTATACTTAAATTTAGCCCTTTAAAACCACTACAATATATATATATATATATATATATATATATATATATAACAATTAATAATAACAAGTTATTTGGTCTTCTAGTATGTATTTACTCAAGTATAGGAAATCGAACAACATTAGATAAATACAGATAATCAACCATGCACTTCAAGAATGTTATCGTACTAATTATTTTAATAATCGACATGTTTTAGTTCTCAATGGAATTTATATTTTAAAAGCCAAATTTTATTTTAGTTTGTAACGTGTATTGTGATAGACGTGAATAGTCGTTTCTTGTACTTTTATCAAATGTTTTATTTAATTTATTTATTTTAAGTTTTAATGATAATTATCAAAGCCATGACAGTATTTTAACTCCAGTTTTTGTAAGTAATATTTTATAATTCTTATGTTAATGACAGTCACAGTTACTTTACAGCACCCTAAGAAGATTTTAAATAAATCGAAAGCTCGGTAAAAAACAAATAAGAGTTTTATTACTAGAAGACCAAATAACCTGTTATTATTAATTTTTATACACTGCTGGTCGTTACTTTTAACTAATTGTTATATATATATATATATATATATATATATATATATATATATATTGATGTGAATCACACCGCGTTGATGCGCCACTAAAAAAGTGCTATGACAAGGTTTTACTGAGAGCGTCGCTGATAGAGTGTTGTGATACAGATACAGCAATTTGTAAAATTTGAACTTGTCCACTTACTTTTTTTTTTAACTTTTCCTGGTTAGCTCAACGGAACTGACAAAGTTTTTAATGAAATCAAACACAACATTCTCACAGAGCATTTATACAGTATTAAATATTATCTCTCATATAAAAGCATTTAGAACTTTTACAACATTGTTTCTTTTAAACGAAATAATTTCTAAGAAGTATATAAAAAAATATGTTCCTTACCTTGTTTTAAATTTACAGAATTAAATTTATTAGAATAGTTTACCTAGTTATAATTATTTCCACGCTTGAAATATTTGTTTTGACCAGAATAAATCATTGACAGATAATCTATTAAAAGGTTAGAGTGTTTCAAACTTTGATCACACATTCTCCTGGTAAAACCCTTTTACATTAAAAATATTATAGGATTTACTCTTATTATTATGCCTTACATTAGATATACATCAGTTAAAAATAAATCTAAAAGTGATATTTGCAGAATCCACCAAAACGTTCCTCCAAATAAATTATCTTCTTACTTTAAATTGATGTCAAATCATCTTACAAGATTCTTTATAATAAAATTCTTATTTCAAACAGCAATTACCAAAGTACATTTCTGGTTAATTCTTCTTGTCGATTATTTAATAAAATCTTTAAGAATAGCGCTATCTTGAAGAACTTTCCCTCTTGTAATTAATAATTTTCCTTTTTCGTTGTTACTAGAACAATGTGGAACATTATAATGTAAGACATCTTGGAAAACCAATTAGCGTCTAAAATAGTCGATTTTTATGACCTAATTATCGTTCCAGTTATCCGCGACGTGTGTTACCTGTTCTTGTTTAATACATATACTGTTGTTGTAGCGTTGCATACTAATGCTAAAGAAAATCACTTTCTTGGATTTTTCCAGAGATTTTGCAAGTTATTTTTGTATTTCGGCCGCTTCTAAGAATAAAATATTTATTCATTAATGATATTTACGTCTTTCTAAAATACCGATGACTCATCCTTTTATATTCTAGAAAATTCTATGTTTAGAACAAATTGCTATAATGCACGGGTAATTAATTCAAATTTTAATTGCTTTTTAATGCAAAAGGGATTTTAAATACATGCTGATTGTAGTTTCTTAAACTAAAAGCGTAAAGCTTGTTCTATTTACAGCAAATCAAATGCATTTTTATCAAAAATGTATTGATAATTAATAAGTAAAACAAATGGCTTTGTATTTATCTTAAAACCATTGACTTTTACGTTTTACGGCATCTTACAATTAATTAATTTTTACAACTTACGTTACTTGCTGTGTATATACAGTATGCTTATATAATACAGGGTGATTATTTATACACCCGCAATTTGCGTTTTTGCATTGTACATCAATGAATATTGCTACGGTTGTATTATACAGTACGTATAACCATGAATTTACGGAAAATTCTATTTTTTTCGGATTATATTATATTTTGGTGGAATTTATTTTTAGAATAGGGCTTTCGAGACCCCTTATCACGTCAATATATATATATATATATATATATATATATATATATACAGGGTGGGAAAAATTTCAATGTGCAGTATGGGGATCTCGGAAACTATAAGAGCTAGAAAGTTGGTTAAATAGGAAAAAGCTTGTGCAATTATAAGCTCAATTTAAAACTAAAAAGAAAATAAATATATCTCTGTCCGTTCTAAAAATATGGCGTAAAAACCAAAATTTACCAAATTCGAAAATGCTTAATAACTCTTATACCATTAAAGCTATAAATGTGAAACTTGGCTTATTTACATAAGTCATTAGCAGGAATTCAACGAAGTGATCAGAATTTTTCTAAGCCTTCTGTATTCAGAGATGCGATTGTCAACTTTTTTATATTTTATAGACGCCATATTGGATTTTTGCAGTGTTAAATAAAGGGAAAATTTGCAAATTCATTGATATACCACATTGTATACTTTTCTTTTAAAATGGCCGAAATATTGTAAATTGTTTAGTTTATATGAAAATTATAGTCTTTATTTAGAATAGGAAAACAATTTAAGAATAAAGTGCTGTCATCAGTGAAAAGTAAGAATTTTCAGTTGTCGTTTTTAGCATTTTAATAAAAAACAGAGCTGAAAATTTGGTTTTAGGTTTTGTGGTTTGTTATTTTTAAACAAACACTGTGTGCATATTAAACATTATCAATAAAATAAAATTGCAAATTCTCCACTTTTTATTGAGATCTAGTCACTACAGTTAGAAAACAATTGAAGAATGAAGTTCTGTTATTAGTGAACACTAACTAATGAGCTATTTGCCATCATTAAATGTTTTGCTGTTTTGATAATTTACAATTTTTAATATTGTGGTGGAAGTAGAAAAGAGTTAATTGAAATTTATGTAATATTCATAGTACTATCCATAATGGTAAGATATTCTGTGGAACAGAAATTTGATATGTATAATGTTTACTTGGAATGCCATCGAAATTCTATTACATCTGAGCGTAGATGTTCAGAACTATACCTAGAACGACCACAGCCTGCCAGAATGGCTTTTGTAAGAGTCTACGACACTTTAAAAACTCATGGATCCTTTAATAAGCAGCGAGGAAGATATAGTAAACATGCAGATATCAATGATACTAATGTATTAGCACAGTTACACTTGAACCCACAAACATCTGGTTGGAATATCTCTCGTGAATGTGGGATTACTAATTGTGGTGCTCGTGCTATAATAAAACGTAACACGTATCACGATTACAAATTCATTCCAGTACAAAAATTGCACCTTAGAGACGATAAATGACGACTTGCTTTTTCTCAATGGATGCAAACGAAATTATGTTTTGACCCAAGTTTTAGCAGAAAGATATTGTGGTGTGACGAAACAAGTTTCACTAACTGTGACATTTTCAATAGAAAAAATGTGCACTACTACGCTCAAGAAAATCTCTACTTAATTAAAGAGAGAAAACCGCAAATTAGATATTCAGTAAACGTTTGGTGTGGAATTTTAGACAAGATTTTAGGACCATACTACATTCCAAATAGATTATTGTCGGCCATTTATTTAAATTTTTTACGAAATGATTTTGAAGAAATGCTCGATAATCTACCACTTCAATATTTGCAGAATTTTGAATATTATCAACAAGACGGCTGTGCTTCCCACAATGCCAGGATGGTAACCGAGTATTTAAACGAACGCTTTCCGAATCAATGGATAGGTACGCGCGGTCCAGTAAGATGGCCACCACGGTCTCCGTGCTTCAATCCACTCGATTACTATTTATGGGGAGCCATTAAAGACCACGTGTACAGTGAAGTGCCAGAAGACAAAGATGAAATGGTTGACATAATAAATAGATACATACAATCAATAGATTCAAACACAGTTCGACGTGCGGTACAAGATATAGATAGAAGAACAGAATTGTGCATTTGCGCTGGAGGAAACCAATTCGAACAATTTAATTGAATTTGATCAAAATTTTTGTTTGTTTTCCTATATTTAAGAGTATAATTTTCATAAAAACTAAACAATTTACAATATTTCGGCCATTTTAAAAGAAAAGTATACAATGTGGTACATCAATGAATTTGTAATTTTTCCTTTATTTAACACTGCAAAAATCCAATATGGCGTCCATAAAAAATAAAAAAGTTGACAATCGCATCTCTGAATACAGAAAGCTTAGAAAAATTGTGATCACTTTGTTAAATTTCTACTAATAACTTATGTAAATGAGCCAAGTTTCACATTTATAGCTTTAATGGTATAGGAGTTATTAAGCATTTTCGAATTTGGTAACTTTAAGTTTTTACGCCATATTTTTGGAACGGACAGAGATACATTTAATTTCTTTTTAGTTTTAAATTGGGCTTATAATTGCACAAGTTTTTTCCCATTTAACCAACTCTCTAGCTCTTATAGTTTCCGAGATCCCCATACATCACATTGAAATTTTTCCCACCCTGTATATATATTTACATTGGCTAGTAATAGACCCGCTTAGCGAATGTCGCAGTATTACACCGTCAAATTTGAAATGCTTATATTTGTATCAGAATGGCGTTTAAAATGTAGTTTTACAACATCGCAATTATGCGTGCTACCTTATGTGTAAACGATCGACAGGGTACACAATACCCAAACGAATATAAATATAAATATTGATAGTAAGTGTTTCATAAAATTCGCGTCTTTGTTAAAGTTATAAATTTAAATATATGGCACATTTGAAGAAACTGTAGATAGCAGAGTTAGCGGTAAAATAAAATATGATAATTCTTTACCGGGGGAAAGTTGAAGGCGACAGTGTTGTTCGAAGAATACTTTTATTAACATACAGATGTCACTAACGTTTAACATTTCGATACTATGTAAATTACAATTTTGAAACTCATTTGCTAACAATATTACATTAGAGCTGCAGATATTTTTCAGTCAAACATGTAAATATAAACTTAATGTAGTAAAGCCAGCATTATTCATAAAGAATCGTGCACAGGCTTTCACTTGAATTTATATTGAAGGCCTAGCATTTCTAGGGATAATCCACTACCCTAACAAAATCCTGGTCAGTTCAACTGTGGATTCAGAAAGATTTTTCACAAATGACTGCATTTATATCCTATTTCAGATTCATGAATTCAGAGAAACGTACGTTGTCACGAGTAAAACCTTTTAGTGTGCACTTCACAACGGGAGCATAAAAACTTACAACCAGCCATTTTAAGCAAAACTTTCCTGAAAATTTAAAACTATTGTTTTACCTATAACTTTTTTAAAAATTTTATTTTAGCCTTGTATAAAAAACAATTTAATACAGACCACCAAAATTTTTATCTGCAAGAAAAAATATTTCAAAAATTTATTTACCTTTATAATATTCAACAAAAGGATTGTTTTTGTTAAACGAAAAAATAGTGTAAATATACTGATCTTTCCCAGAACGTTTTAATACAGCTGATGCCAATACTAATGAATCTATTTAAGTTGGAAATTTCTTAAATCTCTACAGAATGAACAATTGATTTTCCAATAATCACTTACAGGTCGGCATTACAAATTTCATGATAAGTACTAGAAGCTAATCAGAGCGAAAATTTTGAGATAAGTGTTTACCGTTCAACAAATCCATAAATTCAAAGTAGGTCTCGTTGATGTGGTGCTCTAGTAGATCTCGCATTTGTAATTTCGGTTCTCATTGCAGTAAGGATTTTCTTGAAAACTACTCTAGCTATAACCGCGGTTGGGTGTAGTGTACTTGTATACTAGACGGGCTCATAATGCTTCTATCATTTAGTACATCTATACTGGATTCGATAATATATATATATATATATATATATATATATATATATATATATATATATGTATATATTAGAAAGAAAGGGGGGGAGAGAAAGAGAGAGAGAGAGATGTTATAAGGAGATCATATGGGGGTTATTGAGCACCATATTCTGTACATATAACAACTCAAAACCAGAAAAAAACAATTTCTAATACTTAATTTCTCTGAAGATACATCATGTATTATATTCCTGTTCAAAAAGCTTTATAATAGTATCTTTAAATAATATAATACGTAAGTTAAGAAGTCGACAAAAATACAAATCATTCCTTGATAATAAATTCACTTTAAACTACTTCTAATATGTAAATGTTCGTCCTCCTCAAAAGTACTAAATACCATTTAATAACGCAAATTAAATTTTTGTCCCTTGATGTTGGTTTATAAAAATTTGTATTATATTTTTAATCGCTTTTGAACTCTTACTGCAACGTATTTAAAAAAATCAGAATTAAAATCTTTTCAATTTATTGTTAAGGGTACATTTTATTGTTAATTTTAACTTTAAATCATATAAGCTTTCATTGCGTTCGTCTTTATACACAGCGGCGACAAATATGGTAACTTAAACTTCAATTTCACTTTTACATTAATTAATTAATCTAATGCCAATTGCAAACTACTACTTGCTAAGTATTAAGTGCTGAATGCTTCTTGGGCGCAAAACAGCATCTTTTACATATCTCATAACAATTCGTAAAAGTATAATCTTCCTAATGACTAATATTGTGTGGTCTTTGTACATCCCAATTGTCATCATTGGCCTCGGTGGCGTAATTAGTAAACGCATGGTACCGAAAATACCAAGATACAGGTTCAAGTCTTATCCAAGACCTTATATTTTCCTTCTTTCAATTACTAGCTCGATTTGAAATGATCATTTGGGCTTTGCACAAAAGTCTAAGTTATTATTTCATCTTATTCACTGTAATACGATAGTATTTATCAACTTACCTTGTGTAATTAACTATCTAATATATATATATATATATATATATATATATATATATATATTACTGTGATGTTACCCCTGAAATCATGCCCCACAAATTGGGTGCCACAATTTACTGTGTGGTTTACGCTGAAACTCTTGCCACGCTTGGGTCGCCTTACTTTACTGTGAGGTTAAGCGTCAAATATCGTGCCCCAGTGTTGAACTGCTATAATTCCAACGGCTGTTCTTTCCAATAAGCTATTAAGTTTGTTTGTAGCAACTCTACTAAGAAATATATCTCTTTGCTTGTTATTTAAAACGTTTACGCTTGAAACCTAGAAATCGTTATTTTTAACATGCTCAACGCTTTTAAAACTGTTCCATAGTACTTCATTATCAATCCAATATGCTATAATTTTATCCCAAATTATTAATTCTTATTCTCTTTATTTACATAAATACTATAATACATAGTCCCTAACTAAATCTAATTAAGATAAATTTTTCCTACATTAATCACGCGTTAAACTAAATCGATATTCCCCTATTATCCACTATTTAAGATAGAAAATAATTGTTGAAAATCTTTTAACTAAAAAAATTTATTTTACTGTATCTAATCGCTCTCAACCCTATGAGTTTACTTATGTCCTTATGTATTCTATTGACCCTTTTAATTACACGATATTATTCCTCTATTTTAATAAAAAGACTAGCAAAATTAATTTTTGTTATCTTTGTATTCAAATACCCTAAAATTACTTCTGTATCTACACCTATTGCTATACCAATTACCTAACCTATCACTATCATGTTATACTTATCACTACTATGTTACATTTATCCCTATTGTTTATACCTATCCCTATTATTTTCTATAGCTATTTCTACTTCTTATATACCTATCACTACTCTTTCTCTATTTATCTTAATTTATCACTATCCATTTTATACCTATTACTATTATGTTTATCTATCACTATCTACCTACCACTATTTATCTTTATCTATCACTATCTATCTACACCTATTTTTATTTATCTTTATCTATCACTATCTATCTACACCTATTTCTATTTCCCACTATTTATCACTATCTATCTCTACACGGAGTCCTTATTTAAATCTAACTCGTTTCTTAATCCTAAATACTACTCTACTAACGTACCTTGCTACCTGAATCCTAACCTTTTCTCCTATCACTATCACTATGTCTACCACTATTTCTCTATATTCTAAATTCCTCCTATCTTCCTTCATATTTCTTTCAGACAAACCAAACGGTACTGCTTTACCATTATCACATTTTCCCTCTGTGGAAAACCCTGTGTACCTTCTAGAATTTCCAGATCACTGCTTTAACTAGAATGCGTTTTTTAAATGTAACTTATCCCTAAACATTTTTAAAATTATGCCTCCCCCTAACATTTTCATGACTTCCTGTTGGATCATATTTCTGCATGTTGCGGATATTGAATAAATTCTCATGTTAATAGACCCTAAACTACTTAATCTCATCACCTGTACATAACCTACAGCTGTGCTCACTTGTACTTCTACTAAATCTGAATATTCTCTTAATAAATTTTGTACTCCTTCAACTTTCTCCTCTGGACATTTAAAAGTATTTATTTCATTAACTTCTTCTTCATCTATTTCTAACACATTTACCTTTAACCCAGTGTCATCTTCAGTGACCTCATATCTACTAATCCAGGGCAACTCTACGTCCCTTGCCTTCACCAAACTCTTCTCACAATCAATTATTATTATCATCTTCTTCATACAATCTACTCCTATAATACTTTTAAATTTGAGTCCAGGAACGATGATAAACTCCTTCTCACAGCTTACTAACCCAATTTCTACTTTTAACCTAACCATACTATTGACTACCGCAAACCTTTTCTAATTTGGAGCTATTAAATGACTCCGTTTTATCGGCATAACTCTATTTTTGATTTCCTCTTGGATCTCCTGGACGAATTCCTCCGATATCAAACTTGCCTCCGCTCTTGAATCGAGCAACGATCCAACACACCTATTTAAAATTTTAATATCAATTACTGGCAAACAAATTTTCTCTTCGACTTCTGGTTCCTTCTCTTCTTTGATGTCCATAAATTCGCGTGGATGTTCATACTTACAAATCTTAACTTCTAGTGGTTTGTCATTCTTTAAAAATCCTGCCTAGCTCTCGTTTCTCCACTAGGTCCTGGTTGTTCTTCCACAACTTGTGCATAAGTTCTTCTGCTCGTGTCCTGTCCCTCACATCTCTCCAAGTTCGCTGACGTCCTATTAATCTCGGGTGAACTATGTTGCCTTTGTACTGCGGGCCTTGGAGTATCTCCCCTTGTGCTGCTGTTACTCCTAAAATAATTTCCCTTTAATCCTCCAATTATTCCTAAAATTTTGATTCGTCCCCCTTTGGTTGTATGTGTTCTCTCTCCTACCTTCGAATCGTACTGCATTAATATTTCTGTCCCTACTTTCCCGAGGTCTTCCCAAACTTACATCATCATACCTTTGCAGGTACTCCAAAAGTGTCTCCCTTTTCACTATGTTTTGTAGAGCAACGTGTTGCTTAACCTCACTCTCAAAATGTCTCGATAAATATTTTATAATTTGACGATCCGTCAAAGGTAGATTTAATTGTTACGCAATACTATATTTTCTGATTGCATATTGTTCCCGGGATCCTTCAAATTCTCTCTTATATCTCACTGCAATTAGATCATCCGTAACCTGATCCTGCTTATGATCGCTCCAATAATAATTAAGAAATTTTTTTTCGAAATCTAAATATGAACTAATGTCTAACCCTACTAAATTATACCAGGCTTTCGTGTTATCCTTTAACAGTGCCTTTACCACATTTAACTTAGCTTGTTCATCATATAAATTACATACCAAAGTCCGAATATTATTAATGAAAATTTGTGGGTTCATCCTATTGTCACCAAAGAATTTCATTTGTTGCTCAACTGAAATGTCGATCGCAAAAAATCTTAGGCTCCCCCCCGCTAAAGCATTCATATTTTGTTTAATCCCTGTCACCTCTCTCTCAACTCTGCCTATCTGGTCTTTACATGACTCACTCACCTCAATTATTTTTCTATTTATCTCCTCTTTACAAAAAATTCTAACTTCCGTTTTTAGTTGTCCAATCTCACTCCGAATCCCACTTGTACTCCTTTCATTTCTTTCTACTCTCATTTCAACCTCTCCCATTTTTACTGTTAAACTATTTTTGAAATCAGAAAATTCCTTCGTCGATTTGTCTATTTTCTCGCTAATTTGCTCAAACTTCCGGTTTGATTCCTCTCTACCTAGTCGCATTTCCTCTAACATTCTCAGTATTAGCTCATTTCCTTGCTCTCCCGATTCTGTTATCGATTGATCTTTACTACCTCCTGCTTCCTCCATTTTTCCTGATTTTTCAAATAACGCACTATCGTCACTTCCAATTTCCACTCCTTCACTCCTAAGCCACTTTTTTCTCAACATCCGTTCAACACACACCACAAAATAGATCTAAAACTATCACTAAAATTATTTACAACAATCTACTCTTTCCTCTCAAGCCGCCGGTTTCCTAAAATAAAAAAAAAATTTCTCTTTTTATCTGGAATTGAGGCCACGTTAGGGGCCATAATTTACTGTGATGTTACCCCTGGAATCATGCCCTACAAATTGGGTGCTATAATTTACTGTGTGGTTTACGCTGGAACTCTCAAACAGATCCAATCGTACCTCATGCTTGGGTCGCCTTAATTTACTGTGAGGTTAAGCGTCAAATATCGTGCCCCAGCGTTGGGCTGCTATAATTTCAACGGCTGTTCTTTCCAATAAGCTATTAAGTTTGTTTGTAGCAACTCCACTAAGAAATATATCTCTCTGCTTAATATTTGAAACGTTTACGTTTGAAACCTAGAAATCGTTATTTTTAACATGCTCAACGCTTTTAAAACTGTTCCATAGTACTTCATTATCAATCCAATATGCAATAATTTTACTCCAAATTATTAATTCTTATTCTCTTTATTTACATACATGCTATAATACATAGTCCCTAACTATATCTAATTAAGATAAATTATTCCTACATTAATCACGCGTTAAACTAAATCGATATTCCCCTATTATTCACTATTTATGTCCTTATGTTTTCTATTGACCCTTTTAATTACACGATAATATATATCAATATATATATATATATATATATATATTTATATATATTTATATATATTTATATATATTTATATATAACTTACCTTGTGTAAAAAAATACTTATAATATATATATATATATATATATATATATATATTGATGTGATTAAAGGTTATTAAAAGATCATATAAAATGATAAAATGATGGCGTAATCATCGAATGTCGTAAACCCAAACAAATTCTTGTAAAAGCTCGATTATGTAAATACAAATTTGTAGAGAGAAGCGCATTTGGGAAAACACACAGTATATAGCGAAAGTATAAATACACAGGGACCGTGATTAAAAGGATTTCGTTCTTATTACATAAACTTAATGATGAATAAATAATGCTTCAAGATAAGAATAATGATATTTCACAATATTCTGTGCGTAGGAGGAAATTCCTTAAAGAGTTTCATTCTTAATTAAAAAATTTAGTTATTTGTTTACATTCAACGGTATTAATTATGCGTGAACGAATGCATGAAAAGAAAAAGTAGTCAATAGATTTTTCATCGACACTTTGTTATCAAACTACTCAATGTGTATAACTTAAGCATAATTTTCATTTTAAGGGAAACCATGTGTATAATATTTAAATTTATCTGATACTAAACTTCGACGAAAACGCTTTAACTTTAATTAATTTCCTAACTAAGTAACGCGTTTCAATCGAAAAGATAGGATTTTTAGGAACGTATTCATAGATCTTCTAGAATAATGAAGTACTAAAGTAGAACAAGATGACTGATGAAACAGCTAGAAGACGACGATAGAATACGTGAAAACAATGAATTACAGCAATAAATCTTGAATATTGATAAGCTAAGGTTAAACGTCGTCAATTTATCATAGCTCGAGTCCTTAAAACGACAAATTTCTGAATGTTGCATCACACGCTTCCGAATAAGAACCAGTTAGCATATTCAGAATTGATCTAAAAAATTCTCGATATTAACGTCATAAAGGGCTCGCCCTTGTAAATCCAATGGAAGGGGAATATAAGATCAGATAATCAGTTTCTATTAAAACGTCACCATGCTAATCCGATAAAACGTAGTCTGTAGTAGATAGACGATTTCGTTGAGGATGTTAAAAGTTTATTGTAACTCGAAAGGGAGTAGATAACTACAATGCTTTTAAGAATGGAAATAAAAAATATTGATTGAGATTAAGTATATGGAATGGAATTTTTTATTACAAGTTATATGAAGTATTTTGAATGGAAGGACGTACCAAGTAAAACAATTTGAGTATTTTTGGAGATATAATTGATAATTATGATCTAGAAAAAGACAATAACAAACAGGTTTTCCCAACAACATTAAGCAGATTTTCACGGCAAAAATAAAATTATATTGTTTAACATTAGAAAAAAAAGGATATATCTATTAATTAGTAAAGTTATATAAAAAATGCTTTTGTTTTGTGTGCAAGTCTTTGTGTGAGAGTTGTATGTATAAGTCAATAATTTGATTTGGAGGGTGGTATGATAGCGGTGCAGATTTCGACAGTGTATAAATAAATAAGCAAACTTAACTAAGTAGATATGTTTAAATCCGATTTTTAAGGGGTGGATATTGGATTGTCCGAGTTTTCTTACTATATTTTAAACATAGTACGATTTAATTATAGAGTTATTTGTAAATGAAAATTATGAGATTGAAATTTGTGAATGCTCTTCCTAATTACAAAAGAAATTTTAGACCCTATTTTTAGTATAATCATCATCATTCTGTTTTCGACCTTACTTAATGTCGGTTTGATGCAGCTTTAACCTCTTTTCTATTCTGTACTAACCTGAAAAGTTCTACATAATCTTCATAACTTAAATTTCTAATAGTTTGACTAATATAGCTTGGTTTAGGTCTTCCTATACCCTTCTGCCTTTTTCCTATCTACCTGGCTCCACATAGATATTAGCAACCTAATGGTGGTTAAAAAACTCCAACATGTTTACATGATTCCCATTTATAAGGAAATGAAATATTACCTGGTTATCCCCTCCAAAAAAAAAAAAGTTAAATTATATGTTATAAGGCTTAAACAACGAATCGCTGCCAACATGCCAGACCGCTAACTAATTCTGAATTATGTCATGGTGACGCTTATTAAATTATATGTTATGGTAAGGCTTAAGCAACGAATCGCTACCAACATGCCAGACCGCTAATTAATTGTGAGTTATGTCATGGTGACATTTAGTTAACTGATTTTATTTATTTATTTTTTGTTTTGTTTTCGCACTTACTTAGGGTCGGTTTGACGCAGCTCTAAATTTTTTTCTATTCTGAGCTAGTCTAAAAAGGTCTACATACCTTTCACAACCTAAATCTCTAATAATTTGACTAATATAGCTTTTGTCTAAGTCTTCCTACTCTATTTTTATTTGGTAATTTATAATCTAAGACTTTATTAACTAGTCCCTCATGTCTTAAATGGTGCCTTATCATTCTATCTCTCCGGACCTTTAATTGTTTCCACATACAGGGTTCCTCACCTATCCTTCTACAAACTAATTATAATCTAGAATAAGTTTAACACTTAGTTACCTATAAAACTTACCTTCAGGTTAGGGTTACGCTATTACTTTTAGGAAATGCATTTCGATAAGTAGTAGATAAACAACTTTATATTACTGTATATTTATGTCTAATGTTCACTCTGGTATTTATTTAGGGCTGGAAATATTATCTAAAAAAACTTGTATTTGTTATTTATATTTTAATAAGTGATGTGACTGGGAAATTCCTAATTGATATTTCTTGAAATGTGTATTTTGCAGTTATGTTGTGTTATGCGCGTTGACGTTTTCGTTTACATCATGTTTTAACTGGACGATTACGTAAATGTTCGTTTTGGTTTTTGTAAATATTTCTTTTGATATCATGTTTGTTAACTAAAGGTTTGTAATAAAACTACTTCCAAGAGTGTCTAAGTTTTCTGTGTGACCCACGCTACTCTACGACGTTTTCAGCTAGTACGGCATTAATTCTTTGGATTCCCCTTGTGTTGCGGTATTTGGTGCGGGCGATTTTCTTTGCTAACTTTACTTCTTTTTCTTGTTTGCACGGAATACCGTAACAGTGTTAAAAAATACCTACAAGCAACTTACTAATTTGTAGTTCAAGAAAAATGTAAATAATAGTAAGCTACGGGAGTAATCGAAAGTTCGTGAAGTTAGCCCGCAAAATATATGGTTCAATAAATACTTTAAGTTGTCTTGCAAGCTCTAGTTTTAGGTTTACAAATACGTATTACAAATTACATACTAATTTTTATCCACAAAACAATTTAAAAAATGAAAGGTGGGGTTACCGAAAGTTAGCCTCTAAAAATAGGATAACGAATAATTCCCTTTGAGATACAACTTCTCATTTTGAGCTTTCAATTACTTACAAATTACAAACAAATTTTTGATTTAAGAAAATATCCAAAAATTGACAGTTGGGGCTGCCGAGAAGTTAACCTCCAGAAATATGATCACGATTAATTTGCTAAAGAGTGACTTACGAATTTTAATTTTGGGCTTAAAAATACTTACACACTACTTTCTAGGAGCGTGTAGGTAAGAAAACATGTGCTAACTGAGCATAATCCATTGTCAAATGGATTACTGTAGATATTTACAAAACGTATTGTAGCGGGCTACTATTAACGTGTTCACCAATTTAGAACAAGCAATAACAAAAGTTTTTATAATTCACTATTCACAAGTATAATTACCAGTATATGCCTTATTTATAGATGTTTTCAGTCCAATTAACAATGAAGCGCTATCCACCCTAATACTATTTACAGGCACTAATATCTTTTTAAACTAAATCCTTTTAAGTCTTCTTATCAACACTAACACTACTATAATTTATTTATTACCCTTTTGTTTATTTATGTACAAGCTGGCGGTACAATATGCACGTTAACATAACACAAATTTAAGTTTACTATATATAGGACCTTCAAAACGTAATGACCAACTAACTATAAGCGATATGATCTATATACGACATTTGGCTATATACTAACCGATGGTCACTCATCACCAATCTTTTATATATATATATATATATATATATATATATATATATATATATTGCTGTAAAACCTCACCATTATTCGGGAACTAAGGTTTTCGAATCGAGCCCCAGCGTGGGGCCGTCATAGTTGCTGTGATACCTACAAAAAGCCTCACCAGAGTAAAAAAAGATATTCGTGCCTCTCGAATTTGGCACCAAGATTTGCTGTGATTCTCGCCCTGTTGAATCTCTTCTGATAGTCGCCTTTTTACTCTTTCCGCCTCGGCTGCTCACCTAGTTAAAACTTCCATCCTCATTCATAAAAAAAACAAACACATTCCTACCACAAACATCAACGTTAACTCTATTTACATCAATATTCATAATACATTAAAATTTCAAAATTAAATTTCAGCATAAATTTCAGTATCATAAATTTAAGTTTAAATTTGTCATCATTTTAATTTGCATCCAGAATTAAAGTCCTTGTAGGATGCATACTAATTAAATAAACAAGATCTGCAGACCTGAGTCTGGATAAAAGGGAGCATCTCCCATCCCTTTACGTTAATTAAACAGGTAAGTCTAATTGAGCTCAAAGACAGACCCAAATTTTCATCATAATCAAAAACATAAACTGCTAAATACTCCTTTCTACTTAAACAAGAAAATTTTACCTTAAAATTAAAAATTTGTTGTTTATACAAATTTACTACTGTCTATTTTATCAAACAAATTATAAAAATATCCGACACACACCAAAACATCAAAGTTCGAACAAAATTGTATAATTTACCTGAAGGTTACTGCACTCGTGGCTTCAATGTACATCGTCCTTGCTAATTTCACCATTCCAACTGGGTTATGTTTACGTCCTCAGATTCCTGGTCGCCTTTTAAAATTCATCTAGAACACCATTTGTTTAAAAAGTTTCAGGGCTTCTCAGGAACGCATCTATGTATATCTAAATCTTGTTTTGGGGATCCAATCACGTTTACGAATAACATTTGATTATTAACACCCCCGAAAAATAGCACTGAAATTCATAATTCTTTCACGCTATACCCAAAACTGCCTACTTTTGTTTATTCATTTATCGTTACAAATTTGGATAATTGGTACAGTAATACTCGCAAATATAACTAGACTTTATTACCTTGTATCTTCTTTTCTAAGTGCACTAATGCATAATAACTTGTATCGTAGCACGTAAAGAGCAAACTGTTTTAAAGTATTCAATAATCACCAAAATATAAGAGCAAACTGTTTAAAGTATTGAATCAAAATCGAAAATCTAAGAGAGCTAAACTCCTATAAACACGGGTTTATATAATAGCTCGCCTGCATGTCGGTTTTGTCCCGCGACGGCCAGTTTTCAGAATTTCGCATACTATGTTCCCTTTTCGACAGTCCGGCACGCGATTCTATTAAATTTGCACACGCGCCAGTTGAAAATCTAAGAAATTTTCACACGACACGCAACGCGTCTGCAAACAACTAATTAATTTTATCTCGAAATTGTTGTTTCCACCTCTCATATCTGCATCTTATTATCACCAATCGTAAACCTCGTGACGTTTCTCAAATCACGCCTTTTATTATCCGTGTCTCTGCCTTGCGCATATTATCCGTCTCTATCTACCCTGTTCTGAGTGGTACAAATCGATATTCTTTATTATGGGCTATTTCAATCCACGTGGATCCCTATTTGAGTTAAATAACCCCGTATCTATCCTTCCCGTTAATATAAGCTACGGTTTATCCGACCGTTTCCAATATACGTAGAAGCTGCATGTTTATCTATTCAAATTTATTAAAACTTTGATATTTAAAAATACGCAGGTGTTCAATCGTAATACTTCTACGATTTGGATATTCCATTTATTCTAACTTTCTAGATATATTTGTATGCTAGCAACGCGTCTCATATTTGGTATTATTGGGTTTTTAAAAAGCTTTTATGCCTATTATACCTTAATAATCGTTCAATTAACTCCAATTAAAATAATAATGAATGGCATTGACTTCTACCCTTTAATTTTTAGTGAATCCTAATTAAATATTAATTATTATTTGTACATTTTGTTTAATACTCGTTACTTAAAACTTGAATTAATTAATATAAATTTTGCACGTAATTTCTATTTGTTTTAGTACTTGGAACACTTAAATCACATACAAATTGAGCATTTTAATTCTGCTTCTTTTTATAGAAAGCGTCTAGTGAATAATTTAAATCCTTTATTTTTAATGAAACGAATAAATTTGTATGCTCCACGTTTTAATAACGCGTATTATCTAATAAAATTCTATACAAACCCTACCTTCTAATTGAATGATTTAAATCTTCACAGTAGGCCTTTAATTACGCGCACTTTTTCCCAAAGCTTTCTTATACACGGTGATTAAAATTATTTGATGTCGTTAATTAATTTTCTACCCTGGTCTAAATTTGAGTAATATATATATATATATATATATATATATATATATATATATACGCTAAAATTAACTAGAATGATTCATAGTCTGGTGTTTGATCGAATATTCTAGACTTCTGTAGAATACACTTCGGTCATGCAACTAGCGTGTTTGACGGGTTGCTTAATAGTTCGTAACAGTATTGTTAAAACAAAAATATTGTTCCTGCAGTATAGATTATTGACGTCAGCTTAAAATGTTACTTCTTATTATTTTTTGAAGCTGTTGATGTCAAATGGAATGTTATTGCTTTTTGTATTTTGCTTACGCTGCTCGATCAATAAAGTTGTCACAGCATCGTCTGTTTCTGTTTCTAAATGTTCCGTGAAGGAATAACCAACATAATAACATCCAAGTTCAATAACAGCTGAACAAAACAATTAAGTGATTCGCGGCAACAAAAAGAAACAAAGGAAACCAAAAAAAAAGAAAAGAAAAACCCCTGAAAACATTAAGTTGTACTGAAGCAGTAATTTTATAATCGTTAATGCCAAGCGTAAGGGTTTAATAATATTTAATAACAACGCTATCTTTCAAGTTCTGTGTCTCAAGGACTACCTAAAAATACAAGTTAAGACAATTTTTAATAACACAACTGCTGCGAAAGCAATATCTTGGCGAATTTAATTCTTAGCGCTTGACCCTGAATAGAATCAGTTATCTTTTAGAAATAATTTATTATGTCTAACGTACAAAATAATTATTATACAGGGAAAGTTCTAGTAACTTAAAAAAAAGTGATTTTTACAGCATTACAGGGCACAAACGGAGCACAAATGAATCGTATATATTTTTTAAAAATTGATGGCGTCCATTCCAGCTTCACACACTTCAGTTACGACACCTTTAAATTTTGTACTATTTTTCACATATTTCTATAGAATTGTTCTTTGTTATAAGTTTTTCTTGAAGCTTACTTCGTGTGTTTTTTGTTATCTCTAAATTGAAATTTTTATCTGTAAATGTGAATTTAAGATTGTTGTTGCTGTTATTTCTATTGAGTTCGGCATCTCGATAATGTAGATGGAAAAAAGCTTTTATTCTTTTAAAATGTATCACCATTTCCGTTTATATAATGGGTTGGGACTTGTTGGCCAACCATTTTATTAAACTTTCTGATATTCATAGGTACCATTCACAATGAGATCCACCACCGTCTTTATATTTAAATTGACCCACAATTGATTGAAGAATGAAGTCCTTTTCTTATCAAGTTGGAATCAATTGATGGTACTTGAATCATTTCTTGAAAGTTAGAGGGAAAATGCTCTATTCTTATATCAAAGGACTTACCGGCGTTAATTGTTGATTGAATAAACAAGGGAGGATTAGAATTCATAACACTATCATCGTTTATGAAGAAGCATTGCCATAAGACCTTACACTTAAAAAAATGTTCCATAACTAATTGCCAATTTTGTTTTTCTTTTGAGGTTAGGAATCGTGTAGCATGACACACTCTGAAGTTCTTGACCTTAGAAGGAATATGAATTAGACATAGACCGCCTTGTTTTATTGACAAGCACAATTGCTTTTAAGCGGTCCAGTGTTTTCCGCCTTTCCATATAAAATTAACTAACCTCCTTTTCAAAGCATCGAGATGATATTGACTAAGCGGTAAAATTCGAAAGTGTGCCACAATTTAGGTGCAATAAATTGATTAATAATAGTTTCAACAGCTTCTATCTTTTTCTTATCTACCTCTTTAATTGTCCAAGTCTTACTACCGTATAATAGAACGCTCCATACGTACTACTTTAAGAAACTTTTTCTATTATCTAAACTAATACTATTAGCTATTGGTAAGCATTTCTTTTTTAAACATATTTTTCTAGCTTGAGCTGTTCTAGCTACTATATCCCTTCTGCTACGTCCGTCCTTTGTAATTATACTACCTAAATGACAAAATTCATCTACCTCCTCTAACTCGGTATTACCTATTTTTAATTTTGGTTTAGAACTAGGCTGTAAGTAACTTGTTAGTATCTTTGTCTTTTCTGAGTTAATTCTCATACTATAGTTATTCTGTAGTATTTCATCTAAAATATTTAAAAATTCTCCTACCTCTTTTCTAGACTCTGCTATAATGGCTATATATCATTTGCAAAACGTAACATGTCTATTTTCTGTCCGTGTACACTAATACCTATCTCTTTTCACTCTCTAGCTAAGTTTAAAGCTTTCTCAATATCATCATTAAAAATGAAGGGAGATAGTATACCGCCTTGTCTAACACAATTTCTAATCTTAGCTTCCTTTTCTATTTAATCAAATCTAATTACTACGCTTTGGCTTTTATATAGACTGTAAATAATTTTTCTATCCCTATGGGTGATTCCTATTTTTCGCAAAACCCTGAGCATAACAATCCAATTAACCCTATCAAATGCTTTTTCTAAATCTACAAACGCGAAATAAGTATTTTTGTTTTTTTGTAACCTTTTTTCGATAATTACCCTTATCATTAGTATCGGTTCCCTAGTCCCTTTGTCTTTACGAAAACCATACTGGTCTTCGCCTAAATAATTTTCAGTCAAAGCTTCTACTTTATTTTTAATTATTATTGTTAGTATTTTGGAAGCGTGGGCAGTTAAACTAACCGTTCTAAAATTCTCACACCTATAAGCTCCTGACTTTTTTGGGATTGGGATAATAATATTTTTTTCGAAATCTATTGAGACCTCGCCTGTGTCATATATTACTTTTACTAGTTCATATAATCTGTCTAAAGTTTTCTGACTTGCATATTTTATTAATTTTGCGGGTATATCGTCTATCCGTGGCGCTTTATTTAGTTTAAGATCCCTAACAGTTCTATCAAATTCCTCTCTTAATATTGAGAACTCTATTTCTACATCCTCTTCTTGGTCGTTCTCTAACTCATCCATATCGTCTCCCTTATATAAATCTTCTAAATATTTTTTCCATCTATGTGCTAACTCAACTTTATTTATTAGAAGCTCATTATTCTCATCTTCAATACCATTATATTTTTCCTATCTTCCCCAAAAAACGTTTTAATTGACCTGTAATTACCGTCTGTCTTACCTACTCTCAAATTATCTTGTATTCCCTTACAATTCTCCTCCATCCATTTATTTCTAACTCTTCTACGCTCATGCACTATCTTATTTCTAACTCTATTATTCTTTTGCCTACTTTCACTATCCAATTCTCTGAAAGGTTTCAGCTTTCTTCTATTCTCTATTAAATCTAATATTTTCTTTGTTATCCAGGGTTTTCTCACTTCTACTTTTTTCTTACTTATAGTCTGTGTTGCTGTATCATGTATAGCCCTTTTTATTTTTTCCATCTTTTTTCGACGTTCGCTTCTACAGCTATCTCTTTGATCTTATTATGTAATACTTGTTTATATTCCTCTTTTACCTTACCATCTTCAAGCTTAAATAGATCCCATCCCTCTCTTTTAGCCTTTCTCAATTTTTTGAATTTTAGATTGCACTTCATTTTAACTAAGTTATGGTCGCTATCTACGTTAGCCCCTGGATAACTACGACAGTTTTTAACTTGGTTTCTAAATCTTTGTTTAACTAAAATACAATCTATTTGGTATCTAGCCTTATCACCTGACGCTTTTCAGGTATATCTTCTTCTAACATGTTGTTCGAATAGGGTGTTTACAGTTACTAATCTATGTTCCTGGCAAAACTTAACTAATCTTTCTCCTCTTTCATTTTGTCTACCATACCCAAATTTTCTTACGATTTTTCTCTCACTACCTTTTCCCACTGACGCATAAAAATCACCCATAACTATTAAATTCTCATCTCCCTTTACTTTTCTCACTATACTATTTATATCTTCGTAAACCTTTTTTACTTCCTTATCCTCGTACTAAGTTGTTGGCATGTAAACCTGTACTAAACCAGTGTGGGTTTCGTACTCAATCTAACCATAATTATTCTATCACTAAATTGTAAGTACCCTTCAACTTTACGTCCTAATCTTTTAACTAATACTAATTCTACTCCTGCCCGTCCATTAGTTGAAGAAGTTGTAATTATTTTATAATTATCTTTCCAAAAGTCTTTACTATATGGCCATCTCACCTCACTAATACCTGAAATAACCAGCTTTCCTTTTCTCATTTTTACTAATAAACTCGTTAACCTATCTACTCTAAGTAATGACCTTACATTCCAAGTACCTATCAGTAAATCGATCCATTGTTTTAAATTCTTTCGATGACGTAGATCCGAATGAGGGGGTATTATACCTCCGAACTAGAATTTTACTTGTGAGTTCTCCATCATACATAGTTCGTGTTTTAGGCCACGCAAGTTATGTGATCCCCCATTTGTAATACCCATGAAACTAATAAAGTTATTAGGAAATATTAGGAAAATGCAACAATGTAATTAAAAAACAATTTGTTACAATATATTTCAGTTATAAACGTTTATGAGAACGGAAGCGCTACAAAGTAGCACAAGGATAAGTGACACTGCAGATGTCAGGTCACATACGGTCGTAGGAAGTCACGTACCGAGATTACGCAGAATAAGCCTGCAACATTGTAATTATGAATAGCTTTTAAGATAGCAACTATGTATCATGAATTGAGTCAAGTGTAAGCGGACAGTAGGTCCGCAGATTTCCACAGAACTGTGAGGGGGTAGGGAGATTATATAAGGCCCGGAAGCTCCATTGGCAGGCAGTTCATCAAACGTTCAGCTTTTGCATTGCAGTTTGTAGATAACTCACTGTACAATTAATTATAGTTTGGACTTAGAGTAATAATTCAAGATTGTCCAAATTCAACATTAATTTCTGTATAAACAATTAAATAAATGTGTTAACGTTCAAAGAAGCTTTTTAAAAAGGACCGCTCGAAGCCACGAACCTTAACTGGCGCAGCGTTACGGATGTCAAAAGGGCACTAGCGAATCCAACTTCGAGGAACTGGTGGTCCTGGAATTTCAATTCCGAATTTGGCAGAACAAAACAAAAGTTGGAGGCGAAACACGCATCGTTCAGGTCCAGCAGTTGAAGGAGAAACAAGAATAGTTCGAATTCAACAAAAGTAAAATTGGAGGCGATAGAAGCATAGATCAAATCCAAGAAATCAAAAAGAAAACAGAAACAAAGAAAGAAATCAATGAAAGCAACAAAGCAACTAGTGTAAGTTTATTTTCCTAAACCAATTGAAATTTATTTTATTATTAACAAAGACATTTGATATTTGCTAGTTTATGATTTATATATGTATATTAACTATTGTTACAAATATTTTATGTAATTTTTTGAAAATAATCGACTTAGCAATTACTAGAAATTATCTTCAAGCTGTTATTGAAATTTTATTATTATTTTACTTGTGTATATGAGAAATATTTATAAAAACTTGAGACAACTAAAATTCTGAGACAAAGAAATTTGACAAAAACTATTTTGAGACACAAAACTAGAGACGAGTTTTAACTAACGTAAGAAAAATTTTTTAGAAACAAAACTAAACCTCTAATTCAGCAATCTTAACTAACGCAAGAAATTTTTAGAATTTCTAATTCTACAACTTTAACTAACACAAGAAACGAATTCTAATCCCACAATAAAAGAATTAACTAACACATAAAAAATAATTTAAGTACACCGAGAATAAAAAGCGAAAGCAAAATTGCGAGCAATTGAAACCAAAACCCTTATAACAACACAACTATTCAAACGCGAATACAATCCATAAATAGACAACTCACAGATCTATTATTAAAAGCCACATCTTAATACAAGAAATAACGAAGCGCGATTTCAAATTGAACGTAAATATCTCATCTTCAAAAGTGAATGAAATCTAACCATGGATAAATACGCATAAAATCTAATAATAAATCACATCAAAAGCTATTTAAATACACCGCGAAAACCTTTCAGAATTCAAGCATTATAAATTAAATAAAATTACAAACAGAAACTTTCATAAAGTGTCAATATAAATTTACAAAACAACTCAAGAGAGATATAAATAGTTACGGTACTGAGAACGCATTCAAACGTGAAAAATTTAATTAAATATTTCAGTAAATCAAAGAAGCACAAATTTCATTGTATAAAATCGCAGCGAGTACTAAATAACACCCACAGTATATTTAAAGCTAACCTGTAATAAAAACGCTAAACACAACTAAGTAACTAACAACATCCTGTAGCAGATTACAACATTGTAAGCAATGCAGACGCCTTATAATCGCATAAACCAAAGAGATAATTATTACGCATCTAACTAAAATCAACATAATTAAAAAATAAAGAAGTAATAACTGACGCAACCAACGCAAAACACTCAAACCCGATAAATTACCACAAAAAATCACTCAGCCTGTTGAAACTTCAGAAATTAAAACTAAAAATTGGCAAATCAAGAGTAAACTCAACCAAACCAATACCGAGCAAAAAACCCATTAAATAACACCAAAAACTACAAAATAAAACCAAAATTAAAAAAAAAAAATATATTTTTTTTAATTTTTTAAAATTACCCAAATATTACCCCAGCCAAGATGACTAATGAAATGAAACTGTACCTAGAAATGATCCCAAGCTTTAACGGAGATCAATGTATGTTAAGAACCTATATTTCAGCCAGCAAAATATTCCTAAAAACTTTTTACAAGCCGGGAGATAACGAAAGAAACACTTTGCTTATCCGTTTTGTTATCAGTAAACTGACCGGAAAGGCACTAACATTAATTGCTAGTCGCGAGGACGTAGACCAATGGGACGAGTACAAACGCATATTGATTGCATATTTCGGCGATCAAAGGAACCTAAAATGTTTAGTAAGGGATTTAACCAACCCTAGGATGGAACACAATCAGTCACCCTATCAATTTGGAATGAAATGCCAAGATGTAAGAAGCTTAATCTTGACAAAACTCAAAATCGAAGAAACCGACCCAAACGTAAGACTTTTAAAAACGAAAATGTACGACGAGATGGCATTAGATACCTATCTAAATGCACTACCCTAAAGATTTTCAGATAAAATTAGATTTCAACATCCCCAAAACTTAGAAGAAGCAATGAATATGATAATCGAAGAAGAGAATGTAATGTACTATAGAAACCGACTATATAACCCAACGCGAATAAAAGCTACACGCCAATGGAAACTATACAACCCGCAAGACAAATAAATCCACAACAAAAATTTAACCCGTTCAATGCACAAACAAACCAAACGCGAACCAATAATCCACATTTTAATAACTCAAACTTTAACAACCAATACAAACAATTCCCAAACCAACGTTTTACCCGAACTTTTCAAAACCCACATATCAACCAACATTTAACTCGAACTTTTCAAAACCCGCATTTCAACCGAGATTCAATCAAAATATAAATCAACAAAGACCAACATTCAACGCGAATCCTAACAAAAACTCACCGATGATAAACACTAATAATCCCAATAACTATTACAAACCTACACCAATGGATACCTCATCTGGTAACACCAGACCCCAAAATAACGCACATAAGACCAAACCCTAATCAAAAACGCACTTTCACTTCAGAAGAGCTATTTCATCAAGAAGTAGAAGAGTATGAAGATGACCAGAATAATAGCAATCGACCGTGTACGAATAACGAACAAAATCAATCAAACCACTATAAACGCGAAGAACCATATGAAAATTACGAGGAGGACGACGAAGAGAACACATGTTCAAATTTTCAAATGGACCATTTTATAAACGACCAAACGTAATAAATCTAAATAATATGAATCACCTTGTATTACCTTATATCGAAATACCCCACGCTGAATTTAAATTACTAATCGATACCGGAACTTCAAAAACATTAATAAGCCCGCGAACAGTAAAGAAACATTATCTAAACTATGTAGAAAGGGAACCCTTCAAAATTAAAACCGCCCATCAAACAACCCTGCACTAATTCGTAGCAAACATACCTTTACCAAGAACCTTTAACGTAAAGATGAAACATAAATTCAGCATATTTGAATTTAACGACAAATATGATGGACTATTAGGAATGGACCTTCTAAGAAAATTAGGAGCCAACATAGATATTAAAAACCGATTATTAAGAACCAAATATGGACGAATCCCCATCAAATTTCAAAACACCCAAATTGACGAAAAATATACATTAGAACCCCAAACAGAAAAAAAGATAAGAATCCCCGTAAATTCAAATAACAACTTAGGAATAATAAACCACATAACTTTTCAACAAGGAGTAGAAACCTCAACCGCATTAGTAAAAATCAAAGATAATTACGCCACAACGACCATATTAAATTCGAATGACTACCCTGTGGAACTATCCCTAACAAACCCAATTAACGTAGAAGAATTAAATTTGAATGAAATGGAAATAGACGAAAACTTAAACGAAAATTACAACCCCGTAGAAAACGACGAAATGTTAAGACAAAATTTAAGTAAAATCCGATTTAACCGCGACATAAATCACGAGGAACAGAAAGCAATACAAAAATTATGTTTCGAATACCGCGACATATTCCATTGCGAAGGAATACCCCTAACATTTATAAATACAGTTAAGCACAACATTGAGCTAACAGACAACAAACCCATGTTTACCAAAGCATACAGATTACCCCAGGCAAGTCAGGAAGAAGCTGACAGACAAGTTGCCGACCTATTAGATCAAGATATAATACAACACTCCAATTCACCATGGAGCAGCCCCGTACTAATAGTACCGAAGAAACTAGACGCATCAGGAAAACGAAAATACCGAATGGTAATAGGTTACCGCAAATTAAACGAAAAAACGGTAGACGATAAATACCCGTTACCGAACATAACTGAGATTTTAGATAAGTTAGGCAAGTGCCAATATTTTTCGACGCTAGATTTAGCATCAGGATACCATCAAGTGGAAATGGAAGAAGGAGATACACAAAAAACAGCCTTTAGCACACCTAGAGGACATTATGAATATAAACGGATGCCATTTGAACTGAAGAACACACCCGCAACTTTTCAACGAGTAATGGATAACATACTACGAGGGATACACAACGAAAAATGCCTTGTGTACCTAGATGATATAATAGTGTATTCAACATCATTAGTGGAGCACATTGAAAGATTACGAGAAGTGTTCGAAAGATTAAGAACCGCACAATTTAAAGTACAATTAGATAAGAGCGAATTCCTACAGAAGGAATTAGCATTTTTAGGACACGTAATAACACCCCAAGGAGTGATGCCGAACCCCGACAAAACAAACGCTGTATTAAATTACCCCATACCTAAAACGAATAGAGATAAAAGGATTTTTAGGCCTTAGCGGTTATTACCGAAAATTCATAAAAGGTTATGCTCAAATAACAAAGCCCCTAACCAATTGTTTAAAAAAGGGAAACAAAATTGTACATACCCCAGAATTTATAAAAGCAGTAGATAAAATCAAAAGCATTTTAACAAATCACCTCGTATTAGAATATTCAGACTTTTCAAAACCATTCATATTAACAACGGACGCATCAAATGTAGCCTTAGGCGCAGTAATAAGCCAAAGAACAGTAGGTAACGATAAACCCATCAGTTACGCATCAAGAACCCTCAACGAAACAGAGCAACGATACAGTACGATAGAGAAAGAATTGTTAGCCATAATTTGGGCAACAAAATATTTTAGACCGTACCTATTAGTATGGCTATGCAAACTCAAAGAACCTAACTCGAAATTACAAAAATGGAGAATCAGACTAGAAGAATATGACTATGAGATCATATACAAAAAGGTAATTTACAACAATAACGCAGATGCTTTAAGTAGAATCCAACTTAACGCACTAGAAACCGAATCAGTGATAGGAAACGTAGACGAAACCGAAATTAGAGAAAACCCAGAAGAAATGGAAACCATACATTCAACACAAAATGACGAACCGGAAACCGCAATTAAAATTTTAAACGAAACTATAGACATGAAGCCCAATCAATTTATAGTCACAGAAGTTTTAAACAACCCCAACCCTGTAAAATACACGAAAGTGGATAATAAGAAAATTTACCAAGTTCAAATAATCAAAGACGACAATGAATCACAGATAATTCAAATTCTAAAGGAATACACCCCCGAGAAAAAACGATTTTACTTTTACTTCAACACGGAAAACTTGTACAAACGATTTTCAGAAATATATGTTAAACTATTTAACAATTCTGGCCCCGAACTTATAAGATGCACAAGAAAATTAATAACATTAGACGACCCTGACGAAATAAACGATGCAATAAGAAACCAACACGAAGGAAAGACCAACCATCGAGGAATAAACGAGACCCTAAAACAAATCATGAGACGAAAGAGATGAAAGAGAGATGAAAGAATTAACTACAGACTTTATCAATCAGTGTGAATTATGTGATAAAGCCAAACATGACAGAAAACCCCCAAAGATACCCCTAATGTTGACTAAAACACCAGACAAACCTTTTCAGAAATTACATGCAGATACTCTAGTAGTAGAAGCACAAAGTTACCTAACAATCCTGGACGCATTTACGAAAATAGGCCAAGCAATACCAATCACTTCTAAAAATAGTATAGACGTAACTCAAGAATTTTTACATTATTTTACATTTTATGGAACGCCCGAAACAATCACGTTAGATAACGGAAGCGAATTCAAAAACGAAACAATTCAAAACACTTTGGAATTACACAAAATAAAAATTCATTTTATAACGGAGAACCACCCTGAATCCAACGGACTAATTTAGAGACTACATTCAACCCTATTAGAACAGATCAGATTATTAAGAATAAATTACAAGAAAAAACACATAACTAACTTAATGTCATACGCATTAATCGCGTATAATAACACAATTCATTTAACGACAAATTTTACACCCTTAGAACTAACCCTAGGACACTCAGATTCACGCAACCCGTACGATATACATTATAACAAAGAAATCTATCAGCAATACGCTAAAGATCATAAAGAGAAACTAAAACTAACTTATGACAAGGTAAAGGACAAGTTAGATAACGATAAAGAACGCATTACCGCGACCCGTAATAAAAACTCAGACATAAACAAATTTTCCATAGGACAAACCGTATTCGAGAAAAATTACCAAAGTAAAAAACACAAAACGGCACCGAGAAATTTAGGCCCCTTTAAAATCAAACGAATATCCGACAAAAACGTAGCCGCAATAGACGTCGGCAAGACAACAAAATATGTTCACCTCAAAAATTTAAGACACCCTGTACTTTCAGATGGACAATCGTCACCCTTACCGTCAACCTCCACCCAGGTAGAACGGACACAGAAATTATAATTGAAGACATAAAGAATAAACCCGGTATACTACCAATAAAATTAGGCAGTATGCAGAACACTATAGATTATTGGATCAAACAAGAATTTCGAATAATCAAAAATAATTATTTTCGACTAAAACAATCAATGGACACAACAAAATTCGGAAAAGAATACGCAATAGAAATGATGAACTACGACAGTATAACAGAAAGTATTTTGAAAAATATAGAAGACAAATTTAATCGACTAATACCTACAGAACAAATGACGAGAAGAAAAAGAGGACTAATCAACGGATTAGGAAACATAATCAAAGCAATTACCGGAAATTTAGATAATCAAGACGCAGAACGCTATGACAACGCGATACAACAATTAATAGAAAACCAAAATGACATCAAAACCATAATTAGTAACCAAATATCGTTAACTCAATCAACGATCATCAAATTTAATGAAACTCTAAGAAAATTAGTTAGAAATCAAGATAGTATAGCCAATCGAATAGAAACCTTAGAAAATAACATGCGAACTACCATGTTAGGCATGCGAGATTGAATCAGATTCAATACGATATACAACCAGATAATATCAACCCTAACATTAATTCAACAAATCCTAGCAACATTAGAAAACGCAATAACCTTTGCAAAATTAAATACCCTACATTCAAGTATAATAGAACCAATAGATTTATTAAAAGAATTATTGAAAATAAAATCTTTTATAACTAACAGTAAATTACCTTTCGATGCAATAGAATCAAACATTTTAATATTCGAAAAAATAGTCATAGTTAAAGGCTATGTAAAAAATAACAATATAACATTTTTAATAGAAATACCAATAGTAGCGATTAACAATTACAATTATTATCACTTATTTGCTTTTCCAATGAAAATGACTAGCACATACCAAGTTATTATTCCAAAAACCAAATTCCTATCCTTAAATGAACTAAGATATGGTTATACGAACGAAAAATGTAATGAAGTACAACTACTAAAATTTACCAATCACTATGAAAATTGTGAAGCCAAACCTGTACAAATCACCAACATGAAAATTCAGAAAATAACGGAAAATAAATGGATAGTCATTTTCCCCACCAAAGTAATCGCAACAATGTATTGCAATCAAGATGAAAATAATTTAGCATTAACCGGAAGTAAATTAATCACCCTTAAGGAAAATTGTCATATGAAATTAAAAAATGAAATAATTAGAGTCTACCAAGATCCCGTACAAAGCAAGAAATTAGCAAATCTACCCGATTTACAAATCAAGATTACCCAAGACAAAGACGAAGAAAGAATTCAAAAACCAATGCAATTGGAACACCTGGAATTAGACAACCTCAACCACGCCATGAAACTCATGGAAGATTATAAAGAACACCTGAACATGATCAAGACGCCCGAAGTGCACTACGATAATATTAGTATATGGTCAATTATATTGATTATATTGACTATTTTATTGATCATTTATGTAACTTATAAAATATGTATTGGATATAAGAATAATAAAGGAAACAGTTTTAGATTTAAGAAACCCAAAGAAACAAATGTACCCCTAGAAAATTTGAATTTTAAATAAGATTAAACGAATTTAATTAAAAATCAAGAAAAGGTAAAAACCCTTAATTTTTAATGTACGTCGGGAGGAGTTATGTGATCCCCCATTTGTAATACCTATAAAACTAATAAAGTTATTAGGAAATATTAGGAAAATGCAACAATGTAATTAAAAGACAATTTGTTACAATGTATTTCAGTTATAAACGTTTATGAGAACGGAAGCGCTACAAAGTAGCACAAGGATAAGTGACACTGCAGATGTCAGGTCACAGACGGTCGTAGGAAGTCACGTACCGAGATTACGCAGAATAAGTCTGCAACATTGTAATTATGAATAGCTTTTAAGATAGCAACTATGTATCATGAATAGAGTCAAGTGTAAGCGGACATTAGATCCGCAGATTCCCACAGAACTGTGATGGGGTAGGGAGATTATATAAGGCCCGGGAGCTCCACTCGCAGGCAGTTCATCAAACGTTCAGCTTTTGCATTGCAGTTCATAGATAACTCACTGTACAATTAATTATAGTTTGGACTTAGAGTAATAATTTAAGATTGTCTAAATTCAACATTAATTTCTGTATAAACAATTAAATAAATGTGTTAACGTTCAAAGAAGTCTTTTTAAAAAGGACTGCTCGAAGCCACGAACCTTAACTCGCATACCTGGGAAATATTGTGGTAGGTTACCGTATCTTTCCACAACGCAGTTTTTAAAGATTTTAGCAAAAAGCTGTATCCGTTACGGCCAACCCACAACAACCTTGTAAATTATTAAGGATCGCCCGAGAACAACCGACTGTCCTCCAATATTTTTTAGCCAGCAAGGTTGCTGCCCCTTGCTGCGCCTTTTAATCGCCTTTTACAATAAGCAGGCTTACTATAGTAGTGTTCTTTATCCCCACCTATAGTATAAGTGAGTTATATATATTTTTTGTTAGATCTAACTTATAGTTCGTAAGGCAAAGCCGTTGTGGAGTTTTGGGCTGAAACTTTAATATGTAAAGTTTGCGTTGAGAGCACTAAAGCCACATATTCTACGAATCAACTTAATTTGCACAATCGAAAAGGGCTACAAGAACCTGCGACCAACAATATCCATCCCCATTTATTGATAATCGTTGGGAAATAAATAGCAAAAAAGCTATTGCTCCTGTCAAGTGTCTGGAGTTACCTGCGCCCAAAGGAGTTATTATGCTAAATTCATTCGTATCTTTGATCAAAAAACATATAATTTGACATAATGATTAACAGTGTGCAAGGAATATTAAGGAAGTCAGTAAATGGCCGCCATCTTGGATGCCGTGCTGATAACAGCTAACAAATGTGGAAGAAAAAAATGACACTTAAGGTATTTGGAATCTATTTATTAAAATTTACCAAAATAATCTAGCTGGAAAACATTTAAAACCCTACTTCTAGTGCTACATTAGTTTTACCAATAGAGAACGCTATAAATTTATCTAAACTCCTGATACATTAAATATGAAACGTGGGTTGCAAAAACAAAAACAGAAAAAAGGTTATGACCTGACGATTGAACTGGTTAAACAGCTACGAGACACTCGGTAAGTGGGAGTAATTAATACTGGGCATTTTACACATTAACGGGGGGTGCAGATTGATGTTCTGTGAAATCACTACTTAAGCTATTAACACAAATTTTTGTCTCTATAATTGACTTTATCCGTTATTAAATAAAATTACTGGGTATTTTATGAAACAAAGAATTTCATGCTTTAATGGTAACATATCACATTTGCCACATATTGTCTCTGGTTTCGTTTGGAACCTCAAAACACGTATACACCTGAATCATTGTACAATATTCGCCTGCAGCTTTTTGATTAAGGACTTAAAAAGTGCTTTAATGTGAAACATAAATGCACTAATCATCACCAATTGATTTTATTTTGTACAAGAAATTGTGGCTTCCGTTACTGCAAAGAGTATGAACGCAGTATCAGCTCTTTCCTAATTTATAAAATAACTGCCTAATAAAATCCATTTCACGAACACGAATACGGATTGTTATTGCAACTCACAAAAGTATATTTCTGCCGACACGCGGATTTTCAATCCAATTTCTCTAAACTTATCTGCATTCTGATACAGTGCATATGTTAAATCGTTGTCACGTATATCGCAACAGAGTGGAGCGATCTTAACATAAAATTTATGAAGATATTCGGTGACAGATTGTAACAGAATTTTGTCAAGGCCTATTGTGAATGTTAAAGATATACCATACTGAATTGCTTCAACGTTTGTTTCTTTCTTTGCTTATGTACTAATATTCCAATATTCATGATAACCCGTACAATGACACTTCGATTAGCATCCACCAAATCGGGTGACGGTAATACCTAATTAATAATTAACGCAACTATTACGGAAATGTAAATTTGAACTAAAGTGAATTACTCGTTATTGTAGGTTTATCTGGGTTGAAATCTCGTTTTAGGATAGAAACGATTCGAACGTAGTTTAGATCTGAGTGTAATACGGACTGCAAGTTATCTGGGCTAAACCCCTCTAAACTCAAAAGTGAGAACAATGCGGTAAGGGTGGAGACCCTAGCAAATCACTAACATTGATAACATCGTTATATATCCTACTCCGGATGTAGTACCTAAATTTCTTTAACTGTTTTGCATAGAAAGCTTTAAAATAGCAGTCTGATGTTGCGCATCGATATTGGACAGACTTTTTTCATGTTGTAGACAGGAAACCCTCATTAACATTGAATTTCTTAAACCTATTATAATATTATTACCAAAATTTTTAAGGCAAATTCAAGTGTGTAACAAGTTTCAATGTGGTATAAAATTTTTTAAAATCTATCATACTTTAGGAATTATATTTGACTTACAGAAGGAAGTAACTCATGCAGGAGATACTCCGTTGCTACACTTAACTAGTATCTTTCGCTATAGATAATTGAAGGGGCAAGTTGATGAAGGTTTATGTTACAAATTGTTAGTTCCGAGATAATAGAGGTTCAATAAGTTTACTTGTGAATTTTTTCCCGTTATATCGCTCAAGTTATGGTCTTATGATTTGAAATATGTCAGATGTAATAAATGTATTGAAAATTACTTTTTTTTTGCAAATTGCAACCCATATTTCGTCTTTGTAGGTACATAACACCTTCATTCGCTACTAAATGAAGCCAAAAAAGAAATGCGAGGTGAAAGGATGAGTTAAGCGTTAAGACTTTATTAAAATATTTTTAGATTCCGTCAAGTGGCGCTATTTAAGTGATTCTTTTGCAAAGTTTTTAAATATTTTGCTGCGTTGTCCGAAATGTGCAATAAAAATGATTGCAAAAAATTACAGTAGCACTTGTAAGTCTTTAAAATACATTTGCAAAATATTTCTTGTTAGAGCTTAATCCGCCTAAACATCTTCCGCTTGAAGCTACTTGGGTTGCAGTATAAATTTCGTTACGGATTAATTAACGAGCTGAGGAATAATTGATTCGTTGAAAATTAAAAAAAATAAAGCACTTTAAAGAAAAATCAATTTTATTCAAAAACAACAAAGGTACATATGTTTCTTTATTAAATTTAAGTAAAAAGCAGTTTAAATAGCACTACAAAAAGAAAGATTTAAATTCTGATATTACAGAACACCATTTCGAATGGACCTGCACCTTGCCGAAGTTCTAAATCACTACAACAGGTGAAATGGCTTGCGTGTTCAGTAGGTAAATAAGGCCTGTCCTAATTCAAAACGCGACAGACGTATTTTCCATGTGTAAAATACGTCTGTCACGTTTTGAATTAAGATCGGCCCTATATAATTTCAATGTAAAATAGTTGTGAAAACATTTCAATGTAAAATAGTTGTGAAAACATGAATTCTTATATACTTTCAATGTAAAATACTTGTGGGCACGTTTTGAATTAGGATCGGCTTTATATTACTTTCAATGAAACACACGTAATGTTGAAAAATGTAAGTGCAGAGAAGAATGTGTGTAGCTGTTTTGAATTCGGTTTTCTAGCGAGAAGTTACACGTGCACCGTTTTGAATTAGGATCGGCGTTATATACTTTTAATGTAAAATGTGAAAACCTGAATTCTTTTCAAATGTAAAATACTTGTGGGCACGTTTTGAATTAGGATCGGCTTTATATTACTTTCAATGGAACATATTTCAAAACACACGTATGTTGAAAATGTAAGTGCAGAGAAAATGTGTGTAGATGTTTTGAATTTGGTTTTCTAGCGAGACAGTATGACAGATGCAAAATATCGCATTCAAGTCAATTGTGTTTTAATTAAAGTGGATTCTGATTTATGTTTAGAGGCTGCAAATACACATGGGCCGGTTTCAATTCAAAATGAGTTCACTCTTGTGATAGGTTGAAAAGTGGGTTGGCAAAGTACGCAGATGGTGGTAATCTGCTATATAAGGAGATTGCTCCTAATATTAATTTAATTAGTCAAAGAAAAGCAATATGGATTTTAATACTCTTAATAAAACCACATATCGCAAACCTTATGTAAATTCAAAAGATCTTGTAGTGAATAAGAGGTTTGAAGTTTTAAAAGTGGAAACAATCAAGACAAAATATGGAGAAAGAGTATTAGTGGAAACAGAAGAGTTCAAGAGTATATTGCCATTGAGATATTTTGAATACCTTCAAGCACATGGAGTGAAACAATTAAATGAAAGTATTGGCTCGAACAAACACGTATACATAACTAGTAAGGGATCGATCGGTCTAACTGTCAACATAGAATTTTCAGAACAATATGTCACTAATTTAAGAAATTAGTTTATTATTATAACACATCTAAGTCGATTGTATAAAGAATGATGTATCAAATTAAAGTGGGTTCTGATTTATGTGCGTTTTACTTTGAGTTTACTACCTTGTTTAGAGAAAGTCTTGTTTCAAAGAGAAACTTTTATAAAATACTTTTTATTTTACAAATTGTTGAATATTTAGATCTAACTATTTATAAATGAAAAGTATTATTAACTCCGTTCTTGAAGTATCTGCTGCTCCTCGCTGTTAGTTCCTCTCTTTTTGCTTTATTATTTCTAGTTCCAAATCTATACGACGCAGTAGCTTCTCCACGCTTTTAAATGCGTTAAGCAACTCTACTGTATCATCTTCGTAGGATTTGTCATCTTCACAGCAAACAGCCATATTAGATTCTGTACATAACTTTTTCATAGTCGACATGTTTTTGCCTGATCTGTGAGCATAACATAAAAAATTATTGTAGGTTCACCTTTTCTTTTGTATACTACTTGATGTTTCTGAGAGGATCAGAGTGTATCAACGATCCTACGATAGCCTCAGAATTTCCAGAATGGTTTTTTGATCTAATGTAACTTATAAATTAGTACTGTTTTAAAAACACATGTATAAATGTGAAAAAAAGAACTTACCGTGATATATCTATTACGTCACTATCAAAAATAGCAGCAGTGTTGAATTGAGGCGAAGAACAACCAAAAACTTCTTTAATCACGTCTTCGTCAGAATGTAATATAAATTGCTCTAGAACTTTTACGTTGGTACTATTACAATTTTTGATTGATAATAAGTTACTCATTTTTAAAAGTTGCTAGTAATAGTAACTAATAATTATACAAGAGATCTGATTGAATACTGTTGGTAAAATCTACGTGAAGTATTTATATTAAATAATAAACTGATCTGTTAGAAAAATTAAAATTTGCATCGTTTTCTGAAAAAATTCAGCTCTGTAATCTATTCTAATTAACAAAACAGTATGTAAGCGAATATAATTATACCCCAGCAGAAATAATGAATTAGTTTCATTGTCTGAAAAAGAAATTGAAATGAATGCACATAATAAAACCCTAAATTAGATTAATTTCGTTTTAGATTACCGCTGACATAATTGAAGCTGTATAAGAAATTTTTTTAAAGGTACTGCTCAGCAGAAAATAATGAATTAGATTCATTGTCTGAAAAAGAAATTGCAATAAATGCACATAATAAAAACCTAAATTAGATTAATTTCGTTTAGATTACCGCTGACATAATTTATATGCAAATATATAGGTAATTGTGTGTTTATGCGATTTTATGCTGTATAAGAAATTTTTTTTTAAAGGTACTGCTTAGCAGAAATAATGAATTACATTAATTGACTGAAACAGAAATTGCAAGAAGGCGCATAATAAAACCTAAATTAGATTAATTTCGTTTTATATTACTGCTAGCATAATTTATTTTCCATAAAAAATTAACAAAAATTGACTTTATATGCATATATAGGGATATAGTAATTTGTGCTGAATAAGAAAAAATTCTTTAGTACTATCAACGTACTGGAAAATGTTTTTTCTTAATAACGGGTTTTTTAAAAAACCATGAGTGCGTGTAAATTATGATATTTTTTTCTTCAGATTAATTTTTCGTTTAAAAATAATGCAATGCAAATAAATCCCTTTAAGTAGTAATATTTATAGAATAAGTTTTTATATTACCGCTGACACAATTTACATGCATATATATATATAGGTAATTTGTGTGAAAATTCTTTAAAGGTACTGTTATATAATAAAACTGCAGAATGTTTTTTTAATACTGGGTTTTTTAAAAACCATGAGTGCGTGTAAATTATTAAACAAGACGGTTTAATCTGAGACATTTTTTTTTCAAATTTGCTTTGTTTTTATTTAAAAATATTTCAATGTAATCATAAAAAATAGCGCTGTAATGATAATGTATTTTCTGTACACATAATAAATCAAAGGTCGTATAAAAACATTTTTTGTAGTAAACGCATACGGAATGAAAATGATGTTGAATGCATTCCTTTGCAGTTGTTTTGCTCAGAGTTGCATTCAGTATGTAAATATTGGAAATGCTTGCATAGCGAATTATTTGTCATAGACACGTACATAGGTAATTGTGTGTTTATGCGATTTTATGCTGTATAAGAAATTTTTTTAAAGGTACTGCTCAGCAGAAATAATGAATTACATTCATTGACTAAAACAGAAATTGCAAGAAGGCGCATAATAAAACCTAAATTAGATTAATTTCGCGCGTTTTCCGTAAACTCAGATGAATGAACCTTTTTTGCAGTTGTTTTGCTTACGTCAGATGATATTTTATATAAATAGTAAATAGAGAAAATACTTGTATTATTAAGTAGTGTATTTTGATTTTCTATAGAATCATGAATGCTGAAACCGTATCCGAGATTAGTAGCGCAATTTTGAGATTAACTGTAAAATGCGTGAATCTAATTAAATCAGTGAATGAAATAACGAAACACATTTTAATTATCAAAGCAAATATTAGTATATTGAAGCTTGCTATTAGAAATAAGGTATACGAAGACAATAAACAAGAAAATCCTAGTAGGCTGGAATCTAATTTAGCACATCTTAAAAGCTACCTTGTACGATTGAGGCACTTGAAACGCTCTTTGGAATATCGTGGTAAAGGTGTTGATGCAACGCTTTCTAGAGGTCATACTCGAAAAAATTTGATTTGGCATGATGTACAATCATGTTTTGGAAGTCGAATAATTACGGGACTTATTACCAATTTAAATTATAGAGATCCTCTAGTGTTCTTAGACAAGGCGTTCGCTAGTTTTAAACGCAAGATTGTTGCTTGCTTAAAAAAGTCAATGTTGAAAGTTAATGTAATATTTGCCGCTAACTTTGTTAAGCCTACAACTGGTGAAATAGATTTGAAAACGTTTCCTACTGCAAATCGTCACATCGATATAAATACCAATCTCAAGCTGTGGTATAAAGAGAACGTATTGAACAAGATTTCGAAGCGATTAGAAGAATTTTGCGAGAAAGATTCTGGTTGGGCAATCCAAGAAGTTTTACACTTGAAGGTAAATATAAACAATCATGATCCACTTAAAAGAGGGTGTTCAACGTTTGTACCGGTTCCGGACTTTATAAAAAAAAAAAAGCTGTGGTAAATATAATAAATAACGATCAACATTGCATTCCTTGGAGCTTGGTTTCCGCTTTATATCCTGCTAAACAAAATAGTCAGAGAATATCTACATTTTGATACAGTATTACGCTACAATTCAATTCAGTTTCCAATCACATTAAAAGACATAAAAAAAATTGAGAAGCTTAACAATCTCGCAATTAACCTATATTGTATAGAAAATACTAAAATACTGCCATTTTGTTTAAGTGAAAATTTAAAAAAAATTGAACCTATTAATCTGTTAGTTTTAAATAATGATTCCTTACAATATTCTCGTCCGACAAATGCTAATGAGAATCACTTTCATTTTACTTGGATTAAGGATATGTCAAAATTATTTGCAAAACAGTTGTCTTCACATGAACATAGAAAATTTTTTTGTTATAGATGTTTAAATAATTTTAGTACAGCAGCATTACTTAAGCGTCATTCGAATTATTGCGAAAAACAGAATACTTGCTCAATAAGGTTACCCGAAAAATCCGAAAAGTTTCTAACGTTTAAACATTTCCACTATCAAGAAAAAGTATCATTTGTAGTTTATGCAGATCTCGAATGTATATTAGAACCATGCAATGAGTCGGAGGTAATACTAAACACAGTCTCTTACCAAAGGCATATACCCTTTAGTGTAGCGTATTATTTGATATCTACCTTGCTTGGATCAGCAAGGGTTCGGCAAAATTCTAAATTTTCCAGGTAAAAAAAAACTCGCTTCCTAGCCAATGTAGTACCTTCGGGTGGAGCATTGGAAAATCACATGTAAGGCCAACTACTACTCGGTTTGTATAGCCAAGCTGGACCACTCCACCAATTTCCTTCAAGCAATTTAATAGGAGAACAACCTCTCGATAATTGGTCTGCTGGATTCAACAATCCAGGGGCGTGCCTCGTAAATATTTTGTTTCTTCAACTTCCTCGTCATAATTTCCAACCTACTTAAAGCTATTCCCTTATTCGTATTAAGCTCAGGATGACCCATTACCCAAGGAAGTGCAACTTCGTACTTTTTTGTTTATAGGAAATAGTTTCGTTAAAATGCAATATAATATCCTGGTCTACTTGTTCATTGCTTTTACTAATAATAGGATCTTGTATACCATTATCTTTTAATTCCCACATACTACTTACGTCCAAATTTTGTAAATTTAAACATACTAATGCGGCGACTCGGCTCCTTTTAGCTCCCAATAGGCACCATCCTAATTGGGTCTCAATGGCCAACAACCCACATCTTAAAAACTCTACCTTCCCAGTCAATAATTTCCTATATGCTCTGCTCCTAACAAAATTTGTATAGATAATTCTTCATAAGCATCTGAATACTATCTAATAAGTTTTTTGTGGCATTCGTAAGTAATCGCCGCAGAACAGCACGTTCTGAACGTAAAAAGGTCTCTTACTCTTGGAATTCGGTTCACTCATACCTTTCTGCGTTTCTTCAGAAACTTGTCGTGTAACGGTCTCCATTAATGTTAGATTACTATGCTAACAATAAATAACTCCTCTTGGTTAAATAAATATATTCTGTATAATAATATACTAGGTTATCATAAAGTAAGGGATATATTTTAAATCATTACAACTTTTTAATAAATTAAGTTAGTAACATAAAATAAACGAAATCTAGTTGCTTAATGAATGGGATTTTACCGTATCTATGAGAAACAAAAGCGTTGTCATAACAATTGTTGACACTAGTGTCAAAACAAAATTATTCAATTTGAAGTTTTATTTTGAAATTAAAACTCAAGTAAACGTTGAGTTCAAACGACTCAACTGTAATAACATGGATTTACAAACAAGAATTGGTTTAGTTCAGTGCTATTATGAATCCGGCAGAAATTACACCGCTGGATTACGAAGATTTCGCACGAGAATGGGTTTGAGAGCGGGACCCTGTCAAATGAAAGCGTACCGCAATTTGATACAAAATTTGAAAGAACAGGGTCTGTAACTGACTTACCAAGATCAGGAAGACCAATAATTAGTGATGTCCAAGTTGCAGAGGTTCTTCATGAAAATCAAGACATAGCCAGAAGCAATTCACTCGCAATCAGCAGTGCAAATGCGATATCCAAGCGATTGCAAATGCCGTATACCACGGTTTGGAAAATTTTACGCAAAATTCTAAACATGTATCCATATAAACTGAAAATGCTGTTTGAATTAAAGGACGCAGATTTGGCTACTAGGTACGATTTTTCTTTGCGAGTAATGGCTCAGATGGAAATTGAACCCGAATGGTTATCCCGTATTTTATGGACAGATGAGGCACATTTTACTCTGAATGGTGGAGTCAATACTCAAAACTGTAGAATCTGGTCTGCAGAAAATCCGCAACAAATCGTTCAAAAAGGTCTTCATGACAAGAAAGTCACCGTTTGGTGCGGTTTTACAGCTGATTTTATTATTGGTCCGTATTTCTACGAGAAAATGCAGAATGTACAAGCCGTATCTGTAACTGTAAATGGTGAACGATACTTGCAAATGTTACAAAATTATGTTATTCCACAGCTGCAAAACGAGCACTACGGAATTGAAAACATCATTTTTATGCAGGATGGAGCACCCCCGCACATTTTTCGACCAGTCAAAGAATTGTTAACCAACGTTTTTCAAGATCGCGTGTTAAGCAGACATTTCGTAAATTCATGGCCACCAAGATCACCTGATCTAAACCCAGCGGATTACTGGCTGTGGGGTTATTTAAAAAGTTTAGTGTTTAGAAGACGACCAACTACGCTACAAGAATTAAAAGACAGTATTACGGAGCAAATTGGTACAATTCAACCAGAAATGTTACGAAATGCTGTGTACAATTTGGAGGTAAGGATGGTGATCTTACAACAACAAAATGGAGGTCATATTGAGCAATTGCCGTAACCTGTTTTGGGCATACTAAATCCCATTTCATAAGCAATTAGATTTCATTTATTTCTTGTTATTAACTTAATTTGTTAAAAAGTTATCATAATTTAAAATATATCCCTTACTTTATGATAACCTGATACATTTAGGACATGCAAAAAGTATAAGTGACACTTCAAAATCATTATTAAACATAATTTGATATTCATAACAAAACTTAATTGAAACTTATAGCAACAAATGTTTACTGTTATTTGACCTTTTTAAACTTATGACCGCGATTATTGAATACTTTCAATACTGACAGCGAAAAGGAACTGCAGCTGCCAATCATATGCCACTAGTTTGTAAAGTAGCGTTTTATAAGCTCGTTACCTGTAAAGTAGAATACCCATTGTTAGTATTGAGACTTAAAGATGCTGTTTGCTAATGAGTAACAATCATTATTTGTAGCGTCCGTCGGTGCCATTGGCACTGCTTATGATAAAACATAACAATTCGTGGGTTTATAATTTTAAACTGCAAGCTTTACCATAAAGTTTTACGATAAACTTGTCATACAGCATGAACATTATACCAGAGGTTACTCAATTTTAGTTAGAGTTTGTGGTGGATAGCTTTCTTAATTTGAAACGTCCCGTAGAAGCATCCGATTCAATTTTAGTTTTTAAAAAATATTTTTTGCGTAAATACCAATGTATGGCCTGTTTTTAGGCATCAGTTAAAAATTTTCCTATGATGTTGTGAATCATCCTGTATAGGGAAGAAATTGAACGGTCTGATAATCCAGCATATAGAAAGCTCGACAATGTCTTCTTTGCAAATTACTCACATAATAAATTAATCATTAGTTAGGTATATAATTCTTTTGTGTATAATTGATACGAAATTTAATAGTTCCACTGTTCTTGAGAAAGAAGAAAGGCGTTTGTAAATATCTCTGGTCAGGACCGGTTCTAGTACTTTTTACACCACTAACCATAAGGCTCCTTGTCGCGCCCACATGCAGGGAGTTAGAAGAACAGTAATAAATGTTTAACTGACTGACTGGTTAATCGTAAATGGTGAATATAAACACAATTTCGTCTTTTTAATGCATAAATGTTTTCGACAAAACAACTTTCCAATATATACATATATAAATATCAAACTTACCAATAAGTTGTCGCTCACAATATTTATATACTTGTTGAAATCAGGAAGAAATTTAAATATTGACTATTTTATTTACGTACAGAATAGAACACTTCCTATATAAAAATACCAAAATTATTTCTAAAAAAGTTTAAACTAAAAGGTTTTTCTTCTTTTATTCTTCACTGTATACTATTGGCGTAAATTATTAGAAAGCAGTTTTCCTTGCTTTTGCCGACGCAAAATCGTAACAATTTCGTCAATGTCTATACTAGAAACAATATCATGTTCAATGGACAGCATTACCAAATCCGTTAGGCGTGCTTAAGTCATAGACGAGGGCAGGTAAGTTTTATTCAGTTTTAGTCTAGAAAAACTACGTTCGGCACTAGCCACTGACATGGGCAAAGCTAACAAAATACGAAGGGCCACGAAACAATTCGGATACAAACATTGAATGTGGTTACGAATTATAAAATCTCTTAAACCTTTGCTAGTTGTGTGTTCCACCGATAAAAACTTTATAAAATGTTCTTTTACCTGAACCTATTCTTCAACAGAAACAAACCTTACTATAATAGAAAGTTGTTTTACGTGTACTATGTCAGGAGCACAGTCGAAAATTGCGAAATAATACAGTGCAGATTTTATGTTATTTATGATTAATTCTTTGGATTTCTCTGCCAGTAAATGGATAACCTCATTTTCAATCTAAATAATGCACTTGTGTTTTGCGATTTGTTATTCTATTTACATTTTCTTTTAAAATCGAGTTATATTCATTAAATAGCTCAATAATTTTTAAAAATACTCCATTATTAGAAGTACTTATCACGTCAGATGTTCCTTTAAAAGGTAAATTTAATTGAACCATTGTTTTGCATACGTTTATAATTCTGTGTAGGACATTACGCCAGTACAATTTTTTCTTATTAATAATTGCCTTAGGCTTAGCATTTATTGAGGTATGTGTGGATGACCTTTTTGAACATTTTACCCGCTGCGAGAATGTCTTTACACGTACTCCATTTTTTTCATGATGGGACAAAGATTGGCCCCTCCAATCACTGTATCCAGAAGTGTCTAGAAGTGTCTAAGAGTATATCAACCAACTCCTTTTAACTTTTTCCGTATTTACTATTATTTTGTAGAAATTGTGTATTTGTAAATCTGTAATTTATATCAAGAGGATATAAATTATTTTCTATCTCACAAGAGATAGGCCCTTTTTCTACAATTAGATCTCTCAGTTTCCACCTCTGCTAATAACTTTACCCCACGTAACATGATTATAAAAGTCAAAATTTTTCCAACAAATTTCAGTGTCACTAATAGTTATAGGAGTTCTAGGTGTTTTTGTTTCCATTTTTTCTGTTGTCAAGCTTGATGTAATTGTAGAGTTTACCTTTCCGTATTTTTTTCTTCGGTCATTATCGATACTATAGGAAATAGAACCCGAAGAGTATTTGGGTGTGGTAAAATAGAGTTTGCTACGTTATGCAGCGTACGGGTCAGATAGAAAAAGAAAGGATATTTAAAGTGCGGACCCGCACGAATCACGATGACGCGACAGAACACAAGAAACATAGAAATACCGGGCTAACTACCAATGCGGTAAGGGGGGATTCCTAGCAGCACAAAAAGTACGTCGTCATCGATTTTCTATTTACAGTAAACATTAATACAAAAAAAAATCGGTTTGCATTAACAAAAAAATGAATAAATAGTTGTATTATAAAGAACAAATTTTAGAAATTTACGTACGAAGGTCGCATTTCGTTTGACATTTAGTATTCATTAATAAAAGATAAAAAAGAAAAATTACTGCTTATGCTTGCTCATACTACCAGAGTGTTAAAGTAAAAAAAATTATTATTTACGGTCGAACAAATTCTAATAATCATGTAGTGAAGTACTATGAGCATTAGCGACGCACGTGTTAAAGTAAAAAAAAAGTATTATCTACGGTCGAACAAATTCTAATAATCATGCAGTGAAGTACTATGGAGCACCAGCGACGCACCACCAACAAAAGTAGGAAGAAAAGAGATGCTCCCGATATATGGGAACACTAATACAACATACCTTCAAGTGCCAGCTATTATCGTGCGCCCATGGTATCCCCGGAGGTGAGTCAGCGAAGCGTCCGGGTGCTGGAGTCCAGATGTAGCGTCACCACAGTTGACAGATGTTCTACGCTGCGACACTCCCTGCAACAGCGGAACACATACCGGCGCAGTTGGTTCTACATAAGAAGAATAATCGGCCTACGTACAACAATTTGGCTTCCAGCTGAAAGCTAGAAAGAGAGTCTTACTAGTATTAATAACTCAGGAGCACTTAGCAATACACCCAAAATCTACACTTCTCATAAAGAAAATACGTGCATCGCTCTTGGAGTAATAGAACGAGTAGTTTAGAAAAATACATATGAAGAGGACTGCAGAATCAAATTGAAAATTGTTTTAGATAACACGAATTCGAGCTTCAATCCTCTCATTATCAACATACCACAAAGGAGATTAGAAAACTTGACCCAAGCTTTATCAAATAATACAATACACTATTTCAGCGAGTCTTTCGGTCGTAGCAGTATAAGGATTAATTTTACGCTATAGTAGTGTGTAGCCACATAACGGATACTCAAAACAAGGTGCGAACTATAGAATTTATAGCGTAAACTCGTCGTTCTAGAGTAGATAGATTAAAATTGAAAATTATTCGCAAGCGTATTTATTATAAACAGGTAAAGTATATAGTATGTTATTGACGTATGGAAGAGTAGAAACGGAATTGATGTGGTTTTTAATTCATCGAACGTAAATGAACGTAACAAGTTTGAAGCCATAGATGTTGATTATTCGGGTTCAATTGATGTTGTTGATAATGACGGAATTGTCGGATGTTCTTCGTTCTAAGTTTTTCGACTTTTCTAGTTTTAGAATTCCTAATTTTTTAATATTGCGTTCCTAATAGCTTCACTCGTATTTTCCTGGAAATACTTATTTTTAACGCCAACTACACAACACTCTCAACAGAAAATTTTAAACAGCTAATTTAAAATTTATTATTTATATCTACTATACACTACGAACTAACACTACCATTATTTCGTTAATGTATACGTAACTTATAAATTCGTTATTAGGATAATCAATTCCTTTATCGTATCACTACCAGTAATGCATTTTTATTACAGACTAAGCTTTACACCGTTGTAGTTGTAATACTTAAGTCATACTATTATCATACGCACTTGTCTTGCGACTAACTGAAACAGAAGGGTGATAAACTTTTCTCGAGTAATACGAAATACTAACCAAAAAAATAGGCACAGCTGAGAATGAGAATATATAAAGCTTTTATTTAGACGACCCCTGTCCATCTATCTACTATCTATATCCTGAAGAGTAAAGATAATTTTTAGCCGGTACTAAATCAGATTAACGCCTGGTGGTAAACGCCCGGTGGTAAATGCCCGATGTGTCTAAAAGAAAAGAAAGCTGATGCTAATTTTATGTGCAGGAAGCAAGGTTTTCTTTGTGAGTATGCATAAACATTCTAATACTCTTACTCATATTCTTCAAAAAACTACAGTAGTATTTATTGTACTTTTCACAAACTTAAACGATAATTCCACGAATCGTTATGCAATAATTTGCATGCGACAAATTTTAAATTATGCTGCTCCTTGCAATTTTGCGCTACTAGCGATTGCTTGCTTCGCTTGTACCTAAAGCCGGTCCTGTCTCTGGTATTTTTTCTCTTTTACAGGTTTGTACAATTATGTAGTGGCTCTAGTATTTGCAACGTATGCTAATTTTGTAGAAATCAATATGCTTATTGGCTAAAAACTAATAAAATAAACAGTAGAAACTTCTACATATAGGTCGGATCATGGCGAGCTTTTTCTTTTTGTTTCACTGTACAGAATAGATCATACGGCAGGATTGCGTTAAATTATTATCAATCATTCTGTCATACGGTCCAATGCACGCAAACTAAATTTTTATAATTTCGCTTAACAAAATTTAATTAAGGTTTTGGAGTTAGCGGTGTACATAAGGCACCATCTACTTTCTTTAACTTTTACAACGCTTATTATTCTGCTGTATTATGTAGTCTCTTATAATGAATATTAGCTCAACTAGAACTAGATAAGATATTAAGACTTTATTTTCGTTTCATTGCTTAAGCCACAAAGTAGAGCTTTTGCAGGACTAAAGGTCTGATTTTTCTTTATTAGTTTCGTGCACTAAGCACAAGATACAATAGGAAAGCAACCGTGTGCTTTTGAGAAAAGAAAACGATACCCTTTGTGGCGGGTTAGATGTCTAAAGTACTTGACTTCTAGACTAGCTTTTAAAATTCAAGAAAGTTTCATGTAAACAAAATAAACGCAACAAGCCTTTGAATAGGGTAGAAAAATCAAAATAAGGGTTATTCGCTCTTTTAGTTGTTCTCCATTAAGGAATTACAGCTTACCCATTGCACTTAACAAAACTCAACAAACTACAAATATATATTCTGCAAAAGAGTATAAATGCTTATAAATACATTCAAAGCATATATTTGATAGAAAGCCACTGCATAATAAATGAGTAAACAACACAATAGCTATGCAAACCTAACCAGATAATAACCAATGAGGATAAATACAGAATTTAGAAGTTAGGTGTCTGTGGAAAAGTTAGTTGGAACTTTATCAACTGTCACGTAGATGCACAGTTAATTTACTTGCAGAAGCACTAACTGATTTACATCATAATTTACATATATCCTAAGCAGATTAATTTGTTACTTGAAATTTCCGAAATAAATTGATTTCTACACGCTGTATATAAATCTAAATTGCAACTACCTTGTTTCACTTCTTATTAAGAAGCGTTTCCTTAAATTTCTAACTTAAAAGACTTTACACTTTTTATTTTATTTTAAATCATACGAACTCTCATCTAACAAGTTCGATTATCTTCCAATTAAAATGAGTACTTATTTCAAAAGTTTTATAAAATTTTCTTCAGTGTTTATTCCATAATGTTTTGTTTTATTTTGCAAAGGTTAAAGCACGCGTTATACATTACCTGAAATAAGCAAACATCTGCTTATCGTTAAACTGCTTTGAATAAGCATCGTAAAAATCTAAAAGCTTCTAATGATATTAAGAAATTCTAGCAACACGGTGTTTTATTATCATGCAAATGTTGATCTTGCTCAAGTTTACGAGCAATAAAACCGTTCCATCATTAATTCATTCTCGGTGTTGTAGTTTGATATAATAATTCGTTATCATTTCAATAACAGTTAGGCAACCTGTTATACACTTTACTCCATAATGATGTAGGAAGGATTGCAAATTTACGTGACCATTTAAACAGACGACGTTTTCTCATGCTGACAAATTCATGGAGGTAATTATATTATATTAAGGACTTTTGATTTCTTTAATTGGCTGTTGCTTGCAAGCCGTATATTTTGCAGCTGCTGTCTGAATAACATCCAGCAGGTGCTGTTCGCAGAATATTTAACATTCAATCGTTGGAAATTGTGTCTTGTAAAAAAACACATTGTTTTCTATTCCTATAAATACAAATTGAGCTTTAGAAGCGGGATTTTTCTATACAACGTCCTTTTATCGTAAAGAAACGCTGTAACGTCGCGGTAACTAAAATGCATTGTTTTAGTGTTACAGTCGCCTGGGTCTTCTCTTGTTTCGGTTTCGTCTACGTTACCTGCCACTAAAACAGTTAACGTAAAAGTAAATTTAAATAACGTAGCCCTAATTGAAACGAACCAAATGTTCACTGACTCTAATTTATCATTTGCTAAACAAGCTGTTTACGTTAGCATGAATTTACAAAAAAAGGAACGGTAAAAAGTGCTTTAACGCGAGTTTCGGTTTATACTAATTGTGACTTGCAGAATAATTACATAATCGCTTGTGCACTGTGAAAGTAAATTTGTAACAGGCAGTCTGTAATTTATTGTGCAACCACAAGTAGGAGAAACTACAGCCAGTCAAAGAAGTGTTTATCTTTCACATTACATGTGATTTTCCAATGCTCCACCCGAAGGTACTACATTGGCCAGGAAGCAAGTTTTTTTTACCTGGAAAATTTTGAATTTTGCCGAATCCTTGCTGTTCGAAGCAAGGTAAGGATCTTTAACGTGCGTGACAACACTTACACACGGGACCTCCATTTTACCTCTCATCCGAACGAGGGTGTATTTTTGCGAAAAATGCTCGCCTAACATTTTTCAAGCGGACCGTGTCGGGATTCGAACCCGGGACCTTGGGCGTAGTTTATCTTTCACAGCAGCATCAAAAAAAAAAGAAAACAATAAATGTACGATAAAACAAGCAGTCTGACTCTGGCACCATCGTAAAGGATTTGGAAGTGCGTGCTGCACTTGCCGACGAACTGTATACTGAATAAACCAATTTAACTCGAATTGTAACACTAAATAACACAAAGTATCTTAACGTCGCGTTTACTACGTTTCCTTTAGATAAAAGAACGTTGTATAGAATTGAGTTTTTTCAAAAGTTTAGTCTGTATTTATAAGGATTGACCAAAGGGTTTCAAACCAATTTCCAGAGATAGAATGTTAAATATTCTGCAAACACCGCCCGCTAGATATTTTCCAACCTTGCTGCTGCAAAATATTCCGAGAATGCGACTTGCAAACGACAGCCAATTAACTAGAGCCAAAATTCTCGGTATACTATAATGACTTCTACTGAATTTTGTTGTCCTCATGTGAAATGACCGTCTGTTTTAATTGATTCGGTAGGTTTGCAACCGTTCCTACTGCAATATGAAGCGAAATGTATAACAGGTTACCTAACTGTTATAGCAACGATAGTGATGTATTATATCGAATTTGCAATACCTAAAATGAATTAATTGAGAGGACGGTTTTATTGCCCATAAGCCCATAAGCGAGCCGCACTATGATAACAAATTAGCTTTCTCAGTACGATTAAAGCTTTTATATTTTTACAATGCAAGTGGCTTAGAACGTAAAGAAGAAGCTATTAAAAGTAGTTTAACGATAAGCAGTTGTTTGCTTGTTTTCACGTATTTAAAGAGCGAAGTTGTTTAATGATAATCAAATTTTTGCTTTTTTCAACGAATAAAGCGAAGCTTCTTAACATTTGCAGGACAAAGCAAACTATATAATAGATTCTCCGTATTTATCGTCGTAACAAACACCTTGAAAAATCTTTACAGGACGGTTTAAATAAGTATTTATTTCAACTGAACTTGTTAAATGACAGTTTGTAAGATTTAAAATGGCATAAATAGTGTAAAATCGTTTAAATTAGAAACTTTAAGAGACGTTTATTAAAAAGAAGTAAAACAACGTAATTAGGAAACTACAATTTATTTGCGTATGTAGAAATCAATCGTTTCGAAAATTTAACGTTACAAATGTCTTGTTGGAATATCAAAAATCTACTTTCAAGAGAATAGTCTCGATTAATACATACTTTAGGACGTATTAAACGTATAATGTTTTCCAAAGAAAATTCTGAAATAATAACAGCATTTAAGAAAGAAACTCAAGGAACAATTCTTGTAATTGAGACAGATTTTCATGGAGAGGCGAATATTGGTTTAGATTTGAATCAAATTGATATAAGTACAATATTTATTGCTGCTATTAACGTACTTGTTCCCTCTTTTACTTATCTTACACAACCAATTCCTATTGGTTCATGGTCGATAAAATATTCCGGAGACCTAAAACTATTGTATTTATTTTTAGAAAGAAAGAGTGAACTTGCACATTCTCGTAAAGTATCTGAAGAGAAGCTATTCTACTTATCGGTTGAATTGTTTACCGGTAGTACCCTCATTTGGTACCGATGCGTTTGTAGTATGTAAACGGATTGGACTCCTTTGATCGCTAAATCAAAAGAAGATATTTTACTTGTATATGCTGAAGACGAGGTGTGGAAGACTATTAAATCGCGTTTTCAAAAGAAATGAGAATTTGTTGTCTTATACATAGTTAATATGGAAAGTTTGTTTAATAGACTATCCATTAGTCTTGTTGAATGTACAAAGATTAGAATAGTTAGAAAGAATTTGTTACCAGAATTTGTTCTTCAACATCTTGCGTTGGTTGATATTAAAAATATGCCTACTTTAACCAAAATGTGTAGGAAACTAGCAGAAACTTTCTCTTTCAAACAAAGAGTCACTTATGTTATGTCTTATAGCTATTATCAATCTAATAACAATCATAACGTTCAATTTAGGGATAAATAATCAGTTTCGTTTAAGTCTTCTAAAATATACCAGTCCTGTTTTTAGTAATAAGACAGCTCAACAAGTTCTTAACACTACTAACTCTGCACCTGTTGCTAGTGATTCTTCAAACCCTTTGTTAAAAAATAAACTTGTTTGTTGGAATTGTTCAAGATTAGGACATTCATTTAGAAAGTGTAGAACTCCAAGAAAAGTTTCAAGTAGTCAAACGCTTTTGTAGAAAAAATGTTTTTTTTCCAAACCAGTGCCTTATTTGAAAAAAGACCTAATAATAGTCGCCCTTATGTATTAGCGAAATTGTTAGATAAGTTGTTACAGGTTTATTAGATTCTGGCTATAATACATCAATTGTCGGATCTTTAACCATTCCCCTGATACAGAAGTTGAATTTAACTGTTTTTAAATTTAATAAGAGAAGTGTATCTACTGCAGACGGATAATTAAAGTTACTTGATTGAAGATTAGTTGATCTACCTATTCGTATCGGTGTCGTGTTCTGAATGTTGTACATTTATTACTTCGTGCAATTATTTTTGTCAGCTACGTTATTTGGTGTAATAGCAGATTTTAAGAATAACACTTGCTTTGTTCAAGATGAATTAGAGAAAAGCTTTCCTCATGCAAGTCAGTCTTCGGAACCCTTGAGTTACATCACCAACATTCAGTTTTCAGTCCTAGAACTGGTTGGACGCGTACCCTCATTGTCTGAACCAGCCTACATATTTTCCTGAAATTTGCAGTCTGCATCTATCACTATCTGTGTGCGAAAGTCTGATCTCGGTCTACGTCTACCTCTCTTTTCCTATCTCTGCTTGTAATATATCCCGTACTATTCCCCAGAAATGCCTTAGAACGTATCCTGTCCTATTTCTTCTATTTTTTTCGTTTTTCACAGATATCTTTATTCATCTACTATTTCTACAACCTATTTGTTATTAACTTTGTTTGTTCATGCTTTCATCATCATACATCTAAAGCACAACATTCCAGTAGATTTCTATCTCTTTCTGTTTGCTTTTCCTACTGCCCCTATTTTATAGACGTACTGTGCTGTGCCCCACACTATGCTTTGAACAGTTTTCTTCTTGTATATATGTACGTTGTCTTTGAACGTAGCTGCTGTTCTTTCTTGTTTGATCCAGTTCGGTTACCTTCTATTGTTTTACAGTTATATACCCTATTTCCCCGAGATTCAGTGGTATGTAGAGGGGGGTAAGCAGCCTTTGGCTGCCAAGTTCCCCCAGCACTTGAACCTTTGCCGAAATAATAGTTTTTCCAATTTATCCTTTCGCATAATTAGCATTAGTTAAAAATATTTCACAACCAAGACCTGTAGTTGTTTATAATAATCATCAGATTTAAGAGCAGTTATTTTTTCGTCATTGGATTTTACGTCTTGAAATTTATGTTCTGAGCTACCCTACACAGTTCCCTGCAATTCTCCCAACAGTCTATATACATTATAATTTAATTAAGGGCCGCTATGCTTGCGGCCACATCTCCAATGCTCCACCCGAAGGTACTACATTGGATTAAAGCACGAAAAATATAAACGTGCGCCTAATTATTCCAACTTCAAATTAAACACCTAAATAAAAATCTAACACCTGAAACAAAAACTAAAAATAGGGTTTGATTGATGGTATCCCTAGCGTTGACTTTGGGGTGTGACCGATCAACAAAACACAAACAAAATGAATGGGGAGGGGTCTGTAATCCCGGATAGCAGCTGCCAACTCTGCTTACCGGTGCGACCCAAAGGGTCGACTTAAAACTACCCAAATCTAGCTAGCTAATTTTAAAATGGATTCAAATTTTCTAAGAATACGCCAAATATATTAATAGTGAATCCAGCTATTTTACTTGCTCTATAAATTTACAAATTCGTCTTCCCTGGTCTAAGTAATTTGTTAGCCTAAGTCCGTCCCTAGCTTTCCCTACCATTCCCTAACTAATCTATATTGTAATTACAATCTTCTCAAACAATCTTCCTTCCTACATATAAGCTGCTACCAATAATGGCGGCAGAACGTCAAACAAATAATATCAAGCCACAAACAATAAAAGTAAGCAAAAATATAAATATAAAAATAAATATAAATATTTATGTAAATATATAAATAAACATCTATAACAGTCTATATACAGCATGATTCCCTTCTATTGTTTTCTAATTATATGCCCTATTTCTCCGAGTTTTAGTGGTATGTGAAGGAGGTTAAGCAACCTGTGGCTACCAAGAATCCCCCAACACTTAGACATTTGTATTAATAGTTTTCCAGTAAATCCTTTCGCATAATTAACATTAGTTGAGAGTATTGTAAAACCAATATCTGTAGTTGTTTATAATAATCACCATGTTTAAGTACAGATATTATTTTTGTCATTAGTTTTCCATCTTGCGACTGGTTGGAAGCGTATTTCTATTGATTTCTATTCTGAGCTAGCTTACACATTTCCCTGAAATTCTCACAGCCTATATCTTTCACTATCTGTGTGCAGTAGTCTAAGCTATCTCTGCTTCTATTATATTCCGCACTATTCCCCCTTAAATTGCCATGATTAGTTATTTGTTATGAATGACTTGTGGTTAGCTCAGCGAAATTAAACACATGCCAAGATTGATTCATTTAGCAAGATTAGTATCGAGAGTAGATTGGGACATACTAATAACATAGAAATGGTTATTAATACAAGCGACTCTAAACCCATTCGTAGGCAACCGTATGTAATGTCGCCGTATATGGGTGATAAGTTGAATTAGGAATTGGATAACATACTTCGCCTAAGAGTGGTTAATCCATGCCAATCTCCTTGATCTTCTCTTGTGCTGCTTATGGAAAAGAAATTTAGTGATTGATATAGACTCAGGTTTGACGGTAGGATGCTTAATAACATCTCCAAACACAATAGTTACCCGTTGCCTCATGTCAACCATATTTTAAATATGCTTAGACGCGCTAATTACATTTTTAGCTAAAATTTGAAAAAAGTTTTTGGCAAATTTCTTTTTCGGAAAGTTCCAAAGCTGAAACTGTCTTTAATATTATCTCTAGAGGTTAGTAGCTTTTCACTTGTACTCCCTTTGGTCTCCGTAATAGTACTCAGATCCAACAATAGCTTGTAGATAATATTTTTGGTGCTCGCTACGAACCCTACGTCTTCTATTATCTAGACGATTTGATACTAACTTCATTTACATTCGATGAGCATTTCAAGATTTTTCAAGATGATAAAAAACGTTTCAAAGAAGCAAGTTTGAAGGTAAATTTTAAAAAAAAGTGAATTTTTTAAGAGATCTCTAAGATTTCTTGGATATATAGTCGGTTCTAATTCACTTCGTTGGTGTTCTCTATCATTGATTTGGTCAGGAAAAAGAAGAAAGGATAGAATATTATTTGGGATTCGAATGCTGAATCAGTTTTTCTGCAAATTAAGCAGGTTTTATTACAACCTAATCAGCTAAGTTTATCATAGAGTGATGCCAGCGTACAGGCATTGGTGCTGTTTTAGTTTAAAATTTAAATGGTGTAAGGTATGTTATTTCATATGCAGGTCTCTCAATTAAGCAGAAAGGAATTATTCCGCTGCCGAAAGGGAGTGTCTTGCTGTAATTTTTGTTATCGATAAATTCCGACCATGGGTGGAAAAAACCGGTTTACCGTTGTAACAGATCATTTTTTATTATTGTGACCAAACAATAACCAGAAAACTAGCCAGATGGGTTGTATGATTGAAACAACATACATTTGATTTGGAATACAATGGGGCAAATTCAATATCGTTCCGGACTGTCTCAGTCTTGCAGTGGCAGAAATATATCTTGTCATTAATTTAGTCGAAGTGAAGTTGGAAGAATTGGATCTTTCGTACATTTCTTTGAGATAAAAGCCCTATCCTCAGAAAAGTATTCACAATTTAAGTTCAAGTTTCTACCATCTATCTAACTTACCGTTTTCATCAAACCTTATGGAGTTGCAATATTTAGTGCCTAAGGCTCAATGAGATGCCATCATTCGTTTTTGCCATGATCCCTTAGTGGCTGGATAATTTAGTTTTTCAAAGACTATCTTTAGGATTCAAGAACATTACTACTGGCTTAAAATAAGCTTACACGTTTTAAAGTTTTGCCAAAAATGTTTCACATGCGGTGTACAAAATTATAGAATGCTACTTCATTTGAGTGTATGGGATATCATGGGATAATTTCCACGTTCTAGACTTGGTTATGTGTGGTTGTTAAGTGTTGGAGGTTGGTTTTCTAAATATACCGTTTTATTTCCACTACGTAATGCTAAAGACACGTTACTGGGCGTATCATAGAAGAAAAAATTTTTCTCGTGTTTGGAGTGCCGCAATTTATTATTTGTGAGACCTGAATTCGCAGGTCGAATTTTTAAAACTCTTTGTGATGATAAATATAAAATATGAAAGATTAGTTTAGCACGGTTTATTCGCCCCTGTACAACTTTGTTGAAATGATTAATAAAACATTTGGCACTGCCATACGCTCATATACCGTTAAACATGATTCTTGGGATGTAGATCTATTACGAATTCAGTATGCTGTAAATTCGGCAAAACATCAGTCTACAGGATATTCCCCACATTTTTAGTTTTTAATCGCAGTGTTCCTATCAGTGATAAATTGTATGGTAAAGAGTGTATACCAATGAAAGACATAGAAGTTTGTCGAGGCAATAGATCATCGTAAGTTGCAGATCGTCAATGACTTATAGTATAACGTTTTGCCTTACTGATGGATTATTTTTCTTTACTCCTATATTGCCAGCTGAAAGGCACAAGAATAGATAACGAGGATTTCCTGATGATGTAAAGAGCCCTAGGTTAAGTTAGGTGGATGAGGCTCGTAGATGAGGAAACCTCCAAAGGCTAAGCGGCTAGTCGAGCGATTAGCTCTGGGTAGAACATGAGCTTTGAGTCGGGGTGGGATTGCGATCAAAAATATAGTAAATATGGCGCCACCGAATTTTTGTATACAAAGAAGACCCAACTTGAGTCTTTTTGTATAAGGGGAATGCGGAAACCTATACTCAAATACAGCTATACAAAAAATATTACGAGAACATAATCCCTATGGATGCTTACCTTTTGGCTCGATATTGATCGTTAAAGGTGCACTGCTACACCTGTAAACAGATTAAAACAAGGCTAGCACAGTTTGTGTATTCACTTCAAAAAATTCATAATTAATAAGAATCAAATCTTATTCATTCCAGCTAATAATCATAGTCTTGACCAAAATGAATTTCTATTCCTTTAAGTTGCAGTTTAAAATTATTTACAAAACAGTATCTTTAGAATTTGACTAAATTATGATTACAAAAAATATGTACTTATGTACTTGGTAATAATCTCAACATCTGTATCTCACAAAAAAAGAGTAATGTAATTGTTACATTATAAAAATCTAACAAGATTGTATTCTTGTAAATGTTTAAACTTGAGCTTCATCATTGATTAAAATTATACAACAAACTTGATTTGGCCTTGGTAGTACTACTTAGATTTCACATTAAATTGTAAAATACTCCAATTAATAATTACTGAAAAGCAAAATGAAACAATAGCTTCAATTTTTGTTAAATATGAAAGTTAACTTTTTCTACCTATATACTGCCATCTACCATTTTTTTGTTTGTACTTATAAAAAGATAAAATTGAAGTTTCATAGATTCCTTTCACAAATGTTAAAAATAACCTGAGGTCATTCACACAACGAACTAGGAAATTTCCATCTGAACAGACAAAACTTACCTGTTTGTCATCCTAAAGGTCACAGCTTGACGTACTTAAAATTCTAACTACATACCAGATGTTTATCCATCAGAAGAATACTTGCAATGTATTTGGACCATACCCGGAGTAATTGATAAATTGGAGTCTTCTTATTTCAACGATAAACAGGTTAAAATTCTCTAAAGCCACATAATATAATTAACTTTGATACAGGATATCAAACGAACATCACGTGCTTCCACATCGAATAACTGAACCACGTTGGATTAATTACCACATCAAATAAACTTTCATACAAATTTTACAAATCCTATAAGTTGCATTTAATATAAGTTACATGCTATTCCAAAGCCAACCATTTTCATTTTTACGTCCCGTCTTGTGCAACTATAATTTGCCAAGCGTCGACATACAGTGCATTTAACGGCGACAATTTCATCTTGAAATCAACTTTTATCTTTCTGTGTTTCCAACACCAGGTGTGCAACGCTATGTTCTTCTATACAAAGAACAAATGGCCTTCTCAAGAAATGCTCAGGTGAAAGTGTTCTAATACGACGTATACTACCACCCGACAACAGTTACGATTTTTATAATCATCAAGGAAGGGAGCTCTTATAGTGACGCTCACTAATGGCGTTTGCTGTCACCGCTTAACTTATAATTTAGGCTCACAGTTCAAAAGTTTATATTGGATTCTACAACATGTAATAATTTTCACGTAGATTGTGTAGAGATATTATATTTGAATTGACTTCTTATAAAATTATTAACTTAAGTATTTGTGAAGATATTGCTAGAAAATAAACTTGTTACAAGAGAGATTTTTTAAAATGCGCTTAGCTTATGTTAAGGCAAGACGTCAATATAATTTAAGGAAAAGAAAAGTGCCATTTGAAGTTGATGATTGATGGTCTGGAGAATAAATAAATTTCTGTCAAGTGCTAGTGAAAAATTTACTGCTAAACTTGCACTTAAATATGTATTGTGTGCGATTCGTAGAAAAATTTCGAATTTGGTCTATGAATTGAGTAATATGGATGGCTCTATAGCTGGTAGATAGCAGGTGAAAGACCTCGAGCTATATTCTGCATTAAATGACATAAATGACTCCGCAGAAATTTAAGTAATGGTTAGCCATTATAGTTAATAGTCGATATGGAGTTATGGAATAGTGAGGTTAACTATTTTGTTAGTCATCGTTAAATATTTTTAGTTGTAGTAAGTTTCTTGAGTTTTATAGATTACCTGTTCTCAAGGAATGTTATAATTAGTAGCACATTATTTAGTTTTCCTCTTAGTTTAGGATAACTAGTTTTAAGTGAACGTGTTATGTTAACTTCAATTTTGTTTGTTGTCATGGAAGGGTTCAGTATAAACCATTACAATGAGTTTGCTACATGAACAGTGGTTATTCGTTGTTCACGGTATATATATATATATATATATATATATATAAATATATATATATATATTGCTATGTATAAACAAGAATTGGAATTATCGTTCTTTGACGTTGGGCCGTTTTATTAATATTGCTATGAACTCCCTCCAGGAACTTGACTGGATTTTATCTTGAACCAACCTTGTCGACCAATAAAAAAATTTTATACGTTACCGCCTTACTCGTTATCAATTTCGTATTCAACTTATAGCTCCTTCTTGATTGTTTAAATTATCAAATCACTCCCATTAACTTTATCGTATGACCTCGACTAGCATTTATTTGGAATTATAAAATTCAGTTAATTCGATTCTAAATAATGAAACAAATATTATGTACAGTTTTTGTAAATTATTTAAAATACACTTTTCAATTAATTAATGTTGTAAATCTCATTTATCAAAAATCATATTTTTAATCAAACCCAAAGTCACCAAAAAAACCTATTATTTTTATAAAAAAAGAAGTGTGGAACGTTCAAAACCTCTTATCATATCACGCACTTTATACGTATGCAAGTCCTCTTTTTGTTGACTTTTTCACATTCATTTATAATATTAAGCAAATTCAATATTCAAATAAAAAATAGAAAAAAAATGTTTTATAACTATTTTCTTCGCATTGACGCATCCATAATTAGCTAGTATTTCCCATGCATTAAGCCATCCATTTGAATAAAATTTATTTTCCCCCAATTCAGGATTATTACATGTCCATTCGAAATATTGTCTATCCACACGCTTGAACTATTGCATTTAAATTATTGCCATCACCCTCTGGACTACCATTATTAACTTATACTTATGCACTTCAATTTATTGTCATCTCATTCAGACTTATTACTTTTTATCAATTTCCTCAAACTTAGAATACCATCTATTCTCCCCGCACTCAGAAATTGTATTATTATTCTCCCAGGACTCGGAACCCCTTCTATTATTGTGTTTTAGCTTAAATAAATTCCCAAAATCTACTTACGTTTAATCGGCAATCGAAATTTTTATCTTAGTCGCACTAATACAACTTTTCACTTTAAATTATTACGTATCTCACTTTGTCTCAGAGTGGCGCACCTCGACCTTTGTTGAGTTGAAAACTGAGTTTGTTATCACTGTACCTGTTAATATATCATTGATCTCCTACTCCGTCAGTGGGTATGGTTTACAAACTCGTCGCTCATTGTAACCAATCAAATCTTTGCATTTAAAGTAGTTTCTGATGTAATTTTCTATACTTTCAAATAATTGTGGCCTGCTCGCAGGTGCCTTGTTATCAAACATGAGGTGTTTTGACGAATCTAATCGCTTTTCCATGTTGTACATAAACAACTGATGCAATTCGACTTTTAATTTTCATATCTGCCTGTTATTTACGCAATTTTAATCACCTCTCTTTATCAAAGTTCTTAACTACTTGTACGCATTTACCCTGTGCTTCTCGAAGCTCTATTTCTTATCTCCGTATTAGCCTAATTGTTTGGAACTCTTTTGAATGCGTGTTTAATTACACTTTATTATGTTTACTTACAAAATACGCGTGCTTCCACTAAAAATATCATTACTCGCCTTACCTAAATTAACTAAAACTCTATCTACATGGTGTTAAATATATCCTATTTATCTAATGCATGTCTTCCTTATTCCTACGCTAACTATGCGTCTTCCTATATTTATTTGCGTCGCTTAAAACTACTTATACTTTATATACAGGGTGTTGACTGCTTACTATTTACAAACTATCTCCATTTTTCTAAACGACCTTTACTATAAAGTACACCCTTAAACAACCCCTTATCACAGCAATATATATATATATATATATATATATATATATTGATGTGAAACCTACAAAAAGTCTCACCAAAGAAAAAAAAAATATTCGATCCTCTCGAATTGGACACCAAGATTGCTGTGATTCTTGCCCTGTTGAATCTCTTCTGATAATCGCCTCTTTACTCTTTCCGCCTCGGCTGCTCACCTAGTTAAAACTTTCATCCTCATTCATAAAAAAAATAAAACGCATTCCTACCACAAACATCAACGTTAACTCTATTTACATCAATATTCATAATACATTAAAATTTCAAAATTAAACTACAGCATAAATTTCAGTATCATAAAATTTCAAGATTAAATTTGTCATCATTTTAATTTGCATCCAGAATTAATGTCCTTGTAGGATGCATACTAATTAAATAAACAATATTTGCAGACCTGAGTCTGAATAAAAGGGAGCATCTCCCACCCCTTTACGTTAATTAAACAGGTTAGTCTAATTGAGCTCAAAGACAGACCCAAATTTTTATCATAATCAAAAACATAAACCTGATAAATACTCCTTTCTACTTATACAAGAAAATTTCACCTTAAAATTCAAAATTTGTTGTTTATACAAATTCACTACTGTCTATTTTATCAAACAAATCATAACGATATCCAACACACACCAAAACATCAAAGTTCGAACAAAATAGTACAATTTACCTGAAGGTTACTGCACTCGTGGCTTCAATGTACATCGTCCTTGCTAATTTCACCATTTCAACTGGGTTATGTTTACGTCCTCAGATTCCTGGTCGCCTTTTAAAATTCATCTACAACACTATTCGTTTAAAAAGTTTCAGGGCTTTTCAGGAACGCATCTATGTATATCCAAATCTTGTTTGTAGATCCAATCACGTTTACTAATAACATTTGATTACTCACTCTCAAACAAAATAGCAAAGCAATTCATAATTCGTTCACGCTATACTATATTCTGTAAGTGCACTAAAGCATAATAACTTGTATCGTAGCACGTATTCTGCTTGAAGTATGGTATAACAGCAAAAATTAAAGAGCAAAACTGTTTAAAGTATTGAATAAAAATCGAAAATCTAAAAGCCAAACTGTTTAAAGTATCGAATAATCAAAAAATATAAGAGAGAACTGTTTAAAGTATTGAATCAAAATCGAAAATCTAAGAGCGCCAAACTGTTTAACGTCCGGGTTTATATAACAGCCTTGCTTGCACGTCGGATTTGTCCCTCAACGGACAATTTTCAGAATTTCGCATTCTCTGTTCCCTTCTCGACAGTCCGGCACAGAGATTCTACTAAATTTTTGCACTCGTGCCAGTTAAATCAAAGAAATTTTCACACGGCTCGCAAACACGTCCGAGAACAACTAATTAATTTTGTATAGAAATTGTTGTGTTTTCACCTCTCATATCTGCAACTTATTTCAACCAATCGTTTCCTCGTGACGTTGCTCAAATCACGCCTTTTATTATCTGTGTCTCTGCCTTGCGCATTTTATCTGTCTTTTTCTAACTTGGTCCTAGTGGTGCAAATCGATACTCTTTACTATCGGTTATTTCAGTCCACGTGGATTTATATGTTAATATAAGCTACGGTTTATCCGACCGTTTGCAATATACGCAGAATCTGCATGTTTATCAGCTCGAATTTATTAGAATTTGACATTTAAAAATACGCAGGTGTTCAATCGTAATACTTTAAATAACACTTCTACGATTTGAATATTATTGGGTTTTTAAAAGCTTTTATGCATATTATATATTACTAATGGTTCAATTAACTCCAATTAAAATAATAATGAATGGCATTGACTTCTACCCTTTAATTTTTAGTGAATCCTAATTAAATATTAATTATTATTTGTACATTTTGTTTAATACCGGTTACTTAAAAATTAAATTAATTAATATAAATTTTGCACGTAATTTCTATTTGTTTCTTTACTTGGAATAATTAAATTACATACAAGTTGAGCATTTTAATTCTGCTTCTTTTTATAGAAAGCGTCTAGTGAATAATTTAAATCCCTTATTTTTAATGAAACGAATACATTTTTATGCTCCACGGTTTTAATAACGCGTATTATCTAATAAAATTCTATACAAACCCTACATTCTAATTGAACGATTTAAATCTTCACAGTAGGCCTTTAATTACGCGTACTTTTTCCCAAAGCTTCCTTATACACGGTGATTAAAATTATTTGATGTCGTTAATTAATTTTCTACCCTGGTCTAAATTTGAGTAATATATATATATATATATATATATATATATATATATATATATAGATGTGAAAAGTGAAATAGCCTTGGTAATTTGATTTGATTTAGTTGATCGTAGTCAAGTGTAGGTTCATGGATTCTCACGTTATTTTATAGTGGTTGGTAGGATGGCTACTTGATGTAAGTTAGTTTTGAATGTCTTCTTAGAGTAATATTTGGATTATTGAGTTTCAATGTTGTTCAAATTCATAGTTTTGAGACATGTTCTGATGTATATCAATAAGGTACAAAAATTATGTATGATGTATAGATTAGATTGTGATGACGCTTTGTTTGGACTAACAATTTATGAGATCGGTCTCGTTAGTGATTTCTGTTAGTTATCATATTCAATAGCCTCGTGCTGTTGGAGTTGGTATGAGTTCATCCTGCAGGTTTTGTAATTTTTTTAGAATGAGTTGTAGGTATGTATGAATATATTTAGGTAATATAGTAGTTACGTGTGATAACATATTTTGTGTTAATGAAGCAATTTTATTTTGCATTTAGAATTATTATTTCCATTTTTTAATTAATTATATTATTAGTAAGTTTAGTTCTCATCCCTGTTGTATCTCTGTTGAGTCTTAGACTTCCCCATTCGTTCTTTGACCGATTAAGTTTTGGGTATTACATTCCAGATGTAACCCTTTGATGATGGATGGTACACGAAGTTTCGACACTCACTCAATTTATTCCCCTACCGCTTTCTATTCCATTTTGTTTATTAAATTGAGTAAAGTGAACCTTGATGTAAGTTATATCTTAATGTCTTGTTTATCTAGATTAATAATATATTTAATTATGGGATGAATACCAATTTGTCTAAATGTTACGTTAAAGATTTTGTGCCGTTGTCAGTAGTTGTAGTATATAATATTCCTTTTAGCATTAGGTTTAACCATTCTTGTATAGTACTATCAGATGGTATTAGTATAAGATGTGTAGTAGAAACCTGTTTTTAATCGTGTCTCAAAAGTCTGCGAGTATTGTTAGGTTAGTGATGAAGGGAAGCCGGAGCGTGTCAATCGGTTTGAGTGAGTGAGCGGAAACACGACTAAAAACAAAGCAAGTACTTTGTGAATAACGAAGTGCAAACGGAGTTGTGTTTTTAACAATGCAACCAGAAATCATTTCCGAAGCACAGTTTCTACAATATAAAATTAGGATCGATCCTGATTAATATTTTCATAGATACCTGGGGGTTTGGCTGAATATGACATTCAGCGCGTTGGGTAGAATGTAGAGTCGATTTTTGAACATTTCAGCGAGTTCATCGTCTACAAGGAAAGTAAACAAACAGGTTTTCGGCCAAGGATAATTTAGAACAGGTCACTTGTGTTACGGTTAGATGTTAGGACTTAGTATATTTAGGAACAATGACAATTAATATGTACCATTTCGCTATGGAATATAATTAGTTTTCTTAAGTAGTGTAGGGTCGAGTTAATAATTAGTTATACGAGTTTGGTTTCATTATTTCTTTTACACCTTTACTAAAACATTATTGTATTACAGGACTATGTAACAGCATTACTGTTATTATTTACTCTATTTCATTCACATAAAACGAACCCTCCTTGAGGAGTAAGTTTCAATTTGTATAAAAGTTCTTCGATTCTAATATTTTTGAGTTTTTGTTACCTCGAACTTATCCTCTTGAAATGGAGCTGTGTAACGTTTATAAATTTCTGCAATTTTATTTATAAATATTGTCACTTTAAATTTTGTTCACATATTCTGTAGTTCCAACTGATATCATAATTTATGAACGATTTTGTGCGCATAACTCCCAAGCTTTGCAATCTGAGTTTATTTATTCTATTGTTCATTCGTTACAGCAAGTGGTCATCATTCGTTTCAAGTTTAAAGAGAAAGGTTAGTTTATTTGATGATTTGTTTTGTCAAGGCGCTAGAAAAGAACTTTTCGTTGCGTCTCCGACAAAAAAGATAAATTGTATTTGTTAACGGGTCGCAAGACGGTTCTGATTGTTCGTTTTAAACGAAAGGTTGTCAATACCTTGAAGAATATCAACTGATAGTGGTGCCTATCAAATTTGTTGGTTATAATTTCACCTTCGCTACGTGCAACTAGTACGTACTCTTAAACTTTTAAGCAATTTGTTACGTGCCGCCGCCAAAGGCGTAGTCGTTTGCACAGTACTTTATTCAAGTATCTATTTGTATAGATTTCGCTTTTTATATTCAAATACGACATCGTATTATGATACGTAATTATAGAGATTGTGTACTTCAACAAGTTATTCAAACCAACTTCGTAGCAAATTTAAAAGTTTGCTAAAATTGACTGTAGTCCGTACCTTGTTTAATAAAAGCCGTATTAATACACTTTGTATTGGTTTACTTACGTTACGTGATTGCATTAGGTTTTTCAAAATATTGATAAATACTTGCTACGAAATCTACACACACCTGTTTTGATAACGTGTTGAACTAGACTTTACTTGTGATGAAAGGACATTCTCATTCTCTTGCTAAAGCTATATAACGAACAATATTCATGTATCTACAAAAGCAAATTCCTTGTACGTCATGATCTTACTATAGATGTTTCTTGTCGGATTTGCACATGCTGAAGTTGACACTGTGAGTGTATTTGGAGCGATAATCTTCTCATGTGGTAAACTAATTTGCAGTTTACAAATAATAAATTTACCTGTGCATTCCTTAGTTCGTTCATATTTGCTCTTCAACTTTTTCTGTGGGCGTAATGCCTGAGATACCGTAAGAACGTTTCCCATCGTATAGATGGTTGATATTCACTGGGTCCAACTGTTCGTCCTATCGATGCGTGCAGCGAAGCCACCTATTAAGTCCATCTGGTGAGTCCTACCCATATTACCGCTTTTATTTTAACCTTGTAGTCTACGCGACAGGCTTATGCCTGTTTAAAGTCACTGCAGGGAGAATTTATTTATCTTTTTACCTCATAAATTAAGGAGTAAATATAATCAAACCCACTCCAAGGAAATCATCTTATCGCACGACGCCACGAAACAAGTAGCCTATCTAAACTTGGTCCACAAATTATTGTGCGTGATTACTGTATTTGAACAAATTTTATACCGTTCACTCTACTGATATTTGCTAAGGCTGCGGTTATCTTCTTGGTTCGACTTTCTGTTAGTACTGGTTAAATATTACCAATAGGAACTTTATATTCTAAATAAATATTTTATGTGTTTATTCTACAAATTCATACTCCTATATGTACATAGTTAGTATTAGTTTTAACTTTGAATTACCGTTCTTTGGCGCATGGGGAGAACGTTTTCCTTTGGTGACCAAAAATTGCCATATATTTTGATTACTTTAATTGTACTCTTCTTCTGCGACTTGTTATATATATATATATATATATATATATATATAAATATATATTAGAGTGGTTTTAAAAAGTTAAATTTAAGTATAAACAAGGCAATTTCAAACACCCTGTATAGAGGAAACAACCAAAATTTACGTGCGAAATTTTTATCACTTAGTTAATATAAAGGAACAAGTATTAACAAAATTTTACAAGTAGTGATTAAAATTTAGTTAGGTTCGTAAAGAAAATAAATTGTAGAAGCCAATGCAAATTATTAATTAATTTAATTGAGTTTAGTTGAAAGGGTTATTAAGTTTAATACGCATAAGAGTTTGAAAAATCGATAATACCAAGGTGAAACGCGTTGCTAACAAGCGAACAGCCGTTGGATATAAAATACCTTGAAATGTAAACTCCTAGAAAGGTTGGTTTAAAAACGTTTGTTAATTGAACACCTACATGTTTTCGAAATGTCATGTTTCCCTTATTTGTGTAGATAAGAGACAGGATTCGAGGTATATTGGGTAAACGGTCGGACGGTTCGCATAAATGCTAATTAAAAGTTTTCTTAGAGTGCAGAAGGGATGGACAATCAAGGATATGCTTTGAAATGAGACAGGCATAGTAGCAGTTCATTTCAAAACGCACGTATTCAGTCCACATGGGTTAGTTTGAAACGCGGACAGTAATATCGATTTCTACCACTCAAACAAGGTTAGAAGGAAACATAGAATATGCATAAGAGAGGAATAGCGTTAATACAGGCGGGGTTTCAAGACGTCACTGAATATCTCATTGGTCTATACAGTTAGTAGTACAACAGACAAACACGGGAAAATTTGAATGCGGGCTTTTCGGAAAATATAATAAGGACGAGCTAAATTTTGAAGATTTCGAAAACGGTTGAATCAAAATTTTAAAAAGTATTATTTTAAATGAAGGATTTTGCGTGAAGAGCGGCCGAAAGATGGCATAGTAAATTGTATTAATACTTTAAGAAAATTAATAGGGTTCTTTTAGTATTTTCAGCGCTTCATAATACGTACAGAAATTTACCACAAGCTTGTAAGTATATAAAAATAATTTTAAATTAAATAGTACAGTGTTGGCCTCATAATTTGATACGCGGATAGTGACGAGTCTAAATTTAATTGAGGTGCAACATATATTTTTAACAAGCTCGTGAAGTGAGGTAATGTAACGTAAATTAAATTAAGCAATTATAAAAGAAGTGTAATATACGTGGATTTGGATTTGGATGCATCGTGAAGGCATAGCATGCAGCACAACTTAGAGGGTGTTCATCTACAAATAGCTGGAGGCGGCGAGCAGATCAGAACCACGAAACAACTTGACGACATCGTCAACGGAGTAGGGATCTTCAAGAAATTCCAGGTAACGCTTTAGAATTTATTGTTTTTGATAAACTATGAAAATTGTGCTGATGTGTGAGAGTGAACTATGAAGGTATTTTGCATTATTTTGCGTATTAAAAATAATACGTATAACTAACTTTTATTATGGTATTTAAATATAAATCTAAAGGCGTATATAAAGCTTATTAACGTTTCATCAGGAATTTAAATTTTTATTGTTACGAGTACATGGGTTTTTTTGTTTGCAGTAAGCGTATGCTAAGTAAAAAGCATACATTAATCATATAAAAAACTGGGTTATCATGAGATCACCATACTCCAAAGTGTCCTAATTAAAATTAATTATAAATAAAGAAAGAAAAATAAGGTATTATTCAGGGCCCATTTACTCCTGTTACATTCAATGTGTTTGATACTTCTAGTTCAAATTCTGGACTGTATTATTTTGTGGTTTTATTGAGAGTGTACGTGAACGATAAAGAGTATGGTAGTAAATCCAGATATCCAAGAGGAGGCCCAACTGAGCTAGCCAGGGAAGCGGTTGAAGAATTAAAGTGATGAAGAGAGGAATCTGGGTAAGAAATTATTTTTTTTTGAAAATTTAACTATTGTGTGCAATTTTCGATTTTTAGAAAATTAATAAAATTTTCGAATGTATTTTTTTATATATATATATATATATATCCTATCTGCTGCTCTTGCAGATGTTGTTCTAAAGCCTTAGTAACAACAAACTACAGTCGAGTGGCTTTTTATCCTCAACACTGATAGCGGACGCGGAGATTGTATCATTCACTGATACGTAGCATAAGTACACGGTATAAAATTTAAAATATGAGAAATATAAACATTGTTTGTATATTAATTAGCGTGACATTCACACCAGGGCGCGGTATCAACCTATTATATACAATTTACAGTTACAAATAAAATCTATCACACAAACGAGTATTTTGTACAAGACAACAACGTAACCAGTTTATAATGAATAGAAACATCTAAATTAAAGGTAAAAGTTTTTTAAAAACAGAAATGGAAACAACTTAAAATTTGCTTTGAGACGCAGCAGCCAATATTTTGATTTTTCAATGACATATCTCAATTTAAAGCAAATACCTCAAGATCAACTTCAATAATTCTGCATAAATTTGGAAAAAAAATTAAGTCATAATGCTGAAGCAGAATTAATGACACTGACCGAGCTAACAATCTTCGAGCCTGTATACATTGGTAGAAACCAATCAAACGCCTATAAAAATATTAAAGTTTGCTATGAAAATCAATATTGCACCTAATGCAATTATTGAGAATATCATTAACTTTAGCCATAACAGTGGCCAGTGGTGAAAAAAGCTTTTCAAAACTAAAATTAATAAAGCCATGTTGATATTCAAGTATGCCTCAAGAACAGTGAACTGGAGTGAAAACTAATGATTATGCAGCTTTTTAAACTTGTTTACAAAATTTAGTCGAGGAACTTGCTGATATAATAACAGCACGGAAGCAACGTTTTACTAAACATTGAACCAGTATTAGTATTGAAAGTTTTTAGAATTGTACTAATCTTTGAAAATTTTCGTTTTTACAAAAGCTGGAAGTATTGTAACATGAATACGCTTTGCGTTAGAAAGGCAAGGGTAGCCAAATATCTTCTTGCACAAATAGACAAAATTATTATAGCCGGCCCTGGAAGTTTGTGCTCAAACTTTAATTAATAGACTTAAATTATTTTTACATCTATTCGTATGAAAAGTAAATTTTTCTTTTTATCAAATAGTAGCCAAAAATGCTTCAAATGCTCTACTGAAACAAGGAACATTAAGTATGTGTTGGTGCAGACTTACACATATATCATACATATACATGAAATAATTATAGGAAGTTCCATTCTAAATTTTGTTACACAAAGTACCGGTTGAAAGAACGCCTTTGTTGCATCTCTCGTCTTTAAAATATTGTTAGATAATTGCAATCTAACCTATTAATACAAATGTTAACAGCATCGAAGTGAGTAGAAAAACCTTCCCAAGCACATCTGTGTTTTGTTAGTTCGGTAGTAAAAATGACAAGACAAGTGGCGGCGCGTGCTTAAGTAGATTAAACTTAAGTGCTAATGATTATTGACCATTAGAGTGTTTCCGCAGGACGCGTTATAATCATGTTGTGCCCTTTAAGAGCACCCTCTGCTTCTTGTTTCGCACTTTGATTTCAATTTATATGCGCCATCAAATAGGCCTTAAAACTACTTGAAAGCCTGACCTTTCGACATTGATATCACAAATGGCTATGGAAGCAATATAAATAATAGGCGATGCGTGCAGAATATTATACGAGTATCTCCGGCCGTATTTTGTATTGTATTGGAGTACAAATATGTTTTAAGTGGGCCCCTAAAATTAGCATTCACTACATCGGTCTTCTGTTCACGACAACTTTGGTTCTATTTCTCTCTATAACAATTTGTATCATGCAAATGCATATAAATTAAGTATGAACCTTTAGATTAGAGTATGAATACATTCTTACTCTTCTGATAAAAATAACCATAGAACAAATTTTAAACTAAAACCGTTTTTTCAAGAATCTTGTTTAATATTTAAAAGTATATACATAGTTAGCTTGTTCAACAAGGTGTTTAAGCATTCTTATTTTTCGTGGCCGCAACAATGTAACTAAGAATGGGCTAGTTAACATTTTCATATCTGCCTCCATACATGTATAATGAAATTTAAACTATACGGTGTCTCAAAGCTATTTTCTTTTATAAATAAGTTACAAATAACAAATTTATTCAATTTATATATAAAAATAAGGATATATTAAACGTGTATTGATGATTTCAATAAACAAATTAGTTAGGTGAGTGCAAGATAGATTTTGAGTTGTTATAATTGAAAAAATACTCTAAGTTAATATTTAAATAAATCAATAACTAATAATTACGAATGAGTAGCTTGAACACCTAACAATGTTAAAGTTATAAAGTTCAAGAACTGACTGGCAATCAGGGCTTCTTACATTTAAGGTGAAACATCTGGTCTCACATGATTTTGTAAGAAAGTGCAGATCTTGCTGTCTGCTATTTGTTGATAATCATACATTGTCTTATTCTAAGTAATTATAAATGAGTCTGCTTGACTGCAGTTTATTGTTTTTGCACCTGTGGTATCAGGTTGCGTCTAGAATCCAAACCAGTCGTTTACTTTCTTATTTCTGATATGAATTCTGATAACACTTAATTTATAACCTTCATTTAATACAATGTAACATGTTACTACTAAGACATAATAATTACGTTTACTTTATATATATTTTAATATGGAGGAAATGTAACTCCTCCCGACCTAGATGAAAATTAAGTGATACTTTATTTTAAAACTCATTGTCCTTAAAGGTTCATTTGTGGTTTCTTTGTTTTTCATTTTTGATACGTTGATCTTATATCTAATATACATTTTGCACAATAAGTATACAGCTAATAGTAATAATAAAATAATCAATAAAATTGTCCGAGCACTAGTGTTGTCACAGTGTAACTTTGGCACTTTTAGTTCGTTCAAATGTCCTTTGTAATTGTCAATTAACGTACTGCGTGGCTGAGATCGTCGAGATATAGATGTTTTAGTTGCATCGGTTTTTGGAAAATTCCGCTGTCTTCGTTTTGAAGTTTGAATTGTAGTTCGTAGTAGGTTTGCAAATTTCTTCGTCACCCCTGGGTTTTGATATACTCGAATAATTTCACTTTTTAATTTCAAATAACAATCTTCCTTGATGGTAATCACTTTGCTTCCAATTAGGGCTAAATTATTTTTGTTTTGGTTGCAATCGGCGGTTGCTATAACTTTTTGCGAGAATACAGCAATCCACTTGTCCTACTGAATCTTGTTGTCCGTAATTTGTACTGGTTTTGGCACACAATTTTCATAATGATTAGAGAATCGTAATAATTGCACGTTGCAAAGGACTATCTGTTTGAATAGCTGTTGTCATTAATGTTTGACATAAGTATTGGTCAGGTGCTACTTCTTTGCATTTCTCATTTGTGAATCCATACCTAAGTTCATTTAAGGAAAGGAACTTGGACTTGGGGATAATCACTTGATATTGACTATTAACTTTCATAGGGAAAGCACACAAATGGTAATAATTGTAAGGGCAATTTTCTACAATTATAATTTCTATTAAAAAGGTAATTTCATGATTCTTTACATAACCTTTTACTATGGCCATTTTTTCAAATACAAGTATGTTATATACTGTTAGCTCAAAAGATAATTTATCATGAGTTATAAATGATTTGATTCCTAATAATTCGTTCAATAAATCAAGCGGTTCGATAATACTAGCATGTAAAGTATTTAATTTAGCAAATGTTGCATTATTTTCTAATGTAGCTAAAATTTGTTAAATTACAGTGAGGGTTGCTACCATTTGATTTAATATTGTGTCAAAACTTATTAAATTTCTCATTTCTCATATTGTGGCATGCATGCTACTTTCAAGGGTTAATATCTTACTTGTTATAATGTCCTGGTTCTTTACTAATTTTCGGAGTGTATCATTAAATTTTACTATAGTTAAGGAAATTTAATTTCTAACAACAGTTTTTATGTCACCCTGATTGTCAATCAATTCTTGTATTGCATTGTAGTGTCGTTCAGCATCTTGGTTGTCTATATTCTTTAAATGGATATACCTTATGATTTTTCCGTTGTCTACTACTGCTGCATTTTTGTCTGAAATCTTTTGATATTAAATTGACCTAAATTTCTGGGTGCCGTTTTGTGTCGTTTACTTTTAAAGTTTCCTTCATAAACGGTCTGTCCTACTGCGAATTTGTTTATATTGACGTTTTCATCGCGGGTTTTTGTGATACGTTCCTTATCGCTGTCTAATTTATTTTTGACGTTATTGTAAGTGATTTTAATTTTTCCTTGTGATCTTTGGCGTATTGTTGATATACTTCTTTTTTATAATGTATATCATAAGGGTTACGAGAGTCTGAATGTCCTAATCTTAATTCGAGGGGTGCAAAGTTGGTTGATGAATGAATTGTATTGTTATAAGCTATATAACATTAAATTGGTGATGGGTTCTTTCTTGTACGTTAATCTTAAAAGTTTGATCTGTTCTAATAATGTTAAATGTAATCGTTCAATCATTCCATTTGATTTCGGATGATTTTCTGTAATAAAATGTATATTTATTTTATAAAGTTCCAGGGTGTTTTGTATAGTTTCGTTTCTGACTTCACTTCCATTATCTAAGGTTATTGATTCAGGTGTACCGTAAAATATAAAGTACTGTAAAAATCCTTGAGTTACATCAATACTATTTTTTGAAGTAATGGGTATCACTTGTCCTACTTTTGTGCATGCGTCTACAATTGATAACAAGCTTTAAGGTTCTACTACCAAAGTGTCTGCATGTAATTTTTGAAAAGGTTTGTCAGGTGTTTTAGTTAACATTAGAGGTATTTTTGATGGGAATCTGTCGTATTTTGCTCTGTCACATAGTTCGCATTGATTTATAAAATCTGTAGTTAATTGTTTCGTGTCCTTAAAATTATATCTTTTTATGAGTTGTTTTAGAGTTTCGTTTATTCTACGACGATTTGTTTTACCTTTGTGTTGGTTACGAATTACGTCGTTTATTTTATCTGGGTCATCTAAAATTACTAGTTTTTGTGAGCATCTGATAATCTCTGGTCCGAGTTATTAAATAGTCGAATATATAATTCTGAAAATCTTTGGTACAAATGTTTTGTTGTAAAATAAAAGTAAAAACGTGTTTTCTCCAGGGTATATTCTGTTAAAATTTTAATTATTTGATACTCGATGTCATCTATTTTGTATATTTTACCGGATCAGGGTTGGTTAAGACTTCGGTAATTATAAATTGATTTGATTTTGTATCTATCGCTTCGTTTAGAATTTTAATTGTGGTTTTCGGTTCGTCGTTTTGAATTGAATGTATAGTTTTGTTTTTTCTGAATCTTTTCTCATCTCGGTTTCGTCTACATTACCTGCAACTGACTCTGTCTCTAAGGCGTTGAGTTGTATTCAGCTCAATGCGTCCGCATTATTGTTATACATTCCCTTCTTATAAATGGTTTCGTAGTCATACTCTTCTAATCTAATCCTCCATCTCTGTAATTTTAAATTGGGTTCTTTAATTTACATAACCATACTAATGGTCTATGGTCTGGGTATATATAAAATTTTCTTCCGTAGAGATATGGCCTAAAATATTGTGTTGCCCAAATTATGGCTAACAGTTCCTTTTCAATTGTACTTTATTTTTGTTCTGTCTTATTTAATGTTCGTGATGCGCAACTAATTGGATTATCGCTACCTACTTTGCCTTGACTCAATACTGCGCCTAAAGCAACATTGGTTGCGTCCGTTGTTAATATAAAGGGTTTGGAAAAGTCAGGGTACTCCAACAAAGGGTGATTCGTAAGAATACGCTTAATTTTATCACCTTTTTATAAACAATTTGTTAGTGGTTTAGTTATTTGTGCATAACTTTTAATGCATTTCCTGTAATATCAACTGAGTCCTAAAAATGCTTTTATTTCGTTGTTCGTTTTTGGTAATGGGTAGTTTAATACGGCATTTGTTTTATCTGGGTTTGGCATAACATCTTGTGGGGTTATTATGTGTCCTAAGAATGCTACTTCTTTTTGCAAGAATTCGCTCTTATTCCGTTGTAGTTTAAAGTGTGCTTTTCTTAAACGCTCAAAACTTCTTTTAATCTCTCAATGTGTTCGTCGAGTGACGTTGAATATACTATTATGTCGTCAAGATACACAAGACATTTTTCGTTGTGTATTACTTTCAAAAGATTATCTATAACTCTCTGAAAAGTGGAGGATGCGTTCTTTAAACCAAACGCCTTGCGTTTGTATTCATAGTGTCCTCTGGGTGTACTAAAAGCTGTTTTTCATGTCTTTCTCGACCATTTCCACTTGATGGTATCCTGGAGCGAGGTCTAATGTCGAAAAATATTGGCATTTTCCTAGCTTGTCCAATATTTCTGTGATATTTGGTAGTAGGTACTTATCGTCTACAGTCTTCTCGTTGAGTTTTTTGTAATCGATAACCATTCGATATTTGCGTTTGCCTGAGGCATCTAATTTCTTTAGTACAATTAGTACGGGGCTGCTCCATGGTGAATTTGAGTGTTGAATAATGTTTTGGTTTAATAAATCTACTACCTGTCTATATGCTTCTTCTTGACTTGCTTGAGGTAGTCGATACGCTTTGGTAAAAATCGGTTTCTCATCTGTTAGTTGAATACTATGTTTGTTTGACTGTGTTGGTAAAAGTTAAAGGTATTTCTTCACAATGGAATATTTCTCTGTATTCAAAACATAAACCTTTTATTACTCTCTGTTCTTCGGTATTAATATTAATATTAAAATGAATGTTAATTAAATTTTCTTTTAACATTTTATCGTGATCTGTGGGTTTGGAATTACTTTCAGTCTTCGTCGATTTCCATTTCACTAAAATTTAATTCTTCCACTTCTATTGGTGTCGTTAAAGATACTTCTTTGGGATAAGCGTTTGCGTTCAAAACTGCCGTAGTGCTGTAGTTGTCTTTTATATGTACTAACGTGGTGGGTGTTTCTACTTCTTGTTAAAATGACATGTGATTTATGATTTCTATATCGTTTTTCGAATTTACTAAGACGTTTACTTGTTTTTCTGTCCTAGGTTCGATTATGTATCTTTTATCGGTTTGAATGTTACTGTTTTGAAATTTAACTGGTATTTGTCCGTGTTTTGTTTTTAATAGCCGATCTTTGATATCAATATTCGCTTCCAATTTTCTTAAAAGATCCATGCTTATTAATCCGTCGTATTTGTCGTTAAATTCGAAAATATAAAATTTGTATTGCATTTTTAGGTTGAAAGTTTTTGGTAAAAGTATATTTGCAATAAATTGGTGTAGGGTCGTTTTGTGTGCTGTTCTAAGTTTAAAAGGTTCTCTTTCTACAAAATTTAAATAATGTTTCTGAACGGTTTTGGGGCTAATTAAAGTTTTTGAAGATTCTGTATCGATTAATAATTTAATATCAGCATGTGGTATTTTTATATAGGGTAAAATGTGCTGATTAATATTGTTTAAATTTATTACGTCTGATCGTATATGGTTCTGTCCAACTGAAAATTTGAGTACGAGTGTTTTTCATAGTCCTCTTCGTAATTTTCGTAAGGGTTGCCACGTTCGTAGTTTTCAGAGTGATTGGCTTCATCGTCTCTACTTGGATTTACATAATTACCTGTGGCTTCGTGTATAGCTTGTTTGTTGAAATCTTCTACTTCCTAGTGAAATAGTTCCTCGGAAGTAAAGTTTCGTTTCTGTGTATAATCGGGTTTAATTTGAGATATTTTACTGTTCTGTCTGGTGTTACCAGAAGATGTGTCTATATTGGTTGGTTTGTAATAATTATTGGGGTTGTTATTATTATTCATCATGGGTGCGTTTCTGTTAGAATTTAAACCGAATGTTTGCCATGTTCGGTTTGTGTTCTGATTAAACTTGGGTGTAAATGTAGGTTTGGAAAATTGTCGAAATTGATTGTTCAAATTTGGATTATTAAAGTTTGGATTATTAATTCTCATATGATTTGTTGGTGTGTTAAATGATGAAAATTTGGGTTGTGTTGGTATTAGTCTCGCTGCTTGTAGAGTCTTAATTGTTTGGTAATTACTCTTAATATTTGGATTTTAAATTCTATTCCTATAATACATTACGTTTTTCTTCTTTATCATTAAATTCATTGCCTTTTCTAAATTTTGGGGATTTCTAAATCTAAGTTTGTCTTATAACCGTTCGGGTAACGTATAGGTGACGTATCTAAAGCCATTTTGTCGTACACTTTAATTTTAATTAAACGTATGTTAGGATCCGCTTCTTCTAATTTAAGTTTGGTTAGAATTAAACTTCTCACATTCTGACATCGTATACCAAGTTGATACGGCGATTGATTATTTTCTATTCTTAAATTCAATAAGTCTCTAATTAAGCATTTAATATTGCGCTGAACGCCAAAATACGCAATCAATAATTTTTTTATAATCTTCTTAATCATTTGGATCGTCCCTACTCGCTATTAAAGTTAAAGCTCTGCTCATTAATACGTTGGAATCGAACCTAAATATAATCTTAAGTTTTCAGAGTTCATCTTGTATAAATTGTTTATTCTCTATTATCTTAGTCGAGTTTGCACTAAAATTATTTAAAGAATCACTTACTGCTACTTGGATTGTGTGTAATTATAAACCTTTGTTATAATCTCATCAAGTTCAGACGATTGCTAAATAATTGTTTCAATAATAAACTGTACATAAAATGTGTATACACAATTCTTTTCTTTTCAAATCTTACTTACAAATATCAATATGTAATTGGAAAAATTGGTAACGAAAATGAACTATTGGTACTCACAATAATTTAATTGTTCGATCCGTAGTCTTTTTTCTGTGTTGAATTCGGTCGATTCTGTATTTCAGCTAATTTTTGTGTTCTGTTCCAGTAAAAAATTAAAATTCACGGTTACTAGTTCTTCGATTTTGGAATTGCTAATGGCCTTCTGGAATCCGTTCCGACTGCGCCAGATAGATTTTGAGTCGTTAGGAGCTTTTTTTTTTAAGTTTATCTCCAAAAACACTTATATTAAATTTGTTTTAATTCTATAATTACAAAAATGCTTTATTTTCTTTGACAACAACTTGAACACTTATGTTCACTAAATGTAAGTAATTGAAAAAATAATCTTAGTTAATATTTAAATAAATCAATAATTAATAATTACGAATGAGTAGTTTGAACAACCAACAATGTTGTTGAAGTTATAACGTTCGAAGACTGACTGGCAATCAGGGCTTCTTGCATTTAACATAGTCTCTGGTCTCAAATTATTTTGTGGAAAAGTGCAGATCTTGGTGTCTGCTATTTCTTGATAATCATACATTGTTTTATTCTAAGTAATTATAAATGAGTCTGCTTAATTGCAGTTTAATGCTTCTGAACCTGTGGTATCAGGTTGCGTCTGGAATACAAAGCAGTCGTTTCTATTTCTGATATGAACTCTGATAACAATTAATTTATAACCTTCATTTAATACAATGTAACATGTTATTACTAAGACATAATAATTACGTTTATTTTGTATATATTTTAATATGGGGAATATGTAACTCGCGTTGTTGTTGACATTCAATGAATTCAGTCTCGAATTCCGCTAGTATCACTACCGAACTACATGTCCGCAGTTGTAAATTGAAAAACGGTCATACGGTAAGATTGCAAACAGAAATTGATATTTTCAGCTACCAATATTTTAATTTACTAGAACCAACAACAATCATTAATATTTTTAATAGTGACTCTAAAACATCAAAATAAAGTATTCTTCAAACCAGAACAGCCGCGTGAATTGAAGCCAATTTAGTTTTATCCCGTTTTTTCTGTATAAAAGTTTAATTCAATTATATTAAACTTTGAAAATCAAATATAAATTTTAATACATAATCTACTTCCTGTTCTTTATATATTCATCAATATTCGACCAAAATTCTTTAGTTTTTTTTAATTACACAACCATACGTCAGCACAAGACTGAAGTTAAATTATATATTTACTGAGAGAGCAAGAGTGCTAAATTCAAAACACATAAAAATTCCATAATCTGTCGGAATTCTCATATTTATTTTGACAGATGTAATAATGGCTTCTTTGTGTTGAGCGTCGCTGAAAAAATGATGTGACAAGGGTCGCACGTTGGTGCGCCGCAAAAAAATGCCGTGACAATGCTGCGGTAGTAGGGCGTTACTAAAAAGGTGATATAAAAAAGGCTGCACGTTGAGGTTCCGCTGAAAGGGTGCTGTAACAAGGTAGCTGTGCAAGCGTCACTAAAAGAGTGCTGTGCTACAGATACAGCAATTTGTAAAACTTGAAGTTGCTAACTTACTTTCCTTTTTAACTTTGCCTGTCTATCTTAACGGAATTGACAGGGTTTCAAACATAAAATAATTTTTAAGAGTACTTATAGAAAAACATTGTTCCTTACCTTATTTTAAATTTACAGAACTAAATTTCCTTTTTTATGGATGATTTACCTGATTTTGTTTATTGCCATGCTTGCAAGATTTGTTTGGCCAATAAATCCTCGACAGATAATCTATTAAAAAGTCCGAGTATTTCGAACTTTAATCACAAATTTTCCTGGAAAAAATCCCTTACAAAAAATATTATATAATTAACACTTATTATTATACCTTAAATTAGATACAAATACTCCAATATCAGTTAAAAATAAATCTAAAAGTAATACTTGCAGAATTTCCGGAAAGGCTCCTCGTAATTAAATATCTTATTATTTTAAATTGATATCCAAATCAGCGTACAAGATTTTCTATATTTAAAATCTTTGCTTCAAACAGCAGTTATCAAAGTACATTTTTGGTTAAATCTTCCTTTCGATTATTTAATAAAATTTTTAAAATAGGTTATCTTGAAAAATTTCTCCCCTTGTAGTTAATAAATTCCATTTCTAACGTAATTTGCATTTAAAAACATGACTTCTATATACATTGCAACATAATAATTATTAAATTAAGACATGCTTACTGCATACCTCTAATATCAGCTTCGCAAAGCAATAGCTCACGACTTCTATTAAAATAACATTGCGCGATCGACTTTATGAATGGAGTCAATGTCATGAATGAATCTACTGATTCAATTCCGTTTTAATAAAAGATTCCTTATTTATATACACTAAATTATCTATATCCAAAAGGTTGTACAATGTGCGCAATTTCCTTCTAAAAATAAACGTCTATTTTACGTAATAATCTTGGATATCCCCATTAGCCTTTAAATTTGTTGAGTTTTATTACCTATTTATTAGAATCGAATTATCCGTGCCGCGCGTTGTTCGTTCTGCTCTCACATATACTATTATTGTGGGGTATCGCTTCTCTCCAACAGTGAATGCAAAAATCGTAAACAATTTTTATTAGTTATTCCAGGGATTTTACAGGTTTTTTGGGTTCCGGCCGTTTCTAAAAATAAACAATTATTTATTGATTAGTTATTTACATAGTTCTAAATACCGATGACTCCTTTTATATTCTAGAAAAATCTTTATTTAAAATAAATTTCTGTAGTTCACGGGGCAATTAATTTAAACTTTAACTGCTTCTTAATGCGACAGAGGTTGCATTTTATAGAAAATATTTACTTTCGTATTTCAGTACACAAAATTTATTAGAATTGAGGTATTCATATACACGTTGGTTGTAGGTTTTTTTATGCTAAATGCCTAAATCTAGTACTATTCTATGTTATTTACAGTAAATCAAAGCATTTTTATCAAAAATGTATTAATAAGTGAAAATAATGGCTTTGTATTTTATCTTAAAAAAATCGATTTGCGTTCGCACTTAATGCATTTTACGGTATCTTACAATTAATTATTTTTACATATACAGCCTACGTTATTTGCTACGTAGTTATAATATGCTTATATCATACAGAGTGATTATTTATACACGGGGAATTTGATTTTCTTTTTGTACCTCAGTGAATAAAAGTATGCTTGTATTATACAGGGCGTAACCGGAGGTCTTTATTGTTCCGGAATATATTATATTTTAGTGAGATTTATTTGTAGAATTTAGGTTTTAATGACCTCTCGTGAACCCATATCACGTTAATGTATATATATATATATATATATATATATATATATATATATGCCGTGGAATGTGCCTTTAGGTCACAGGAACTGGCACTTTCTAAAAAACATACGAGCCCTACAGATTGGGCGTCATAAATTGCCGTGGAACTCAGCTTAGGTCCGTACCTCACCAGTTTTCAAAAAAGAATTTATTTTCAAAACTATAAAATTTCACAAAAATTTCTTACCCGGATTCTGATTCATCAAATTAGTTTCTTCAGCAGCTACCCTGACTAGCTCAGCTGTGCCTCCTTTCGGATACCTAACTTCACTATCATTCTCTTTACCGTTCACACACCATTCAATAAAATCACAGAATAATACAACAATCATACAATATTTATTTACCACTATTTACAAATAATAATTCATGGTTATGTACAGCTCGGTGCTCAAGTTACACCTCAATAAATGCTATCTTTGTAAAGGCCTTGTTTTTAAAATTGAAATTTCAAACACATTTAATGCAACAGGAGTAAATGGGCCCCAAATAATACCTTATCTTTATTTGTTACTACACACTGGAGTATGGTGAGCTCATGATAACCCAGATTATTAATGTATGCTTTCCACTTTGCATACTATTACTACAAACTTAAAAAAACCCATGTACTCTTAACAATTAAATTTAAATTTATCAAGAAATTTAATAAGCTTTACGTACACCTTTTGTTTTATATTCCAAAATACCATAATAATAGTCAGTTATAAGTATGTTTTTCAATACGTTAAATTACCAAAAATAACCATCAAAGCTTACTCACACATCACAAATAATTTCAACAGTTTATAAAAAAAAAAAACAGCAAATTCAAACGTGTTACCTGGAAAAAGCGTCAAAACTCATCTCCGTTGAAGAAGCTCCATATTCCTGAAAAACCTCGGCTTCGTGATTATGCGCGCTTGCTGCCTCCAGCTATTTATAGATGACAACTCAGTTTAAGCTGAGCTTCTTGCTACCAATTAACACCAATTCCAATATCCAAATCTATGTATATTACACTTGTTTATTATTGCATTATTAATTTACGAGCTTGTTAAGTATTCGTGGACCTCAGTTAAATTTAAATTACACTTTATTATACTCGCGTTACTAACTATAAGGCCACAAATAATCTCATACTATTTCACTGAATGTTACAAATTTTTAATACTCACAAGCTTTGTTAGTTGATTATAATACGTTGTTAAGCGATGCAAAATTAAAGAGACCCCTCCTATTTCTCCCTGAGTATTTATATCATAGAACTAGGCTCCCTTGGCCACACTTCACGCGAAATACTTAATTGAAACTAAATTTCTCTAAATTTTGTGTGACCGTTTTAAACTTCTAGAAATATTTCCGCGTCAAACCGCTATATCAGACAAATTATCCCATCCACCTGTCGCGTGTTTGTCTGTTCTAAACCTATCTATTTCGACCAATGATACATTTCAGTGACGTCTTAAAACTACGCCTGTAATATCTCTATTCCTGTCTTATGCATATTTGATGTCACATTCTAACCTTGCTTGCGTTGTAGAAAATCGATATTGCTGCCCGCGTCTTTATGGACTTCACGTGGATCGAATACGTGCCTACTAAAATGCATGCTTTTATGCCCGTCTCATTCTGTAGCATATCATTGATTGTTCATCGCTTCTGCTCTTTAGGAAACTTTTGTTAGCGTTTATGCGATACTACCAACGGTTGAACAATATTTCCTTGAAGCTCGCCTTGTTATCTTCACAAATAAGCAAAAGGTGACCTTTCCAACATGCAGGTGTGCCTAATTAATGATCGTTTAAAATAACAGTTCTCGGAGCTTACATTTCACAGTATTTTATACAACCGACGTCTGTTTGTTTGTTAAGAAAGCTTTTCGCCTTGGGATTATCGATTTTTCATGCTCTGATGCGTTTTCTGACGTTATAACCCGTTGAATTAAACTAAATTAAATTAATTAATTATTTCTATTGGCTTATACAATTGATTTTCTTTATGAACCTATTAACTTTTAATCCCTAATTATAAAATTATGTCAATACGAAATAAATTTTGCACGTAAATATTATGTTCCTCTCGTTACACAGGGTGTTTGAAATTGCATTGTTTATTCCTAAATTTAACCCTTTAAATCCACTACAATATATATATATATATATATATATATATATATATATATATATTTATTGGAATATGATATTTTAAACATTAATTCTAGTATATTCATCACAGATTCTACAAATCCATATTTTACTTATACCACTTCAATATATAAAAATGTCACATACTAATACCATACAAATCAAAGTAATAGCATGTAAAGTATTAATATAAATTCTCAAATACTAATAGTCCCAAGAGAATAAAGTCCTCTATAATATTGACCTTGCTGCGAAAAGGAAATTTAGAAAAATAAATGGGGAACTTCATTAGAACGAGTAGGGTGGGAACCTGTCGTATAAGTAGTTAAAGTTATACCGTTGAATATGAAAAAATATCTCTTCTTACACTTATACCTTGGCGAGCTTTTTTGTATTCTATAAAAATTGTTTCGAAAGTTACGGTAGCTTTCATTGAAACGCACTGTATTTTATTCAAGTATAATTCCTTGAATTAAATATAATCCTCTATAAGATACAAACATACATATTTCTTGCTTTTTATGTAAGCGCAAAATTATATATGTAGTCATAGATGAATCCACCCTGTATAACAAGTTGTTTCTGTTCCTTTGTATTTATTGAAGTTATTTAAATAGCAGCAGTTTGAGGGTTGCAATTCAAGTCCAAAGTGTAAATATGCTTACGAAATGTATGCTTGAAATTTTCTGTAGGATTTAACCCGTATATTCATTCATATACATGCAGCGCTAATTGTACGTGGATTTCCGGTTCCAGTACTAAACAAAAAAATTTATAGGGTACATTATAGTCAACTATTTCTGACCATGAAATAAATTGGGTGTTAATATATTTGCATATATAATATTTTAGATTGTTAAAATATGATAACATACATTTCTACGAATATTAAGTATTCGATTAAAGCACATAATTCTATGTCTTGGTTTTAGTTCACAAGGTTTTATACTATTATAGGTATTTATGCAAAACAGTGTCTGCCTTTACGAGATAAAGTATTGGGAACGATTTCTGTTCTCTGTGTACGTAATTATTCCACTAGCTTGTTGACACAATTTAATTAAGAAAGGTATTTATCTTATAAATTAAGATGCCTCGCTTACTACCCCAAATACCGTCCAAATTCTGTGATTAATTACTTAGGTATAGTTAGCTGATTCCCACAGGGCCCTTCTATGCTTATAATCAAGAGGGTACCGGTGGTTGTGTCTGTAACATTTTACGTAACGCCTTTGAAATTTAAAATAAAACTTTTGTAAATAGGTATACGAATCCATTCAAAAAAGCGGAAGCAATCCTTATATACACTAATATTAAGCAACGCCAAACGTAGTAAGCATTGAATCAAAATACACAGCTTGCTTGCTAGTTGATATTGAAACTTATTCTGTCACAGCACTCTTTACATGTTTAGAACTTCGTCCTGTGACATTCAGAAATGATTAGAATATGATGGTCGCTTCGGTCTCCAAAATAGATTGCATATATGGTCATTTTGAACATATACCGTGAATTACTATTAAACGTTAGTGATTGATGGGGGTAAGGAGTTGATATAAATTGATAAAGATATGTTATTATAGGGAAGGACCAAACTACTTAATAAAAGGGTATAAATACCTTTTATCCTGTGCCGCTGTGGGCAAATGAAACGTTCACGCACAAAAGCTTTTTACGGAGAACCAGTAACACGCACGAATGGTGTCGGTCTCGCTTTCAAAGCTCTCACACGACCGTCTTCTGCAAGGGTTCTGATGCGACTTGCTTCTGTAAAGGCTCGAGTACGACTGTCACTTCACGCACTCACTGCCGGTATATAATGTTTCACTGACAACTGTAGGATGCACGCACTGACGGTATTTATTGTCACAAAATACCGAATTGTTCGATGATGACGTAACATACCGCCCACCAAATTCATAGAATTTTGAAAAGGAGGGAAGTAGGTTGGGTGAAGGAAATCACATGGGATTTGACCTTGCTAGGAAAACCGGTAACGAAAGATAGGCTGGTGCACTACAGCGAGCGATATTACCAACTATGCAAAAATAAAAATATATATGTAAATAAGCAAATATGTAAAATAATATACTACTATACATGTAAAAATGTGTATATACATCTAAACATAAAAATAAAATTAAAATACCGGTAGCGGCGCTAGTTTTACCAAAGGTCGTTTTAGTGTGCCATGTGCAGTTTTGATTTGGGTAATACGTGCTGCCGGTAGGTCTCCCATAGGAGGAGTTACCAGGACCGGTTTGGTACGAAAACATCTATGACATGATGATAAGTAATTTCTGATTGAATTTTTAATAGAAAGGATCCAGAAATTATGTTGGAGAAGATACGCTGTGGTATTAACACCGGGATGGCAATACCTTTCATGAGTTGACCGAATGATAAGTTCGGTTAATCGGTGCCGCTGAGGCAATAACGCAGGAAACTGTTCGAAATAGGAAAGCGAAGAATGTGTCAAGCGCCCACCTACTCTTAAGATGTTTTGTGGATCAACAAATGGAGAAAGTTTTCGCAAGCTTTTAGGTAACTTACGGTTTGCCTTGATCGAAGCTATTTCCTTTGAAAATGTAACATTTTGTACATGCCGAACGATAATCATGAGAGCATTGTGTAATTCAATGTCTGTTAAGGGACCCGTATGGCGTTGAGCCATGGGTTTAGAAAATCTATAAATGTAAGCCACGATGCCTTGGATTTTATATAACGATGAAAAGCGACTTAGTAAAATGTCAATGACGTTTGGATCTGTTTGAGCGACAAATGTTAGGATCTTCTTTTCCGTAGTTACCTCAGCAATTGAGGTTGACAATGTTGGTTGAGGCGGCCACGAGTCACTAGGGTAGTGAAGCCATTCAGGCCCCGCCCACCATAGCGAACATGAAATAACCGCGCTTGGCATTAATCCCCGAGATGCAGGATCAGCCGGATTATGCGAAGATTTAATATAAAACCATCGGCTAGGTGCAATGATTTCTTGAATGTGGCTAACACGGTTTGCCACAAAAGTTTTCCAACGAAAAGGTGGAGAACGTATCCAAGTGAGAGCGACCGTAGAATCACTCCACGCTGAAACATCGGAGATGTCAATCAAGCCTTGATAAGAACGAATGGTAAAAGAAAGTAAATCGGTTAATAAAACGGCGGCACATAATTCCAAACGTGGAATTGAAATGCGCTTAATTGGAGCTACTTTTGTTTTAGCGGTTACAAATTGTACAGTTATTTCTCCAGTAGTTTGATTTATAAACTGGAAATACACTACCGCTGTATACCCTACCTCGCTAGCATCGCAAAACCCATGCAAATGACAAGTAAAAGGATCCGAAGGGGGTAAACAACGTGGTAACTTTAGTGACGATAATAACGGCAACTCTTCTTGATACTGCTGCCATTGAGACGAAATGTCTGCTGGTGGGATGTCATCCCAATTCAAACCTAACATCCACAGATGCTGGATTAGGCGTTTTGCAAAAAGTGTTAGTGGTGCTAAAAATCCTAATGGATCATATATTCTGGCAACTTGTGAAAGTATGTTGCGCTTTGTACATATTGGGTTTAATGGTTTAACCCGAAATGAGAAAATATCTTCTGTAGGTGACCATTGAAGACCTAATATTTTTATTGATTCGTCAGAATCGAAATCGAGAAAAGTATATTGGCAAAAATCTGACGGAATGCCTTCCAAAATAGAAACTGAATTAGAACTCCATTTTCTAAGTTCAAAACCAGCCAACTGTAAAAGTTGGATGAGTTGATCTTTAATTTCGCGAGCCGATTGTATAGAATCTCCACCGGCGACGAAATCGTCAATATATAGATTTGACCGTATAGCCTCAGCGGCTAACGGAAACCTTTTGCCTTCGTCAATGGCTAATTGCTGAAGAGTTTTTAATGCTAGATAAGGCGATGACTTAATACCATAGGTCACTGTATTAAGCTGATAAGTCTGAATGGGTTCTTCTGCGGAGAACCGCCAAACAATTAACTGAAACTTTCGATGTTCTTCGGTAACCAAAATTTGTCGATACATTTGGCGAACATCACAAGTAAAAACGAAACGATGAGAGCGAAATTTAAGTAAGATTGACGAAATGTCATTTTGGAGACTAGGTCCAGCCAATTGAGTGTCATTAAGTGACACGTTGTTTTTAGCCTTTGCAGAGGCGTCAAAACCACACGAATTTTAGAAGTATGACCTTCCTCTTTAAACACAGGGTGATGGGGTAAAAATAATTATCGTTCCCAACGGGCGGAGAATCGAGTAATGCCATATGACCCGCATCAAGATAGTCCTGCATGAAATTGTTGTATTGGGCGCGTAGCTCCGGTTGAGCATGCAATATGCGCTCCAACGAAAATAGTCTTTTTTTAGCCATGTCAAAGGAATTATCAAAAACGGGCAAAGTATCGTTGAACGGTAACGCAACAATAAAACGACCGCTAGGGTCACGAGAAAACGTGTTTTCAAAATCAAATCTGCCTTTTCTTCTTCTGGAGAAGTATAAGGCTTGGATGGCAGTTCTTCTATCTCCCAAAACCGCCTTAGGGTCTGGTCGATAGGATCTTCTACAGAAGTAAAAATGCTTGGACAGTATCAGACTGCAAGCTTTTGTGGGACAAAGAATAGTCCAACCAAAAATTGTATTTATGGCGGCAGGCTGAAGAAATTTGCCATGTATAACACCGCCATTGATGATGAACGGATAAACATCTGCTCCAAGGAGCATGTCAATAGTTCCTGGAGAGTTCCAGGTCGGGTCTGCAAAGTGCAGGCCGCATAAGTGTTCCCAATTATTAGGAACTTCAACGCTAGGTAATTTGCCAGATATTGACGAAAGCACAAAAGTTGTGACTTCTAGAGATTTTTCAGAGTCTAACATAGAGCGAATGGTGCAGCTGACGGCACCCCTATTGACTGCTGAAGTTGTCTGCCCAAGTCCATAAATCGAAACTTGAGAACGTATGCGTGGAAGCCAAAGTTTGCTCACGCAATCGTCTCGAATAAAGTTAGCTTGAGAGCCAGGGTCTAAGAGTACCCTGATCGGTTTGTATCTACCAGAACTATCTTGAACTTCCACAACAGCAGTGGAGAGTAAGACAGTAACCCCAAAATTTGGATTCGTCTGTGAAGACAAAACATTTGCCGGAATAGGAGAGGCTGACTGCGTCCTATTGGCATTTTTATGCATAGGTGTAGCGATCGGTTCAGCTGAACGGCTAGAAGCAGGTTGCGGTTCAAAATGTAGCAAGGTATGATGCGGCTTGGCGCAAGTTCGACAGGAATTATAAGATTTGCATTGCATGGACGCATGGTCTGTTCGTAAGCAATTTAAACAAAGGCGTAAGCGTTTGACAATGTCGAAACGTTCTGTCGGAGTTTTCTTTAGAAACGATTGACATCTGTAAATTAAGTGATTGCCCTTGCAAGAAGGACAATGGTGCGAAAATGAACTCTTTGAGTCACTGGAGCTACTTGGTGTGTCCAGTGAGACTACGTTAGAAGAAACTCTTGGTTTAAACTGAAACGCTGAGGATTTCTTAGGCACTGATGTGTGAGATGTGTGGACAGTCGTCGAATAAAAAACAGGTGCGGTTGAAGAAAAGGTTTTCAACGCTGCACATTGTTGAGTTAAAAAAATATCTCAAATCCTCGAAATTAGGTATTTGCTTCGGATCCGATTGGAGTTCGAAGCGTTTTCTAGTGAACGGATCGAGTTTTTCTAAAAGCAAATCGACTAGAATAAAGTTCCAATGTTCAGTGGGAAACTTTAAGTTAGTTAGAACAGCAAGGTTCTCTGAAAAACAATCAATAAGTGCCCTAAGTTTCTTAGGGTCTTCTGATTTTAAAGGTGGAAAGTCTTTCATTGCTTTCCAATGCAAAGTTGCCAATAAACGCGGGTTGCTAAATCGCTCACGCAAGGCGTTATAGGAAATAATAAAATTATCCCCCGAAATGGGTACAGATTTAACGATTCTTAAAGACTCCCCGCTACAACAATTAATAAGGTGATTTAATTTTTCGATATTGGTGAGTGACGCGTTATTATAGACCAGACTGTCAAATAAATCGATAAAGGACACAAACTCAGTTACCTCATTCTTAAAGAGTGGGAGCTTTAACGGTACCAATTTTGATACCGTGCAGCTTGGAGCATTTTCGATGATTTGTGGTGCTTTCATTTCTTGCATCGTTTCGAGATGCAGCAGTATGCAAAAATAAGCGGAATCTACTTCCTTCCGTACAGCGTTGTAAGTTAATGATTCTACCTCGTCACATGAAGCTAATACCGCAATTAAAATTTTGCTGAAATTTGTATAAAGGTCAGTTATTCCCCTTGTTTGAATAAGGAACAACGTTTTTAAACTTGGGTCACTTTGTATAGTGTTACAAAGCTCAAACATATCTATAAAACGTGTTTTCAGTATTTCTAGTTCTACCACATGTGCCTTCTTTGGAGCCATAGTGACTGTTATTGTGAAAGGCCTACAATAAAATGTTGTAAAACGGTACCGCTCAAGATGTACACTGAGAAATATTAAAATATTATGAGTTGTTCAAAGCACGAAAAGGTAAGACAGTGTATAAACCAATAAATCACGTTTTATGACCATTAGCCTGCAATGTGGGCTTAAAACGAGACGTCCAAAACAAGGGTTTGTCAAACAAAGCGTGAAGATAAGATGTACAGCTTAACAACCCTAGCGGCTTTTACTATCAAAAGATCACAGGAAAGTTTAAAACATGTGGCTTAACATATTGCAAGAAAGATGCAGCTTAACGTGTTTGCAAGAAGCGTTCAGCTTTTACATTCTATTACCCTTTGCAGATGTTCAATATTTTACCGTAAACCGACTGAAAAGGCTGCATGTGATAGAAAACGTACAATAGCTTTTAAATACAAAGCAAATCCCTTTACCTTTCTTGTTTAAGAAGTATAAGGCGACTATAATTTTCAGGTTGCTGTGCTTTATACCGCTAAAATAAATTTAAAACTGAAAACTGACAAATTTTATATTATGGATTTGTTTGTAATTAAAACGCTTGCTGGTTTCAATTACGGCGAAATCGCTTAATTTAATCTAAAGACAGTATAAATAATATTTACACATTTTAACCCGCTACATATGGAGCTTGAACACAAATTTAAAACTAAAATATTTAATTAATTAAAAAGCTCGCTGGAATGCAAAATAATATTTAATTTAGGACATGCGTATACCATAGACTGGTGAATTCGGATCGACTTTAGGACCAATGATTGATGGGGGTAAGGAGTTGATATAAATTGATAAAGATATGCTATTATAGGGAAGGACCAATTGCTTTTTGCAAGCAATAACGATAGCAGTGGAGCGGTTATGTAATAACTACAACTACACCAAACTACTTAATAAAAGGGTATAAATACCTTTTATCCTGTGCCGCTGTGGGCAAATGAAACGTTCACGCACAAAAGCTTTTTACGGAGAACCAGTAACACGCACGAATGGTGTCGGTCTCGCTTTCAAAGCTCTCACACGACCGTCTTCTGCAAGGGTTCTGATGCGACTTGCTTCTGTAAAGGCTCGAGTACGACTGTCACTTCACGCACTCACTGCCGGTATATAATGTTTCACTGACAACTGTAGGATGCACGCACTGACGGTATTTATTGTCACAAAATACCGAATTGTTCGATGATGACGTAACAGTTAGAAAGTAGGATAGAACTCCGGTTCTGGAATAGATCCTCCTTATAGAAATCTGTTACGTGCTGAATTGACGTTAAGTACCTGAATTCATTTTACTCTTCAAAGGCGAAGTGACGTAACAGTAAAATAGTGCACCGGTTACCTTTGAATGGTGCGAGATGGGTTCTAGAATGCAAGATCACCCCCCACCAAATTATTTTATTTTCTGTATAGCATCTGATTGCACCAACATTGCACCACATAGCACCACAAGACTTATAGCTAGCACCCAAAAAATGGCGGAGATATAGCAGTTTAAAATTTAATCTTTTCTCTTGCATCTGCTAGTGCGTCAGCGACCCCCACACACACTTTCTTGAAATTTTTCCTCTTGCAACTGTTAGAACTAATATAGCACTACATAGCACCACCAGTCCCATAGCTAGCACTCAAAAAATGACGTAGGTATAGCAGTTTAAAGTTTATGACCTTGGGCGATGTTAGCCCCCCACTCCACTTTTTTTAATTTTTTTTTCTTGCACTTGCTAGTACTAACATAGCACCGCATAGCACCACCAACCGTATAGCTAGCACCCAAAAAATGGCGGATATATAACAGTTTAAAGTTTAATCTTTTATCTTGCACCTGCTAGTGCGTCAGCGACCCCCACACACACTTTCTTGAAATTTTTCCTCTTGCAACTGTTTGAACTAATATAGCACTGCATAGCACCAACAGTTGCATAGCTAGTACCTATAAAATGGTAAGATATATCGGTACACACTTTGGGGAGGGCTAAAATAGCATGAGCCTTTTGGCAAAATTTTTTCTAATTTTTTCTCGCACTGCTAATATTAACAAAGTACCGCGTAGTACCACCAGTCGCATACCTAACACCCAAAGTATAACGATTAGAAGTTTGGGGCCAGATAAGATTAACACTTTTTGCTGTATGCATTATATTTTATTATTTTCGTGCACCTACAAACACTAACAGCAATACGTATCACCACCAATTGCTTAACTTTAAACCAAATGGGTGAGACATAACAAGTTGATAGTGGTTCCACCCTCACTACTCCCTCCTAACACGCTAGAACTTCGCGTGTGACATTATGCCTCCGCATAGCAGTAAAAATTGTGTAGGTAGCTAGATTGGATAAGATGTTGAAGCTACAGCGGTTTAAAGTTACGTGGGATAGACCTACTGCTACAAACTCCCTACAACATTTTTCAGAATTTTTTCCTTGAAGTGGATGGCAAAACGTATTATCTTATTTTGTGTTTTTTTGTAATTAGATTGCCAACCCGTAAAATCTTGGAGTATAGATAGTTCGTAGCTTGCAGCAACTAAGATATGCCTACAGCCCACACATTTCGCATTTGGTTGAATCTTCTAAATTTTACAAGCTGGTTTCCTGCTAAACGTTCATTTAACTAGCTGAAATTAGTAAAATCATTTCGACTATCTCGTAGATCCTTTGAATTGGCCAAAAAAGTATAATTAAGTTGATCAATTTGTTTTGTTACGATGACATTTATGTTTTAATATAGGTTTGGGAAGCAGCAAGTAGCTTATATTTGTAGATTTTAAGTTAACAATTGCAGAAAAAAGACAAGTGTATAGAAGGCTCTTCAAACCTTACTAATCATTTTAGTATCATCTTGGAAATAACTCTTTATTTACGAGATAAGATTAGTGCCAGGTAAATTGGCATCCAACATTTATTAGTGGACTGAGAGTTCATAGACTTGTCCAAGTAGGTGCAAGTGTTAGAATTGTATACCTCTAAAACAATTCCTGTTGGTTTCATAGAATCCGCTCCTTGCCAATATAGCTACTTGGTGAAAGCTTTTCTATTAGGTTTCCATAGTAAAGTATTTTAAAAAAGTCACTAGCGTCAATTTCACACGTAGCAGAAGTTTGACGCCCAACGTTGGGGGCCTTGATTCTAATTTGTGCAGTTATTAATAAAATTTTTCTGCTTAAAAAGAGTTTTCTCTTTGCAATTTTCTTATTTTTGTTAGTAATTTTTTTAAAAGGAAGATATAATTTAATTTGTTGAAGATAGTTTTTTGTAGAAACCTATCTCGAAAGGTTTTCAACGAAGAATTTAATCAATTGTGACTGTTAATGCGGCAGTTAACTTCGATAACCACATATGATGAGATCGGTGGACATGTATCCTTAACAATAAGAATAGCGGAAACCTTAAAGTAGTTACCTAAGTTATTAGATTTAGCGGTGTTCAAAAAACTAGTAGTAAAAAACGTCGACTTTGTGACAGGAGTCCGTATCTGTCTAACAAAAATACCATAGCGCCGCACAGCATACTTTAAACCAAGTTTTCGCAGTACATCAATAACACAGTAGCTTGAAAGCTGAATCGCGACATATCTAATGACATTTAATGTCCACAGGGCGGATGCGAGTTTACCTGCAAGCTTCATCTTATGTTTTAACTAATAGTAAATTAACTATAAATACAAACGAACATACCGCCCACCAAAATGTAAGGCATTTTTGAAAAGAAAATAATTACCAAGGGTGTGACGGAAATGTAAAAAAGTCGAACAAAAAGAAAAAATTAAATTAATGCGAAGAAAAAGAAAGAAACAATTAATGCGAACAGAACACAAAATTACAATCAAGGTAAAGGACAGAGCTTAGCGGCAGGGTGCTTCAGCTCGCCTTGAGCGGTCTTGATGGTGACAACGCAAACGACACCATCAGTTCCCGGATGTACCGCCACGACCCGTCCAAGAGACTAACGAAGAGGTGGAACGTTCTCGGCTTTAATTAGCACTAAGGTATCCAAAAGAGCTGGATGAGACGTTTTGTGTCACTTGGAGTGTATGTAAATACCCCTTAAACCGTCGGGACCAAAAATCTTGATGAATTCGTTGAAACAATTGCCAACGAGAAAGGCGGTTAAGCGGAAAGTCGGAAAGTGAAGGTTTCGGAATAGCGATCAAAGGTGCCAAAGTCAGAAAGTGACCTGGTGTACGGCAAGTCAAGTCATTGTGGTCACTGCTCATGGGTGTGAGAAGACCGAGTGTGAAATGGACTCAATTTGAACAAAGACAGTGGCCAATTCTTCGTAGGTCTATACTTGTTCACTTATGGTACAAAGAAGCAAGGTTTTAACGGACCTCACACCCGTCTCCCACAATCTACCAAAATGAAGAGCAACGGGCGGTATAAAATGCCAAAAATGTTCTTTAGAGATAGCGGACTTTGAGAGGGAAATTAACTGTCGGTGGGCACCACCAAAATTCGTGCCGCAGTCACTGTAGAGATGATCACAACGGCCACGCCTGGTAATAAATCGGCGTAAAGCTGCGAGAAATGCGTCGGTTGACAGATCAGAAACTAATTCAAGTTGCAGCGCCTTGGTAGCCATGCAAATAAAGAAACATAAATACGCTTTTAACACTTTGGCACTCCTTACACAAAACATGGTAATCAAAAAGGGACCAGTTAAGTCGACGCCCAAACGCAAAAAGGGCTTGACTTGAGTGACTCGACATGTAGGAAAGTTGCACATAAGAGGCTGCGATGCGGTAGGAGCATCTTCCAACAAGTCACATACCGACACAGAACACGTCGAATTGACTGCTTACTAGAAACAATCCAAAATTGTTGACGGACGATAAAATAAACCCTTTGAACACCCGCGAGGAAGCATTTCAAATGGACAAAACTAATATACAAATTCGTAAAGCGACTTTTACTAGACAAAAGGACGGGAAATTTCCTTTCAGAGAATAAGGATGCGTGAGACAGCCGGCACCAACCCGGACGATTCCTTCTCTAGTAAAAAGGGACAATTTGCGAAAATTCCTTTTTAGAACTGATCCAGACTGGAAGGCGTCCAATTCAATTAAAAAATGAGTTTGTTGAGTGTACTTAGTCAAAGGGATCAAAGCATTATGTAGCTCGAAAGAGGGCAAAAGTCCGGTGTATGTTGACGACGGATGTTTTAGGTTATGGACAAAACGGAGAATCCAAGCGACAATGCGAATAATGAATTGAAAAGAAGAATTATTTTTCAAAACTATTTTAATCCAAGAAAAGGACGCGACGGCGGTCATAACAATAGAACGTTTTTCGATGAGAACTTCAGGAGAACTAAAATGTGGTATATGTGGATTGTATTTTTCAAACAAACGGTACAAGACAGGGGGTGTATCCCACCATAAAGAACACTGGCACAAGTCGCTAGGTAGTAAACCACGTGACCCGACATCAGCAGGATTCTCATTGGAGAGGATATGACACCAAGAAACGCGAGAAGTGTTTTCTTGAATATAGAAAACTCGATTGGCGACAAAGGTCTTCCAGCTCAGTGGTGGGGAACGAATCCAAGAAAAAACCACCATGGAATCAGACCAACAAAAATTTTTATTAAACATAAGATGGGAATCAAAGGGTTTGAGGATAAAGGTTAATAGTTTTGATGCCAAGGTGGCAGCTAAAAGTTAGAGTAGGTTAGGAAGGGTACGAAGAGGAGTAACTTTAGATTTTGTACAAATTTAGCGGACCTCAATAGAAGAATAGGTCACAAAAAGAAAATAAACCACAGCGCAATAGCTGCGTTCGGAAGCGTCAGCAAAGCAATGAATTTCACACATAGAAAAATGTGGCAAATTCAGCAAGCACGGCAAATCAAAGTCGGAAAGAATATCGGGGGGAGGGGGTATCATTGCATTCTAATTTCAAAGACCACAAACGCTAAATTAAATGCTTTACTAAAAAAGTTAGGGGGGATAAAATTCCAATAGGGTCGAAAATACGGGCTAAGGTGGTAAGTAAGTTGCGTTTGGTACCTGCTATCGATTGTGGTTGAACTAGAAAACAAAAAGTATCGGAAGTGGGGATTCATTGAAGACCTAGAACTTTCACAAGTTGAGTGTCAGGATCCTCAAAGAAGCAAGGTTGTGCGAATTGTTGCGAAGTGGAAAGATCTTTGAGTAATTCAGGTTGATTGCTAGACCACTTATGAAGTTCAAAACCACCCAGTTTTAGAAGAACAATTAATTGATTTCTTGAAACAAGGGTTGAATCAATAGATTCCCTACCAGAAGCGATATGATCGATATAGGTGTGGTTGCGAAGAGCAAAAGCGGCCAAAGGACAGGAGTTTCCTTCTTTCTCGGCCAACTGCAGAAGCGTTCGTATCGCAAGAAAGGGAGTGCAATTTACCCCATAGGTAACTGTATTCAATTGAAAGTCCTGAATAGGCCCCTCAGGAGAAAAACGCCAAACAATTCTTTGATAGTCACAATGAGCGGGATTAACAAGGATTTGTCTATACATTTTCCAAATATCTGTAGTAATTACATAAGGATAAAGGCGAAATTGTAACAAAATGGCAGTAATATTTGGTTGAAGTTTGGGTCCAACAGACAAATGATCATTTAAGGAGGATCGAGATCGAGTTTTAGCGGAAGCGTTGAAAGCTACACGTAATTTAGTACTTATACTTTCTTGTTTTACAACACAATGATGCGAAATGTAATAAGAAATGCCAGATAGAAAACCAACTTGAACAGGTTGCATGTGTTTGGAATTTAAATAGTCGCGCACAAACGAAACGTATTGTTCATAAACTGCGGGCTGTTTAATTAAACAATTTTCTAAAGATGCAAAAAGCTGTAAAGCAAGATCACGAGCACCGGGAAAGTAAGGTTTTGGATTTTTAAAGGGCTCATTGCGGCGAAGAGGTCAACAAAATTTTTTTCAACTAAGATTTTATCAGGTGTAAAAGGTTTAGTCCCAGGAACATTTTCAACTTCCCATAATTCAGCTACAATACCTTCTAAAGGAGAAGCAGACTCTGTCATACAAAATAAGCTAGTGTTCTGTGAAGAGGGTGCGGCAATAATAGCTCCCATTAGAACATACCCAAAATCAGTATTATAACAACAGGTTGATCACTTGAACCTCGGATGCGGCTATTTAACCTTCATGTGCACAGTAAGGTACCTAGGTACCTTTCGCATTTTCAAGTTTTATTTTGTTTAACCTAAATCAATTTTTCTTATGTTCAATACACAATGATACAATCATACAACTCAATAAAAAAATTCATATATATCTATATATAAATACTGCTGTGATACCTCACCATTAACTGGTCCTTTCTAAAAAACATTCAAGCCCCACAGATTGGGCCGTCAAGAATATGCTGTGAAACCTACCAAAAAGCCTCACCAGAGCAAAAAAAAATATTCGAGCCTCTCAAACTGGGCACCAAGATTTGCTGTGATTCTCGCCCTGTTGAATCTCTTCTGATAATCGCCTCTTTACTCTTTACGCCTTGACTGCTCACCTAGTTAAAACTTTCATCCTCATTCATAAAAAGAAACAAACACATTCCTACCACAAACATCAACGTTAACTCTATTTACATCAATATTCATAATACATTAAAATTTCAAAATTAAATTTCAGCCTAAATTTCAGTATCATAAAATTTCAAGTTTAAATTTGTCATCATTTTTAATTTGCATCTAGAATTAAAGTCCTGGTAGGATGCATACTAATTAAGTTACAATATGTGCAGACCTAAGTCTGAATAAAAGGAGCATCTTCCACCCCTTTACGTTAATTAAACAGGTTAGTCTAATTGAGCTCAAAGACAGACCCAAATTTTCATCATAATCAAGAACATAAACTGCTAAATACTCCTTTCTACTTAAACAAGAAAATTTCACCTTAAAATTAAAAATTTGTTGTTTGTACAAATTCACTACTGTCCATTTTTTAGCAAACAAATTATAAAGTTATTCAACACACACCAAAACATCAAAAATCCAACACCAAAGCATAATTTGCCTGAAGGTTAATGCACTCGTGGCTCCAATGTACATCGTCCCTTGTTAATCACACCATTCCAACTGGGTTATGTTTACGGCTTCTGATTCTGAACGCTTTTAAAATTTTCTACACCACCATTCATCTAAAGTTGTTTCAGGGCTTCTCAGGAACTCATCTATGTATATCTAAATCTAGTTTTGTGGATCCAATCACGATTACGAATAACATTTGATTATTAACACCCGAAAAATAGCAAAGAAATTCATAATTCTTTCCCGCTATACCCAAAACTGCCTACTTTTGTTTATTCATTTATCGTTACTAATTTCGATAATTGGTACCGTAATACTCGCAAATATAACTAGACTTTATTACCTTGTATCTTCTCTAAATGCACTTAATAACTTTTATCGTAGCACGTATTCTGCTTGAAGTATGATATAACAGCAAAAAATAAAGAGCAAACTGTTTTAAAGTATTGAATAAAAATCGAAAATCTAAGAAAGAGAAACTCCTATAAACACGGGTTTATATAATAGCTCGCCTGCACGTCGGTTTTGTCCCGCGACGGCCAGTTTTCAGAATTTCGCATACTATGTTCCCTTTTCGACAGTCCGGCACAGCGATTCTATTAAATTTGCACACGCGCCAGTTGAAAATCTAAGAAATTTTTCACACGGCACGCAACGCGTCTGCAAACAACTAATTAATTTTGTATAGAAATCGTTACGTTTACACCTCTCATATCTGCATCTTATTTCCACCAATCGCAAACCCAGTGGCGTTGCTCAAATCACGCCTTCTATTATCCGTGTCTCGGCTTTGCGCGTTTCATCCATTTTTTTCTACCCTTATCTGAGTGGTACAAATCGATATTCTTTATTATGGGCTATTTCAATCCACGTGGATTCGCGACGTAACTTACTTGACTAAAATAACCCTGTATCTAGCCTTCCCGTTAATATAAGCTACGGTTTATTCGACCGTTTGCAATATACGCAGAATTTTCATGTTTATCTGCCTGAATTTATTAGAATTTGACATTTAAAAATACGCAGGTGTTCAATCGTAATACTTTAAATAACACTTTTACGATTTGAATATTATTGGGTTTTTAAAAGCTTTTATGCATATTATATATTACTAATGGTTCAATTAACTCCAATTAAAAATAATAATGAATGGCATTGACTTCTACCCTTTAATTTTTAGTGAATCCTAATTAAATATTAATTATTATTTGTACATTTTGTTTAATACCGGTTACTTAAAAATTGAATTAATTAATATAAATTTTGCACGTAATTTCTATTTGTTTCTTTACTTGGAACAATTAAATTACATACAAGTTGAGCATTTTAATTCTGCTTCTTTTTATAGAAATAGTCTAGTGAATAATTTAAATCCCTTATTTTTAATGAAACGAATAAATTTGTATGCTCCACGTTTTAATAACGCGTACTTTTTCCCAAAGCTTCCTTATACACGGTGATTAAAATTATTTGATGTCGTTAATTAATTTTCTACCCTGGTCTAAATTTGATTATTTTCCCCCTATTTGAATACAAATACTCCCACTTATTTGAATTTAAATATAAAACATTTAGACTGCAAAAGAAAAACAAAATTACAAAAAAAATTGTCTATCTCACTCTACCCTTATCTATCTAACTTACATAACCTATATCCAATCCTAAAAATATTTTCACCTATCCTATATCCCTATCCTATTCCTAACTCTCACCTAATTTTATAAACTGAAATTATCCCTAACTTCATCCTACTTATCCATCTAATCCTATATACATCCTATATGCCTATCCTAGTCCTAACCTTTAACTAATCTTCACTATACTCACTTCCTCCTACCTAGTCCTATATACCTATCCTATTCCTATTCTATTCCTAACTCTTCACTAATCTTATATGAAATATCTACACTTAACCTATCTTATTTTCTTCCTACATTTAATTTTCATTCTCATCCTATATACCAATATCTAACTATCTCCCATATTTATCCTATACCTAGCTTTATTTTCTATAAACACTTACTTCTACTCTTCTATATACACCTATTCTATCCCTATCCTATTTAAATTTTACTCTATTATACCCCTATCTACTCTCTATTCTATATCTATACTAAAATTCACCTATCTCTATCCTTTGTTCATCAAGTTATTTAAATCTAACCCTCTTCTTGACCCTCCAAGTCTTTCTTCTCACCAACCTAATACTCTTCATCCCTATTTCTCCCCCTTCTATATCTATACTTATCATTTGTTTCTTTACTTGGAACAATTAAATTACATACAAGTTGAGCATTTTAATTCTGCTTCTTTTTATAGAAAGCGTCTAGTGAATAATTTAAATCCCTTATTTTTAATGAAATGAATAAATTTGTATGCTCCACGTTTTAATAACGCGTACTTTTTCCCAAAGCTTCCTTATACACGGTGATTAAAATTATTTGATGTCGTTAATTAATTTTCTACCCTGGTCTAAATTTGAGTAATATATATATATATATATATATATATATATATAACAGTATTATCTGTAAATAAAATAACTAGTCGCAAAACAAGAAAAAAAGTAATATAAAAAAATTTATTGCTCTATAAAAAATTGTTTATTACATATAACCACGACTAACAAATTACAACGATAACATTTCGTTATTGTTACACAATGTTCGTTACAAATCGGCTGTTCACATATTTCGCAACATTTTCGAGTCTTCCTTTGCAATGACAATGTTGATCTACAAACAAAAACAGCTGCCAGCATGTTTGGTGCGTCCAGAAGCATCCTTTTGTGGTAGATCTGTAGAGGACTGTGAAGGAAGCATAACAGGATGGCCTAGTATAGCCTCTATTTCAGATTTAGTAGCAAAATGTTTCAAAAACTTGCTCATTTTTGAACGCGTTTCAATTTTAGGCATAACTTGCGTGTTGTAGGATTGTTTTCAAAATAAATTATATAAGCTGCTAAGGCAGCTACGTCTAACATATCGAAAAACTATTGCTTGTGACCAACGAAGCGTCTTTCTTTTTGTTGAATAATGAGTAACCATTTTGTCCATATTGTCAACACCCACTTTAGTTGTATTATAATACATAATAACGTCCGGTTTTTGTTGAGATCCAGTGGTGTTTACATTGTTGTGCATTGTTGATAGTAAAGTAACAATGCGTTCCTTCTTTGGAACATAAGAGCAAATGGTAACTTTACCATCTTCACTAAATCCAAACATAGAGAACTCTTTCTCCTTATCTTTACTTTTCTTCATCTCCTGTGGGATATAGAGATTATTTTGCTTTAGTGTTCCAACAGTTGAAAAGTTCCAACTGAGTAACAGACGAACCAATGGTAGTGCCATGAAAAAGTTGTTCATGTGACATTTCCTCCAGATCCTTTGAACTGGTAGCATAAGTCCTCACAACTCTCTGTCCTTGATCCTTTTCTCGGCCTTTTGGTCCTTTATCAGTATATATTTGTCCAGTAATTGGATACGATGTTTGTGCATCACAAACCCACCAAACTTTGATACCGTACTCCGCAAGTTTGGACGGAAAGTACTGAGTAAACCTTGTCCTGCCTCTGAAAGGGAAAAAGCTGCTCATCTACCGTCACACAATCAGTTGGAATGTATTTTGATGATAGATTAGCATTTAACATCAACCATAGATCCGTTATAGCAGCTGCCTTGTCCGTTTTTACTTTCTCATTTCTAGTGTTTTCGTTATCAAAGCGAAATCGGTCGATTTCCATTGTAGCTCGATACAAAGGATACGAATCTGTCTTCCATAAAACTTTTACATGCTAATTATTAGAATGATGTACTCCCATTGCTATCAAAATACCAATATACGTATAAATTTCTTGTGTATTCAAATGTGTCCAATTTTTTACAAGTTTTCCTGAATTCTCAGCGTTCCTTTTTTTGTAGGCACGAACAGCTTTTTTGTTGGTTTTCCGTACAATAATATTTACCATTTCTTCGAAGAAGATGCATTTGAAAGTATCAACAACTGATAAACCTTTGGTTGATGCCACGAGACTAGATTTTTGGCGGACAATGTTGTGTTTCTAAGTACAGGTAACAGCAGGTGGCGTTTTTGTCCATTTAGTACCATCTTTAGCTAAAAAATATGATGCAGCAACATTTTGATCACTAGCGGCAGTGCTATCGCCATCAGCTCCGTCTTCCCCTTCCGAAGAATTTTCCTCTAATTCTATTTCGTCATCTATCTCAGCATTCACATCTTCTATAACCGAAAAATCGGACAAATAAGCGGGAAAAATATGCAAAAGCAAAAGGAAACTTTTAATGTATGCATTAATATAAAGCAGGCAATTAGTATTAATTACCGCGCTTTATGTGAAAATCCAAATTAAACACTACAAATAATTTAAAAAACAAATTCAAATATTAATTAACCAAGTATGTAACTATAAGTTAATAACTACCAAGATACTTAAATGCTATACCTTGATAAGCGGTATCTAACAACGTAAGGTAATATAAATTTTAGAGCTTGCAGGTAACATTCAGATCCGGCGAGAATTGATCATATATGTTAATGCGGCGGTTAACTTCGATAACCACAGGTGGTGAGCTTAGTGAACATGTATCCTTAACAATATGAATAGCGGAAACCTTCAAGTACTTACCTAAGTTATTAGATTTAGCGGTGTTCGAAAAACTAATAGTAAATAACGTCGACTTATTGACAGGAGTTCGTTTCTGTCTAACAAAAATACCATGACGACGCACAGCACACTTTTAACTAAGTTTTCGCAGTACGTCAATAACTCAGAGTAGCTTGAAGACTGAATCGCGACAAATCTAATGACATTTAATGTCCACAGGGCGGATGCGAGTTTACCTGCAAGCTTCACCTTATGTTATAACTAACAGTAAATTAACTATAAATACAAACGGAACAGTGACAACATGGTAAAAATAATAGTTAAAGCTTTAAAATAGATTTTACGTATAACGTAGAGCGTTTATTGAAGATCAAATTAATTTACGAATTAAACACGAATAAAACGTAAGGAATATATAAACTGAAAATTTAAAAGTAGGAATTAAGAAAATCTTTACGTCAAGAAATTAAAACACCGACAACGGTAGATGATGATTGTGAATATCCATTTGATTTTACTGATGATATTATGACCATAAAAACAGCATTAGTTCAAATTAAAGAAAATATTGCAAATTTAAATAAGGTTAATTTTCAGGGAAATTATGAGATGAATCAAAGGTTGCTTATTGTTGTTCTAGATTATCACGCAGTTTACCGAATGAAAATGAAAATTATGAGGAATTTGTTACAAATTGAGCTACAAAAAATAATTGAAGATTATCAAAAATAAAAAGGAAATATATTTAAGGTTAGAGAATACGTAAAATTCAAGAAAAATAAAAATTTGAAATCATCATTAGTCGAACCAGAAACAGTCAATTTAAAGAGTACAGTTCTAGAAAGTTCAAATTCACCTAGTAATACGGTTATTTCAGTAGTGTAGAAGGTTACACCTGTCTAAAAATGCGGAATAACTTTTCAAGGGGACACCTCGATGAAACCAATTTTAGAACAAGTAGAGGAACTAAAAATAGCTAGAAATATGCGAAAGTGTGAATTATTTTCAGAAGCCTGTGATCTTTTTTCGTGAAAAGTGTTAATTTGACACCACGCGAATAAAGTTTTGGTAAAAGTTGAAAAGAATATCGTTAAAAGCTGTTTCTTACACTACCTTTCGACGAACAATCACTGATAGAAGTAAAATACGCACGCAGGAAAAATTAGAAACGATAGGATTATACATCGCCACAATGGCAAATACGTTTTCATGTTTAATCGAATTTAATAGGCGTAAAGAATCAATTAACAACATTACATAAAAATATGTTACCGTTTTACTGAATTTCGTTAAGATTAATTGAAATACCTTCAGTACAAGAATTAATCAAATTAGTAAAAAATTAGAGAAACACGAGATTTCCATTGAAAATTGTGCTCCGCCGACAAGAAAACCAAATATTTTTGACAGATTTTGCGTATCAGGAACCCTCTAATTTACACGTTAGAAATACCAGTAGATCGAAAGTTTCTGAAATCCAAAATGTTAAGACAAAATAGACTTCAGGTAATCAGAATAATTACAAAAGCCACCAAAATCAGAACACCGACCAATTGAGACGAACTTGTTATCAGTGTGATTAAGTTGATCATTACCGAGCGCAATGTAGAAATCAAAAGAAAATCGTTTATTGTGATAAATGCCGACTAGAAAGTGTGACATTTAATCGATGTCCACGTTGCCAACAAAATGGTAAAATAGTAGAAGTATAGTCTCGCACTTTTAATAATTAGACTATAAAAATGTCAAACTTACTACAAGATAAACAGAAAAAATTTCAAAAAGAAGTAATGTTAGATTACGTCACTGAACAGACAAAAGAGGTCGAACGTCCTTATGTGAATATAAGTTTATTAGATTTCGAATTTTTGAAGCTTTTAGATTCAACAGCAGCCAATACAGTGTTGAGATATAAAGCTTCGATGTTTTATCAAAGTTAGGATTAAAATTAGATAAAACGGACTGAGAAAAATGTCGGTAACAACCGGAGTTATTTTGATTGTTTTGAGAACGGTTTTGCTACCCATAAAACTAAAAGGCAAGTTAGTGATATGAAATGTATTATACCGGGTGTAACAAAATAAGTGTAAAACATTTCAAGGGGTGATTCCGTATCGTAAAAGAGATAGGGTCTTTCATATAAAGAAACTTCATTGGAGCATTTTTAACAGGACGCCCAGAGTGTCTACGATCACTAATTGATCCACTCTCCCTGAATTTTTCAATTATTCTCTTCACAGTTGATGGTTTTAAATCACTATGTCGGTCATATTTTGTACGAAAATACGAACTGTGGTTAACACACCTTCATTATTTTAAAAATATTGCTCAACAATGACAATGCGTTGTTCTTTCGTATAGCGCTCCATTTTTACTAACCCCAAACTGTCAGCTGTCACGTTGTTATCTTCTTTTCCGTTGGCTACACTGTACCATCAAATGGTGCCAAATTCTAATTTTGCGTGAATTATGGGACATCTTTAGTTCAGTTTTTTGATTAACTGTCAAATCTAATGTTGAGTATAAAACTGGTTCTTTTTCTCTATTGTACATATTTTCGCAAACGTAAATTCTCCCTTAAAAATATTGGGTACAATTCCAACGTTTTTCTAAAAATCTACTATAAACACTACGGAATGTTGAACTTCCGGTATACACCGGGTGTAACAAAATAAGTGTAAAACATTTCAGCGGGTGATTCCTCATCGTTAAAAAGATATGGTTTTTCATATAAAGAAACTTCATTGAAGTATCCCTTATTAAGATACAGCCCTTTAAAGGGGGTACATAAAATTTGTTTTTCATTTTTTTACAAACACTAAAAAAGTTTCAAAATTGTAATTAAGGTAACATTTTTTACTATTAAAAATACACTTACTCAGTAATTTAATTGGTTTACCCCATGGTTGCAAGAGGTGGAAAACGCAACCCCTAACATTTATTTCCAATGTAACTTTTGTCTTATTATTTGTTTGCCATTTAAAAATTTATTTCCAATAGCTTATTTCATTCTAAACAAAAAATGTCTCTTGAATTTTTTGCCCAAACTTAACCAGTTCGCAGAAAAAGATTATTTTACAAACAACTACAGAGATACATCGTAACTGGTTTAATCTTAAATAAAGATAAATGCTACTTTTGCAAGCAAGAGTTAAAATATTTAGGTTATGTAATTAATAAAAATGTATTGTTAGTAGATCCGGAGAAAGTCAAAGCTATTTTAGAAATACTTACACCAATATCGGTAAAAGATATACGAAGACTTATTGGCATGGCAACTTGGTACCTTACATGTGATTTTCCAATACTCCACCCGAAGGTACTACATTGGTCAGGAAGCGAGTTTTTTTTTACCTGGAAAATTTGGAATTTTGTCGAACCCTTGCAGTTCCAAGCAAGGTACCTCATTATAGCACCATATCGCAACGTTAATAGTTTTGCAAAAGAAAAGTAAATAATCTATTTGGGATGATTGTTGTGAAACTGCTTTTTCAATAATATAAAATTGTCCCTAACAGGTTTGTTGTAATTTTTAGGTAGCAGACTAATTGTAATGTTAGAATAAATAAAAAAAAAATAAAAAAAAAAGATCAGGGCCTTTATGTAGCTTTTTTGCCATTTAAGGATGCTGCTTCCACGTTTACCAGAAGCCGCGATTTAGCAACACAAAGATTTTTTAGAACGACGCCTTCTCAAACAGCCCCTTGTATATCAACAATATAAGGATTTTCTTCAAGAATACATGCAGCCTATCACTAATATAAGTCACTTTGATCATTCTTATTATATACCTCATCATTGTGTTATAAAATCTTACAGTGTTAGCACTAAACTTCGCGTGGTTTTTAATGCCTCCGCTCAATGTATTTACGGAGGTTCACTGAATGATCACTTATTGATTGGTCCCAAATTGCAAAGAAACATCACTACACTATTACTACAATTTCGTCTGCATCGTTACGTCATTTTCAGATATTCGTCAAATGTATCGGCAAATTCTTACCGCACCCGATCAGGGTGATTACCAACGTATTGTGTGACGTTTCTCTCCTGATGATCATATCCAGGATTTTCATCTTAATACCGTTACTTGTGGGGTCATCTGCGCTCCATTTCTTGCCGTACGTACTCTTTTGCAATTTGCCGAGGATGAAGGTGAACCCTTTCCTCCAGCCGTTTTCATTCTTCGTCATTATACCTATATTGATGACGTAGTGACAGGTCGAGATACTTTTCAATCCGCCTTGGATTTAACAGAGACGTTTGTAGCCCATTTAAAACGAGGAAGCTTCGACCTGCACAAGTGGTCTAGTATGATCCCAATTTGCTTAACAGTATTCTCGTCACTCATCGGTGTTTGCAACCGTACTGCATTTTTAACCCGTAAGAAAATCTCTCTCTTTTTCCTTTTTAATAAAGAATTTTTTTCTTTCTGTCGTTCGTATAACCACTGATATCTTCCGCTTTATTAATAATGTCAGGCATCCTTTAACTAAACGTACTAGATCTGTATCCGCTCATGAGTTCGAGCTCGCTTTGGAATGCCTTGTTAAACATAACCAACAAGCATCTTTTACGGTTGAGATCAGGGCCCTTCAATCCGGAACCCCACTCGCTAAAAGATTCCAAAAATTATACTTCTTTCTTTTAAATGACGTGCTTCGTCTAAGTGGCCGGTTAGGTCACGCCCCTATTTCTTACGATAAACGATTCCCCACTTTATTGCCCAGCAATAGCCGTATCACGGACCTGTATATTCAATACATTTATCACAAATATTATCACGCAGGTATTCGAACAACACAATTTCTTATAAGCCAAAGATTTTGAATAGTTTCTGCAAAAAGATCTATTCGCCGGGTACTTCGCTCTTGTATTCCTTGTTGGAAAACACATGCCAAGTCTTTTCAGCCCCCCATGGACAATCTTCAATCTGCCAGAATAACTCAAGTTAAACTATTTTTACATACCGGCATGGACTTTTGCGGCCAGTTTACAATAACCATGAGCCGACTCCGCGGCCCCAAAACTTTAAAAACCTACCTCTATCATTTATATTTGTATGTGTATCAAGGCTCCTCACCTGGAGTTAGTTTTTGATTTAACCGCTGACGCTTTTTTGGCCGTGTTTCGTTGGTTTCCTGCTTGCCGTGGTTGGTGTAAACATTTGTACAGCGACGGTGATACAAACTTTGTCAGTGCCTATCGCCAACTGGTTTCCTTTGCTAAAGCCGCAGCTTCCCGAGAACTAATTACTTGGCATTTTAACTCACTTTCCACGCCCCATTTTAGGGGTCTTTGGGAAGCTGGCGTCAAATCCGTCAAAATCCTACTACTTCGTGTTGTAGGAGAGCAGGTTCTAACCTTTGAAGAGTTGTCAACCGTTTTCATCCAAATTAAAGCTGTCCTCAATTCGCGCCCTCTGAATCCAGCTAGTAATGTTCCTAACGACCTTAGTTGTTTAACGCTGGGTCATTCTTTGACCCTTTTCGCTCTTTCCGCCCCGCCTGGTCCCGCACTGACGGCACTGCCTTTAAATCGTTTGTCTCAAAGGCACTTACTGCAACGTATCTACCAGGACTTCTGGGCGCGCTAGTCCCGGGAATACTTGCATACCCTTCAAGTAAAATCTCAATGGCATGTAACCAAAAATAATATTCAACCGGGAAACTTAGTTCTAATTAAAGCCGATTCTCTTCCTCCTCTTCAGTGGTCACTTGGGCGTATTATCTCCGTGCATCCTGGCGCCGACGGGATGGTCCGTGTTGCCACCGTTAGAACAGCGCGTGGTGAGTTTAAGCGGGCGGCTCCGTGGTGCAGTTAGTATGCGTGTGACTACTATGCCCACGGTCCCGGGTTCCAATCCCGACACAGTCCGCTTGAAAAATGTTAGGCGAGCATTTTTCAGAAAATTACGCCCTCGTTCGAATGAGAGGTAAAATGGAGGTCTCGTGTGAGAGTTGTCACGCACGTTAAAGATCTCTACCTTGCTTGCAACAGCAAGGGTTCGGCAAAATTCAAAATTTTCAGGTAAAAAACTCGCTTCCTGGCCAATGTAGTACCTTTGGGTAGTGCAGTGGAAAATCAAATGTAGGGTGAGTTTAGGCGTCCTGAGGTTAAACTCTGTTCCCTCCCTTTAGATGAAAATTAAAATGTTTTAATTTTGGTGGGCGGTATGTTCCGTCCAATCCTGTATATATTCATTTAGTTTCTTTATATTATTATTATAAAGTTTAAGTTTATTTGTTAATGGTAATATTTGCTCTTTTATCTAAATTTAATAAACCCGGTCACGTTTTCACCTTCAATGTTCTATCTTGTTTGCCTTATGTTTTGTGATTGCACGGCCTAACACACTCCATTGTCACCGCTTAAACAATAAGTTTCTGTTTCGGAGGTCAGTCCCCGTATAGGACTACCTCACGCTATATATTAATTTTCGAGTGTAGTAATAAGTGTTCTGGATCCAAGAATCTTTACCGTTCTAACTGGATATCAGGTAAAAATATTCAAGGCCGCATTTATTTAGTATCTGTTTATGATACACCCGCTTTTCTCTCCTGAGCATCTTTTTATGTACTCGACACATATCCAGTCAGTTATCGATCAGAAAGTAATTGCAACCACTCACTATTACAGGATCTAGGGGTATTACAAATGCATTTGGCGCATAATATTCTCACATCAAAAACGTTCTCAACAAAGCCACAACAAAAACACATACATACTTTCACACAAACACAAATCCTCTCCTTAATGTTTTTTAGAAAGTTGTGTTGAAAATAACTAGAACTCATATACACGTAAAGTGGCAAGGAACTTTCCACATACTTCGAATTTTACAAACGACAATTATATCTCGTAGGGAAATGCTCTGATTTAAATAAAGGAAACGTAAGCTCACAAAGTCGTCCGCTTCTCGTTTTTATACCGATAGCGGAAACTATGGCTTAATTTTAGTCGTAGCAATCTGTCGTTATTCCATAAATCACGGAATTCTGCTTTTTCGTCGTTCTCAGCTCCTTTACATTACGACCTGAACCTGATTTTACTACCGCGATAAGGAGTAACCGCGACAAAATTGTTAATTTTCTGCATTTAGGATTTAAATTTATGCATGTATCGAACTTTGAGCACACCGCACGACTATACTTACACTCTTTCGTTCTTCATGTACTAATCAACGGGAATTCGTTGTTTTGCGAATAAAAATTTTAAAGGCATGATACAAACAAGCTGTTAGTAATCTTACGCAGCAGTTAACAGTGTAACATGACACCTTGAAAAGAAGTTTTATTGCATTATAACTTACCACAGTAATCATTTTAGTTGTTTGATTGTTTTAGAATACTGAAACATTATCTTAGTGTAAGGGAAGAGTATTTAAATTACGGCCCGAGGGCTAACACCGGCACGCGAGCACCACCAATCCGTCCCACATTGTAAAATGCAAGTAAATTATTCAAAATAATAATCACATGCTTTTATTTAACGACCTATTTGTGGAACTAATTAAACTGTGTTAATACATGACATAAAATTTCAGAAATTTTCTTTAAAAATATAACTACACTGCAAATCAATCATTTGCATTTGAAGTTCTGGAGCAAAAGTGTTTGTATCGGCAGTAAAAAGATTTTGAAGAATCTTAATGTCGTTTGCCATTGCATCAAAATCTGAACAACAAGGCTCAACGGTCATTTCTAAAACACCAAACCTTCAATTGCCAAATCACCCGGATACGGAGTTTCAGTTACGTATTATTTCTTTCCCTATTTGGTGTCAATTATTACGTTAACCATGGGCGTAATTTATAAGCTTTGACGCAAATTATTGCCGTCAAACGGATAAAAGTTTACATGCTAAGGAACCCATAAAAAACTAAACAAAGGGCGTACCTTATTAATAACTGCAGCTAAGGAGTCCTCCTCGGATGTCTTCAGGTAGATCAGGTTGCATGGGGATGTTTTTCTTCAGATTCTGGACTACACTTTTAGGAAACATAAGATATTATTAAGGTAATTGTGCATGTAAATACTTTTACGGATACACTTCCTGCAATTAAGGCGCACCCTCATTTTATTCTTCGATATCGTTCGATAATTAGAAGTCAAGTCCATGTTTAAAACCTGCCGCTCTCACCTACTCGTTGAGGTCACCACCATGAAATGTCTCTGTTTGGATAAACGCGTTGACAACAAATGCCTCTTTTCCCTGGGATATACGTGCTTAACAAAACAAATCAACAAATGGATAGGTCATGGTCTTACAATTCGCGTTCTAAACAGACGTGCACCTTGAAGAAGTTCTGTAATACTAGAACGGATAGAATGGCTTGCGTGGTTCAGTGATCTAAAGAGCCGAACTATAGGTTTAACAAAATTAGTGGAGTCTTTAGTGAGTACACAAACAAAAACAGGTCCCCAAAAGAAGGCAGCAGCTCTTTCAGTACTCAGAGTAGCAGAGACTATCGGGAAAGGTATGGCATTCTAAGACACACTACTGCTATGTGGAAGGCAACGAGAAACTACCACATTACCACTCAAGTACACAGCACAGTTTATACGGTAAAAAATCGTATTTTAAAATTTATTTATATTAGTTAGTTAAGTTAAGTTGTAACATCCTATTTTCATTTATTATTAGGTTATGCGAATGACATGTGGATTGGTCTTAGATTTACGGCCTGTAGCTTAGGTACTACCATTTTATTCTACTTGAATGTCAAAATGACTATTGCTGTCATTTGTGCATTACGATCGTGTTTATATTTCATTGGTTTTCGTTATAAATTTATCAACATGTTGTAATCAAGCATTGTGATAACCAGTTGTCTGTTGGTTGTTGTACCCTCATTTTAGAAGGCGTTGAATCACGCTGCTGCTTCCCTTTTGCAGTTTGCAATTTCCATCGGCGTCGACCTTATTGTGAGAGTCTACCTATTTGAGTATGTTTATTTGGAGCTCTCTATCGTTCATTACGGAGTTTTAATCTTCCAAGAGACAGGCGTACATTTTGTCTATGTGATTCTGAACCTGATTTTTTCAGCGTTAACATTAGAAATTTGGTTAGCCCACTTGCGTGGTATGTATATTTATACACCGTGTTTTACAGTATTGCAAATTCGCAATTTTTAGGAAACTAGAACCAAAACTAGAACAAGCACTAGCACCGGAACTACCACTATCCCTAGCATTAGCAATAGTACAAGCTCAAGACCTTGTATTGGAATTGGAACATACGCCAATCCTAGTATCGTGCCTAACAGAAGTATTCCGAGAGCTAACACTTTGTACCTGTAGGTTATCGTTGAAAATAAGTTTTAAATGCTTTCAAATTATTTATTTAGTGTGGTTTGAGTTTACCAAGCATCGTCTGTGCATAATTATGAACTTATATTACTAGTGTTGCAACCCACCTCGCTGTTTTGTGCAAGGGTGGCCTGTTAAATGCAATTATGTTAAAATCTCTTGAGGTGTGCCTGCCGTAGACTAGTAGGACAATTTGTGTAATTTACTGTGGTTCTTATGTGTGCTTGCACTATATCCTGACCAGAATATAACCAGCAAATGTTATTGATTTATTAGAGTTAATTATATAAAGTTACAGCAATACTATTACGCCCTCGTAAGGAACTAAACACTCACATGCTATAAAAGACTGAATTGGTATTAATATAATTTGTGTTATTAATAAAGTTTAATGTGTTTTAAATCAATGTGTAACTTAACTGCTTGGATTGTGAAACTTATGTATTGGTGGCAGAATCGTGCCTCCGATTCTGGTTAGTTATGTTATGGTTAGTTGTTGGCCCCGTAGTTAGTATAATTATCTTTGATATTGGTACCTTGTCGAACTGTTAGGACCGAGATCTTTGCAATTTATTAATTTAGGGCTCTAAGGAACACTAAGGAACACTCTAAGGAACACTCTAAAGAATAGTCTAAGTAATACTTCAAGAAACTGGATAAATAATCCAAGTAATACTTCAAATTACTGGGTAAACACGTTAAGTTGCTGGTTAGCGATGCTAAGCTGCTAAACAAATGACCGATTTGGGCCAGGAAGCCACAGCAAGAAGAAACAGGAGAAATATAAGGTCAGAATTATTTATACAGTTTATACCATGTTGCATTTATATTTTTACATAATTTGAGTATTCAGAAGTGAGCTCAAAAGTTGCGTGTAAATAAGATAATTTGTGTAAAGGGTCAACAAAAATTTAGTTAATACGTAGAATTATGTTTTACAAAGGGATATTTCTATGAACGTTCAACGAAACTATTCGTGGTAGGATACAATTTTTTTGCTTGCTTTAATTGCTATAAAAAGATGTAAAAAATACAATCCTCGTAAAGAGTTAATTTGATAAGAATATTCATTTTAATTTTAATTTAAAAAGTTGTAAATTGTAATTTTATATAATTCATCATATAATTTGTGTTGAATTTAGTGTCTTATTTGGAGGTATTGCGTGTTGGAGAGGAGAAAAAAAATTCTCTGTTATCATATCGTCGTTCACTCTGTGCATGGTATCACTAAGCTAGTCGAAGCATAAATTTAATTGTGTTAATTTTGAAAATTTTTAAAGTCACAGAGAGGTGGCGATCAGCAGGCAATTAATCGTTGTACATCTGGCGAATGGCGATATTGTAGCAACATATACATTGCTGTGATAAGGGGTTGTTTAGGGGTGTATTGAGTAGTAAGGGTTGAGTAGTAAGGGTTGCGTAGTAACTATAAATAGCTATGGGAATCAGAAAACTGCATTTATTTAGCAGGAAAATAAATAATTCGCACATTACGTAAATAGCAAGCATTTAACACCTTGTATATGGACCGTAATTAACTTTAATCAATGCCAGCAAGCATATCTTTCAATAATAGAACGCGTATTCAGCAGAGAAATAATCATACATGTATTTCAATTACGTTGAGAGGTGTTCAACAAGTTTATAAAACAGATGCGCAGAAGATAAGATAAAACTTAGTAAATCTTGATGCAATTACGCTTGTAAGAAAGAAGGAACAATAAACGCTTTGATAAGAAAAAACACTTTCAAAGATGAGTTTAAATAAATACATAAATGAAAACAGCACTCATGTTACATCATTTATTTTGTACAATTCTTCAAAAGCTTTATCTACACAAAACAACAGACATAAGCTAAAAGTCCAGCAACAATAACAATAACAAGGCAATCAAAGATTGTAAAACGATAGTAAATAACAGCATGATACGAAATTCCAAAATAGTTTAATCAGAAATCAGCTTGAAAATATACTAGGAATGTCCAGAACAAATATGGTTGGTTGCAAGACTGCTTGGAAAACCAATCCAAATGTAGAGCGCAAAAGCTATATAACGCCCAGAGGTGATAAGAGTCTCAATTTGAAGCACGTCGAACCTACAATACTCTTAATCAAATATTTACGCGTCAGATAAATAAATTTTATATTATAGTGAAAAATAGTGTTGTGTAAAAATTGCGTTAAGAATATATGAAGAGCTTTTGCCGTTTTGGCAGAAAACGTGAGTAGAAATTGGGTAATTAATTTAAATTAAATGTTTATAATGATATAGAGCCTCTAGTCTACTTCTAATACAATGCTAGTCCACTTCTAATCCACTTCTAATTCATGATCCGAAAGCTGGTATTCTAATCCACTGCTAATCCACTTCTAATTCACGATACTAAGTCTGGTATTCAAAAATTCTAATTCACGACGATAAGCGGAATAATTCTAAATTCATTATACTAAGAAACCTACGAATTTTAAGTGGTATTTAAGTAAAGAGGTCCAAGGCGTATCCAGAGAAACATAGAATAAAGCACGAGGTGAATCTTGGAAATAGGGAGCAACAAAAATATTAGTTCAACGTACGTTAAGGAGTACAAAGCAGAGCATTGGTTTTCGATTAAAGATAATAAAGGGGTGTTGATCCACAACACGAAACAACTCATCAGGAGATCACCGGTCAGGGCTACCTAGTTTTAAGGAATCTTTTCAAATTTAAACACTGAATATATTAATTTTCTCACAAGTTTGTAAGGAGTCAACAAGAACATTGAATACGTTGAAACTTATGTAAAAATCATAAAAAGATCTTGAACATTCCAGAATTTTTTTGTAAAAATGTCGTTCTTGGTGACTTTAAATTAAATTAAAAGGATATAAATTTTGGGATAACTAATCCATATAATATTAATTGATTGAAGGGTGTATTTAAAGGATTACAAAAATTGTAAAGTGTAAATGTTATTTCCTTGTATTATATGAATATTGATTGACTTAGTTTTATCAATAGAATACAGGTAAGAGTTAAAGAAGTAAATTAAATTGATCATCGTAACGTTGTGCACTTTGTGTAAATTAATATGGGCTAGTCGTAGCATAATTAAATTAGAAGAATAGAGAAAAACACAGAGCGGTGGCGTTCAGCTGGAAGTGTATCACATCGGCGTACGGCGTTATCATATCAATTTTTAAATGGCTGCCTAAGCGTGGGGTTCGAATTAAATTAAATAAATTTGACAATCCGACCGTGGGACTTAAACATAACAAAATAAAATTATTAAATTAAACTGGAGCTATAATTAAAGAGTTTAATTTGAGAAAAATCACGGAAACCAAAAATTCAGAGAAATTTGTATATTAGTTAAATTTAAGCAAATTTATTTTAGTATTTAAGATTTAGTGTAAATATAATTTTTCAAAAGTGGAAAGAGGATTCCAAGAGAGCATAATCTAAGAAAGGAGTTCTAGCGAGGAACGGCGGACCTCACAAGAAGCAAAAATGATGGAGATTTTGATCGCACCGAACAGTAAAATGGACAAAAACGAAGAGGCCATGAAAAACATGACTACGAAAATTGACGAAAATAGTGAAAAATTAGGCAAGGAAATAAAAATTCTGACCGATGGATTAAGGGAAACCAACCAAACAGTTGCGAAGATGAGAGCACAAATGCAAGAGAAAATTGTGAGGTTTACGGAGGAAATCGACTGTGTGTGGGATTATGTTGGAATGGTGAAATCCAAACAAGAAAAATGTGAAAGTGAGACAAACGACAAACTCACGAATTTCGATACTAAAATACAGAACGTTGAAGAAAATTGTGAAACAGAATTCAGGACGATACATCGAGAAATAGTTAACTTAAAAACTAATTTAGGAAATTTGGATGTTAGGGAACCTATGAGGCCAATTCAATCAAATCTTTTATTAGACCAATATACAAAATTTTACGGGGACGGAAAATTAAATCCTAAAATCTTTTTGAAAAATATTAAAATGTTAGTACAGGGCTCAACAGACGATCAATATAAATTAAACTTAATAAAATCGATGCTAAAAGGGGGAGCAGAAATGTGGTACAACTTAAGTGGAAGCGAGATAGAAACATTTCAACAGTTTGAACAAAAATTTCTACGACCCTTTTGGGGGGATAATCAACAAGACAAAGTAAGGAATGACCTGAGCATGGAAAAATATAATTCAGAAAGAGGAATGGCGCGAGAATTATATGCTATTGGAAAGTTTAGTGTAGCAAAACAATTAGATCTTCCTTTACCGGATAAACAAATCATAAAATATTTGGCAGGGCATTTCAACGCAAAAGTAAAACCATATATCACAATACAGAATATAGTAGACCGGGACACATTTATAGAATATCTACAAAGGTATGATGAGTTGGAAACAAATTATAGAGCGGAAAATAATACTAGGGATCGACGCACTGACTTTATAAGGACGCAGAGAAACACTGAGACTTGAAGAATCAATTATCAACGAAACAATTATGATTATGGGAGAAATTTTAATAGGGTAATTACTATAATTTTAATAATAAGTTCAGGAGTAGTAGAAACTCAGGTCAGATACCAAGGCAACAAATGGAGCAGACTAATCATGAGGGAAACAATAATCGATAAATAAATAGACAGGAACATGAGGATCGACGCACACAAACGAGAAATATTAATCGCACACAAACAGAGATATCGAGTCAGGCAGGACCTTCCACGCGAAACCAAAATTTTTAGATAAGCACGAACCAAGTAAACTTCTACGGATAAACAGACACGAACATCTGCGCAAATTTATTAAACATGAGACGGAAAATGAATTAGGAGGAAACTTATTACCGATAGTTAATTTAAAGGTGGAAAATAAAATAGTTAGAGTATTGATTGATACTGGGGCAGAAGCATCACTTGTTGCGGAAGAATTTGTTAAACGAGGGAAATTGATGAATAAGGCGATACCTATAACGAGGTGTAATTTGGTGGCACCAAATAATAAGAAATTTGCTAAAATAAATGAAATGGTAATTCTGAGATGTGAAATGGGAGATGTAAAATGGGAGAATGATTTTATGGTTGTACCTGGACTAAAGATAGATATTATATTTAGGATGGATATTATAGACAAGTTGGGGTTGAAGATAAATGCAGAATGCAAAGAAATAGAGTGCAATGGAGAGTATATTAAATGGAATGAAGAGGGTAATATAGATGTAGTGGGTGACTGCGCAAATATTAATCAATTTAAGGATGAAATAAATGATGAGGGGAATACAAATGAAGAGATTAAATGTCCAGAAGATTTGAGAAACAGGGTGAATATATTATTAGGAAAGCATTCAGAATTAATTGGGTCAAAATCAAGAATTGCCACAGGTTATGAGCACAAGTTAGAAGTAGTAAACACCGAACCGTTTAACACTAAATTATATCCTATTCCAGTAGCATGCAGGGATAGAATAAAGGAAGAAATAGAAGAAATGTTACGTGAAAGTATCATCGAAAGCTCTAGTTTGTGAATCCATTAGTCATTGTGAAGAAAAGTGATAGCATCCGATTATGCTTAGAGGAAGATTAATAAGCGAACAAAACCGCAATACAATTGTCCACCAACAATGGATAGCATATTGGCGAGAATAGGTAGTAAGAAAATTTTTATCAAAATATACTTAATGAATTCATTTTGGTTAATTCAATTAGAAACAAAGAAATATACGGGTTTTTCTGTAGAAGGGCGAATATATCAATTTAAAGTGGTCCCGTTTGGTTTGTCCTCGAGTACGGCTGCACTAGTGAAATGCAGAATATTTTAAGACCGTATGAGGAATTTTGTATTCACTACGTGGATGATGTTTTGATATTTAGTGATAGTGTGGAACAACACTTTGTACATTAGGAAAGAATTTTATTAGTGTTAAATATAGCAGGTTTAAGGTTAAATTTAAAGAAGTGTGAATTTTTTCAAGATAGAGTTAAATTTTTAGGATATAGAATAGATACTCAGAATATATTTATAGAGCAGGGAACAAACAAATATGAGCTAAAAGGACATAGAGTCGAGAACAATAAGGAGGAAGTTTCACACCCGTACAAAGGGACACAAACAAGAAAATAAAATGTAAAATAAATTTAAGTATAGGTATAAATAGAGTTGTAAAAACAGGATATGGGTATAAGAATAAGAATAGGTATAAATAGGGTAGTAAAATAGGACATAGGTATAAGATTAGGTAGATGTAAATAAGGGATTAACAAAGGGGGAAATAAATTTGTAAATTAAAATAAAATATAAGAATTTGTAGACCAATGTAAGATTAACATTACGTTGGGCGTCAAAAATGACATTGCTCTAAAACTTTATATTTTAATTTGGGGAAATAATACTGTAATAAGGGGTTGTTTAGGGGTGTATTGAGTAGTAAGGGTCGCGTAGTAACTGTAAATAGCAATGGTAATCAGAAAACTGCATAAATTTATTTAATAAACGATTTCTTATATATACTAATTTGTCTGTTTCCGGAATGTAATAGAATTTAAGCGATTTCATTCTAAATAATAAACGCCTATCTTACGTAATATTCTTGGAAATTCTCATTAGCGTTCAAATTTGTTGAGTTTTATTACCTCGTTATCTCGTTCCAGCTATGAGTGAGGCGTGCTGTTTCTCCCACTCTAACTCATATACGATTATTGTGGCGTCTCATACTAATGAGAAAGATAATCAATTTTATTGGTTATTTTTCATAATTTGGGCTTTTTCGTGTTTTGGCCGCATCTTAGAATAAATGTTTCATTTATTAATTAGATATTTACGTAGTTCTAAATACTGATGACGCATCTTTTTATATTTCTAATAGCCTAAAAAATTTTTTACTTAAAATAAATTTCTTTAATCTAGGGGTTCTTAATTTAAACTTTAATTGATTTTTAATGCAAAAGGGGTAGCATTTTATAGAAATATTTGCTTTTACGGTAAAACGTGTTTCAGTACACAAAATTAATATTAAAATTGGGTTTTCTAATACACGTTGATTGTAGTTTTTATGCTAAATGCGTAAAGCCAGTATTATTCTATGGTGTTTACAGCAAACAAAAAGCATTATTATCAAAAATGTATCAATAATTAATAAGTAAAAATAAATGACTTTGTATTTATCTTAAAATGATCGATTTGGGTTCACATTAAATGCGTTTTTAGGGTATCTAAAGTTAATTATTTTTACATATACAGCTTACGTTATTTGGTATGCAATACACTTATATAATACAGGGTGATTATTTATACACGCGCAATTGCATTTTTGCTTGTACATTTTAATGAATAAAAGTACGCTTATATTATACAGGGCGTAACCATGGATTTACGGAAATTTCTATTATTCCGGTTTCTTTTATATCTTGGTGGGATTTATTTGTAGAATTTAGGGTTCAATGACCTCTTGTGACCCCTTATCACGTCAATATATATTGCTATAATTATAGGGTAGTTTAGGGGTAGGTTAAGTCGCATTGGTCGTAGAATAAATAAAAGAAACTTACAGTTAACAAAAGCACATAATTACAGATATTATAATGGTAAATAGGTCACTATACATATTGTTAGTTGAGAGCACACTTGTATGTAAAAATACATGAGATTAAACGCATAAGAAATAGAAATATCCAAGAGTAGTTACAAGTTAAGATAAGATTTGAAAACGTAACAAAATGCATCAAAATTAAATCAACGGGAAACCTATATGAATTGGCTTGATAAATATTTAACAAGTGCGTTAAATATATCATCGTATACGCAGTATAAATTATGCATTATTTGAAAATCGTACGCGACAAAGAATTACATTTGTTTAAAAATCCAATATTAACTAGGAAATAAACAGACACCAGATTATTTCGGTTTATATTAGAATAAGTAATAAACAATGAATACGGGATTTAATAAACGAAAATTCATGGAATTTCTTAATTAAATACCATGGTAGGTGAGTGTAATACGTGACAAGTCAAGCATTCATGCGAATATTTGAACTAAACAATTGGTAAAATTCCCGAAATACACAAATATAAAGGCAAAGGTGTCGTCCCAACACGTGAATGAACGAATGGTAAACAAGAGAAGCACGGCTTTAAATACGATAAGGAATGAGCGACGAGTTTAGTATACATTTTAAACTGGGCTACGACGATACTCTGAAGTGCTAAATTATTTACGTAACCAGTGAGACGAAAGTAAATTAAAATCATTTAGAAAAGTGTACAAATTGTGCAAGTGTGAGCCGATCTATTATAGACGTAAGTAAATAACGACTTAATAAAACTACATTTCTAACATAAATAAAACAGGGCTCTTTTTAATACTGACATGGAAATATCCTTTTATTACTGACATGGTAAACTTTCTGTTACTGTCTTTTTAATACCGACATGAAAATATTCTATTACTGATATTCAAATTGAATCTTAAATTGGATTAACTTATTACTGGCATCTTAATACTGGCTCTAACACTGAAATTTAAATGATATTTTATTAACGATTTGGATAGTATTTTGGTTTTGATGTCGACTTCCAAATTCGACTCTAAATATTCAGACTTGGCACGAAAACTCTTGGGGGATGCAGAGGAACTACAGAACCATTCCAGGTTAGAGATATTGATATAATTTATTACTGAAAACTGTTTTAATTCAATATTTTTTGTATATGTAGGAAACAACAAAACAGTAGTTTCATTGATCAATTTATGAAAGGTAATAGGCATCTTGAAACGTTTCAAAAAGTCTCTAAATATAAACAAAAACGCTAGTTTTGCTGGTTTCAATTTCTTAAATCTGGTATATGTAAATATTCTAAAAAGGGAAAAATTTTAAAAAGGTTGTAAATATTTAATCATTATATTGTGTATTGTAGAATTGCTTTATTTAATTGAATCAGCTAGTTGAGGCAAAGAAATTTCACATCATAGGTGTTTGATTGATCAAAGGGGCAAATAAAAATAATAGCATTTTATGATAGACCCAAATCGCGGGGCATAATATAAAGGAGATAACACAGCATTTAATTACGCCCAAATCGTGGGGGCTGAAGTTTCACATCATAGCACTTTATGTACACCCAATCGTGGGGTTGAAATATCACAGCATTTTATGACGCTCATCCGCTCATCGTAGGGGCTTCTTGATTATAATAAGAGTAACATAGCATTTTATGACATGCCCAACCGTGGGACTAAAAATTAATAAAACATTGTAGGGGCTGAAAATAACACAGCAGTTTATGACGCTCATCGTAGGGGTTGAAGGAGTATCACAGCAATATATATATATATATATATATATATATATATATATATATATATGCATCTGTGTGTGTGAATGTCAGTTTATTTATTTACACACATCTGCTGCGGATGCAGCTATACAGCATCTCACACAAAAGCTATTGACATTCATAGGCGTAATAGATTGTTGAAAGTCATTATAAGGTTACGAAAACGTCGATTCTCGTGTAATTGTTGTGTAAAACCCAAATGAACTTTAAACAATTTCAAATTTAGTTGCTAGAAACTTATAGTTAGTCGGCTGGACCTTATAAAGGAACTGTACGTTTTCAGTAAATTATTTATTTATTGCCTGCCACTTTTTGAATTGTAGAAAGAAGGAGTTCAATTCAGTATCACTCTTTAACCTTTAAACATGCGCTAGTTGATCATCCAAGAATATCCAGTTTAAAAGAATATCATCACTACCGAACATTTTCCTTATTATTATGAAATGCTTCTTCTTGTGACCTTCTTTGTATCCGAAAACAAGAAAATAATACTGTTTTTGAATGTGGTTTTAGCACTAGGTCGAGTGCATTCAATCAGTGTGAATGACGATCTTCAGATTCTAGAATAACTTATCTTAGATATTGGGTAGAGGTATTTCGCTTTTAGAAGAACCCTTCATCATCATGCGCACAAAACAGAAATGGTTTGAAAAAGCTCATTATATATAATTGGGAATTAAAGTTTTCAGACATCTGTGGCGTCGAGTTGTGTGATCAACAAATCACAAATTACCTTGCATTCGTTTAGACCGGCATTGTACTATTCTTTTTTATTATAACGCCAATATGGTTCATTTATACTATGAGCATACGATAGCTATATACCGCGTGTCCGGTAAATAATAGCTAATCTTTTAGCTGCGGATGGAGGACCTCATGGCTGTTCAGAAAATGTAAATGCTCAATAAAAGTCGCACGATTTTCAAGGTAATTGAACTTTTTTGAGATTTTCTAAAATTAACTCCCTTGCTCACTTCTTTGATGTCATGGTCACAAATGATATAATTTACTTATTCTCTTTTTAGTATTATTCTTGTGTAGTGTGTATTTATTGTGGCTCAGCACTCACCAGACTCAAATTCGCTCAACGTTTTTTATTGGGACTGTTTAAAAGAGAAAGTGTACTGAAACCAATATCGTATTTGCAAGAGCTGCGAGATCGTACACAAGCAGCTGCTCGTAAAAATTTGTGAGCGCGGACACTCGCGAATCATTCGAAGATCATTTATAAGACGACGTAGAGCCTCCATACGGGTAGGCGGTAGACAATTCGAACATCTATAATTGTGGAAATTAAAGGTATTTTATTTTATTTTGATCTTTATTTTAGACTTTACCCTACACACACTTTTTTGAATTGCCATTTTAATTATGTATAGTTTGAAATTAATTATTAAATGTGAATCAGTTTTGTTTTCTGGTTAGAAAAGCTGTTGGAGTACGAATAAATTTTACATTCCTGTACTCAGACTCTCTTGAAGATATGTACCATAGGTGGTAAAGTTTCCGTTCTTAATATGGAACCTTCATGAGACTTCCGATCTAGTCCGAACTCTAACTTCGCGCGGATTTTGATGAGACACAGAGGTGGGTGAGTGAACGCAATTCAAGCGTCCCTGCAATCTGGCGAGAGTTGTGCAAGCTTGAACGTAAGATAAATGCAGAAACCTTACTCTCTTTAGTTCGCTTGTTAAACTTCCTAGTTCTTTTTATTTTTATAAAACTTAACTCGAATCTGTAAACGAAATAGAATTAGGAATAGAATTGGAATAATGGTTGTTACTCTTTGTAATCAACTCCTGTGAACTTCACAAGGTCACGCTGTAAACAGCTTATCTGTTTACTTAAAGTTCTTCGTTTGAACTCTCGATATTATAAGTTCGTATTATCATTATTACAACACATCAAATCTACGCTCTAGGGCATTTTGAATTGGCTATTAGAGCTTTTTGTGAACAGAAATAAAATATGTCAAAGCATAACTTAATATATTCTTCGAAAAGAAAATGAAATATAACTATCAACATAAAAACTATAATCGTTAATACGAAACTCTACTTTGTAAAATGAAAAGTTTTCATAACTTAAGGTTTCTAGAATATCTATATACAAATGGATTAATACAAAATGAATTACTAGTACCAACTTCAGGCCTGTGGATGGTTCACATTATTTTATCATCATTAATTTTAATTGAAAACTAAACTGAATTAAACTACTTCCTTTTGAAACTTATTAGTTCTGTAAACAAGGTTTTACATTTAATTAAATCTTAGATTTAGTAAAGAAATAAATAAGGGCCTATTAACTTATCTTATAATTTTTCATACAATTAAAATTTAAAAATATGAAACGTTTGTTCATTTCAGTTCTGGACTGAAAATACTTTGTCTTATATTAACTCATACTTCAGATTATGTAGGGATCGATTACAACTTGTATGACAACATCTTATGCAATCTTCTACTACGCAAAATAAGTTATAAGGAACTTCTGTTAACTATTGCATTAATAACGAAAACATATTGAGCTAGCATACATTACTTTTTTGAACAACTTGAAAAATAACTAACCGTCTACAATAATCTTTTTAATATGTTTAAAATTTACTCATCCCTTATCACTAAGGAAACAAGTTTTTTTTGCAATTTAAGTAAAGGACCTCTTAAAGGATACATGATTGAAGCGACGTGTTGCGTACGTTCTAGTACGTGGTGTTTATCAGGTCAAGGTTCTTTTTATGGTGCCATGCGTTACTGAAACTATTTTCCTTTCTAAAACGGGGTCCTAGTTATTGTTGTACGTCTTTCGTATTACGCGTTAATGCCTTTGGTTGATTTCTCCATTTAGTATTTCATTCTTCCTACCACGTTGCTTTTTAATTAAATTATTAGATATTCCATTATAGCGTATTGAATGATGTCCTTTATATTTCCAGATCTTTCATTGTACCTGTCGCCGCCTTTAACAAAAATGGCAATGCGCCAGTCGGTCGTCGATCTCACAGGGTAAAGCATCCTTCTAGTCGGACCGAGCATCGCCAACTGGGCAGAAGCGTTGCGTTTGCTTTTCAGGCTAGTTAACGCTTGCGCGAGGTATGGTTATTGAGAATTACTTTAACTGATTCGTTTTTTTAAAAATTTATCTACTTTTTACAAAAATCATTTTTATATTTTATTTATTTAATGAAAACTTTTAACTAAAGGACATATGGTATTTATTTGCCCTTAGTAAATAGTTTCAAATGCGGTGGTACACTAAAATAACTAATGAATTTGATCTATCAAAGCAGAATGGTAAAAAGAGCACATTATCCAAATTAATAGCAATAATCGTAGTTCCTTAACAAATAACAAGTGCTATACTATTTTAGAATCTCTATTAAACGGGCTACTTTTATACCAATTGGCCACCGGGATTTACATATAATTTTTTTACACCAAGGGAGCTTAAGCTTAGGAGAAAAATTATGAAATAACAAATTTTAAAATTTCAAGTTATCTAAAAAAAATTCAACAGTAACGCAAAAATAGTAATGTACCTTTGTAAATACCACTATTCAAGAATAATACTAAAAAACATAATGGGTAAATTACATTATTTGTGACGTTGACACCAAAGAAAGTGAACAAGACAGTTGATTTTAGAAAGTTTCAAAATGTCCAATTATTTTGAAAACCGTGTGACTTTTACTGATCATGAATTTACATTTTCTGAACAGTCATGCGGCCCTCCATCCGCGGCTAAAGGATTATCTACTATTTACCTGACACCCTGTATATAATGTCATTAAATTCTGTCATATACTCTGCTCTGGTCTGGAACTAATAAGAAACGTAGTATATGCGTGAGAGTATTTATAAAACGTTACCTCCTTAACCTTCACAGAATAATTCCACTACGCCACTGATTTACATGTCTCTAGCTTTATTCAAACGTGAATAACTTGTGCTCATTTGCAATTTTTTGATTAATACTCCTTTGACAAAGGAATCTAGGAAGAAATTTAAAATTTTTTCCTAAGTTGATTACTTACTATCGTTGGAGTTAAAGTTTCTGTTTAGTTGAGGTGTTTTTTATTTCTCACATCAAGACTTTTAAATTTAATGAATAAGCGTGGTATTTAAACTGTGGTTTTTATTTTTTACAATTAGCTCTTCGCATTAAGATAAGAAATGATTAAACTGCAATTATGAAGGTGAGAGCGCCCTAGTTGTCTTCCTAAAAGATATGCGCTAGGGCAGACAGATTGAACTCAACAACATAGTTTAAATGAATGAACTATACTCAAAGTTTCTTCCAATTTTACTTTTATAAATTTAAGTAAGTTAATTGCGACGTTTGTAATTATTATCTCTACCAGTGGAAGTAATGTCGTAGAGTAGGGTTTGGGTTTGGACATGAAACAATAAGAACAACAAAAAATTATAACAATAGGTTTTTTAATATTTAGTACCGCACGCAATGTCAACGTAAAACTCAAAGCCCTTTGTTTGGTTTCTAATTTCTTTTGGATAGGGAGTGATTTTTCTATTCTCTATGCGGTAAATGGTAGCATAATCGGCTTATCGCTAATGTACTTCTAAAACGCTATTAATATTAAACCCCCATTTTAGCAATAGCCTTCCATTTAATATATAGCTAGAAATAGTAAAAGTTGTTAGTGCTTGTATTTGCATGTGTACACAATTACTTACAGCGTTACTTCATTCGTCAAAAGTAAACTGAGTCCAATGAATGTTACATAAGAGCTATTACAAAGAGTACAGGGGAAAACATTGTCGGTAAGGAGTAAATTCAAAAGCTGAATACAAGCGGCGCCGGCGTCGCGGTATTGTATTTAACGTTTGATTTCCGAGGCTCAAGATAGAATCTGCGGTGTAATACAACCCTACAAAGGGTAACTAATACGGTTTTTGCGGTCCCTTCACCACTATTCAAATAGATAAGGGTTGATTCAAAGCTTCTTCTAATTATATTATATCAGTAGAGTCATATATCAAACCCAATATTCTAAGATTAACTACACCATTCCTACACTTTATGATACTTATAGATAATTACTTAAGCATTAACGCTAATTAATGTTGTACTATTCATATAAAGCGTATAGTTTAATGGAAGTTTTTTCTAAATAGCGTAGTAGAAAAACTTCCATTAAGCTATGCTCGTCTAGAGGCGCCTATAGGCATCAATAGACGCCAACAAGCGTCTATAGGTGTCTATATGTATAATAAGCACAATGGTTTTACTTGAAATACTGAAATCTTATCAAAAAGCTATGCAAGTCTACAATGGGGTGAAAAATACATCTATTTTATTGTCGCCTACCGCAACATAAAAATCAGTATGAGAACAGAAAAGCATCTTTTAGGTTAAACATCTGAATATTTTTTACGCAATATTAAATCAAGTGTTTATTGTTAACAAGTCATTTTTAATTGATAAAATTAATTTACAGTTAACATCAAAATTTACAATCGTATGCAGTAATATTTCTACATCCAACCTTACTCTATAATTACCTACGGCTTTTTAAATTCATATTTGATATGGTTAACGATTCATATTTAGTAAAAATATATATTCAAAAGGTTTTTTCAGAAAGTTTCCAATATCTTTTTCTATAGTTTTGACGATTGCAATAGCCAAAACCAGAATCACAACGTAGATGTACTTACTGCACCTCCTATACAGATTTTCTTTTCTCTCTATATTTTTTTTAATTAGTGTTACCGATTATAACTTTTTACTTCTAAACAATACATTAACATTCCTTAAATAAACGCCGGTCTACACAATAATTTAAACACTTTTATGCCATAAACTTATCAACACTAGTAGACTATTGCAGTAAAATAAGCTTATTCAATGTTCTTTTTAAATTTTTAAGTAGTAATATACCTTTAAAATTTCTATACTTGAAATAATTTTCAGATTGCACCCATCAAGGTTCATCTATGTACTTGATTTTTTCAGCACCTTTAACTATTCGTCATTACTGACCAGCAAAATTTATTAATATAAAATCTAGTTTGATAACTATAATATGACATGCTATTCTAGATCGAGTTAATGGAATCGATTTCAACAGATAAATTGTAGATTTCCATTTCCATACAATAAATAAGTAAAACCGTAGTCCATGCATTGTCGTCTTTACTTTACTAAATTGGAAAATCCGGGTGGTAAAAAGTAAGATATTGTACAACATACAATACAACTAGTAACTAAATATTTTAATGAAATATTAGCTAGTGATTTTGATATTCCATGCATAAGATTATGTTACTGAAAATCCGCGCTAATGTTATGTACAACCTTATGATTCCTTGGTAACAAACAGCCATGTGCAAGTTTAGTTGTCTGACTATTGATCTACTCTGTATATTTAGGTTTCATGAATAATAGTGTTCATTAAGCTTGGCATTTTAATACATTTTTAGTTCTATTAAAAGAAATTTATGTTATAAACTTAAAATCACAAGAGCCTAGCTTCTGCTGGGGAATACATATTTGAACGTATCTCAGTTTCATAAATTATTTCAAAACCACAAAAAATGGTAAACAGAATATTTATAAAAGTAAAGTTTCATAATGTGGTTATGTCATTTTAAGGAAACGTTGGAAATAATGAAGTAAATAACCCCAAAATTATTAATATGCATGTCTCATATCATAATTATCCTAAATAAGGAGAGCTTTATACAATTTGTAGTAAGATTGAGAAAAATTAATGTTACATGAAAACACGGGTAACTACAATACAAAGTAAACCCCAGACAATATCATATGCATATTTGTACAATGTAGTATTTATTTAATTAGTGAAACTTACAAATACCAGATTGCAGATAATTTAATATCATACGATAAAATGTATTCATTAATATCGTGGAAGACATGAGCACGGGTCATTATAAGTAAACCATATGACATCACGCGCCTTTCGCGTGTTTTGTATCATATGCTTATAGGACATAAAAATCAACTAGCATGTGTGTAGCAATAACAGTTGCATTTTGGTTTTGGTATTTTGGAAATTGCATATTGTTTTTTATGGTGAATATTGTGAATGTTTTATATTGTGAGATCTTAAATAAAAAAAATGCTGTACTTGGGAAATTCAGATGGAAGAATTGTTAATAAAGTATGACACGTGACGTTCCTATAGTAGGGGACAAAAATACTACTATAGTAGGCCTGCTTATCGTAAAAGGCGATTAAAAGGCGCAGCAAGGAGCAGCAACTTTGCAGGCTAAAATATATTGGAGGAGAGTCGGTTGGTCTCGGGTGATCCTTAATAATTTACAAGGTTGTTGGGGGTTGGCCGTGACAGATACGGATTTTTGCTAAAATCTTTAAAAACTGCGTTGTGAAAAGATATGGAAATCTGCCACAATATTTCCCAGGTATGCGTGGTCTAAAACACGAAATATGTATGATGGAGAACTCACAAGTAAAATTGTTGTCCGGAGGTAAAATACCCCGTCATTCGGATTTCCGGGAGGGGGTATTTGGGGTTCGTCATCGTAAGAATTTAAAACAACGATTCGATGTAGTAATAGGGACTTGGAATGTAAGGTCATTACTTAGAGTAGATAAGTTAACGAATTCATTAGTCGAAATGAGAAAAGGAAAGCTTGACATTTTAGGTATTAGTGAGGTGAGATAGCCAGATAGTAACGACTTTTGGAAAGATAATTATAGAATAATTACAACTTCTTCAACTAATGGACAGGCAATGGTAGGTATAGTGTAAGGTAAAAAGTTAGGACGTAAAGTTTAAGAGTACTTACAATTTAGTGATAGAACAATTATGGGTAAATTGAGTACGAAACCCACAGACACTGTTTTAGTACAGGTTTACATGCCAACAACTCAGTACGAGGACAAGAAAGTAGAAAAGAAATACGAGGATATAAATAGTATAGTGAGAAAAGTAAAGGGATATGAGAATTTAATAGTTATGGACGATTTTAATGCGTCAGTGGGAGAAGGTAGTGAGGGAAAAATGGCAGGAAAATTTGGGTATGGTAGATAAAATGATATAGGAGAAAGATTAGTTGAGTTTTGCCAGGCACATAAATTAGTAACTGTAAACACCCTATTCGAACAATATGCTAGAAAAAGATATACCTGGAAAGCGCGAAGTGATAGAGCTAGATACCAAATAGATTATATTTTAGTTAAACAAAGATTTAGAAACCAAGTTAAAAACTGTCGTAGTTATCCAGAAACTGACATAGATAGCAATCATAACTTAGTTAAAATGAAGTGTAATCTAAAATTCAAAAAATTAAGAAAAGCTAAAATTCAAAAATTTGATAAAGATTAAAAGAGAGGGATGGGATCTAGGTAAGCTTGATGATGGTGAGGTAACAGAGGAATATAAAAAAGTATTAGATAATAAGATCAAAGAGATAGCTACAGAAAGGAACGTAGAAAATAGATGGAAAGAAATAAAAAGGGCTGTACATGATACAGCAACACAGATTATAAACAAGAAATAAATAGAAGCGAGAAAACCCTGGGTAAACAAAGGATATATTAGATTTAATAGAGAATAGAAGAAAGGTTAAACCGTTCAGAGAATTGGATAGTGAAAGTAAGCAAAAATATAATAGTGTTAGAAATAAGATAGTACATGAGTGCAGAAAAGCTATAAATAAGTGGATCGAGGAGAATTGTAAGAGAATACAAGATGATTTGAGAGTAGGTAGGACACAGGACTTACAGGGCAGTTAAAAAGTTTTTCGAAGAAGATAGGAAAAAATATAATGGTATTAAACATGAGCATAATGAGCTTGTGATAGCTAAAGTTGAGGTTGCAGATAGATGGAAAAGATATTTAGAAGATTTATATAACGGAGACTATATGGATGAGTTAGAGAACGACCAAGAAGAGGATGTAAAAATAGGGTTCTCAATATTAAAACAGGAATTTGATAAAGCTGTTAGGGATCTTAAATTAAATAAACTCCGGGGATAGACGATATGCCCGCAGAATTAATAAAATATGCGTCAGAAAACTTTAGACAGATTATATGAACTAGTAGAAATAATATATGACACAAGTGTGGTCACAATAGATTTCGAAAAAAAATGTTATTATCCCAATTCAAAAAAATCAGGAGCTGATAGGTGTGAGAATTTTAGAACGGTTAGTTTAACTTCCCACGCTTCCAAATTCCAACAATAATACTTAAAAACAGAGTAGAAGCTTTGACTGAGACTTATTTAGGCGAAGACCAATATGGTTCTCGTAAAGACAGAGGGACCAGAGAACCGAAACTAATGATTAGGGTAATTATCAAAAAAGGTTAAAAAAAATAAAAAGACTTATTTCGCGTTTGTAGATTTAGAAAAAGCATTTGATAGGGTTAACTAGATTGTTATGTTCAGGGTTTTGCGAAAAATAGAAGTCTCTCATAGAGATAGAAAAATTATTTACAGTCTATATAAAAACCAAAGCGTAGTAATTAGATTTGATGAAATAGAAAAGGAAGCTAAGATTAGAAATGGTGTTAGACAGGGCTGTATACTAACTCCCTTGATTTTTAATGTTAATATTGAGGAAGCTTTAAACTTAGCCAGAGAGAAAAAGAGATAGGTATTAGTGTACAGGGACAGAAAATAGACATGTTACGTTTTACAGATGATATAGCCATTATAGCATAGTCTAGAAAAGAGTCAGGAAAGTTTTCAAATATTTTATATGAGATACTACAGAGTAACTGTAGTATGAGAATCAACTCAGGAAAGACAAAGATAATGACAAGTGAGTTACAGCCTAGTTCTAAACCAAAATTAAAAATAGGTAATACTGAGTTACAGGAGGTACATGAATTTTGCTATTTAGGTAGTATAATTACAAGCTAGAAAAATGTTTTTAAAAAAGAAAGACTTACTTATAGCTAATAGTATTAGTATAGATAATAGAAAAAGCGTCTTAAAGTCGTACGTATGGAGCGTTCTATTATACGGTAGTGAAACTTGGACAATTAAAGAGGTGGTTAAGAAAAAGATGGAAGCTTTTAAAACTTGGTGTTATAGGAGAATGTTAAAGATTAGTTGGACAGATAGAGATACTAATGAGGAAGTTTATAGAATGATAGGTGAAGAACCCTGTATGTGGAAACAATTAGAGGTCAGGAGATACAGAATGATAGGGCACCAGTTAAGACATGAGGGGCTATTTAGTAAGGTCTTAGGTTATAGACAACCAAATAAAAATAGAGCAGGAAGACCTAGACAAAGCTATATTAGTCAAATTATTAGAGATTTAGGTTGAGAAGGGTATGCAGACCTTTTTAGACTAGCTCAGAATAGAAAAGAATTTAGAGCTGCTACAAACCAATCTTAAGTTCGAAAACAAAACCAAAAAAATAAATTAATAAAAATCAGTTAATTAAATGTCACCATGACATAACTCACAATTAGTTAGCGCTCTGGCATGTTGGTTGCGATTTGTTGCTTAAGCCTTACCATAACATATAATTTAACAAACGTCACCATGACATAACTCACAATTAGTTAGCGGACTGGCATGTTAGCAACGATTCGTTGCTTAAGCCTTACCATAACATATAATTTAACGCTTTTCCTTTTTTGGAGGAGATAACTAGGTCATATTTCATTTTCTTATAAATGGAAATCATGTAAACATGTTGGAGTTCTTTAACAACCATCAGGTTGCCAATATCTATGTAGAGCCAGGTACATAAGAAAAAGTTAGAAAAGTATAGGAAGACCTAGGTCAAACTATATTAGTCAAATTATTAGAAATTTTGGTTGTGAAGGGTATGTAGATCTTTTTAGATTAGCACAGAATAGAAAAGAAGTTAGAGCTGGTTCAAACCGACCTTAAGTAAGGTCGAAAACAAAACGATGAAGATGGATAAATTTAAAATTATACAAAAAAGTTTCTTACAGTTCAAAGAATAATTTTAAAATCTCTGTAATATTTTCAATTTTTGTCACATACTTGTATCATTTACTGAAGAATTCTATTTACTATACTGATAAAAGAACACGTATGAAAATTATATTTATAATTACTATGTCGTAGTCAGTGCCTATATCTGCTTCCAGGTATCTTCTCAATCTTTTACTTGATTCCTATACCATTGTCTAGCAAGAATGTACTCTATTTGATATATCCTTATGTCTCCTGGCATTTTCCACTCATATCGCCTTCTAAGATGATGTTGAAATATTGTATCTGTGATAGTTAATTGTTTGTGTCGCAAAATTCAATCAGTCTATTTCCCCTGTTATTTCTCGTTTCTAAACCAAATAAAACTCACCACAGCTCCTTCCTTACCGTCACCTGTCACTATATTAAAATCTTTTGTAATTAATAAATTTTCATGTCCTTTCATGACTTAGTATGTGTCTGATATCTTTATAGATCGCTTCTACCTTTTCCTCACTGTAGCTAGAAATGGGCATGTAAACTTGTGTTATTGCAGTATTTACCGCTTTAAATTTTAATCTAACCATGAGGATTCCTTTGTTCTTTTGTAAGTAGTTTTCTACACAATGTCCTATCTTTTTCCTCATAACCATTTCCACACTTGCATTTTTTTCCTATCCTGTATGGATTACCTCTCTCGCCACCGAACTTCATTAATCCCTAATGTGTATTATACTAGCATATCCATTTCAATTTTTAAATACTCTAGCTTACCTACTTGCTTCATGCTTCTAACATTCCACGCCCCGACTTACAAAATATTTCCCGTTTTTCTTTTAAATTTGTCTATCACATCCTCAGAATTTGAATGCGCGACTTTTTTAACTTCGGAATCTTTTATCTCAGAGGATGCCATCATCTAAAAAAAAGTTTATGGTACGCTGTGTACTTGGGAGATAATACGATGGTTTCTCGTTGCCTTCCACATCGTAATATTGTGTCTTAGAATGACATACCAACCGTTATTGTTTCTGCCACTCTAAGCACCGAAAGAGCTACTGCTCTCTTTCGGGAACCTGTCGTAGTCTGGTTTTTTGCTAAAGACCCCACTAATTTGGTTAAACTTATAGTTTGGCGTATTAGCTCACTGAAAACGCAAGCTATTCTACATGTTCTGATATATAGGACTTCTTCAAGAAGCAGGTTCATTTAGATAAGTCTGTATAACTAAAGCCATAACAATAATTTTTCTTAAAATAAATTGGTACAATTTAATACAATATCGAAATAACGCATTAGTCATTTAGTAGAATAAACCTCACGACAATAAAAACCGCCGCAATAAAAGATTTCATAAATCGTACAATGTAATAAATGCGTAACAACTAAAACGTTAAATTGGTATTGAATGTAAAGCATCATGTAATAAACTCTAACCAGGAATATCAGATTGCATTGATTAATTGAATCATTTTAATACAATATGATTTACCCGTTTATATTTTTGAAGACATTAACGTGTAATGCTAACTTAAATAAACCATAGGAAGGCATTTAGGGAAAGTAGAGTAGTTAGACCCGACGGAAAAAATGAAATGAATTATCCGCGAGCCATTAATTAGAAAAGGTCAAAATGAAGACATACGTGCGAATAGTAAAGCAAAGAGGGTGGAAAGTTAAAGGTGATCGAAACACAGTGCTACGTACCTGGACGTAGCCGGAGGAAAAGTAAACACCAGGCTGACTACCAACCGCGGAGAGTGAGGGGATTCGCCTACATACCAAAAAAACAAAAAAATAAAGTACATCGCCTAAGATTATTTATTAACAAAATAAAAAAGATTATTAAATTAAATACATAATTCGGTACAAACAAGAGAACGCAGTAAAATAAGCGTTATCATTTCAACGCCAACAATTATATTATCCGGACAAATTGGATAGTGGATCTACGAAGTGCGCATTTTGCGGCTAACATGTAATAAAATTAAAAAAATAAAACTTAAAATTTTCCAATCGCAAGTATGTTAAATTTCGGTATTAAATGTAAATTTACTCTTTAGCAAGTATGTTAAATTTTGAAGTATTAAAGGCAAATTTAGTTTTTAAATGTAGTACAGGTATTTAACTTAAGCATTAAACACAGCCCACGTTGTAGCAAGAATTAACGACGTATACCCAGAAGCACCAGCGCAACCAGCTGTTCAATAAATATGGTGGACTGGTTTTACACCATCCACCCTTGATAAATAAAAAACCTTGACATGCATAACAGAATACAAGGCACATACTTCTCTGCGTCAGGATACTTATCTTGCCAACTGCTGGAAGGAAGAAGTCAGCATAACAACGTAGCTACCATCGTAATTACAGTAACTTGTACACGGCAGCGAACAGGTGGGCTACACCCAGAAAGAACGCCTTTAGCCTCCAGCGCAAAATGCTAAAAATAGAATCTGGTTAGATGGGGTAAACGCGGTAACACTCACCAAATATACGCAAGACATCTCTAATTGACAGGACAACAATAAACGTGCATTCCTTTTAAAATGATAGAACGAGCAATGTAGAACAAATTTTGTCGCACGGGCTGCGGAATCAAATTCAGAATGAATTTAAATGACGCTAATTTGAAATTCAAACATTTGTGTTATCGAAACGCGATTATAAATTCGAAAACACAGTTTTACCGAAGAATAGTGCGCGACCTTATGTCAACAAGTCGTTACTTTGTCACAATAGAGAAAACCCATTATACGCAGTTGTAATGTTGAACAAATTGAAGGTAACTACAAACAGGCTATGTACTATTTAGTTATAGCATAATAAACTTTACGTTTCAAAGCGAATAGATTTAAATTGAGGAATTATTCGAAAGCGTATTTATTGCAGAAAATAAAATATACAGGATGTATACTATTTAATTTTAGCCTAAACTTGTCGTTGTTAGAGAAAAAGGGATTTGAGTTGAAAATCTATTGGACCGCGTATTGATTAGTAACCGGTAGAAATATACGTAATGTTCAAAATAAACGTAACAGCTTAAAAAAAATTAGATTGAGTTTTTGCAGGGAAAATATACGACAAGCGACAAAAGAGTAAAATACGCCTGCAGGTGGGGGAGGGGGTACATTAAATGTCGTGACAACCGAGGCTAAAAAAAGGTTAAAACTTGAAGAGTTCACTTCTTTATTAATTTGAAATTTTGTGTTGTGTTGTGTTAAGGGAGCTGTGTTAGTATAATGTAAGTGCCGTTGCACTTACGACCAAATCTCCTATGCTCCACCTGAACATTGGGTTTAAAGGGCGAAGCATTTCGTGCATTCAAGAAAACCGTGTTACCTAAAAGGACCCAAAATAAAAGTTAATGTTGGTTTTTGAAATCATTAACCTTTTCTAAAGATGCAATTAAGCATTGAGTAGAATTAGCTTTTAGTTTAGAATTATTAACTATGTACTTGTGGTCGGAAAATGTCAATGATCAGTTCAAGTAATAAGGAATTAATTAAAGTGAAGGTATTAATATGCTGCACGATCGTTTAACGACGGCACGAATATTGGGTAAATTCAAACGTAATTTTATTATTTTAAAATATTAAGAGACACGTACCTATTGACTTTAAGTTATTATTACTGTACGTTCAAATGGTTAAGAAAAAGTTGAAATTACCTTTTATATATTTTTGAAGTATGGGTATAACGAGTATTTCTATAGATTGTGATTTAAAATGTCGGTGTATCCATCTTGTAAACTGGTACAATGACATGGGATGAATAATTATGAGTTTACGTTTCTCTCTTTACGTTTTCTTTTAGCAACACCAGGCTCTAATTGATGTTAAGAACCTAGATTTTTTAAGGATATATGTATTTATATTGCAATTATTTCATGTTAACTAAGGTTATTTTTATATTGAATGGTATTTGATTTTATTTAGGAACTAAATAAGGTCAGCAAATTCTAAGAAAATATCCAGTCACTCCAGCGCTGAAATTATATTTGGAAGAGGTACTTTATTTTGAAAATTTCTTTTATTATGACTAAATTTAATAAGTGTTTTCATAAATTTTAATGAAAGGTAAAGTAGAACGATATAAATTTACGAACCGACTCAAAGGAGACCTATTCAGAATAAGCGTGTAGGCATGATGTCGAAAGGGGATTGCGCTGACAGACGTTTTAACGCCTCTTATTTATCGCCATAGAAAAAAACTTTCAGGGTAAATGATTAATGTAATGTAGTTATTGCATTTTTGCCATGCCTGTTATTTTATTTTTCCGTATTTTTCTATTTTTCTTTACTGTTTCTTCTATAGAAACCCACTCGCGCACCACTGTAGTTAGCCGCTGTACCCTTATATTTTCACAGAACCCCCGCTCCTTCAGGACAAATAAAAATTTATTAACGTAACGCTCATTTTACCTGTATCAGTTTCTTATGCATAAATGGTCTATCAAAAATAAGCAAATAACCCTACCAATTAGTCTTGACTAATAAGCTTTCCTACACGATACAATTTTAGAATAAACAAATTTTACGACGCTCTTTCAAAACGATACAATACAATTTATGTCATAAATGTCAAACTTAAAAATTATTGCTATTTTGACAACGATCCTAGGTCATGGATCGAAACGTAAATAAAGATTATTTTAATAATATAAGTGATTTTATTTCGAAGAAAGATTAAAAACAATAATAAACAAACTACAACAAACATAGAGGGAGTATTCCTATACAATTCTCTAGCAAGAATGTAATCTTTTTGAGATATCCTTATGTCTCCTGGCATTTTCCACGTGTATGGTCTTCTAATATGATGTTGAAATATTGTATTTGTGATAGTTAATTGTTTTTGTCGCAAAATTCTATCAGTCTATTTCCCCTTTCGTTTCTCGTCTCTAAACCAAATAAAACCTACTACCGCTCCTTCCCTACCCTCACCTGTCATTATATTAAATCTTTTATAATTAATAAATTTTCATGTCCTTTTACGTATCTTAGTATGTCTTCGATATCTTTGTAGATCTCTTCTACCTCTTCCTCACTGTAGCTACAAAGGGTCATGTTGTAACAATTACGATTTTCTGTTATTCAAATATACAATTTTATTCGATACACCTTGTCAATAAATGTCAAATTTCTATTGAAACCTTTTATTATGAATTCATACATAGTACGCCATCTACATTAGAATAGCCCAAGTAAACTTTAAGTGAACTTCTATTTGCTTGTATCTTGATTCAATATTCCCTCTCTCGGCGCATGCTGGAATAGCTAACATCGCCTCGTGGAGAAAGCCATTTTGATATGAGATGTAGTCCGAAAACCAGTATTATCCCGGGCCTGCAGGTTTTTGATTAAACATGCCGCCCAAAAGAAGGGTCAAGTGGAGTCAACGAATTCCATAAATTTAGTTTTGATGGCAGCATCGACCTAAGATGATTGTAAATATATTTTTTTTACGGTAAGAAAATATTTCGCAAACGTACCTCAAAAATTCTATTCTCTCGTTTGATTTCAGCGAAAGTTCTTTTTTTAGTTTAGAGTTTTAAGGATTAAAATATTAATTATGGAATATGGAGACAATTTAATTCCGAGTTCTAAAATGTTAAATTCAAGTAACACGTTATTAAACAATGGAAATTATGTATTATAAAAAAAAAACAATCGTTAATCCTAAGGCAAACACAAAATTGGAAGACCGCTTCAATTGTTGCTAGGCAAGAAAGTGGAAACCCCCACATGGGATTGGTTTGAATGAAGGTCAACTCCGGACCCCTGTGTCAGCCACGTACAACGGTAAGAGTAGGGACGCAGATGTTTAAAAAAGATCTTTAAAAGAAAGAAAACCGGCAGACAAACGGATAGCCAGCGGTGAGTCATCCTCCATTTTTATACTTATACTATTTCGAAGGAACTTTCATTTAAAAAACACAAATAATTTTCGAAGTAGCTATTCACAAGTTTATTTAAAATTAATTCTTTATATTTTTGCAAAAGTTCATAGCTCAATTAATTTGCTTCAAATAAAATTTAGTGTGAAAATTTTGGATAAGGCATATTTGACCTTAATATTTTCAAAGTATTTTTGTAAGATTATGTTTGAAGTTACAAAGTTGTAGTAAAAGGTTTGCTTTACAAAACATGATATGATAAGAATTGTTTGCCGAAGCATTGGGTAAAACTCATTGTGTTAGTATACCTGAAGTATAGTTCAATGTCGACAATAAGTATTTTTCTTAGACCTTTGAGTTTATTAGAGATAACTATTAAAACTATAGAGCCATAACCTGCAATTTTTTTTTGAATATGTAATTTGTTTCTTGTACACTGAACAGGATCCTATTCTAGTAGCATAAAATCACTGTAATATAAAATGAAAGTCATATAGTTCTTGTGGAGAACTGAAGTAATTTATGTAACTAAATAATAAATAATAAAATCATTCCACGGATGTTTAGAGATTTCTATTAAACTGTAATAACAAAACTATTTCGAAAGTCTCCATATAGATAAGTTTATATAAACGATGTACATAGACATTTTTTTAAGAAATCAATAGAAAATTTTTAAGTTGTAAAATTTTCTTTCTTAAAAGTCAACAGTAATTGTCCTCAGAAGCAAACAGTTTAGCAATATGAAATTGTAGTATTGAAAAAAAGTATTATTGGTGTTAAAGTTAAAAGTTTTTTGAACAATAATTTTGACTAGTGGATTTTTTTTATAATTTTTTGTGATAAAGTGATTAGGCTCTAACGAAGTCCTAGTTTGAACATGTTTAGGTGTAGTTAAATTTTCAGATAGCACGAGATCGTCGTTCCCATTCCAGGTTGCAGAGATTAAAGTAAGTATTTTTGTTTACGTTGATTGTCGTAAATTTTTTTCTTTTTCCGAAGATTTCCGTATCTGATCTTCGGATAGTTTCGTATTATAACATTTATTAAGATACGGTGGCTTCTAATAAAATTTTTTTTGTTTTATCGTATACCATCCTACAACCCTAGCTCATAGCTCTGCTCTAAGCTGAAGAAGCTTAACTGGCTGGAAGATCTCTTTAGAGGAACCCTTTTTTCTCAAAGCCATTCAACATCCTTTTTACCATGGGCTTGACCGTCAAACAGGAACCCCTCATAATCTATCGAGGCTCTGCCGCCTATATGGTACAGCGGACATACTATATTCTTTAAGAAGAATTTATAGTTAACAAAAATAAGTCTACAATGTAAACTCGAATTATTGCAGTATTTACCGCTTTAAATTTTAATCCAACCATGAGTACTCCTGCGTTCTTTTGTAAGTAGTTTTTTACACAATGTCTTTGTCCTCATAACTATTCTCACACCTGCATTTTTTCCTCCGATACTGTATGAATTACCTCAAATGTCTCCATTCCAAAAATCCCAGTCTCTGGCCACCGAACTTCGTTAATACCTAATGTGTATTATGCTAGCATATCCATTTCAATTTTTAAATACTTTAGCTTACCTACTTGCTTTATGCTTCTAACATTCTACACCCCGACTTACAAAATATTTCCCGTTTTTCTGTTAAATTTGCCAATTACATCCTCAGAATTTAAATGCGGGCCTCTGTTAACTTCGAAATCTTTTATCTCAGAGGATGCCATCTTCTAAAAAAAAAGTTTGGCACGCTGTGTACTTGGAAGATAATACGGTGGTTTCCCGTTGCCTTCCACATCACAATAGTATGCCTTAGAATGACATATCAATCGTTATTGTCTCTGCCACTCTAAGCACCGAAAGAGCTACTGCTCTCTTTCGGGGACCTATCATAGTCTGGTTTTTCGCTAAAGACCCCACTAATTTGGTTAAACTTATAGTTTGGCTTTTTAGCCCAATGAAACACGCAAGCCATTCTACACGTTCTGGTGGTTCTTCAAGGAGCAGGTCCATTTAGATCAGTCGGTATAAAGTCGATATAAAGCCATGTAAATAACTTTTCTTAAAATAAATTGGTACAATTTAATACAATATTGAAATAATGCATTAGTCATTTATTATAATAAACCTCAGGACAAAAAAATTGCCAAAATAAAAGATTTTATAAATTGTACAATGTAATAAATACGTAACAATAAAATCCTTAAATTGGTATTGAATGTAAAGAGTCATGCAATAAACTCCAACCAGGAATTTCAGATTGCATCTATAATTGAATCATTTCAATACAATATGATTTACCCGTTTATATTTTTAAAGACATTAACGTGTAATGTTAACTTAAATCAACCACAGGCAGATATTTTGAGAAAAGTAAAGTAGTTAGACCCAACTAAAAAAATTTAATGAATTATTTACGAGCCATTAAGTAGAAAAGGTTAAAATGTAGACATACGTGCAAATAGTAAAGAAAAGAGGGAGGAAAGTTAAAGGTGAACAGAACACAGCTTCAAGAAAAAAAAATTTGATTGAATTCCAACAGGAAAATATACGACAAGCGACATAAGAGTAAAATACGTCGGCACGTGAGGGGGTGGGGGTAGATTATATGTCGTGACAACCGAGGGTAAAAAGAAGTTAAAACTTGGGGAGTTCACTTCTTTATTAATTTGAAATTTTGTGTTGTGTTGTGTTAAAGCAGCTGTGTTAAAAAGAAAACCGTGTTAGTATAATGTAAGTGCCGTTGCACTTACGACCAAATCTCCGATGCTCTACCCAAACATTGGGTTTAAACTCGAAGGATTTCGTGCTTCCAAGAAAGCCGTATTACCTAAAATGACCCCAAAATGAAAGTTAATGTTGGTTTTTGAAATCCTTAACCTTTTCTAAAGATGCAATTAAGCATTGAGTAGAATAAGCTTTCAGTTTAGAATTATTAATTATGTACTTGTAGTTAAAAAATGTGAATGATTAGTTCAAGTAATAAGGAATTAATTATATTAAAGGTACTAATTTGTTGCACGATCATTTAACGACGGAACGAGTGTTGGGTAAATTCAAACGTAATTTTATTATTCTAAAATATTAAGATACACATACCTATTGGCTTTAAATTATTATTACTGGACATTAAAATGGTTAAGAAAAAGTTGATATTACCTTTTATATGTTTTTTGAAGTATGGGTATAACGAGTATATCTATAAATTGAAACTTAAAGTGTCGGTATATCCAAATTGTAAACTGGTACAATGACATGGTAGGAATAATTATCAGTTTACGTTTTTCTATTTACGTTTTCTCTTAGCAATGTCTGGTTACAATTGATGTTAAGAGACTAGCTTTTTGAAGGATATATGTATTTATATTGCAATTATTTCATGTTAACTAAGGTTAAGTTTAGATTGAATGATATTTGATTTGATTTAGGAACTAAATAAAGTCAACAAATTCTAAAAAGATATCCCGTCACCCCAGCGATGGAGTTATATTTGGAAGAGGCACATTATTTTGAAAATTCTTTTCATTATGACAAAATCTTATAAGTGTTCTAATATATTTTAAAGAAAGGTAAACTATAACGAGATAAATGTACGAACCGACTCAAAGGAGACCTATGCAGAATAAGTGTGTAGGCATGGTATCGAAAGGGTTTGCGGTGACAGACTTTTTAACGCTTCTCATTTATCGCTGTAGAAAAAGAAACTTTCAGGGTAAATGATTAATGTAATACATGCTTGTTATTATCTTTTTCCGTATTTTTCTATTTTCCTTTACTGTTTCTTCTATAGAAACCCACTCGCGCACCACTGTAGTTAGCCAATGCACCCTCATATTTTCACGGAACCTCCGCCCCTTCATGGCAAATCAAAGTTTATTAACGTAACACTCATTTTACCCGTATCAGTTTCTTATGCATAAATGGTCTATCAAAATAAGCAAATACCCCTACCAATTAGTCTTATAAGCTTACCCACATGATACAATTTTGTTGTTGTTTTTGACCTTACTAAAGCTCGGATTGACGCAGCTCTATCTTCTTTTCTATTCTGTGCTAATCTAAATGGTTCTACATACCCTTCACAACCTAAATTTCTAATAATTTGACTAATATAGCTTGGTCTAGGTCTTCCTATACCCTTCTATCTTTTTCCTGTCTACCTGGCTCTACATAGATATTAGCAACCTGATAGTTATTAAAGAACTGCAACATGTTTACATGATTCCCATTTATAAGAAAATGAACTATTACCTGGTTATCCCCTCCAAAAAGGAAAAGTGTTAAATTATGTTATGGTAAGGCTTAAGCAGCGAATCGAGGCCAACATGCCAGACCACTAACTAATTGTGAGGTATGTCATGGTGACATTTAGTTAACTGATTTTTATTTACTTTTTTTTTTTTGTTTTGTTTTCGAACTTAGTTCGGTTTGACGCAGCGCTAAATTCTTTTCTATTCTAAGCTAGTCTAAAAAGGTCTACATACCCTTCACAACCTAAATCTCTAATAATTTGACTAATATAGCTTTGTTTAGGTCTTCCTACTCTATTTTTATTTGGTAGTCTATAATCTAAGATCTCACTAAATAGTCCCTCATGTCTTAACTGGTTCCCTATCATTCTATCTCTCCTAACCTTTAATTGTTTCCACATACAGGGTTCCTTACCTATCCTATAAACTTCCTCATTTGTTACTCCATCTGTCCAACTATTAACTAACATTCTCCTATAACACCAAGTTTCAAAAGCTTCTATCTTTTTTTTATCTACTTCTTTAATGTCCAAGTCTCACTACCGTATGATTAGGTACAATTGGAATAAACAAATTTTAAAACACTGTTTCAAAATAATACAATACAATTTGAATCTAAGTATAATAATCATCATCATTTTGTTTTCGACCTTACTTAAGGTCGGTTTGACGCAGCTCTAACTTCTTTTCTATTCTGTGCTAATCTAAAAAGCTTTACATACCCTTCACAACCTAAATTTCTAATAATTTGACTAATATAGTTTGGTCTAGGTCTTCCTATATCCTTCTATCTTTTTCCTATCCAGCTGACTTTACATAGATATTAGCAACCTAATGGTTGTTAAAGCACTTCAACATGTTTACATGATTCCCATTTATAAAGAAATATTACCTGGTTATCCGCTTCAAAAAAGAAAAAGTGTTAAATTATATGTTATGGTAAGGCTTAAGCAACGAATCGCTGCCAACATGCCAGACCGCTACCTAATTGTGAGTTATGTCGTGGTGACGTTTATTAAATTATATGTTATGGTAAGGCTTAAGCAACGAAACGCTACCAACATGCTAGACCGCTAACTAATTGTGAGTTATGTCATGGTGACATTTAGTTAACTGATTTTTATTTTTTTTTGTTTTGTTTTCGAACTTACTTAAAGTCGGTTTGACGCAGCTCTAAATTCTTTTCTATTCTGAGCTAGTCTAAAAAGGTCTACATAGCCTTCACAACCTAAATCTCTAATAATTTGACTAATATAGCTTTGTCTAGGCCTTCCTACTCTATTTTTATTTGGTAGTCTATAATCTAAAACTTTACTAAATAGTCCCTCATGTCTTAACTGGTGCCCTACCATTCTATCTCTCCTGACCTTCAATTGTTTCCACATACAGGGATCCTCACCTATCCTTCTATAAACTTCCTCGTTCGTTACTCTATCTGTCCAACTAATCTTTAACATTCTCCTATAACACCAAGTTTCAAAAGCTTCTATCTTTTTTTTATCTACTTCTTTAATTGTCCAAGTCTCACTACCGTATAGTAAAACGCTCCATACGTACGACTTTAAGAAACTTTTTCTATTATCTAAACTAATACTATTAGCTATTAGTAAGTTTTCCTTTTAAAAACATTTTCTAGCTTGAGCTATTCTAGGTACTATATCCCTTCTGCTACGTCCATCCTTTGTAATTATACTACCTAAATAGCAAAATTCATCTACCTCCTCTAACTCGGTATTACCTATTTTTAATTTGGGTTTAGAACTAGGCTGTAACTCACTTGTCATTATCTTTGTCTTTACTGAGTTAATTCTCATACTATAGTTACTCTGTAGTATCTCATCTAAAATATTTAAAAACTCTCCTAACTCTTTTCTAGACTCTGCTATAATGGCTATATCATCTGCAAAACGTAACATGTCTATTTTCTGTCCCTGTACACTAATACCTATCTCTTTTCTCTCTCTAGCTAAGTTTAAAGCTTCCTCAATATAAACATTAAAAATCAAGGGAGACAGTATACAACCCTGGCTAACACCATTTCTAATCTTAGCTTCCTTTTCTATTTTATCAAATCTAATTACTACGCTTTGGTTTTTATATAGACTGTAAATAATTTTTCTATCCCTATGAGAGATTCCTATTTTTCGCAAAATAATAGAATTACAAAACTATAAGCGCATTAAGGCTTATTTATGGGGTGAGGTTACCTCATTAAATCTTATTTTTCCATAGTGAAGTAGTTCAATTGCAATATACTATCATAGATTTTGTATTTCAAGAAGATGCAGAATATGAGTTGGAAGTAGGGGATACTCCGTTACTTGCAAGACAGTCATTCAAATCCAGAATTATGCCGATTAACACGAAAGTAAATCCAATAAAAATGGAATACTTGTATTTTTAATTAATCCCAACTACACAGTCAGAAGAATATTCATTACCAGAATGACCTAATGCGTTATTACGTCCGTAACGAATCTATCATTCTTGGAGAATTGCAGTTAAACGAGCTCTTGGTCCTTCACTCTCTAAGTAGAAGAGAACGAAGACTCGAAAACAAACCTCGACTACAATTATTATGCAAAATGATCTCGTCGAGTTGGAATAAAACATCCTGAGGCAGATTAGTTTTAGTGATAATAATCGAGCAAAACAACGAATATGGATACACAACTTTGAAATGAAGAAAGCGTGTAACCATAAAAATACAAGACACGTAATGGATATTTAAAAGAATCATTCTTCAATGATTTAAAATGGTTGGACCTATTAAGGAATTAACTACTCGGGCGAAGCAAATGCGTCTCTGGTTGTTTTCTGCGAAAAATCAACTTGAACAAATAACATATGCTTGACCAACTGTAGAACAGATATCTATGACCATTTGTGAAAGACAAATTTTGAATGCGAACAAAATAATGGAATAATAAAACACAGAAAATAGTACTTAAATTGTTACATTTTGAAACGCTTCTTAAACTTTAAACTTATTATCAGCACGATAAAAACTTTTTCAAATACACCTGAAGGTTTATCTAAAAACAATCACTTGCCTTAAGTAAAACGGTGATCTCGAAATTTAATTAACCGAAACACCCTTTAACGTTTTAAAGTCGTCCCTTGAAATTGAGTCACAGAAAGACTATCTAAAACAAGCTGTTGCAAAGTTCAACTTTTTATAAAGTATATTGAACAGCGGTGCCTAACTTACAAATAATTAAACAAAAACGTTAAATAAATTAGCTTGTTTTTTAATACATAAATAAATCGAAATCAGCTGTATAAGTTATTTTAATAAATGGCAGCTCTAACAATTATAGCTTTTTTTCACTATTAAAGAGACTAATGAAATGCAATCAATAGATTTTAAAAAATGCATAATTCAAATGTATAATTTGCTTTTTACCTTAAAAATTGTAATTATGCCTTTCAGGAGATCTGTTCCGGGAGGGGATTTTATCTGTTGCTTTATATTTAAATACTTGTTAGGAAGTGAGAAACAAGCTCCACTAGTTCTCCATAGTCTATTTTGCACAATACACACATTCATCAATGTGTAGAAAAGAATTTTATTCGTAATAGGTAAACTTAGGGATCATGTTTTGTCAGCCGAAAATTAAAGGAAAAATCGCTAATGAGCCATAGATATAAGGTACAATAAACATAAATTAAAGACTGGTTAGATTCCTTAAACATAACTTTCTAATCACAGAAGACCAATAAAGTTTTTGAAAGCGCGAGTTCATCACATATCACACAATATGGCAAATAATATTTTCTCTTGAACTAATGAAATAGCGATTTAAGATATTACGAATTGCTATTTATTATACTGATTGATAAAAATCCGAATAAGTGTGATATTGGTGGTTTTATATTATTTTAAATAGAATCTTTTATATCCGAAAATATGTCTCCTGTAGAGTTCGTTAATTATATATTTAAACGCAATTTACGAGACGATATTTCTAACATCATCCTTGCAATACGAATATTTATGACACTTCAGGTACCAGTTGCTTATGGAGGACGTGGATTTTCGAAACTGAGTATTCGTTTCAGTAATAACCAGAAGCGATTAAAAGATTTGATAACAATGTCAATTGTAGGTATAATTTTAAATAGATTAGATAAAAAGAAATCAACGAAGAGTTTTGATACCGCAAAAGTACATGGTGTACAAAACTTAATTATTTAGAACTTGTAAGTACATACCTATTACTATGTACCTTCAATTATCTAATATTAATATTGTTTCAACTCAAAAAGGAAATATAGGGTGTCTCAAAATGATGCCCAACTTCTAATAAGAGTTTTACAAACTTCCGCTCAACCGAAAAGGTTAAAGAATTTAGTGCCTAACATAATTGTAGTAGGTTAGAATACATTATCCAAGTGTAATAATATTGAGAGTTAAGTAAGTTATAATAAATACTTGGGAAATTAATTTGATTATTGGGTTTGTTATATCTTTTTTAACACTATCAGAGTGTTTATTTATTAAGAAATAGTGAAAGGTTTTGTTCGTTTGAGTTTATTGTTGATGCAGATTGAGGTGGTGTTGTTTTTTAATTATTTAATTGTGGTAGTCTTAGTTATAACGTAATTGTTGTAAGTTTTATTATAGTTCCGGGGGGAATTTTCGATTATTTGATACGATTGAAGAGTAAGCGTGTAAGTTTTGGTGTAGATCGGTATACATTTTCTTTGTGGAATTTTTTTATTTATTATGGCTATGGAAATGCAAGTTAATCGTTTGGAGAAGGACGAAATACAGCGCGAATTAGCTTGTAGAAGTCTTACACCTGATGAATTAGTACATAAAATACACAAATCCTTGCAAAATATTCTTAAACTAGAGAAAAGTGGCTTGTTTACGACTTTCTAATTATCCTTTTACATTCAAACAGGATACCGATTATTTAAGAGAAAAATTAGTGGAAGTTACCAAAGCTACCGTCAAAATTTTCTGATAACTGTCACACTTCTACTTATTTAAAGATTTCGACCAAATTAGCGCATTTATATTTTGTAATTAATCATTCCTTACCAATTTCAGCGGACAATAATTCCATTAAATCAATTATTATTTTAGAAATTGTGAATACCCATTCGTCATTACAACATAAGGCTCGTAAATTTGAACGTAAAACAAATTGCCTATAAGTTTAAATTTATCCAATACCGCTAGTACTAGTCAGGATTCGGCGGAATCAGATGGTTCCTCATGTGAATCCGAACCTGATTTATCCAACAATAGTCCGGCGATGTCTGTACAAGAGTGTAATCCTATTACAAATCTGTACCAGTTGCACAATGGAAGCTTACGTTTGATGGTGATAGATCTTCAACGTCGTTAGCTTCATTCCTAGAACGTGTTGACGAATTATGTATTGCTAGAAATGTCTTGCAGCAACAATAATTGTATTTGTCATCTTTTTACCGGTAGAGCTCGAATTTGGCATCGTGCCACCCGTAAAACTGTTAATAATTGGCCCGAGTTAGTAAATATTCTACGCGATAAATTTCAGCCAATTGATTATAACAATAAATTATTTGAAGAAATAAAATGTCGAACTCAACATCCAAATAAATCCATTGGAATTTATATCGCCATAATAACTAATATGTATAACCGAATGAATTGTCACGTACCGGAAGAAACAAATTAAAAATCTTGCTTAAAAAAAATTACTCCGCGTTATCAATCGCAAATCGGTTTATTGGAAATTAATTCAATACCGCAATTACTCAAAGTAGGTAAGCAGGTTGAAGCACGTGAAGAAAGAAAGTATGGGCGCATTTAAACTGCCTCCTAAAGGTAAATCTCAATTGGTGGAATCCGATCTAGCATATATTTACACTGAACAGGACATACAGTGTGATCGTATTGCTCCTAATCCTAACAGTGAGTTTAAAAATTCTCGAGATCCCGCATTTACTAATATTACTTGTTGGAATTCACGGCGATTTTGCCCTAAACCTCAAACACGACAATTTTGTTATCGTTGTGGTACTTCAAATGTTACCTCTCAAACTTGTCCAAATTGTTCGAATCATTTAAACTTCAATCGGAGGAATTAACCGGCCATGAAATTACCTCCCGTCCTGTGTCAACGGTCACTGATTTAAAATTATTAATCCTTCAAAAGACGTTATTAGACTTTATATTATCTCATGCAGTTGGCGATGATCGGCCTTACCTTGAAGTAAACGTTCTTGGTAAAACTGTTGTAGGTCTTCTGGACTCTAGTGCTTCACGCACAATTATAGATAGTCCTGGTTAGAATTTATTTCAATCTTTAGGTTTTGAACTTCAGGATAAAGACATTGTCTCTTGTACAGTTGCAAACGGTGAAAGTTGCAAGAGTTTCGGCTCAATTGTCGTCCCGTTCCAATTAAAAGATAAAGTTAAAATCATTGATGTTTTGGTAGTGCCTAGTTTGCCTCATACCTTAATATTCGGCATTGATTTCTGAGTTGCTATGTCGGTAGTGCCCGATTTATATCGCGGTGAATGGACATTCTCCAATTCCGACGTCCATAAAAATAATTGTCCGGTGAGTTATGTTAAAGTGAATTAACTCCTGAACAAATTGTCGAGTTACAAACCCTAATTGATACTTTGTTTTCAGAAATGGATACCAAACTTGGTTGTACTACTCTTGTTGAACATGAAATGAAAACAAATTCTGCACCGATTACGTTACGTCATTATCTAGTCTCACCGTTTATGCAAAAACACATAAATCGTGAATTAAATCAATTACTTGAAAATAATGTTGTGAAACCTTCGTTTAGTCCCTGGTCAGCTCCTATACTTCTTATAAAAAAGAAAGATTCTAGCTATCGTTTTGTAGTTGATTACCGTCAACTTAATAAAGTTACTGTTCCAGATGCTTACTCTATTCCTTTTATTTCATCAATTTTAGATCGCCTTCGTAATGCTAAATATTTGAATTCATTAGATATCAAGTCTGCTTATTATCAAGTTCCAATCACAGAATCCTCTCATCCTGTATCAATTTTAACGATTACCTATGGGATTGTCAAATTCTTCCGCAACTTGACAGCGTCTCGTTGACAACATATTTTGTCCTGAATTAGACCCTTACGTGTTCTTATATTTAGATAATTTGATTCTCAATACTCCGACGTTCGAGAAACATGTGGAGATTTTGAAAGAAGTTTTTCGACGTCTTAAAAATGCGAATTTGACCATGAATAAAAACAAATGTCAGTTTAGTCGCCCTGAACTAAAATATTTGGGTTATGTGATAAATAGAAATGGTCTTCATGTAGATCCAGAGAAAGTCGAGTCTATTTTGAAAATTCCTATCCCTAAAAATACTACTGAAGTTCGTAGAATTATTGGTTTAGCGTCTTGGTACCGTAGATTTGTTCCGAACTTTTCGTCACTTACAGCCCCATTAACGAAATTACTTAAGAAAAATATTTTGTTTACATGGGTCAAAGAATGTAATGAGTTTTTGCAGTGTTTTAAAAATCAATTGATTTTAGCTCCAGTATTGACTTGCCCGAATTATGATTTAAATTTTGTTGTAACCACTGATGCCAGTGATTATGGACTTGGTGGAGTATTATCTCAATTCTATCCTGATGGAGAAAAAGTTATAGCTTTTATCAGTCGCTCCTTCACCAAACAAGAAAGACGTTATAGTACCGTAGAAAAAAAATGTCTCACCGTTCTGTTTGCTATAGAGAAATCCAGACCCTATCTTGAAGGTCTACTGAAATTTATTGTGATAACTGATCACTATAGTTTAAAGTGGATTAATAGCATTAAGGATACCATTAGCCGTATAGCCAGATGGGCAGTTCGTTTGCAGCAATATAACGTCGAAATTATACATCGAAAAGGTAGTGGGAATCAAGTGGCCGTGCTGTTTATGTCGATCCTCCAGTCGATGTTATAGAGCCGTGGTATTTAAAAATGTGGGACAATGTACAAAATAATCCTAAGCATTATCCGACCTGGTACGTAATAAGTTCGGAATTACGTAAACATGTTGCGCCGAAATATCCAGATTTGTGTGATCCTGTGGAAACGTGGAAAATTGATCCACTTAAAGAAGTTCATTTACAAATAATAAAATTTTGTCATGATGAACCCACTTGTGGTCATGTAGGTGTGTTTAAAATTTCAGCTAAAATTTTAAATAAATATTACTGGCCAAAACTTTGTAGTGATGTGGCTCGTTATATTCGTAAATGTGTTATTTGTATTACGACTATGTCTAAACAAAAGTTTCCTTTGGGTCTGATGTTAAGTAAAGCCCCGTCCGTATCCAAGCCATTTCAAATAATATGTGCTGATCTAATAGGGCCGCCACCTCGGTCTTCCAAAGAAAATTGTTATATTCTTGCCGTTACGGATATGTTTAGTAAGTTTGCCTTGTTATTTCCCTTACAAGCTGCTACAGCTAATAAAGTAGTAGACATTGTTGAGAATCAAGTTATTTTAATTTATGGTGCTCCTGAACAAATTGTGGTTGATAATGGTGTACAATTCCGTAGCCACTTGTTTTAACAAATGGCGAAATCTTATAATACGTATATCGCTTATACTGCTCTTTATCATCGCCAAACTATTATGTGCGAAAGGGTTACTAGAATAACTAAAACTATGCTCAACGCTTATGTTTTTGAGAATCATAAATCTTGGGACAAGTATATCAGTCAAATAGGTTTTGCCATTCGATTTTGGAGACACGAAGTAACCAGTGTTACCCCTAATTTTGTGGTGTTCGGTCGTGAAGTTTCGTTAGATGGTAGTGGTAATAATAATAAAGATCCCAATACAGGTAGACAGATATTGATTGATCGCAATGTTGATTTAAAAAAACGAGAGAAAGCGTTCTAGCAGGTTTATCAAGATATTCAAGTACGTCTAAAGAAATCTTATAATAAAAATAAAAAGTATTATAATTTACGTCGTCGACCCGAACAAGTTGTATTAAATCAGAAAGTATGGAAGCGTAATTATGTTCTCTCTGATGCTTCAAAAGGGTATACCGCCAAGCTGGCACCTAAGTTTGTTGGCCCGTTTAAGATTTCTAAAGTTGTCTCTCTTTGGGCGTATCAGCTGATTGATGAAAATAATTCAGATTCAGGAATTTGGCATGCCAAAAATCAGAAAGCTCATCCTCCTGATGACTAAATGGGAGAGTGGAGTGGACTGTATTGAAACTTTTTTGACTTCGCGAAAGTTTTGTTCTTTAAGTAAGAGAGGGATTTGCAACGTTTCTATTCCGCAAATCTAATCTTTATTGATTTGTCCGATTTTATGTAATTCTGTTGTATTGTATGTGTGGTTATAGTTGCCTATAATATGGGTATTCTTGTAGATTCTATTAGCGCCTGCATAATGAGTTGTTATTGTATAAACGTTTTGATGGTATTCGTTCTTTTTGATAGCAGCTGTCGACCTGGAATCAACTAACTGTGATAATATTCGTTGCGTGTGCTTTATATAACTCTAAAATATAGAGATTTTTAATTCAGTTAGTGTTGTATCATAATGTCCGTTACGGGATTTAAATCTAGTTAGACGACTATATTATCACTATTTCACCCTTCGACCAACTAAGATAATATATTATTTTAATTGTTGATTTGTTGTAAAATGTTATCGATATATTAGGGTTCAAGTATTTTCTAAAACTCAAGTAAATAGTTCAAGTACCTTCTAAAGCTCCAGTAAATACTTCAAGAAGATGGCAGTTCAACTACGACCTAGTACTTCAAGTGCCTGTTAATTCCCAAGGTGCATGTCGTTTAATTATCCTCTTTATATTTATGCATGAGGAGCTAATTGGGAGTTCCGTAACAACTACCTTATTCATAACATTATTCGCGTCTCGTCACGATTGTAGACACCTGGATTTATTGAGGGTTACATTGACCCTTACTAATAACCGTTGTTCATATGCTTGCGATCGCCAGTTTACTTAGAATCAAATTTAATAATCTCAAATTTACGGCGAAGACTGTTATGCAATTTATAAACACATCTTTCATAATTGAGGATCTTGTATTTAAGAATAAGTATTACTTATTTAATCCGCTTTTCCAACGGATTCAATATTTTAAAATTTGTAAACGTTTACTATGGTACCATCGTGGACGTGGAATAATCTGTAATAAAGATAAAATTTATATTCGTGCTAATTGCTATTTATAATTAATTATATGCAATTCAAACTGTTATTGTCTCAAGCTTCTTTATGTATTGGTTGTAGAGCACTTTGGATAATGCATGCAATTATTTGAGTTTAGTGTTGGCATATGTTAATGATTATAAATGAGTAATTAAATTATTGGTCGTAAGTACATTATTACGTGTTTTGTGGTTTATTGCAAGGCTAGGGAGATTAATGCGAATTGTTCTATTCGACTCACTCACCCTGGCGCCCTATTAAGAAATACCATCCCTGTTATTGTAGCCACTATTACCCACGGCCACTCTTCCTGAGCTTAGCCGCTATCGCATTAGAATTGGAATTACAGTCAATAGTGAGACGCTCAAAAAGGGAAAATAAGGACGTGTCATCCAGTTCGGTCATATAGATCCTTCATAGGCATTTCTTGTACCTATAAAAAATGAATATGTGTTTTTAAATTCTTTGTTTCTGGTAATCCTGTTATTATATCACAAGAAAGTAGAAATTGCAAGTTATTTATTAAAGAAGTGGTATTATCATTACCACTTGCAAATATGTATGTGTGGAAATTTTCAAGACTATATCGAAGAACTTACACGGAGCAAAATTTAAAAAAAATGTTTAAGATTACTTAACCTAAATGTTAAAATTTTTTTACTTAAAAAATCCCACGCAAATGTTACCGATATAGCAATAGAAACAGTAAACTTGAATTTAAATGTTCTTAAATCAAGAGTTTGATATTCATGATTTTAGAATAATTTTTTTCTCCCTATTACGGTGCGTTTCATTTACATTCAATTACATCATCAATTATATAGATTATTAGAAATGCACATTTACAGTAAAGGAAATGTAACAGTTCTTAAAGTAAACACAGAAACTACGCTAAAAATTGTATAATAATAAAATTAAAAGAAAGGGACACTAACTTAGGCGCTGCAAAACTTTTTTTTCAATAAATGCAACATATATTTTATCAAATGTAAGTGATAATTTAGATATTCCAGACCGCATCGGCAATAAAAAAAGTTCGTTTTGCTCCTCCTATATAAAGTAAAAGATGAAAAATTAAAAAGAATGCAACATAAATAAAAAAAGCAGACTTAGCTGAGCAATGAACCCCGAATCTAGATCATGGAAAGCGGGGACTTAACGATGCGCCACTGAAACGGATGGGAATTTAGCACGAAAGGCAGTTAATCAAGATTTGAATATCTCAAATTTTAATTGAACACTAATTTGTTAGTGTAGTCGGCAATGTTGAGTTTTTGACCAACTTAACGCGTGAAATTTGTTGAAGATAAAAAAGACAAAAATATTGGTTTATGTTGGTATGCCTATTAATCACATCTATGACGTAAATCGGATTTTAAATTGCTTGAACTATAGCAGAATATTCAACTCTATTTAAGAGTAAGCTGATCCATCTCAACTACTGACTAGATTGAAGCAAGACAGAAAATAAAATGGAAGTTGAATTATCGTAAATTTGCACCCTTCCTTTTTTTACAAGTTGGAATGGGTGTACAACAGAGTCTAAATAAAACTCTGTCAGGACTAGCGTCGACCGTTTGTGGCTGCGGTAGATTGCAAAAGACTATATCTCAGGGGTTTAGAGAACAAAGTTAAATTTTACCCAGACAAGTTAAAGGGAAGCAATTTAGAACGTGACAAAAGAAAATACCTTAATATAACTTATATATTTACGTTTAGTTAATAACATTAATAAAAAAAAATTAAATATATACCGTTATTTTCTTACAACCAAATTTTCATACGATAAAATCACTAAGTGCAGTTTATATATCTTCACTTTCGTAATTTTAAAATTTGTTTCAAACTCTACCAGATAAGATATTAGAAAATATAAATTTATTATTGTAATTAAACACAATTGCAAATTAACGTTCGAAATAAAAGGAAATCATAAATACTCTTTGTTGTATTTAACATTAGTTAAGAGAATATTAATTAAACATTTAAATTGAAGATAACCCCAATACGCACAAAAAAAGGTTTCATGAAAGATTTTCTGTTTACAAACTATAAGGTTATATAGGAAGCAAAGATAATATTAAATTAGTTAAGGTAATCAATAAATAAAGTTATAACTATATTTTCATGCATAATTTTTCAGATAATTGAGATTTAAGATGTAACGCATGCACGTCGTTCCGTCACAAAAATAAATAAGATAAACTCCTACCTGTATTCCAGATATATGAAAGGAAACGTATACTTAAATGTTGAGCTTACGGCTTATTCAGAACTGTAGGATCTTCTTACGGTTTGTTGAGACGAGCACCCTCGTTAATTATTTTGGTTGTTAACCTCAAACTTCTAATTTGTAAGAGCCAATCCTTGTTTGTTCCACAACCATATGTTTCATCAACGAACATTTAATTTATTTTAGAAGATACATAAAACGTCAACATAATATTCTTGAACGATAAAAGATAATATTTGTAGGTAGTAAAATTAACACATAGACTTAGATAGCCTAGCATAGATAAATAAATTCTTCATCAGAGAATATTTTACAGGAGAATCTATCACCTAAAGATACTTTAGCAAGGAATATGCCACGGGAAGACATGCCATCAGATGATATGCTATGGTAGGATGTGCTACGGTAAGACCCATCTATTAATATTTTAAACGGGTTATTCAGGTAGACTTTGTCCATACGTATTTTGCTAGTATTCAGGTACGACATCATGGTTTTAGAAAGGACATCTTTACCGGAAGACGGCATGTGCTCAAAAAGACCGTTAGATATCAAGACAAACGAAAACTTTTTTGTTCTGGTTTACAGATAACCACACTTTTTGAGAGGGGGGACAAAACAAGAAAACTATCCTGAATGCTAGATTCATATATACCCCACTTATGTATTTATGGATATTATTCAAAGGTTAACCAATAGGAAAATAAATCTGATCTTAATTATTTATATTGTTTATACAAAAGAAAGAATATTAAATTAAAACTAAAGATCGATGTATATAGTGTATTATTTAATAATACTAAACGGAAATGAAACACAAATCAAAACTGACTTGTGATTGTAAACGGTATTAGTATAAAATTAAGACGAATAATGCTTTTATATTAAAGTAAATTGGACCACAATGTAATATGGCAAGAGAATGGTAAATTGACATGTTATAAATTAGTTTAAAATAAACTGAATAATTTGTCTCTGTACTACATATTTAAAAAGCTATATTTTAATTATATAAATTATATATTATCTTAATACAGGTTTTTAATCTTGTTTTTTATAAACTAAAGTAAGCAACTTTTTAAGTGTTTCTAAAATAATATTTAGAAACTATTTATAGGTTTTAAAACATATCATAGTATTTGGTTTATTAAATAAAATTAGATTTAAATAACTGGTTCAATAGGCCATTCAGACTATTATTGTAATAACTCTTAAAATATATGGGTTTGTAAAATAATGACAACAAAGTTTGTTGTTTTGTGTTGAGAATTAAAAAACAAGTTAATATCAAAATTTATTCAAGTTGAAAGTTATAAAAACAAAATCTTTACTGTCCTTTTCCTTCCACAACTCAAAAGTAACTTCAAATTTGGAACCACTTCAGAAGTTATATACCAGGTACTGTTTCAGATTTAACATTTAAACATTTTTATGAATTATTGCTTACCAATTCAATCTACAGAAAGTATTTCGGTATATGAAATGAGAAAATTGTTGGGCATTTAATGATATCAAAAATTGCTTTTTCTCATCGATTTAGAGATTTTGTTTACTATTTCTACACCATGCGATTAATGAATAGCAATCATTTTGTGATATCAAATAACCCGCCTTTATGCCATTAACAATAACGCGCAATAAGTTTTTCATTCTATTGATACCAAAATATTTTCCGTACGTTGAATTGGAGCAAAAATTTATAAAAATGTTAATAACAATGTTTGATCCCTATGAACGAATTTAAAACGAACGCAATGTATAAAAGAGTATAAGAATGATACTTTCCTCATTTCAACTATGTAGCTTTATAGATACTAAATTCAGAATATTAGATTTTTTTAGCTTGAAAATTGGCTACAGGTTGTCCCGTAATAGTATACAAACATTACATTTGATTTTCCAATACTCCACCCGAAGGTACTACAATGGTCAGGACACAAATTTTCTTTACGTGAAGATTTTGAATTTTGTCAAAGCCTTGCTGCCCCAAGCAAGGTAGGGATCTTTAACGTGCGTGATAACACTCACATACGGGATCTAAAATTGATCTCTCATCCGGACGAGAGCGTATTTTTGTAAAAAATGCTCGCCAATCAGTTTTCAAGCGATCCGTGTCGGGATTCGAACGTGCAACCTTGGGTTTAGTAGTCACATGCGAACCAAATAAGCTACGAAGCCGCTAATAGTATACATACAATACATTTGATTTTTTCCACTGCTCCACCCGAAGGTTCTACATTGGCCAAAAAGCGGTTTTTTCTTTTAACGAAAATTTTGAATTTTACCGAACCCTTGCTGTTTCAAGCAAGATAGGGATTTCTAACGCTAGTGACAATACTCATACACGGGACGTACGTTTTAACTCTCATCCTAACGTGGGCGTGTTTTGGTGAAAAATGTTTGCCTAACATTTTTCAAGCGGATTGTGTCGGGATTCGAACTCGGGACCTTGGTCATAATAGTCACACGCATATAAAGTATACATACAACACATTAGACAACCATCATTCAAACTCAAGCGTGCTAAAATATATTATTTTTTAAAATAAGTTTGAATTGCTTATTTCTTTGTGGTTATGAATACCCGAATATAAACTGTTAGCTTACATCTATCCGGTATTTATGTGTAGTGGTATTTATTGGGATCTTGCTTGAAATTTTAGGTTTTATTTTTTCCCGTTTCCAAAATTTAATAATACAAGATATAGTTATGCAGTTTTAAAGATTTAATACTTTCCTAAAAACAATTTTTACATAAAAATCGTTCAACAGGTAAAAAAGCTACAAACTATTGAAAATAATAGCGTTTGTATTATGATGTGGCTATATATTGTAGTTAACAGTAACAGCAATGCATTTTCGTTTCAAACCAGTTAATATCAATTTCTTTTTTGCACAAACAAGTTGATTCACACTTGTTTGTACGAAATACAACATGATAAACAACTTTTTATAAGAAAAATGCAATTGTCGTTATGGTTGTTACAGTGTTTGGTTATATTAATATACAGATTAATGTAAATATTTTTTATTGATTGACAGATGTTTATGAAAAAAAAATGTTTTTTTAGAAAGTCATTAAAATCTATATAACGACGTAAATATATTTTCTATTATTTAATTTGGGTAGCAGGAGAAAAGTAATTTCGAAGTTCTCAAGCAAAATCTCTATACTTAACACTACACATAGACACCTAGCACACACACACACACACACACACACTATATATATATATATACACACACACACATTGACGTGATAAGGGGCCACGAGAGGGCATTAGAACCCACCAAGATATAAAAGAATCAGGAAAAAATAAAAATTTTCGTAAATTTATGGCTACTCCCTGTATAATACAAGCGTACTTTTATTCATTCATGTACAAGCGAAAAATGCAATTGTGCGTGTATAAATAATCACTGTGTATGATGTAGGCGTATTGTAAATAAATAGCAAACAACGTAAGCTGTATATGTAAAATGATTACTTTTAAGATACCTTAAAAACACATTTAATGCGAACGTAAGTCGATCATTTTAAAATAAATACAAAGCCATTTATTTTCACTTATTAATTAGCCTATGGCATAAAAACATTGTAAAGAAAAATATGTTCTCAAATTTTCGAGAGGAACTGAGAGAAATACGTCAATTCGTATGAACGTATTAATAAATAAACATTTATTCCAAAAAGCGGCCCGATCACTGCAAAAACCCCTAAAATCCATGGAATAACTAATAAAAATTATTTATTACTTTTCGCAATTACTAGATTAGTATACGACGCCACAATAATCTTGGGTGTTAAACAAAGGCGAGCAACGCACGTCACTAATAACTGGAACGAGATAACGACGTAATAAAATTCGATGATTTTAAAGGCTAATGAGGATTTCCCAGATATTTGCGTAAAATAAGCGTGTATTATTAAGAATGGAATCGCGGAAATACTACTTTATTTTAGAAATAAATAATTTTGTATACACAAGGAAGCGTTTATTAAAGAAAGGCATTCATAAATTTAATTGCGAAATGTTCATTTAGGTCGCGAGCTGTTGCTTTGCGAAGATGATATTTGAAATATGCAGTACGCATATGTTAATTTAATGTTTATAATGATACAATGAATAAAGATGTGATATTGTAATCGTAACCTACAGAAATATAAAAATGAGTAAATGCAATTATTTGATCTTGTAATATACAATTAAGATGGGAAATGCTTCGATATAAAAAGCTATTTAAAATTCTATTGATTAATCAAACTGAAGATGCACATTGGTTTCTAAATGGAGATGTAAATGATATGAAAATCTGGTAAGCTGATTTGGATATCAATTTAAAATAAGAAAATATTTAATTTCGAACTGGATAAAAAAGTGCTTTGTAGATTTTTGCAAGTATCAATTATTTGCAACTGATATTCGAATTTTGTCATTTAGTTAAGATAGAATAAGTGCTAATAATTTTATTTTTGTGAGAATCTTTACCAGAAAAGTTTGTGTTCAGGGTTTAAAACACTCAGACCTTTTAATAGATTACCTGTCAAGGTTTTTTTGCCAAACAAACCGTACAAGCATGAGTATAAAAAACAGGTAAAATATGCAGAAGAAAATAAATTTAGTTTTGTAAATTTAAAATAAGATAAGGAGCTTTTTTTTTAAGTAAATAAGTACTTCTTAAAAATTATTTGATGTTTGAAAGAAACGATGTTGTAAATGTTCTATATACTTTTGTTTGAGAGAAAATATTTCAAACTGTATAAATGCTTTGTGATATTACTGTGTTTGATTTCACTTTGAAAACTCCGTCAATTCCGTTGAGATAGTCAGGCAAGCCGCCACAAGGCAATCATCGACTACGGCTGAAGTTCCCTTCACTTTGAAACCAATCGTTACACTATTACCGACCACAGCAACCAGCATTTACGGTTGACGTCAGCCCGGACCAGATAAAATACTAGTGTCCAAACTAGATGGTGTCCTTACCCAAGGACCTGGAAACCGAATGTAGCGAGAGGTCATCAACGGGCTTTTCAAGCACAATCTGAGCCAGCACTAGACACGACATTAGGACGACCGAAAATACACCGTCTCGACTGCTACATCACCAAGTGACCTACATCCAGTATTCCGACCTGCTGCCATAAGTTAAAACAGCACAGCGTGACCACCTATATTCCCAATAATTCAGAAATAGAAATAAGTGGCAGGCCTAGGCTTACAAATCGACCACGAACGCAATGTTCTAGACAACTTTGTAGTAGAAAACCGTTGCCTATGGCGCAGTAACTCAAATGGCAACCGGATAATAGTACCCACCGAGATGAAATATGACAAACCCACTGGATACCCTGGGGCAAAAAAAAACGTACCGAGCTACTAGCCAATGTTACTTCTAGGCAAAAATGGGCGACGGTATTAATAAATAGCCTTGCCAGTGTTGGACCTGCACAGCCATCAAGTGAGGTTCTTTAAAGTGCAAAGCTCTATTAACTACAGCAGCCGGCACGACCCTGCAAAGTGTCCTACATGTGATTTTCCAATGCTCCACCCAATGGTACTACATTAGCCAGGAAGCGAGTTTTTGTTACCTAAAAAATTTTAAATTTGGCCGAACCCTTGCTGTTCCAAGCAAGGTAGGGATCTTTAATGTGCGTGACAACACTCAAACACGAGACCTCCATTTTACCTTTCATCCGAACGAGGGCGTATTTTTGTGAAAAATGCTGCCAAACATTTTTCAAGCGGATCGTGTTGGGATTCGAACCCGGGACCTTGGTCTGGGAAATGTCCGCAGTCGACTTAATGGGACGTTTCCCCATAACCCCTAGGAAAAAACAAGCATATTCTCATCACCACCGACATCTTAAGTCCCTGGACAAAAACCTTTGCCCTAACCGTATAAGGCGTAAGAAGCTACTGCAAGATTCTAGAAAACAAAGTTTTTCTATGCTGAAGTTATCCAAAAACCATCATCACCGACAATGCCACCCAATTCCACTCCAGACACTTGGACTAAAATTTACAAAAATGGGTAGGCTAACACTATATAACAACCATCTACTATACCCGCGCCAATCCCGTGGAAGGACGCAACCAAGAGATCATAAAACATCTACGCCTACGTGCCAGACGACACCCCGTAAACAATTGAGACACCGCTCTACTAAATACGAGGGATGCTCGATATGTATCGAGAATAAGTAACAAAAACAAAACTTAAGCTGCGAAGACCCTTTCACTGTTTTTCAAAATATTGATACACTTTTGCATACATTGGAACCAATTTTCACAGCATTTTTTTCATTCCGATTGAGATATATCCAAAACATGGATCTCTAACGCATCAATCGCCTCCTCTGGTGTCGAAACTCGTTGTCCGCCCAGTTTGTTCTTCACGTGTGGGAATAAAAAGAAATAATTTGGTGCCAAATCAGGACTACACGGCGGACGATCCATCAATTCTATGTTTGAGTGCTCAAATAGTCAATTGTTTCAGCCGATGTGCAAGAGCTCGCATTGTCTTGATGGAGAATGATTTGGCGTCGTTGGTTAATTTTTCTTATTTCTCCAAAAACTTTGGCAAACAAATGGTTGTATACCAAGCAGATTAACTCTTCAACGATTCTCTAACGCAACGGTCGTAGTATGTCCATTTATTCAGAAAAAACAGGCAGCCATTTTCTTTGAAGTGCTTCTAGGGCGGACAACTTTTGTTGGATTTCGTTTATCTTGGAAGACCCATACAGTTGACTGCTGTTTACTTTCAGGTTCATACAAATAAATCCAAGATTCGTCATCTGTGTAGATATTATACACTGCGTTTAATGCACCGCAATCGTATCTTTTGAGCATTTGACATTTGCCAAGAGTCTTTTTTGAGCGATTGTAGAATTTTTGGGATCCAACGCGCACATAGCTTTTTCACAGCTAAATATTCATGGAATATCGAATGAATACTTGTCATACTAATGCCTAGAAATGCCTGAATCTCACGATAAGTCACATGACGATCTTGCATTATCAATTCGCGCACAAAACCGATGTTTTCTTGCACAACGGCCGATTTTGGATGACCTTTCTTAAATTCAACCGCTAGCGAACTACGACCACGATTGAATTCACTATACCAACGATATACAATTGTTTTAGTTGGAACTTCTTTCCCAAAGGCGAAATAAGTTGATTCAGGTACCGTTGTGTAGATAACACACGTCGGAAATTGTTAATTCCATTTTTTGGCCGAGACGACATCTTCAACTCAATCAAAACAAAACAAATAGCGTTCATATGGCAAAATGTTATAAGTATGTATACTGTCACAAATGTCAAACTTCAGGTTAGAAACATCAGATTGCACCCAGCAACAGTGTTGTAAGTTCCCGGTACATATCGAGCACTTTTCGTATACTTTACATGTGACTTTTTAATGCTCCAACCGAAGGTACTACATTGGCCAGGAAGCGAGTTTTTTTTTACCTGAAAAATTTGGAATTTTGCCAAACTCCTGCTGTTCCAAGCAAGGTAGGTATCTTTAACGTGCGTGAAAACACACACACGGGACCTCCATTTTACCTCTCATTCGGACGAGGGTGTATTTTTGTGAAAAATGCTCGCCTAACATTTTTCAAGCGGACCTTGGGCGTAGTAGTCATACACATACCACTACGCCACGGATCCGCCAACTTTTCGTATACTGTATACCCTCCGGATACGCCAGAACACAACTAGCGCCACAACTCCTAGGGAAATTACTCTTAGGGTACGAACTATCAACGCCTGGGGGCATAAACCAGAGGTCGATGCCGAACCACGTACCAGATAGAAAAGACCATATCCTAAGAGTTCACTAGCAACCGATACGCCAACCAAGATCCCAACGCCACTCAATTCCGCTTTAGCGACGTAGTAATGACCGGAAACCAAGCAGCTAATCACTCACTCCAAACCAAATGGACGGAATCCTGGCCAATCACCCGGGTTGAAGATACAAACACCTATCTGGTTCAGTGTTCCTAAGGCGGACCAATAAGGATCCATGCTAACAACATAAGACCGGCACGGCACAACTCAGCACCGGCTCCTGTCAACCTGACTAAAATGAGTTTATCACCGGGGAAACGTTATCAGACAAAAAACACAAAAACTTAAATTCATTTTAGCCTGTGATTATGTTTCCAGCGCGTGTAGATGTGGGTCAAATTTTACTACCTTTTTTTCGATGAAGGTATTCACGCCCTCTATATGTAGAGACAGCATTTAAAAGCAGCTCTAAATCGACCAGAAAGTCAGTCCTTGTGAATTTCTATCCAATTAGCAGTACCTATTAGCACATTTGTGATTGGAATCAAAGAATCTAGTACTTAGCTACGTACAAGCTTACACTAATAAAACCACACTATACACAACCAGTGATTGTTATTCTGATTTACACACATTACTTTCTCGTTATACTGCTGGTGACCTTTATTACGCACTACACAACCATCAATACGTATCCTGATGGCCAACAAGTAGTCTATTCCTTTGCATGGTCAGTAATCACACTCCCACCAGCTACACCGTTAACTTATGCAACGCACGTCCGAAGCCGCTCAGCGTAAACACGAGTGAGAAAAGTTTCGCTTCTTCTTGAAACGATCTCTTTCCACGGCCGATGCCCCTATTGTCATCATCGCCTATGAAACGTAACCGTTGGTTGCTTCAGCTTTTGGAGGTTCCCGAACACCACCTTTACGACGACGTGGATCCTAGCCAGATGTTGCCGTTCGATTCCCGTCGTCCTTCGATATGGAACAGCGACAACCGGGAATTTAACGACTTCTGGGAACCTTAGCTCCGCCACCCACAGGCACTTCATAAGTATCGGTTTGTTAATTTTGCAGGGATTAGTAGCTGCCCATTATTTCCGCATAATGAACACAGTAGTAGGATAAAATTGTACGTTTATGGCGAAATAGACTCCACGTCTATGTCCTATTTGTTCTTGTTTGTGCTTATTAACACGCACTCGTGTTAACCGTGTATTCATATTGTTGGTGTCCTAACTAACTTGGCATTTGTTCTTGTTTGTACTTATTAGCACCCACCCGTGTTAATCCAGTTTAAACTGCATTTGTCCTTACCTGACTTAATGCTGTTATTATCTGTATGTTTGTGCTTTTATTACATATAAAAGTAGATAATCGTTTGTTTTTGTTTGTGCTCATTAACATGTCCTCATGTTAATCATGTAAATATCTATATTTGAGACAACACTTTCATTTTAGCGTAGATACCAAAAATCAATTTAATGTAGTTTTTACTTCCCGCAAAAAATTTTGTTATCAAATTGGTAGAGAGTAAGTTAGATCATTTGAATACCTAATACATATCCTTAAGACAAGAAATTTGTTCTCCCCAAAAGATTAGCATAATTGAACAGTTGAAAATAACTTTGTCTTTAGTTTCCATCTTCTAATTCATTGTTCTCGTCGAATGTTGTTGGCCGGAAATATCTTGCTCCTATGTCGCAAAAAAAAGACTCTATATTATGCCATGATTTTTCTATGGTTAAACATTTTAGATTCTCTAAGACCCTATCTCGCATTTAAGAAAATTTATACTGACTCAAGATGAATAAAGGCATATTAAGAAATCGCTGCAAATGTATGGCATGTGGTGTACAAAAATTTTCTAATATTAGTTCCTTTGATTTAATATGGAGGAGAAAAAGATTTTGATTCCAAATCATTGCTTTAAACTTGATGAATCGATTTCTGAAGTTGAAATCTGAATACAAATAACCAATAAACAATATTATGCCCAATCAGGACATCATACACATTAAATTGTATAGAAGAAAATTTTTTTTTAGAATTTGGCGTGTCTCGTATTGTTATATACGATAAGCACCTCAGTTGTCTCGTCGAGTTGACGTTTCTGCACTCAACCCTCGACACTTTCTTGATTAATGTTCAATCGTTCAAATTTCGGTACTTCCTAACAAATTATAGGGTTATAAACACGGTTTATGGCCTCCGGCGACAAAACTCTTTTCGGAATCGTGGCGACTCTTTCTTCTTCATAGCTTATAACGTTGCTGCCTTCCAATACAGACGGTAGTGCCCTAAAGGGTAAGGTAAAGCGGTAGTAACGGAAAGTTGGGTGCGTGAAGTCCGGTACTAAAAGTTTTCACCAATTGTCCATAAATGTTGATCCCGAATGGGATTGGATTATTCAAACCGACTGGTATTTCACATCAAATTAGAATAAAAAACGTTATTACTCGAAGAACGCGTATTTATAACGTTTTCCCGAGGGCGATAAAAATTCCGGCAAGATATCTTAACGTGTGTATGCATGTCAAAACCATTTTATTCTACCAATGTAGAATATGACTTATAAATTATCCAGGGCCGAATTTAGGAAACCAAAATAAGGCACTTACTTTTATACAAAATACAATAGCTTTAATAAAAATAGGAGACGCAACTTAGATATCCGTAAATGAAAAGACATGTGTTGCGAGTGAATACACTTGACTTGTAACAAATTGCAACAAAATTACAAAACAGAAAAAAATCCTCTTTTTCACCCTAACAACTACTTATATCCTAAAGACCTTAATGACTAAATAAAGTTTCTTAGACGTCGCCTAATTTTTCTTAAAACAAACCGCACTAAATCAGGGGATTAAAAAAAAAGTAGTCACTAATTGATAGACTGCTTCAGTATTGCGTGCACATTTGTTTTTGCACCAATTCCCGACAGCAACGCATTCTGTCAAAAAGCAAAAACTTTCCTTAACCCAAACTCCTACTGCTCTAAATTAAACTTTAAATCTTAAGGTGTAACTTAGTTTAACTTGCAATTTTTCTCCATTTATTGATAGAATTTTTAACTTTACTATTTTTTTAATTTTCTTAAATATAAACATTCTAATATATGACATCCTTCACAAGCTATTTACAAAAAGACAGGTAAGTATCCAAATCTTACCATGCCTATTCGGCATCTGAATCAAACAAATTCTTTCTCTAATCAATCAGACTTGCTGCAATATTATTAAGACAAATTGGAGTATATCTCAATCAAATAGGCCCCAAGTAAACTAAAAGGTATAACGATGGTGAAGAAAATACAAAATAAATTTCTTAAGTACATATACATAAAAAATATAAAACGGCACCTGCATTTGGATCATACGCGCCACTTAGAACTGAGTTGAATCTGACGAAGTTCGAAAACCGTAGGTGTATTCATGCGTTGATTTTTTTGTACAACTATATAATAATGACATTTATAGTTCCGTTTTACTCTCCAAGGTTGGTATTTATGTACCAGGACGTGTACTTAGAAATACAGCATTACTCTACGTTGCTCACTGCAGAACTGTTATTAGAACTCGATCTCCAGTCCCAAAGCTTGCAAAAGCTTTTAACTATAAAAGTGAAAATATTTCATGTATTGGGAGACAGTCCTGCTGTAGTATGATGAAACAGCATACGAAATGAAATCACTCTCACATACCGATATAACAATTGATCATGACTTTTAATTTTGTAGTTTAGTATTATTTGGTTAAAATTGTGCACATTATTGGTTCCAAAAATTAATCAGTTCCACGCAAACACTTTAATGCATTTTCTATATGTAAATGTATTTTTATTTAATTATTTTCATTATGAATTTGTTTTTCCAACGTGACTACATAAGAAACATGTAATTAGGTTAATAAGCGTGTATGATTCTTATTAAATAAATAAAAAATTTATTAGACAAAGGCAAACTGCAGATCAGTCAAAGTCATTTACTAAGAAAATGTTAAGATAAATACCGTGGTATTTCAAAATCAGTTAATTTATACAGGATTAATCACAAAAATAAAAATGTTACGTGCTGAACACGAAAGTGTTATTGGATGTAAAATTCCCAAGCATAGCATCCAGATAGTCAAACATTAGTTTGAAGTATTTGCAAAATATATCAATTTTAAAGCATTAACTTTATTAAGAGACTCAAACATTAATGATTATTTCAAGAAACGTGTCGAAATACGAGAGGGTACCTCTACCTAATTATGCATGTCAAATCCATTTTGTCCTTACAATGCAGATAATAATTTATGAAATACCCTGGGTTGAATTTAGAAGACAAAAGAATTCCATTAGTTTGATACAAATTAAAATAGATTTAATAGATATAGTGAACAAAGATATGCCCTATACCCGTCAGTTTTTAACTTATACATCAAGAGGCAATAAATACTGTCAAGCGCAGGAAAACATTTGGAATTATTATGCAGCGACAAAAGATTGATATGCTTAGATTTGCAGATGATATAGCAGTATTAGCGTCTAGCAAGGAAGAGTTAGAAGCTGCTTTTAATAAAATGAAAACAGTCCTAACAGAGGGAAGTTACAAGAGGTTAAGAATTTCTGGCAAATAACGCAAGATGGGAAAAGTGCAAAAGATATAAAACAAATATTAGCACAAGGCTCTGCTGAATTTAACAAGAGAAAACAACTACTATGATCTAAGACAACAAACATAGAAACAAGGAAAATATTGCTGAAAACATATGTGTGGAGCACAGCACTGTATGGCTGTTAAACTTGGACAGTAGGAGAAGCGAACAGGAAAGAAATAGAGTCCAGTAAAACATAGGAGAGATAGAATGATGGGTCACATACTAAAGCATAAGGGAATATGCGGAATATATTAAAAGCAGAGATAGGAAAAAGAGAGGTTAGACCGTTGCACACAGAAAGTCAAAGACGTAGGCTGTGGAAATTTCAGGAAAGTGTGTAGGTTAGCTCAGAATAAGAATCAATAGAGGTACGCGTCCAACCAGCTCTAAAATGGAAAACTTAATGACGAAAAAAAAATTATACTAAACCTGATGATTATTATCAACAGCTACAGATGTTGGTTTTGCAGTATCCACAACTATTGTTAATTGTGCGAAGGGATGTATTAGAAAACTATAATTCAGCACATGTCTAAGTGTTGGGGGATCCTTGGTAGCTACGGGTTGCTTAATCCCCCTCACATGCCTCTAAATATCGGTGACATAGCGTATATATCTAAAAACCAATAGAAAAGGTACTGAGCTGTATCTAGGCTGTGGGAATCTTAGGAAAATATGTTGGCTAGCTTTGAATAGAAATCAAAGGAGGTACGCGTTCAACCATTTACAAAGCGGAAATCCTAATGACGAAAAAATAATTGTACTTACATCAGATGATTATTATAAACAAATACAGATGATGGTTTTGCAATATTTTCAACTAATGTTGATTGTGCGAAAGAATTTATTGGAAAATTATTAATTTGGCACATGTGTAAGTGCTGGGGATCTTGGTAGTTGCAGGTTGCTCAACCCCCTTCACATACCACTGAATATTGATAAAATAGGGTATATATTTAGAAAATAATAGAAAGGGAACCAAGCTGTATCTAACAAGAAAGAGCAGTTGCTATGTTCAAAGACACCAAACATAGAAACAATAAAAAAATTGTTGAAAGCATAAGTGTGGAGCATAGCACTGTACGGCTATGAAATAGGGACAATTGGAGAAGCAGACAGAAAAAGGGTGGAAGTCTTTTTAAATATGGCGTGTAAGATGTTTGATAATGATAGCATGGACAGAAGAAGTTCATAACAAAAGAGTTCCAAAAATAGTAGGGAAAGAAAGATATCTGTGGAAAAAGAATCAGGAGAAATAGAAGGACAGGACACGTTCAATGGCATTTGGGGAATAGTGCGGGATATATTACAGACAGAGCTGGGAAAAATAGAGGTAGAGGTAGACCTAGATGACACTCTTGCGCGCAGACAGTGAAAGGTGTAAGCTGTAAGAATTTCAGGAAAATGTATAGGTTAGCTCAGAATAAGAAACAATGGAGATACACGTCTATTTAGTTCCAGGACTGAAGACATAATAATGGAGGAACGAAACTTGGATATCCAGTATATGAAAAAGCATGTTGCGAGTCAGTTCACTGACACGTAACACGTTGTGCAGTAAATATGAAGTGTAAAAATCTGATACAATACCGATTATTTTCCATAGCATAACTTCGTAGAAAAAGTGAGTATAAGAATTGGTATAGCGATGCCACTTAGATGAACAATGCCCATGCGATCATGAGTTACCGCATACACAGTTTGCAAATTTCTTAATTTTAACCGCTACATTTCCCTGAGTAAAATATGTTATAGTTTAGGTTTCAACCTGGTTGATGATGAAATTATCCATGGTATTCGAGCGTTATACGCTGGTAACGGTTAAGTTCTTTTTGATGCTTTTTACGATGTTCGGGCAAATCTGCATTTGGCAAATGAATGACTAAGTTGTACATATAATATAAAAAGAAGAAATATTTCTTTTCATGATGGTGATAGACTAGGAAAATCAATAAAGTTTTAGCAAGTTAATGTTACTCTGAGCATAACCCGTAACATAGTTATGAGTTTTGTGTATGATTTAAATAATTTAAATGGATCTGTAAGACCCGTCGATAGCATGTACAAGATCTGAAACCTTGCTGTGGCATAGACGGTGATATTTAGAGAAAATCGATAGGTTGTGTGTGAAATATTTTGGTAGGCATGAGTTTATGATAAGTAGTGATGGTTGAATATTTAGTATATAGACTATGTTGTTGAACACATTTTTTTGGATATTGTATTTTCCGTTCTTATGTTCATGATATCGAATTTGTACAACTCATTACGTGTAAAAGACGCAAACGAGCCTTACCTATCTTTAACTTGTTTACACATTGATATGGTGTTGGTTACCATGGGGACAATAAGGAAGGTAACTGTGGGCTTACGGTGATGGAGTTGTAAGTCAAGCTGTATTTGCCCGTAGTGCTAATTTGTATACAAGACCTTTAGGAAATGCCTATATTTATCTTTGTTAATCTTCAATAAAGTTGTATTCGATGATGAGAGTGAGGTGCTTAATCTATTTAAGAATTTAATCCTTTGAAAAACCGTGAGTTACGCTGATTATTGTTATGTGTAATTAATTGTGATGATTTAGTAAGTAGTATACGCGTACAAAATTTTATGTTCAGAGGTTGGTTTTGACTTAGAGTTACTTTAACTAAAGAGACATATCTTAGTACAACGAAAAGATATGTTTTGAAATATGAGTTATAGTGTGTCAAATTATATTAACCACCGATGTGGGTTAGCTTTTCCTTTAAAAACCTAATATCTTCCTATTCTTTGCCGCGAATTAAAAGCAGCGGTTGCGTGAATATTTTTTTATGATCTGTGGTATAATTTTTTGTGACCGTAAGTTGCCCAGTGAGTCTTTCGCAAAGGAGAGTTCATTTTTGTATTCGTGGTTTTAATTTCTGACCCTGATTTTTGGATAATGGTTACAAACAATATTCGCTTGTATCGTTGAATTTTGAAAATTTTTGTTGTATGGTTTAAGCTCTCACGCTTAGAAGACCGTTATATTTCCGCAGAAGGCATTTGTTCGTTATTAATATTATAAAAATAGAAATCGTACGTTGCAAAATTTTTGAATATTCGTATTAATAGCAATATTGGTTTGTACATCTGCCCACGTTTATTATACCTTAGGTAGGATGTTTCAATCTGCGTTGATTCAGTCATTGGTAAAAGATCAGAAAAAGTGTTACAGAAAAAGTACTACGTAGCCAGAAAACATGTCTCCATTGAATAGATTTTTCCAAAAATGTGTAATTACTAAATCTCGCAACCATAAAGAGAACTATTTCGTGGAACGGGTTGTTACGTGTCGCCGTCAAAGGCGTAATCGTTTGTACAGTACTTTATTCAAGTATCTATTTATATAGATTTCGTTCTTTATAAACAAATACAATCTCGTATATGTTACGTTACCATAGAGATTGTGTACTTCAACAAGTTATTCAAACCAGCTTCGCCGCGAATTTGAAAGTTTGCTAAAATTGAATGTAGTTTGTATCTTGTTTAAGAAAGTCCTATTAATATACTTTGTATTGGTTTACTTACGTTACGTGATTGCATTCAGCTTTTCAAAATGTTGATTGGTATTATCAATTGATAAAGACTTGCTATAAATTCTACACACACCTGGTTTAATAACGTGTTGAATTAGACTTTACTTGTGATGAAAGGACATTCTCATTTTTTTGCTAAAGCTATATAACGAACAATATTCATGTTTCTACAAAAGCAAATTCTTGTTCATCATAGTCTTACTATAGATATTTCCTGTCGGATTTGCACATAGTGAAGTTGACGCGGTGAGTGTCCTTGGCGCGATAATTTTCTCATGTGTATAGATGGTTAATATTCACTGGGTCCAACTGTCCGTCCATCTGGTGATTTCTACCCATACTACCGCTTTTATTTTAACCTTGTAATCTACGCGACAGGCTTCTGCCTATTTATATTCACTGCAGGGAGAATTTATTTATCTTGTTATCTCGTAAATTAAGGGGTAAATATAACTAAACGTACTTCAAAGGAATCGTCCTATCGCACGACGCCACGAAACGAGTAGTCTACCTAGGATTGGTCTACAAATTTTAGTGCGTCGTTTCTGTGTTTGGGACAAATTTCATACCGTTCATTCTAGTGATACTTGCCCAGTCTGCGGTTATCTTCTTGGTTCGACTTTCCATTAGTACTGGTAAAATATTACCAATAGAGACACTATATTCTAAATAAACCTTTTATGCGTTTATTCAACAAATGCATACTCCTATGTGTATATAGTTAGTATTAGTTTTAACTTTGAATTACGGCCCTTTGGCGCATGGGGAGAAGGTTTTCCTTGGTGACCAAAAATTGCCATGTATTTTGATTATTTTAATTGTATTATTCTCCTGTGACATTGTACATATATATACTATATATATATATATATATATATATATATAATATATATATATATATATATATATATATATATATATATTGCTATGATATAGTTGCAATATCCCGGTGTCCCGTTTTTTTAATTAAAAAAAGAATTAATCTTAATTGTAATGCTTCGGCTAGCTCAATTTTAGCCAGCACGGAGCTTGCGACGATACGACAACAAAGAATTCTTAATCTCCCTTTTTATCTCTACTTCCTATATATTTGAGCTAAACCCACTTAACCACAATTTATATAATGTTCTCAATATATACAATGTATGAAGCGTTTAGAATGTTGTTCAATAGAACCCATTTTATAAAATTGAATTAATTTCTCCCAAAAATTATATCCTTTAATTGATCAAAAAGGCAGCAAAAATCGCTTTTTTTATTATTATTTGAAGCCTTATGAACGTTCATCAGTCTTCCTTAAATTTTTACGGAAATTATAACGCGTGCCAAAACAATTTTTGTTGACCCTCGCATAAATTTTCGTGAATATAATATTTTTAAATATTCATAAATAAAATCATCAATGCAAAAAAATATTTATAATGGCTAACCCGTTGTCCCTTTTTGAGGTGTCTCGTTCCTCCAATTCAGGCCAGTTTCCGTTCCAATTATTCGCTGGCTCAGCTTCAGTTTATAGTTACTCATTGAGTTACCCAAATAGGATTTGGAAATTCTGTGGTGGATTCTTCCGGTATTTATTTAAATACTCCAGTTTGGATCCAGAAATTATTTGGAGTCCTTTGATCAACTTCTCCAGGTCGGATCCAGAAATTACTTGCATATACTTATTGAACTTCTCCCGGTTGAATCCAGAAACTGTTTGGATATACTTATTGAACTCCTCTCGGTTAGATCCAGAAATTGTTTGGAGTCCTTTGTTAATATAAATCTTAAAATCTATTTAAAAGCAACCTTTTATAATTTACGTTTTTTGAGGATTAAAGGACGAATCTTGTTTAATTATTCACTATCGCCACATTTAAATTATTAATTATAAAATCAGTTGCAATTATTTTACGTAAATATTTTATATCAGGTGATGTGGATCGCGCCTTCATTAGAGTAAAACTGATTTGTTTACGAAATCTTGTGGTATTTATAGAAAACGTATATCTGTTTGTAATTCGTCGGTCAGGAGCATGGTTTGTTGATTACCGCCTTGCACCTTAATTTTCACATGCAGGCTTGGATATTTCTATGAAATTTCCATGTATAACGAAGTCGAGACGCTCTTTATTGTACGTAAGATTTCAGGTTATTTGTATAAATTTGTTGGATTTAAAATTTTTCATGGTCTTTTTAAATCACGCATTCTTTGTTTGTACAGCAAATTTGTTGAACTTTGCTTTATCTTCATGCTGTTATTATCCCTAAATTATCAAGTGTTGGATTTCTACAGTTTTTGGTCACGTAGCTTTATATTTATTGATGTACGAAGTTATATGCGTTTATCTATTTTAGGCATTGACAAACCTGCTCGTTTAAATGGAATTCCTTGTACAATAATGGTGCAGTACTCACGCGTATTATTTTATGGCTTCTGTCCATGTGGTTTTATGACTTGCAAGGTTGTTTATTTAGTTGAATCTTTACGAATACACTTTCTTTCTTTGAATATAATTGTAATTATAATTTATATACAGGGCGTTGGTATTTGCCTTTTGCCTAATCGTCGAATTTTGCATTTTCATGGTAAAATGTCTAGTTTTCTGGACTTTCACGATTTCTATATAAAGCGCACTATCCTAGTGACCTTATATACCCCTAAATGACCCTATTATTATAGCAAAGCAATATATATATATATTGCTGTGATAAGGGGTTGCTTAAGGGTGCACGTTATAGTAAAGGTTGTTTGGGAAGGAGTAATTAGAATAGTCAGCAGAAAACCACACAATTAAGAAATAGACATAGTTTGTAGATAGTAAGTAGTCAACACCCTGTATGTAACGTAGAAATAGTTTTTGGGCGACGCAGGTAAACATAGGAAAACGCATGGTTGGCGTAGGAATGAGAAATACATGTATTAAGTAAATAGTAAACATTAAATACCCTGTAGATAAAGTTTAGTTAATTTAGGTAAAACAAATAAGGATATTTTTCAGTGGAAGTACGCGTATATTGAGAAATAAATGATAAAGTGTAATTAGACACGCATTAAGAAGAAGAGTTCCAGACGATTAAATTAATACGGATATAGAAATAGAGTTTCAGGCAGTTAATATAAATGCGTACAAAGATCTAACCAATTTGATAAGAGAAATGATTAAAAATTGCGTGAATCACATGTAAACATGAAAATTTAAAGTCGGGTTGCATCAGTTGTTTAAAGAAAAGCAAGTAATCTATCAAAATACAGCATGTTGATAATGAAAGACAGCTGCGGGCAGGTTGTGATTATGAGAAAGCGTGGAGCATTGCATCAGAAACTGCTCTAAAAGCAATTATTTGATTGGTCAGAGACAAGCGACGAGTTCTAGACCAGACCCACGGATGGAGTGAGAATTCGAGATTATATTAGCAAGCACCTTGATAAGAAAGTCAGTTTTGAACTCAATGAAGGCCGAAGTGCATTGCCATTAAATAAAGTAATACGTAATAAGTATAAAAGTGAAAAATAAAATGAGTGCGAATATGAAGATTACAATTGCCGTTTAAACGTAAGTACGTTTTTAATGAATTTATTGTAAACTAAGACATAAAAATAATAGGGTTTCGAGGTCTGAGGGAAATAGACTAGGATTCTGATGTTAAGAAAAATACAGTAATACAATTTAAATGTCAAGGGAAAAAGAAGAATAATACAATCTTGGAGTACAGGGATGAAACAAACTACAATTTAAGTCTGGGGCAAGAATGATAAAAGTCTAAGTTTGAAGAATTGAAATAAATTGGGGTATATAATTTAATGGTGATGGTCCATAGTGTAATAATTTGAATGGAATCCAGAATTGGGAAGATCATTTTTATTGGAAGCGTCGATGTGAAAAAGATAAAACCAGGTCAGATTTTTAGTTATAAGACATTTGTTTTTCTACATGAATTGTTATTTTATTTTTAATATTGAATTTGCTAAATATGATATGCTTGTGAAGAAGTCAACAAAAGAGGTTGCATACGTATTGAATGAGTAATAAGAAAACAGGTTTAGAATATTCTACACTTTGTTGGTAAAGATAATAAATTTTCTTTGGTGACTTTGGGTTTTTGAGTACATACTAGATGGTTGTTAATAAATGAAATTTATAAGAAATGTATTACAAATAATTTCAAAAGCTGTACATAACATATTGGTTTCATTATATAAAATCTAAATTTACTGAATTTCATAATTGCTAGTCGAGGTCATAAGATTTAAACAGTACAAAGGCGGAGCCACAAGTTGAATAGGAAAGTGATAACCCGCAAGGCGGTAACGTATCGAATTTTGCCATTGGTAGATAGAGTTGTTTAATGATAAAGTCCAGTTGATAGCAATATTAGGAAAACAGCTGGAGGAGGAGATAATTACACTTAATAGTGAATATTAAAATGGTGGTGGTCCAATAATTTAGATTACGTAAATAGCATAGCAAATAAATAATGCAGCACAACGTAGGGGCATGATGAGTATTTAATATCGTAGCAAAATAAACATAGCAGCCCAACGTAGAAACTCTATAATCCGCCAGTAGCATAGCAATATATATATATATATATATATATATATATATATATATATATATATATATATATTATTTGAGTTGAACTTGTTTTTATTACATTACTGAGTAGTAGGAGTAATATCCTACATGATTATTATGTTGTTTACTATTTATCTTATTTCAAATATTTACCACAATACAAATTTTGTTTACAGTCGCACACCGGAGGCTGTCGCTGGGCTCCTACAACCCACCCCTACTCTCCCACTGAGCCCAGTAACTGTTATTTTGGTCGATTGTATTATGATTTACGTAACAGGGTAATTAGAAGAGCAAGCAACTACAGGAACAAAACTTCCAAAAACAAGTAACTATGGAGAAGGATCGTCACAAAATCAGGTTGTTTCAATAGCAGGTAGTTCCAGAAACAGTACAAAAGTAAGTAACTCCATTAACAAATGGCTACCAAAAAGGGTAGCTACAGAAATATGTTTTAAAAAATCTTTATCTCTCTCACACACACTTACAGTCTCGTATGGTAATGATTACGCAACTTAAACTGAATAACTGTATTTTAGGAGTGTTTTACTTACAAACACATTTCTAAAGCATAGTTCATAAAAATAAAAAAATCATTTGTTCTTCGAGAATATTTACAAAATCAAAAATATGTGTGAATGCTTTTTTGAAATTGTTGTATACCCATATTTGGAATTCAAATACTTTGACAGTTTTCTACAGTCTGTTTAAAAATGCAATTTTATCAACTATAGTAAACATAACCTATCTAGATGGTTTGGTTGATATTACAACCAAAAGATTCCATTTACTGATGTCAACTTTGTCTTGGAGAAGTCTTTATACTATACAAACATTAATATTAAAAAATTAGACAATATAATTTAAACCTTTAGTTTGAACATTTAATCAAAAAGTTTGGTAGCTATAGTCATTTGATTAAAACAGTGATAGCTACGTTCGAATAGCGTATCATAATATCAATAGGTAGAACTATTCTAGTCTCCCATAAAGTCCATGATAAATTTGGTTTATATTATGGTTTTCGTTACACATATTCATATTCATATATGCTGTATAGGAATTACATGTAACATTTCATGAGAAAGTACCTTAATAGCACAATGATCTCCTATCACTACATAAATAGTGTCTAAGAAACTATGGTTTTTGAAAACCCATAACAACCAAGAGGAAAACCAAATTAAAATCTAATAATTTAAGTTAGGAGCAGTTGTGAGTAATAGGAAAGTGCTCGTGGAACTGACTATCCCTGCGAGAATTAAAGTCCCTAGACACTTAAATTGGTGATATATCATGCAGCAAGATGAAGCCTTCAGAAAAGCAGATTATGAATTGTTTATCGATATTATGTTTTTAAACAACACAGAAGTATATTGAAGCTTTAAGCTATTAAAATATTATTTTGTTGCAGTTCATTTTGCTCTCAAATACTAACGGAACGTGAACAGCAGTATGTTAGAATATTATTGATATGAGGGGTCATCAGCTTTTAATGCATGCTTAACCACAACGTATTAGAAGATAGTTTGAATTTTAAAAATAAGAATACGTATCCACATAATGCCAGCTAATTTAATTTATCAATAAGCTATAAGCTTAAAAATCCGAAATAGTTAAAAACGTTGTCCATACACATAAGGGTATGGTACAGTTTCTCATTGAATGGATTACAATTTTTAACACTCTTGCGTTCCGCTCTATGTTGTACATCTACTTCGATTAAGCTATATCTATGATTGTCTTAAAAGTGTTTACTTTTTTTTAGTTCGTAAAACAATCTATATTTCAAAGTTCAAAATCCCAGTTGGATTTGTAGACCGATGTCTGAAAGCAAGCAAATCGCTTTATTGAACCACATTGAGCGCCTCAAACCAGTTCTACTGAGAGTGCTATTAGCATTCAATAATTACAAATCGTTATTATTGTAAGGATTTTCGTAGCCTACATCAAAACATAGTAATGTGGACTGGGCAACAACCTTCAGTCCTAACCACAACTAACGTATCTATTGCATGAGTTACGGGATATCTCGCCATATGTTTTGCAATTAATCCCTTCATAGCACAAGTTTGTAACATTTAGTACATTGCTGTGAATTTTTGATATATTTATTGACGTCATAAGGGGTTTCGAGAGGTCATTAAAACCCTATTTCTAAAAATAAATCTCACGAAAAAAATAATAGAATCCGGAAAACTTGTAATTTTCCGTAAATCCATGATTACGCCTTGTATAATACAAACGTAACTTTATTCATTGATGTACAACGCAAAAACGCAAATTGCGCGTGTATAAATAGTCACCCTGTATAATATAAGCATTCTGTAAATAAATAGCAAGTAACGCAAATTGGATATGTAAATTGTAAGATACCATAAAACGCATTTCGATACGAATGCAAATATATAATTTTTTTAATAAAATTTGCTATAAATAGCATAAAACGAGCTTTAGGCAATTTTGTGCAATTACTATAAAACGTAAACCCTTTTGCATTAAAAAGCAATCAAAGTAAATTAATTAACCCGTGAACTGTAGCAATTGATTCAAAATGAAGAACGTTTTAGAATATGAGTCATCGGTATTGAAAACTACGTATAAACTTATTAAATAAACATTTTAATTCCAAGAAGCAGCTTGAACATCGAAAAAACCTGCAAAACCCCTAGAATAATCGAATATCTTTTTGCATAAATATGTGACGCCGCAAATAGTATATATTAGAAACAAGGACAAAGAACGAAGAACGTGTCACGCATACCTAGAACAGATAAGAAGGTAATAAAATGTCGAAATTTTTTACGCTAATAAGGTATTCCGGGAATTCTAACATTATAATGTTCGAGATTATACTAGTAAAATTCTAGAAAAAAGACAATTTGTATATAAAGGAGCGCTTATCGTTTCGAGGAGAATTCATTCAATAAATTTGATCCGATGTAGTCGACGCGTCAAGTAGATCAAGAAATGTTATCTTAAAACGCTAACTGTTGCGTTATATAGAAGTATACAGTAAAACATAGTTGCGAGGTTGCAAAGAATATTGAAGTAATGTTTTTAAACCCAAATTACACACAAAATAGAATTATTAATTACGAAGAAAAAATCCTTAAAGAAATAAGTTTAAATCTGTAAATGTAAAATAAGGCAAACAACAATATTTTGTGACAAAGACTTCTTAGAAATTATTTTATGTTCGAAAGAAACCATGTTGTAAATAATTTGTATGAAAGAAGATATTTCATATTGCATAAATGCTTTGTAATAGTGCTGCGCTTTATTTTAATTTAAAAACTCCGTAAATTTCGGTAAGCTAGCCAGGTAAAGTGAAAAATTAGAAAGGAAGGTAGGTATACAGGTTCAAGTTTACACACTACAAGTATGTTTCACAATACTCTTTCAGTAACGATTTAAAGCAAGGCGTTATCACAGCAATATATATATATATATAAAAGTGTGATTAGAGGTCATTTAAAAGGTCACTTAGCATCATTCCGTAAACATACAACACTTTTAACCTGAGCAAAATAATAAAGAAATTTTAAAAGATGCTCAAATTTTGTAAATACACATTTTCATAGTAGTTTATTTGTAGAAGCAATATGCCTTTATTAGAATACTTTGTATATTATATAATAAAAGCATAAATCCCGTGATTTTACATACTTTGTTCATTTTACGTAACTTAATTGTATATTTAAATAAGAATAAAGTATTCCAAAAGTACGTTTTTGTAAAAGTCCTCATCCATTGTTTAAGTGCTCAATGAGGAAACATTATAAAAGATTTATTTGAACGCGAATTGCATATTCCCCAAATTAGGATATATATGTAATCAAACAGAATTATTAAACTTAAGTTAAATTGTTACAGTGTATAAATTGAAGGACATACTTGAAAGAGGTTAATGAAAGTTCACAAGCCAGACATAAGAATGGAAACAAACATTGTATTCCAGACGCAACATGATACTGCAGATGCAGGTCACAGTAGGTTATAAGACAGCAATTATTAGAATTTGGATTACTAAAAAGTAATACATTGTATTAAATACAGAAATAAGCAGACATGAGCTCTGCAGTTCCCATAAGCAATGTGAGGGGCCGGGATAGTATAAATGCCCTCAAGAGTCCAAGATGGCCAGTCAGTCTAGAGCTTGACAACTTTAACATTGTTGGTAGTTCAGTTACTCACCGTAATTTTAATTTATTTAAAAATAGTAAAAGTCAACTTAGAATTATTTCGATCTCCTCATGTTACTGCATGTAACATACTTGTAAATTAAAAATTAACCTGTAATTCTGTTTCAAATAAATTTGATAGGAAAGTTTTATGAAGAATTTTCTTAAAAAGCCGCCCCAAGAGGCCCAAAACTTATTTGGCGCAGTCGTTAGTATTCCAGAAGGGCACTAGCAGAATCTAAAATCGAGGAAGCTGGTGGTCTTGAATTTCTATTCTTAATCTGGAACAAAGAACCAACTGGACAAAGTACAAAAATAAACGAAATCCAGAAACAAAAAGGAAAAGAAAATAATGGAACTGGCAAACAAACTCTTGTAAGTACCAAAGTTCATTTTCTTAACCATCATCAACTGAATATTGATATTACCTAGTAAGAAATTTTTATATACAAACTTTATTATCAAAATTTTATTATTATTATCATTTCTGAAAAGAATTTACTTAGGAAGCTTATTATTATATAGACGCATTTACATGCATAATTATTACAATTTATTACGATAAATGAAACAAATTATTCAGTAAGTCTGAATCTTTAATGTATAATTAGAACGCAATTTTTTTATTACAGCAATTATTACTGAAACGATTTATTCAAGATTCAATTCTCAACACATTTTCTATAATTAAACACTTTCAATGCAATAAATTAACATAGATTTATAATTAAAGAAAAACGTTTATGTACTTTTTTATTGCAACACTTAATTACTCAGCACAAGGCTGAACAGAAGCGTATAATTATAATGCAGTTCTTGCGAGAAACTATTCAGAAAACTTGAAACTCAATCGCATCAATTGTAATCTCTGCAAAGTTATAAATATACACTTCAACGCAACAGTAATTGATGAGCCAATTTCCAAGCAGAGTTCTCCAAGGTAATTATAGCACTTTATAATTACATATAAAATAGACGTAGAAGATAAGTGATTCTTTAAATAACTATATACAAACTATACTGAAAAGTAACAATACAAACTGAACTGAAAACAACCATTAACAACCATGAACTCCGATATAAAATTTTACTTCAAGAGCATACGACGGAAATCATGCATATTCAGGTATCTTTATCACCGCTTGCGAGATATTTTTAAAATCTTTTTATAAACCAGGAGACAGTAAACGCAACGTTTTGCTTTTACCACTGATAATAAGTAAGCTGACCGGCAGAGCATTAACCCTGTTTGCCAAGCGAGATGATTTGATCGAGTGGGACGATTTCAAACGTATATTAATTGCATATTTTAGCGTCCAAAGAAACATCAAATGTCTGGTCCGCGATTTAATAAACCTACGAGTGGAAAATAACCAATCACCCTATCAATTCAGTATTAAATGTCAAGACGTACGAAGTTTAATTTTGACAAAGCTAAAAATTAAAAAACCCGATCAAAACATAAGATTATTAGAGACGAAAATGTACGACGAAATGGCTTTAGCCATATACATCAATGCCTTACCTAAACGCCTATCGAAGAAAATAAAATTTCAACATCCCCAAAATTTAAAAGAAGCAATAAACATGATTGTAGAGGAATAAAACGATATGTACTACAGAAATAGACTGTATAACCCTAACGCAAATAAAAATTACGCCCCGATTAAAACTATACAAGCGGCGAGACAAATATCCACACAACAGAAATGTACAGCATTTAATGCACAAATGAATCAACCACGAAGTAACAACTCAAACTTTAATAACACAAATTTTCACAACCAATTTAGACAATTTCCAAGACCAAATTCAAATTTTACAAAATCCACGTTTACACCAAAGTTTAATCAAAGCGTAAATCAATCAAGGCAAACATTCGGCGCAAACTCCAACAGAAACGCACCAATGACAAATAACAATAACAACACTAACAGTTATTACAAACCAACTCTTATGGACACTTCATCTGATAACACTAGACAAAATACTAAAATATCGCAAATCAGACCATACTATAACCAAGAATGAAATTTCACTTCTGAAGGACTATGTCACCAAGAAATAGAAGATTTTAACAACGCGGACGCGAATAATGACGCCACTTTAAGTAGAGACGATGAAACAAACTGTGAATGCCACAACCCCTATGAAAATTACGAAAAGGACGACGAAAAAACGCGTACTCAAATTTTCAGTTGGACCAATCCAAATACGACCAACCGTAATTAATTTAAATAACATCAATCAACAAATTTTGCCTTATATAGAAATACCTCACGCAGAACTCACATTACTAATCGACCCTAGATCTTCTAAAACTTTAATTAGCCCCAGAACCGTAAAGAAACATTATTTAGATTTTGTAAAAAGAAAACCTTCTAAAATCAAAACAGCCCACAAAACGATACACCAATTTATAGCAAACACACCCCTATCAAAAACTTTTAACGTAAAAATGAATCACAAATTTTGCATCTTTGAATTTAACGACAAATACGACGGATTAATAGGCACGGATCTTCTAAGAAAATTAAGAGCAAACATTGATACAAAAAACCGCTTATTAAGAACAAAACACGGACAAATTTCCATTAAATTTCAAAACAGTAATATTCAAACCGAGCAAAAATACACCATCGAACCCAGGACAGAAAAACATAAAAATTTTAGTAAATTCAAAAGAAGACGAAAGAATTATAAATCACATGTCATTTCAACCCGGAGTAGAAACACCCACAGCATTAGTACAAATAAAAGACAATTACACCACTACGACAATTTTAAACTCAAACGATTACCCCATAGAACTATCGTTGACAAACCCAATAGACGTAGAAGAAGTAAACTTTAGCGAGATGAAATCGACGAAGAATATGCATGCGATTCTAACCCTACAGAACACGGCAGCATGTCAAAAGATAACTTAATTAACATTCATTTTAATGAAGATATTAATAACGAAGAAGGGAAAGAAATCAAAGACTTATGTTTTGAATGCCGAGATATATTCCACTGCGAAGGAATACCTTTAACTTTCACCAACACGGTGAAACATTACATTGAATTAACAGATAATAAACCAATTTTCACCAAAGCATACAGACTACCTCAAGTAAGTCAAGAAGAAGCAGATATACAGGTAGCAGACCTACTGAAGCAAGATATAATCCAACACTCAAATTCACCATGAAGCAGCCTCGTATTAATAATTAGACGCCTCAGGCAAACGCAAATATCGAATGGTTATGGATTATCGAAAATTAAACGAGGAAACGGTAGATGACAAATAAATACCCACTACCCAATATCACCGAGATTTTAGATAAATTAAGAAAGTGTCAATATTTTTCGACAATAGACCTCGCCCCAGGATACCACCAAGTGGAAATGGACGAGACAGACACAACTAAAACAGCATCTAGTACACCTAGAAGACACTATGAATACAAACGCATGCCGTTAGGATTAAAGAACGTACCCGTCACATTTCAAAGAGTTATAGATAACATTTTAAGATGAATACACAACGAAAAATGTGTAGTATACCTAGACGATATAGTTGTGTATTCGACATCACTCGTAGAACACATTGAAAGATTGAGAGAAGTCTTTGAACGTTTGAGAAAAGTTTATTTTAAGGTCCAATTAGACAAAAGCGAATTTTTACAAAAGGAAGTATCATTTTTAGGACACATAATAACCCCACAAGGAGTTATGCCAAACCCAAACAAAACGAACGCAGTACTAAATTACCCCCTACCCAAAAATAATAAAGAAATTAAAGGATTTTTAGGGCTCAGTGGTTATTACCGAAAATTCATCAAAGGTTACGCACAAATAACCAAACCATCAACAAATTGTTTAAAGAAAGGTAACAAGATCGAACACACCCCAGAATTTATCAAAGCAGTAGAGAAAATCAAATGTATCCTTACAAATCACCCCATATTAGAATACCCCAATTTTTCAAAACCATTTACATTAACAATCGACGCATCGAACGTAGCATTAGACGCAGTGTTGAGCCAAGGAAAAGTAGGTAGCGATAAACTAATCAGCTACGCATCTAGAACACTAAACGTAACGGAACAAAAGTATAGTACAATTGAGAAAGAATTATTAGCAATAATTTGGGCAACATATACACCGACCATAGACCATTAGTATGGTTATGCAAACTCAAGGAACCTACTTCAAAATTACAAAGATGGAGAATTAGTCTAGAAGAATACGATTATGAAATTATATATAAAAAGGAATTTATAATAATAACACAGATGCACTACGCAGAATACAACTTAACGCAATAGAAACGGAGTCAATTATAGGTAACGTAGACGAAACAGAGATAAGAGAAGACCCAGAAGAAATGAAACCGTACACTCAACACAAAACGAAGAACCAAAAACCGCAATTAAGATTTTAAAGTTACCGAAGTTTTAACCAACCCCAATCCAGGAAAATATACAAAAACAGATAATAAGAAAATATATCAAATTCAAATAACTAAAAACCATAACGAGGAGCAAATAATTAAAATTCTTAAAAAAAATATACCCCCGAGAAAAAACGTTTTTACTCTTATTTCACCACAGAACATTTATACAAACGACCTTCAGAATTATATATTAGATTATTTAATAACTCAGGCCCTGAAATTATTAGATGTACAAGAAAATTAATTACTTTAGATGACCCAGATGAAATAAATGACGTAATTAGAAATCAACAAGGAGGCAAAACCAACCTTCGTGGAATCAACGAAACACTAAAACAACTCATAAGGAGATCTTACTTTAAAGACATGAAAGAATTAACCACGGATTTTATCAACCAATGCAAATTTTGTGACAAAGCGAAATACGACAGGTTACTTCCAAAAGTACCCTTAATGTTAACTAAAACACCCGATAAACCTTTTCAAGAATTACATGCAGACACTCTGGTAGTAGAAGCCCAAAACTTTTTCACAATCGTAGACGCATTCACCAAAGTAGGCAAAGCGATAAACATCACTTCAAAGAATAGCATCGATGTAACCCAAGGGTTCTTACAATATTTTTCATTTTACGGTACACCAGAAGCAATAACTTTAGACAATGGCAGCGAATTTAGAAATGAAACAATACAAAATACCCTAGAACTCCATAAAGTAAAAATTCATTTTATAACTGAGAATCACCCGGAATCAAACGGATTAATTGAAAGATTACACCTAACCTTATTAGAACAAATTAGACTGTTAAGATTAACTTATAAGAAAGAACATATCACTAATTTAATGTCATACGCACTAATTGCTTATCAACTAATTTTACACCCCTCGAATTAACATTACGACACTAAGATTTCCGCAACCCATACGACAAACATTACAATAAAGAAGTATATCAACAATATGCTCAAAAACCATGAAGTAAAATTAAAAATGACTTATGATAATGTAAAGAATAAATTAGATAACGATAAAAAGGGCATTACAACAACCCGCAATAAAAATGCCGATATAAATAAATTTTCAATAAGACAAACCGTATACGAAAGGAATTTTAAAGGTAAAAGACACAAAACAGCCCAATGAAATTTACGTCCGTTTAAAATCAAAAGGATATCAGATAAAAATGTAGCCGTAGTAGATAACGAAAAATAGTAAAAAATATTCACTTGAAGAATTTAAGGGACCCTGTATTTTCAAATGAACAGCTATCACCCTTGCCGTCAACCTCCACTCATGTAAGACGGACGACGACATATTAGTCAAAGACATTAAGAACAACCCCGGTATACTACCAGTAAAATTTGATTTAACAGAATTAATACAAGAATTTTACATAATTAGAGACAATTACTACAGAGTGAACCAATCAATGGACACAGCCAAATTCGGAAAAGAATACGCGATAGAAATGCTTAATTACAACAGTATAATGGAAAACATCTTAAAGAACACAGAAGACAAATTTAATAGATTAATACCAACAGATCAAATTACATGACGAAAGAGAGGACTTATTAACGGATTAGGTAATATTATAAAAGCTATTACAGGCAACTTAAGACAACCAAGATGCAGAACGATATGACAACGCCATACAACACTTAGTTGAAAACCAAAAAGACATAAAAACCATTATTAAAAATCAAACATCTTTAACTCAATCAACCATAATAAAATTTAATGTTACATTAAAAAAGCTAGTAAAAGACCAAGACAGTATAACCAATAGAATACTAACCCCTGAAAGTAACATGCAAACCACAATGCTAGGAATGCGAGACTTAATCAGATTTAACACACTATTTAACCAAATGATATCAACCCTTACTGTAATCCAACAAATTTTAGCCACATTAAAAAATACTGTAACATTTGCTAAACTAAACACATTACACGCTAGTATAATAGAACCTATGGATCTATTAAATGAATTACTACAAGTTAGATCATTTATAACTAATAGTAAATTACCCTTTGAAATAACAGAATCCAATATACTCATATTTCAAAAAATAGCCATAGTAAAAGGTTATATAAAGAATCATGAAATTACGTTTTTAATAAAAATCCCCATAGTAGAGAGTAACACATAATTATTATCATTTATTTGCTTAGGTATGGCATCACGAATGAAAAATGCAAAGAAGTAGCACCAAGTCAATATTTATGCCAATCATTACCGACAACAGCTATTTAAGCAGATTACCCCTGTAAAGTGTAATTGTTAAGATTCTCTAATCACTATGAGAATTGTGATCCAAAGTAGTACAAATTACGAGTATGAAAATTCAAAAGGTTACGGACAACAAATGGATTGCTGTATTTACACAAGAAATAATAGCAACCGCTTATTGCAACCAAAACAAAAACAACTTAGCATTAACTGAAAGTAAAGTAATCACCATAAAAAAGATTGCTATTTAAAATCGAAAAACGAAATTATTCGATTACACTAAGACCCAACAGTAACGAAGAAATTCGCAATTTTACCGAAGCTACACTTCAAGATTACACAACTCGAAGACAACAAAATCAGCAAAAAGCAATGCAACTAAAGCACCTAGACCGAGACGACCTCAACCAAGCCCTGAAGTTAATGGACAATTACAAAGAACACTTAAGTGAATTAAAAGTGCCAAAAGTACATTACGACAACATAAGTGTTTGGACAATTTTATTAATTATTGTAATCATTTTATTAACTGTATATTTATTGTACAAAATGTATCTGAAATATAAAAACAAAGAAACAAATTTTAGTTATAAGAAACAAGAAACACAGGTAAATAAAGAAATAATAAATGAACCCTTAGGGACAATGTGTTTCAAAAATTAAGTAAAACCCTTAATTTTCATCTATGTCGGAAGGAGTTACATATCCCCAAATTAGGATATATATGTAATTAAACAGAATTATTAAAACTTAAGTTAGATTGTTACAATATATAAATTGAAGGACATATTTGAAAGAGATTAATGAAAGTTCACAAGCCAGACATGAGAACGGAAACAGACATTGTATTCCATACGCAACATGATACTGCAGGTGCAGGTCACAGTACGTTATAAGACAGCAATTATTAGAATTAAGATTACTAAGAAGTAATACATTGTATTAAATACAGAAATAAGCAGACATGCGCTCTGCAGTTGCCATAAGCAATGTGAGGAGCAGGGATAGCATAACTACCCTCGAGAGCCTAAGATGGCCAGTCAGTCTAGAGCTTCACAACTTTAACATTGTTGGTGGTTTAGCTACTCACCGTAATTTCAATTTATTTAAAAATAGTGAAAGTCAACTTAGAATTATTTCGATCTCCACACGTTACTGCATATAAAGTACTTGTAAATTAAAAATTAACTTGTAATTCTGTTTCAAATAAATTTAATATAAGAGTTTTTTGAAGAAGCTTTCTTTAAAAAGCCGCTCCAAGAGGCTCAAAACCTATCTCGCGTTCTAAAAAAAATACCGTTTGCAGGCATTTAATTTTATTCCATCTTTATAACAAGATTAAGGAGTGCTGAAATGCGAAATTATATTATATATGAAACTGGACCGTATATGCGGGGTGTTTTGCGAAATTAGTTGGGGAGTTGCGCAGTTTTATTAAGAGGACACAGACACATGAACACAAAACTTACTTGTTGCTGGAACACTGCATTGCACACGAGTAGTACAATTCTCACGGCCGTGTTGATAACAAGAATAAATTGTTGCACGAGACATTAACTTGTCTATCACTTACACGTGCGGCGCGGTACAAAAGTACATTATAGACAGGGCCTCATCTGTGCCTCTAATCTCCAAACCATACTCCCCCCTTGAAAGTTTGCAAAGCTCAAAATTGGTAGGAAATGGAGTAGGACACAAAATGGACCAAATATATATATATATATATATATATATATATATATATATATATATATATAATATAATTCTTGGTGACCTTGCAGGAATAATACTTCTTCTTTGTAGGTTTTTAGGTCTGCTGGATTTAAATAAATACTCTTTTTTATGGCCTAAATTTTCGCATATATTTTTTTTATGCTTGATCACAGGCTACAACTGTATTAACGCTTTATAAAGGATGAACAAAGATAAGAAAAACTTACAGTGAGGATGGTTGAAATTGACATCAGTGTTTGGAATATAATAATGTTTTTATAGAATAAATATTAATGTAAATAGTGAAAGTAAAATGACAGTGTCATTTTTGATAAAGTTGTTATTTGTTTTAACGACAGTGTTGGTTTGTGAGTGTATGTGCATGTAGGTGTGTGTACATGTGAGGGTGAATGTGTTTGTGTAATTTTGTATGATTGTGTGTGTTTGTGTGTGTGTGTGTGTGTGTGTTGTAATAGTGATTTAATTGGAATATGTTATCAACAATTGAGTATATATAAATGTAAAATAAACAAAAAACAAAAAAGAAAGAAACAAAAAGTGGTCGAGGGTTTATTTATTTTACACTTATATATACTCAATTGTTGATAACACATATTCCAATTAAATCACTATTACAACACAAACACAAACACACACACACACACACACACACATACACACACAAACACACACACAACCATACAAAATTACACAAACACATTCACCCTCACATGTACACACACACCTACATGCACATACACTCACAAACCAACACTGTCGTTAAAAACAAATAATAAACTTTTATCAAAAATGACACTGTCATTTTACTTTCACTATTTACATTAATATTTATTCTATAAAAAAAAAGCCGCTCCAAGAGGCTCAAAACCTATCTCGCGTTCTAAAAAAAATACCGTTTGCAGGCATTTAATTTTATTCCATCTTTATAACAAGATTAGGGAGTGCTGAAATGCGAAATTATATTATATATGAAACTGGACCGTATATGCGGGGTGTTTTGCGAAATTAGTTGGGGAGTTGCGCAGTTTTATTAAGAGGACACAGACACATGAACACAAAACTTACTTGTTGCTGGAACACTACATTGCACACGAGTAGTACAATTCTCACGGCCGTGTTGATAACAGGAATAAATTGTTGCACGAGACATTAACTTGCCTATCACTTACACGTGCGGCGCCGTACAAAAGTACATTATAGACAGGGCCTCATCTGTGCCTCTAATCTCCAAACCATACTCCCCCCTTGAAAGTTTGCAAAGCTCAAAATTGGTAGGAAATGGAGTAGAACACAAAATGGACCAAATATATATATATATATATATATATATATATATATATATATATATATTGCCGTGGAACTCCGGTATAATCCTCACCAACAAAATATATTCAAAAATTTTATTAAATTTTCAAATTCGAAAATAGAACGATTTTCAAAAATTAAATAATTCAAAAAAAAATTTCTTACCCGTTTTCCTCTCTTCTTCGGTTGAATTGTCAATTTTCTGCACCTGATTCCGGCTAGCTCATTTGGACCTCCTCTTGGATATCTAGATTCACTCTCATATTCTCAATCGTACACACACACTCGCAATAAGACCACAAAATACAACCAACATACAATCTTTTATTTATTACTATTTACAAATGAAATTCAATATTGTCCATATTTCATTGATCACGTTACACCTTAGTAAATCTTATTTAGCAATGTCCTGTATTTTATTTTAAAATCATCAAACACATAACATGTACCCGGAGTAAATGGGCCTTGAATAATACCTTCTTTAAAATTCCTTCTTTATAATTTATTTTAACCTAAGTAAACTCTAAAGTATGGTGAGCTCATGATAACCCAGTTAATTATGCATACCGTATGCCCTTCTACTTTGCATACTCTTAAAATAAAAAAAAAACAAAGCCATGTACTTTTCACAAAAATTTTACGTTCTGATGGAACGTTAAAAAGCTTTATAGACCCCTTCAAATTTCTAGTTAAACACCATAATAAAGTTATTTACACGTATTATGTTCAATACGTAAATAATCCACACTACCTTGAAATTTCACTTTCATACGTCACCCAATATTCACAGTTTGTAAGAATCACAATTTCAAATCGTTACCTGGAAATTTATAGATCTCTGCTCTGTGGACGATGCCATGTATTTCTTCTATCTGTTCTGCAGGCCGTTTCTAACTGTTACTAGACGAACTCCATCTAAGCCGATCCGCCAACGCCGCCTCCACGATGTAACCAAATTCCAAATTCCATTTAAACATACGTCTTTCTCAATTAGTTGCTTCAAACCACGCTACTTAATGTCCCGACACGAGTTGGTTAAAAATATATAGGTGATACCTCAATTAAAAAATGTAATTTCGGCACACTAACCGTGTACTAATTAAGAGGCTACCACCATGCAATATAATTTAAATGATTTTATAATACTTACAACTCGTGTTAACTTTTATACGTCGTTTGGAGCGATCGAAATCTTAAGGGCCTTCACCACGTTGTCCAAAAACATTTATATACTTATGCTGCCACCTCTTGGCCGCCTATACATCCGTAATCCCCATCTACAACAACACATTCTTACAATTTTGCACTCAACCAATATTTAACCCCGCGAATTTCAGCACGTTGTTATAATATTTTCAGAAAACTACGCTACACTATCCTCGTGTTTGTTTCAAGTCAAACTAACGATATCGACCAATCGTAGACCTACTAACGCTTCACAAATCCCGCCTATACAACCGTTGTCCCATGCTTATGCGTTTTCTACGTCTCTTTCTAACCTTGTTTGAGTGGTACAAAATCGATATTCCGGACCCTCTGCTATTTAAACCCACGTGGACTTCTTACGTGCTTTAAATAACCGCTCATTAGTATTTACCGTGAACACATGCGACGGTTGACCCAATATTCTCTGTAACCGTTTGCTATCTATAAAAATTAAGTAGAACTTGACATTTAAAGTTCTGCAGGTGTTTAATCTTAACGCGTTTTAAATAACACTTCTACGAGTTGGATTTTCCACGTATTTCAACCCCACTGATATATTTGTTTGTTAGCAACGCGTCTCACCTTGGTATTATTGACCTTTACACGCTTTTATGCATATGATACGTCAATAACCGTTTAATTAATTTCAATTAAATTAATAAATTAATGGCATTTGCTTCTACCATTTAATTTCGTTGCAAACCTACTGAATATTTATCATTATTTATACAATTTGATTAATACCCTTTACTTAAAAATGAATTAACTAATATAACTTTCGCACGTAATTTCTGGTTGTTCCTTTATACAGGGTGTTTTGAAATTGTTTCTTTTATATTTATTTTTAATCTTTTAAAACCACTATAATATATATATATATATATATATATTGCTGTGAAACCTACAAAATCCGGCTACTCCGCTTTTCGAATCGAGCCTCACGAATTGGGCGTCAAGAATGCTGTGAAACCTACAAAAAGCTATTAACTTAACTGGTCCGTTGACTTTCTTCTGTTCATCGCCTCGGCTGCTCCCCTAGATAAACCTTCATCCTCATTCATAAAAAAAAAACAAACACATTCCTACCACAAACATCAACGTTAACTCTATTTACATCAATATTCACAATACATTAAAATTTCAAAATTAAAAATTCAGCATAAATTTCAGTATCAGAAAATTTCAAGATTTAAGTTTGTTATCATTTTAATGTGCATCCAAAATTAAAGTCGTTGTAGGATGCCTAGTAATTAATATAACAATATATGCAGACCTGAGTCTGAGTACAAAGGGAGCATCTACCACCCCTTTACGTTAATTAACCAGGTTCGTCTAATTGAGCTCAAAGACATACCCAAATTTTCATCATAATCCAGAACATCAATACTAAATACCCCTTTTTACTTAAACAAGCAAATTTCATCTTAAAATTAAAATTTTATTGTTAGTACAATTTCACTACTGTCCATTTTAAGTAAATCAATTATAAAGTTATTCAACACACACCAAAATATCAAAGTTCGAACAAAATAGTATAATTTACCTGAAGGTTACTGCACTCGTAGCTTCAATGTACATCGTCCTTTTGTTAATCACACCATTCCAACTGGGTTATATTTACGGCTTCTGATTCTCAACGCTTTTAAAATTTTCTCCATCACCATTTATTTAAAGTTGTTTCTGGGCTTTTCCGGAACTCATCTGTGTATATCTGAACCTTGTCTTGTGGATCCAGACACGTTTATGCACCATTTAATTATTAATACCCCCGAAAAATAACAAAGAAATTCATACTTCTTTCATCAATTTACGCCAAAACTGCCTACTTTTGTGTATTCAGTTGTCGTTGTAAATTTTACTAATTGGTACAGTGATACTAACTTTATTACCTTGTATCTTTTTTTAAGTGCACTAACGTACATTCATTGTAGCACGTAAAGAACAAACTGTTTTTTATCACAAAAATATTCGAGCAAACTGTTTAAATTATTTAATCAAAACCGGAAAACTAAAAGCACTGTTTAACGCATTGAATCAAGTCGAAGATCTAAGAGAGCTTGTTCATATTCCCTGGGTATATATAGAGGTTAGCCTGTCTGTCGGTCGAGTCTCCAAAACGGACAATTCTAAAGAATTTCGCCTGCTATGTTCCCATTCCGCAGCCCGGCATGCGATTTTACGAATTTTGCACTCGCCCCAGTTAAATCTCAGAAATTTCGACACGGCACGTAACGTCTGGAAATAACTAATTGAATTTTATACAGAAATGTTATTTTTATCTCTCAAATTTTGCCTTTTACTTTCAACCAATCGCAACCCTATGACGTTGCTCTACTCACGCCTTTTACTATATGTGCCTCGGTCTTGCGCATATTATCTGTCTCTATCTACCCTGTTCTTATTAGTGCAAATTGATATTCCTTATTATCGATTATTTCAGTCCATGTGGACTATCTGGGTTAAATAACCCCGTATCGCGCCTTCCCGTGAATATTAAGCCACGGTTTCTCCAAGATTCTTTGTAACCATTAATTATCTGCAACATTTACGCAGAATGAGCCTTTTAAAAATACGCAGGTGTTCAAACATAATATTACTTCTCAGAGCTTTAATTCATGGTACTTTATTGGGTTTTTACAAGTTTTTATAGATATTGTCTGTTACTAACGGTTCAATTAACTCCAATTAAAATAATACCCTTTAGTTTTTAGTGAATCCTAATTAAATATTCAATTATTATCAGTACATTTTTGTTTAATACCGGTTACTTAAAATAAAGTTAATTAATATAAATTTTGCACATAATTTCTCTTTGTTTTTTTACTAGGAATAATTAAATTACATGTAGAGTTTTCTAATACTGCTTCCTTTTTTTATAGCAAGCGTCTTGTACATAATTTATCTCCCTTATTTTTAATGAAACGACTGACTTTTTATGCTTCACGGTTTTAATAAAGCGTACCTCTTCCCAAAGCTTCTACACGGTGATTAAAATTATTTGATGTGATTATTTAATTTTTTACCCTGGTCTAAATATGAGTATTTTCCCCCTATTTGAATACAAATAATCCCACTTATTTGAATTCAAATATAAAATATTTAAACCGCAAACAAAATTTACAAAAAAAATTGCCTATCTCTCTTTACCCTTATCTATCTAACTTACCTAACTTATCCAATCAAAAAAATTATTTACACCTGTCCTATATCCCTATCTTATTCCTAACTCTCACCTAATGTTATAAACTGAAATTATCCCTAACTTCATCCTACTTATCCATCTAATCCTATATACATCCTATATACCTATCCTATTTCTAACTTTTAACTAATCTTCACTATACTTTACTTCCCCCTACCTAATCCTATATACCTATCCTATTCTTATTCTATTCCTAACTCCCCACTAATCTTATCTGAAATATCTATACTTAACCTATCTTATTTTCTTCCTACATTTACTCTTTATTCACATTCTAAACTTATTTCTACTTATCTCCCATATTTATCCTATACCTAGCTTTATTTTCTATACACACCTACTTCTACTCTTCTATATACACCTATTCTATCCCTATCCTATTTAAATCTGACTCTCTTCTTGACCCTCCAAGTCTTTCTTCTCACCATCCTAATACTCTTCATCCCTATTTCTCTGTTTACCTTCATCATCCTCTATCTCTACTACATTAATACTAAACCCCGTGTCATCCTCTGTGACTTCATAACTGCCCTTCCATGGCACTACCCTATCCTTAATCCTTACTACCTTCCGTTCCATATCTATCAAAACCCCTAACTGCATCATACAGTCAACACCTAAAATGCTCTGAAACTTCAGTCCAGGTACAATTACAAACTCCTGTTCACAGCTTAAATCTCCTATATCTATCCTAAGCACCACAACACTATTTACTACTGCAAACTTCTTTTTATTTGGAGCTACCAAATGGCTACGCTTTATAGGCATAATTCTATCACAAACCTTATCCCTAATTTTGCTGACGAATTCCTCCGATATTAAACTCGCCTCTGCCCCTGTATCAAGTAATACTTCTACATTATTCTCAAAATTTCTAAATTAATAATTGGCAAACATAATTTTTCCTCAGTTTCTGGCTCTACTTCCTCCTCAATTTTGAAAAATTCACGTGGATGTTCATATACATTTACACTGAAATCTAGTGGTCTGTCGCGTTCTAAAAATCCTGTCCAGGTCTGTTTTCCCTACTTGGTCCTGGTCTAGCCGTCACCTCAGCGTATGTCCTAGGCGTTTCAACTCGTTCCGTGTCTGTATTAGCAGTCCCCTCATGTCCGGTGAACTATTCCTTCTGGTAGGTTCCGGTCTCGGTGCAGGTCCCTTCCTAAACTATTACTTCTAACGTATGGTCGTCTCTGTTCCCAATTCTGTCGCTGGTATCCGTAACTATTCCCCTTCTAGCATAGTTGTCCCGTCTATTGTCAAACCTAACTGTGTTGATCTGTCTTTCCCTATTATCCCGAGGTCGTCCACTACTTACGTCGTCGTACCTCTGCAGGTATTCTAAAACATTTCTCTGTCCTCTATGTTCTGTAGTGCTACGTGTTGTCTTATTTCTACCTCGAAGTGTCGTGATAAATACTTGATAATTTGTCGGTCCGTCAGTGGTGGGTTCAGTTGCTTTGCTATGCTATACTTGCGTATAGCATATTGCTCCTACTTCCTGAAAATTCTCCTTAAATTTCCCTGTGATTAAGTCGTCTCGTACCTGGTCTTGTCTGTGGTCACTCCAGTAGTGCTTTAAAATCTGTCTTCAAAGTCCGTGTAGGTGTCTATGTCCTGTCCTACTAAATTGTACCATGCTTCCGCGTTGTCTTTCAATAAAGCCTTTATCGTATTCAGTTTAGTCTGTTCGTCAAATAAATTTCCCACTAGATTTCTTACACTATTAATAAAAATTTGTGGATTTACCCTGTTATCGCCATAAAACTTCATGTGTTGGTCCAATGATACTCCACCTGTATAAAATCTGGGACCATCCCCCGTTAAATTCGACATGTTGTATTTGATACTACTAACTTCGCGTTCTACCCTGCCTAACTGATCCCTACATGAGTCCGTTACTTCAGTCATTTTTATATTAATCTCTTCTTCACAAAAACTGCGTACTTCGGACCTTAAATGTCCCATTTCCTGTCGAAGACCTGTAATATCACGCTCATTTTTTTCAACCCTATTTTCTACTTCCCCCATTTTTACGGTAAGACTATTTTTAAACTCTGTAAATTCTTGAGTCGATTGCTCAATTTTCCCGCTTATCTGCTCTAATTTTCGGTTGGACTCTTCCCTAGCTCTATTAGCTTCATCGCTTAGCTGTTCTAATTTTCTATTGGATTCTTCGTTCATCCTCTCTAGCATTCTCATTATCATCTCGTTTCCTTGATCCCCTGATTCCGTCCTCGACTGATCTCTACTGCCTCCAGCTTCTTCCATTTTCGAATTTTTCCCACACAATGCACTATCGTCACTTCCAATTTCCACTCCTTGACTCCTTAACCACTCTTTTCTCTGCATACGTTCTAATCACTCACACACACTCTAAAATACTCCTAAATTTATACACACACAGAAACTCTCTCTCTCAGATCGCCAGTTTCCTGGAATAAAATCACAAAAATTTTATTTGGAACTCGAGCCCCACGTTGGGCGCCAAAGAATGCTGTGAAACCTACAAAATCCGGGTACTCCGCTTTTCGAATCGAGCCTCACGAATTGGGCGTCAAGAATGCTGTGAAACCTACAAAAAGCTATTAACTTAACTGGTCCGTTGACTTTCTTCTGTTCATCGCCTCGGCTGCTCCCCTAGATAAACCTTCATCCTCATTCATAAAAAAAAAAAAAACACATTCCTACCACAAACATCAACGTTAACTCTATTTACATCAATATTCACAATACATTAAAATTTCAAAATTAAAAATTCAGCATAAATTTCAGTATCAGAAAATTTCAAGATTTAAGTTTGTTATCATTTTAATGTGCATCCAAAATTAAAGTCCTTGTAGGATGCCTACTAATTAATATAACAATATATGCAGACCTGAGTCTGAGTACAAAGGAGCATCTACCACCCTTTACGTTAATTAACCAGGTTCGTCTAATTGAGCTCAAAGACATACCCAAATTTTCATCATAATCCAGAACATCAATACTAAATACCCCTTTCTACTTAAACAAGCAAATTTCATCTTAAAATTAAAATTTTATTGTTAGTACAATTTCACTACTGTCCATTTTAAGTAAATCAATTATAAAGTTATTCAACACACACCAAAATATCAAAGTTCGAACAAAATAGTATAATTTACCTGAAGGTTACTGCACTCGTAGCTTCAATGTACATCGTCCTTTTGTTAATCACACCATTCCAACTGGGTTATATTTACGGCTTCTGATTCTCAACGCTTTTAAAATTTTCTCCATCACCATTTATTTAAAGTTGTTTTTGGGCTTTTCCGGAACTCATCTGTGTATATCTGAACCTTGTCTTGTGGATCCAGACACGTTTATGCACCATTTAATTATTAATACCCCCGAAAAATAACAAAGAAATTCATACTTCTTTCATCAATTTACGCCAAAACTGCCTACTTTTGTGTATTCATTTGTCGTTGTAAATTTTACTAATTGGTACAGTGATACTAACTTTATTACCTTGTATCTTTTTTTTTTAAGTGCACTAACGTACATTCATTGTAGCACGTAAAGAACAAACTGTTTTTTATCACAAAAATATTCGAGCAAACTGTTTAAATTATTTAATCAAAACCGGAAAACTAAAAAGCACTGTTTAACGCATTGAATCAAGTCGAAGATCTAAGAGAGCTTGTTCATATTCCCCTGGGTATATATAGAGGTTAGCCTGTCTGTCGGTCGAGTCTCCAAAACGGACAATTCTAAAGAATTTCGCCTGCTATGTTCCCATTCCGCAGCCCGGCATGCGATTTTTACGAATTTTGCACTCGCCCCAGTTAAATCTCAGAAATTTCGACACGGCACGTAACGTCTGGAAATAACTAATTAAATTTTATACAGAAATGTTATTTTTATCTCTCAAATTTTGCCTTTTACTTTCAACCAATCGCAACCCTATGACGTTGCTCTACTCACGCCTTTTACTATATGTGCCTCGGTCTTGCGCATATTATCTGTCTCTATCTACCCTGTTCTTATTAGTGCAAATTGATATTCCTTATTATCGATTATTTCAGTCCATGTGGACTATCTGGGTTAAATAACCCCGTATCGCGCCTTCCCGTGAATATTAAGCCACGGTTTCTCCAAGATTCTTTGTAACCATTAATTATCTGCAACATTTACGCAGAATGAGCCTTTTAAAAATACGCAGGTGTTCAAACATAATATTACTTCTCAGAGCTTTATTTCATGGTACTTTATTGGGTTTTACAAGTTTTTATAGATATTGTCTGTTACTAACGGTTCAATTAACTCCAATTAAAATAATACCCTTTAGTTTTTAGTGAATCCTAATTAAATATTCAATTATTATCAGTACATTTTTGTTTAATACCGGTTACTTAAAATAGAGTTAATTAATATAAATTTTGCACATAATTTCTCTTTGTTTTTTTACTAGGAATAATTAAATTACATGTAGAGTTTTCTAATACTGCTTCCTTTTTTTTATCGCAAGCGTCTTGTACATAATTTATCTCCCTTATTTTTAATGAAACGACTGACTTTTTATGCTTCACGGTTTTAATAAAGCGTACTTCTTCCCAAAGCTTCTACACGGTGATTAAAATTATTTGATGTGATTATTTAATTTTTTACCCTGGTCTAAATATGTGTATTTTCCCCCTATTTGAATACAAATAATCCCACTTATTTGAATTCAAATATAAAATATTTAAACCGCAAACAAAATTTACAAAAAAAATTGCCTATCTCTCTTTACCCTTATCTATCTAACTTACCTAATTTATCCAATCAAAAAAATTATTTACACCTGTCCTATATCCCTATCTTATTCCTAACTCTCACCTAATGTTATAAACTGAAATTATCCCTAACTTCATCCTACTTATCCATCTAATCCTATATACATCCTATATACCTATCCTATTTCTAACTTTTAACTAATCTTCACTATACTTTACTTCCCCCTACCTAATCCTATATACCTATCCTATTCTTATTCTATTCCTAACTCCCCACTAATCTTATCTGAAATATCTATACTTAACCTATCTTATTTTCTTCCTACATTTACTCTTTATTCACATTCTAAATCTATTTCTACTTATCTCCCATATTTATCCTATACCTAGCTTTATTTTCTATACACACCTACTTCTACTCTTCTATATACACCTATTCTATCCCTATCCTATTTAAATCTGACTCTCTTCTTGACCCTCCAAGTCTTTCTTCTCACCATCCTAATACTCTTCATCCCTATTTCTCCCCCTTCTATATCTACACTTATCATCCCTATTATCTCACATACAATAAACTTATCATTCCTATTATCCTGACTCTTAAATATTAGTTCTTCTTCAATCCCTACACTTGTCTGTTTCTCATTTATTATTGTTTCCCTTTCTGCCGACAAACCAAACGATACTACTTTACAATTATCGATTTTTCCCTCTACGGAAAATCCTATGCACCCTCTAGAATTCTTGTGTAATGGAATCCGCCAGAATGAATTCCTTAAATCTACTTTACTAAAAATAAACTTGCCACTTAACCTCATCAAAAATAATTCTGCCTTCACCTGCTCCCGATATGCTGCTGTTGCTTCTACCCCCACTAATTCTGAATGTTTTTGTAATAAAGCTTGAACCTCTACTATCCTATCCTCTGGACATCTTATTGTGTTGATCTGTTTACCTTCATCATCCTCTATCTCTACTACATTAATACTAAACCCCGTGTCATCCTCTGTGACTTCATAACTGCCCTTCCATGGCACTACCCTATCCTTAATCCTTACTACCTTCCGTTCCATATCTATCAAAACCCCTAACTGCATCATACAGTCAACACCTAAAATGCTCTGAAACTTCAGTCCAGGTACAATTACAAACTCCTGTTCACAGCTTAAATCTCCTATATCTATCCTAAGCACCACAACACTATTTACTACTGCAAACTTCTTTTTATTTGGAGCTACCAAATGGCTACGCTTTATAGGCATAATTCTATCACAAACCTTATCCCTAATTTTGCTGACGAATTCCTCCGATATTAAACTCGCCTCTGCCCCTGTATCAAGTAATACTTCTACATTATTCTCAAAAATTTCTAAATTAATAATTGGCAAACATAATTTTTCCTCAGTTTCTGGCTCTACTTCCTCCTCAATTTTGAAAAATTCACGTGGATGTTCATATACATTTACACTGAAATCTAGTGGTCTGTCGCGTTCTAAAAATCCTGTCCAGGTCTGTTTTCCCTACTTGGTCCTGGTCTAGCCGTCACCTCAGCGTATGTCCTAGGCGTTTCCACTCGTTCCGTGTCTGTATTAGCAGTCCCCTCATGTCCGGTGAACTATTCCTTCTGGTAGGTTCCGGTCTCGGTGCAGGTCCCTTCCTAAACTATTACTTCTAACGTATGGTCGTCTCTGTTCCCAATTCTGTCGCTGGTATCCGTAACTATTCCCCTTCTAGCATAGTTGTCCCGTCTATTGTCAAACCTAACTGTGTTGATCTGTCTTTCCCTATTATCCCGAGGTCGTCCACTACTTACGTCGTCGTACCTCTGCAGGTATTCTAAAACATTTCTCTGTCCTCTATGTTCTGTAGTGCTACGTGTTGTCTTATTTCTACCTCGAAGTGTCGTGATAAATACTTGATAATTTGTCGGTCCGTCAGTGGTGGGTTCAGTTGCTTTGCTATGCTATACTTGCGTATAGCATATTGCTCCTACTTCCTGAAAATTCTCCTTAAATTTCCTGTGATTAAGTCGTCTCGTACCTGGTCTTGTCTGTGGTCACTGCAGTAGTGCTTTAAAATCTGTCTTCAAAGTCCGTGTAGGTGTCTATGTCCTGTCCTACTAAATTGTACCATGCTTCCGCGTTGTCTTTCAATAAAGCCTTTATCGTATTCAGTTTAGTCTTTTCGTCAAATAAATTTCCCACTAGATTTCTTACACTATTAATAAAAATTTGTGGATTTACCCTGTTATCGCCATAAAACTTCATGTGTTGGTCCAATGATACTCCACCTGTATAAAATCTGGGACCATCCCCCGTTAAATTCGACATGTTGTATTTGATACTACTAACTTCGCGTTCTACCCTGCCTAACTGATCCCTACATGAGTCCGTTACTTCAGTCATTTTTATATTAATCTCTTCTTCACAAAAACTGCGTACTTCGGACCTTAAATGTCCCATTTCCTGTCGAAGACCTGTAATATCACGCTCATTTTTTTCAACCCTATTTTCTACTTCCCTCATTTTTACGGTAAGACTATTTTTAAACTCTGTAAATTCTTGAGTCGATTGCTCAATTTTCTCGCTTATCTGCTCTAATTTCCGGTTGGACATCAGTACTAAATACCCCTTTCTACTTAAACAAGCAAATTTCATCTTAAAATTAAAATTTTATTGTTAGTACAATTTCACTACTGTCCATTTTAAGTAAATCAATTATAAAGTTATTCAACACACACCAAAATATCAAAGTTCGAACAAAATAGTATAATTTACCTGAAGGTTACTGCACTCGTAGCTTCAATGTACATCGTCCTTTTGTTAATCACACCATTCCAACTGGGTTATATTTACGGCTTCTGATTCTCAACGCTTTTAAAATTTTCTCCATCACCATTTATTTAAAGTTGTTTCTGGGCTTTTCCGGAACTCATCTGTGTATATCTGAACCTTGTCTTGTGGATCCAGACACGTTTATGCACCATTTAATTATTAATACCCCCGAAAAATAACAAAGAAATTCATACTTCTTTCATCAATTTACGCCAAAACTGCCTACTTTTGTGTATTCATTTGTCGTTGTAAATTTTACTAATTGGTACAGTGATACTAACTTTATTACCTTGTATCTTTTTTTTTAAGTGCACTAACGTACATTCATTGTAGCACGTAAAGAACAAACTGTTTTTATCACAAAATATTCGAGCAAACTGTTTAAATTATTTAATTAAAACCGGAAAACTAAAAGCACTGTTTAACGCATTGAATCAAGTCGAAGATCTAAGAGAGCTTGTTCATATTCCCTGGGTATATATAGAGGTTAGCCTGTCTGTCGGTCGAGTCTCCAAAACGGACAATTCTAAAGAATTTCGCCTGCTATGTTCCCATTCCGCAGCCCGGCATGCGATTTTTACGAATTTTGCACTCGCCCCAGTTAAATCTCAGAAATTTCGACACAGCACGTAACGTCTGGAAATAACTAATTGAATTTTATACAGAAATGTTATTTTTACTTCTCAAATTTTGCCTTTTACTTTCAACCAATCGCAACCCTATGACGTTGCTCTACTCACGCCTTTTACTATATGTGCCTCGGTCTTGCGCATATTATCTGTCTCTATCTACCCTGTTCTTATTAGTGCAAATTGATATTCCTTATTATCGATTATTTCAGTCCATGTGGACTATCTGGGTTAAATAACCCCGTATCGCGCCTTCCCGTGAATATTAAGCCACGGTTTCTTCAAGATTCTTTGTAACCATTAATTATCTGCAACATTTACGCAGAATGAGCCTTTTAAAAATACGCAGGTGTTCAAACATAATATTACTTCTCAGAGCTTTATTTCATGGTATTTTATTGGGTTTTACAAGTTTTATAGATATTGTCTGTTACTAACGGTTCAATTAACTCCAATTAAAATAATACCCTTTAGTTTTAGTGAATCCTAATTAAATATTCAATTATTATCAGTACATTTTGTTTAATACCGGTTACTTAAAATAGAGTTAATTAATATAAATTTTGCACATAATTTCTCTTTGTTTCTTTACTAGGAATAATTAAATTACATGTAGAGTTTTCTAATACTGCTTCCTTTTTTTTATAGCAAGCGTCTTGTACATAATTTATCTCCCTTATTTTTAATGAAACGACTGACTTTTTATGCTTCACGGTTTTAATAAAGCGTACCTCTTCCCAAAGCTTCTACACGGTGATTAAAATTATTTGATGTGATTATTTAATTTTCTACCCTGGTCTAAATATGAGTATTTTATATATATAGGGACCGTTCCACCATAAATCATGCGCAATTAACTGGGAAGACAACAGACCGCGGGATAAACAATCGCTGGCATTTGTCCGTTCAAGATACATCATAAAAATGCCTGGGGTGTAAATTATCCTGGCATCTGTGTGATGAGGAATGTATTCACAAAAGAGCTTCAGTAGAATCTGAAAAGGTGTATATACTTGAAATACTTATCTGCGAGCTGAAAGTATCATCCACTAATTTCACAAGTTTAGAAAGCAATACGTTAGCACATAACTCTAACCTTGTCAGAGTAGTTATTTTAACTAGGGACATTTTCGATTTAGCACAAAGTGGTCTTACCCCTTAGGATCAGTAATATGTAAATAAACAGCACACCCGTATGCCTTCCAAATTACGTTACAAAAGGAAATTATGCTGATAGGAGTTTTAAAAACTGCAATATTACGAAGGATCAATAATTGAGACAATCTAGGAAATTCCTGCTGAAGCGACCTAAATCGATTTGTAATAGATTCGGGTGGAGTATCATCCCACTCGATCTTATTATTCCAAATTTGCTTTATCAGTAATTTAGCATATAAGACCACCGGAGCCACTAAACCCAGTGCGTCAAATAAACGAGCAACAAAAGACAATATATTGGGTTTTGTACATATTTTTGTCTCAGTATTTGATATGGTGATTAAAAGCAGGTCCCTAGAAGGTATCCAGGAAAGACCAAGGATTTTTAAATTACTATCACCATCTAAAAAGTTTACAGAGGTGCAATGAGATTTTGGGAGACTATTAAGTAAAGTAGACACATTGGACGTCCATTTAATTAAATCAAAGCATCTCAATTTAAATAATGCGATAAACTCTTGCGATTGACCAATAACAATTACTTCGTTCAAAGCTGATAGTAGATGGATTACAGGTCTTTCAGAATCACATTTCCACCAGCATCCACATTTCCACACACATCTGGACCAAATAGTTTTCTTCGACTAGCCATTTTTCATCTTTCGAGATAAATATATCTTGTTTGATATCATTTAATATTAGAATTTTCTCAGCTATCTGAATTTTTAGGAATTTTTCAGATAGCATTATCCACCAGGGAGCTACCCTCATTTTAAGATTTTTTTACCGCCAACATTCTGAACCAAATAGTTTTCTTCGTCTAACCAATGCATCTTTCGAGATAAACCTATCTTGTTTGGTATCAATTAATATTAGAATTTTCTCAGCTATCAAAATTTTTAGGAATTTTTCAGATAGCATCATCCCCCAGGGAGCTACCCTGATTTCTTACCTGTTGCGAATTCTGAGCGTTTTTAAACATTTTTTTAATCATGTGATACATCAAATTAGTCTAAAATTTTACGCACAACCCGAATCTGTAAACAGATTTAAAATCGGACCACGTCCTGCAAAGTTATACCCTTTTAAAGTCCTGATCCTCTAAATTTTGCTCTTATCTCTATAAGCAAACCTAACAAATAGTTTTCTTCGTCTAACCAATGCATCTTTCGAGATAAACATATCTTGTTTGGTATCAATTAACAATAGATTTTTCTCAGCTATCCAAATATCTTGGAATATTTTAGATAGAACCATCCCCCAGAGAGCTATACCAATTTTAAGATTTTTTTTTATCAATGTCGATTTCTAATCATCTCTCCTTTTTAATATCTAGAATACTTTTAACCAAACACGTAGCAGTATTAACACAAATAAATTAAGCACGCAAAAATTTAATAATTTATTTTATCCGATTTACAGTTTAATAAACTAATTACAATTTTTACAAAGTATAACATTATTTTCTTCGTTTAACCAAATCCAAGCAGGTTAAAGTAACCTGTAACAAAAAATAGAAATTAATGTGTTGTTTTAAAAAAGACCTATAACAAAAAGAGATTAATGTACTGTTTAATAAGAGCGGAAAAGTGTTTTCGGTCAATAAGACATATTGTCGTTAATCTAACAATATGAGAATAATGTAAAAACATTCCAATGTAATGTGTTTTTAATATGTAAATGGGAAGGCCGACTTTAACGTAATCATCCTCCGAATTACATGTGAAAGCTGTATACAATTTCTTTTTAAAGTGTATATCTTCTCCAAACAAATACGTTAATTACAGTAGGAAAGTACGCTAAATGCGAGTCAATTAATAGCAATATAATAATGCTTACTGACCTACCTTAATTGTTTGTACAAGGAAACACAATAAAATATATACAAATATAGTAACTATCTTATATATTTATGCCCCATGCGTAGGTTGCCGTACTATTAGGAATGATGTACCTTTTGTTGTCCTCACCCGACAAACTGATTTTATTAATTAATTGGGTATAAAGTTGGTGTTTACATGGTTTCGTTTAAGACCTCGTACATATTTTCCAGTTTACTAGAAGACGTTATAACCATACTTTTTGTGTTAAAGGATTTCACATCGGTAGTCTCTTTTCCCATTTTTGTGTAAACGCCGTAGAGTTCGCAATTAACTTTTATTGCTGTATGTTGTATTCTTTTTTCATTAATTAATCGAATAAATCGTTCTTTCTGCTTCCAAAGAAACTCGGACACTCCATCGCCGACACTGGCATTCTTTATGCGATAGCTAGCCATACGGTTGTTAAACGCTGTGCTAACCATTTCTACACCATCTTCGTTAGTAGCGGTAACTGATGCATTTTTATGTTTGTTGCTCCGTAGATGACCAGGGTATGCAGACTGTAACACCTCGCACACTTTACACAAAATCCGTGACTGCTTCGGGGAAGGCTCTCCAACTGCTGGCGGAGCTGAACGTTTACTGCTTAATGACATACCGTGCTGTTTTTCCTTGTGTCGCTGTAAGCTATTCTTGTAAAAGCGATACCGCAAGACCCACAGTTTAAGTACTTTCCTGCGGACAGATGTATAAGCTTAACCGTGGACGATGTTATACCACGACATATGTTCTGATGCCGTTTGAGAGCATTTTTCCAGGTATAGGAAGCACCGCAAGAGTCGCATTTAAAAACGTTTGCAGGTACCATTTTAGTACAAAACAAAATCCGCACTATAAGACTTTGGTTAAACTTGTAAGCGAACTAACTTATAACTAAAACGCTTACTCTAGCGTACCTGATTTATGTTCCCTATAGAATGCATACCGAAGGTTTCCGAAGACGGCCGAACGAAGTTGAGGATTCAGCGGGAAACTAAATGACGTCATAATCCTTGCTGCTCGTTCAGTACATTTAGCGCCAATGCATGCACCCGGTTCGCATCGTCCTTGGTGCGAATGCAGTTAGTAGAAACACCGGAAAACGTCTTCCATGTTATACGGATCAATAATCGCATCGCGTGCATATTAAAAAATCCAAAAGGGTGGTAGCACACGCACACAAATTGGTTACAAGTCGTGTGGTAGAAGATGCAGTGCTACTATAAACAAAAACTCAATAAAACACTTTAAACCTTTACTAGGGGAATACCAAACTTGTTGTCTACAGAATACTTACTAATAAAGCAATTTAATTTTAAATAACTTCTACGTCATATTTTAGGAAATGGTAGGCTTGAATATTTTCTAAATGAATTACCAAGCGAAAGTATATGCTTAGCGGCATTTAAATTAACCATTAATTTCCCATTTTTACGACCGCGGTTAATTATAGACTAAAATTTAATTTGTTCACGTTCGAGCTACCCGTAAACTAATATATTTTATAGTAACAGTGCGCTGTATAATACATGCACACCCCTTTTCTGCGCTACTGCTATTCTTGTAGTTGCTAGAAGAAGTCAGTCGCCTTTTTTACTGCTAGGGACCGATGCAATGCACCATTCTATACTTTCTTTAAAAGTAAAGCACATCGCGCACTTTTTTGTCTGATAATTAAATTTTGCTCGTATAGGCTTTTACACTTTCGAATATTTAAACATCTAATACGATCGATTAACCACTTTCGATTATTCTAACGGGAACCGCCATACATTTCGCCGCACAGTTCCTTTTGAATCCAACGATCCTATGGGCTTCCACACACTAACACCTAACGTATCTTTCCTACTAGTTGTTAAACAAAAACTACCGGCATCGTCATGTTCGTATGTGGATGTACGCAGATGTTTGTGGATGTGTACGAGAATATGTAACCATATACATTAATCAGTCTAAGCTATTTTATTTAGTCCAAGACAACTAATATTTTTATAAACCACAATTAATAATCGCCTTTATAGGTTTAACATTTCTACCATTTCCCAATGACTGGTGCTACGTACATGAAAACTTTAATTTCTTATTGAAGAGAATCCTTATTCTCCCACGCACTGTTGCATAGCTGCATGCCCACCCCTTTTGGGAATATATGCTCGTTATAGGTTGTGGCACCCGCGGTTTTACTTAACTACACTTCGTGAGACCCCTTTAATCTTTTTAATCGCGTCTTTCTCGCTTACAATACAGTAGGACTTAGCCCCACTACCAACAAATTATAATACTGGGCCCCCATTAAATTCGTTTTTGAATTTTTCTACAACTTTTTGTCGACAAGTGGTATATTGTGTTTATTATCTGCGGGGTAGTCACTCTTTTAAGATAACTATATTTTGTTTGGTATCAACTAATATTAAATTTTTTTGGGAACCCAAAATCTGTAAATAGATTTTAAATAGGACCACCCCATACAAAGTTATGCCTTTTAAAGACTAATTTTTACCCATCTTTATTTAACTCCATCTTTAAAACCCTTTTTTTCGCTACCCAAGACATATGCTTTCACCAACCGTTTCCCTAGAAATCTAAAACCGCTGTGTCCCGCGAACACCACATGGAGGTAACACGTATACTCTGTCAACCAGGATAGAAGCAGGAAGGATTTGGAAAAAGGGCGAAGAACTTAAAAATTATGGAATTTAGAAACTAATATATACAATAGATTTACAAAATCTATACAAATATAAACAACTATCTTATATCTTTACGCCACCATTCGCAGGTTGCTGTACTATTAGGAATGATGTACCTTTTGTCATCTTCGCTCGATAAACTAATTTTATTAATTATCTGCGTGTACAAATCGTGTTTTTTACTCCGGATACATACACCGGCAAGTACTCCTTACCACGCAAATAAAGAATTAGATGTTTGGTGAGTGTTAACTTCCGCTTCCCTCGTGTACGCCCATACACATCCTAGCCCATGCGCACCCCTGATCATGCGCACCCCTGCCCGTGCGCAGCCCTGCCCATGCGCATTTCAGTCCATGTGCACTGCCCATGCGCAACCCTTTCTGTTCGACTACTATTTCGTGGTGACGTCATAGCTTTTTATAAATAAAGAGCAATGTAATACTATTCTAAAATTTATATTCTGACATTATACATTACAAAATTTAAAAATATTTAATACCAAGCATGGAGCCATTTAAACTTTATTTTAATACAAAGTTATACACAGAAGACAGTCCTTTCTTTATGTTTGTTTGGAGCGGTTTTAATTTTATCTAATTTTATTCGCAGCTTAAAATTTAAATCGACACCCAAGTCCTCTATCTCCTTTTCTAGCCAATAGTTTGATACATAAAGACCGTCTAGGTTTTTGAATTGTAAAATGTACCGAAGTTTGCCTCTATATTTAAAGTCTTTGATTCCACCGACAACCAGATCCATTCCTTCGTGTAATTCTTGCAGCTTGTGACAATCTTTTAATCGCAGCTTTCCCACTATATCTTGCATACGTATCTTGTTAGCTTGATCGACTTCTTCTTGTCGGTATTAAAGGAAATTCTTATTCTCCCACTCACTGTTGCATAGTTGCATGTCCACCACTTTTGGAAATATATGGTTGTTATAGGTTGTAAGACCCTCGGTTTTAAATGATCTGAAAGGTTCTTTACTAGGCAAATATACAATGCTTAACGGACCCCCTTTGCGTGTGGTGTACGTAAAGGTTACGAAACCCGCATTTCTTAGGTCGTCTATGTTATCCGCCATTTCGATAAATACGTTTTTAGAATAACCTTTTAAAAAATATACAGATTTAGTACCAACCTTTCCCGCAAGAACGCCTACATAACTAAAAGAGTCTTTTTTACTAACCACAAATGCATACAACTTGTAGAAACCAGATGTATCTAAGTCAGTCCATCGGCACATTAAATAATCTTTTAATTCTTCCTCATTTTCTCTAATAAGATGTTCTTTGTCTAACACATCTTTGTATTATTCGCGTATTGTAGCCGCGTTTTTCATGTAGTCCAACTTTCGCTTTTTTGCATCCATTTCCTCTAATTCTAGTTGTCTTTTTCTTCCACTTACAGCGTATGGCGTGCATAATGAGGCAATTTCTTTTAGCGTAAACGGATAGAGTTTACTGCCAATATTTACGCGTTTTCGTACAACCTCTGGACGAATGTTAGGCGTATCGATCAACCCCAATTCCGAAATGACTATTTCTTTTGGAATTGTAGAATATAGTGTTGCAGATTGTGTAAAATATGTACTACCTGCTTTAATGTAGCACTTGTGTAAGATTTTTATTTTATCTTGGCTATCTTCCTCCTCTACTATCTCCAAATAATTTGCAGGTAAATAGTTAAAACTAAAAGCCGAAAGCACATACTTTATCAATTTTTCCCTTTCCTTTGGTTTTTCGGACAACTTAATCTGCAAGCCCGTCAATTTCTTTGTATTACCATTCCCCCAATACACGTACTGTAGTAGGTTATTAAACAGTAAACAGCAGTTATTTTGTAGCTTGTCCGATAGCTTACTCCACATTTTGGCAAGTGGTACCGAGTACATTGGCGCCTTTAGGAAGTACAACTTACTATCTTCCAATAAGGTTAAACAATCTTTTAAGGGTTTATACACCCGTTCCGCACTGACACAGCTTCCAATTGCACAGTTGTATATTGTCGATTCCAAACGCAAAATACCATGTTCTTTGGCCAAAGTAGACGCAAAAGTTTCCCTTAAACGTACATCTGGGCAACGTAAAAAATCTACTATATGCTTGCCAAGTTGTTTATTAACACCAGGACTTGTTATCTGACACACAAATTTGTTGTATATCTTAATTCTTGCATTGGTTGTTAGCCATGTTAAACAATCAATTCCCACAGTTTTAACGTTGTCAACTATAATACTACACTTTTCTTCGTATTCTCCCTTAGAGCAAAAGTTATGCTTTGTAGTTAAATAATTACACATCTCCATCTTGCTAAATATGCCAGCAAAATCTTAGGTTACATCCATGTCAAAAAGATAGAAATAATCTTTTTCGAGTTCGTCTAATATATCTGATAGTTCCTCCAATAAAGTTTCCAATTTAACATCTGCTAGTTCCACTTTGTATGGAACACATAGGATTTTGGAATTTTTTATTAATACATTCGAGGTCTTCTTTTCCGATAATTTCTTTTACTCTCTGGCCCATCTTGTTAGTGCTTTCTAGAGAAAACGGAAGCTTAGCTTTAACACCATGCCTAGCAAAAACAAAAAGGTCGAACTTTCTTCGTAGATAGCTGTTAAATGCACCACAAATTTCTTTTTTTAGGATAAACATCTTTTTGTTTGCAGATGTTTGTTCGGCGTCAGAAAGGTCGCAAATTTTAACCAACATTATATTGTCACAAAATGATTCTGTAATTGGCGTGTGTAGTCCACCAGTCAGTATCTGTTTGCCTTCGACATAACAAATATTACCAATATCTGTCACCAGATTATTGTTGCACATATTTTCTGCCAACAGCCATAATCCAAATCGCTCATTTGTCGGTTTCACTTTATTCCCAAGAAGTTGAGAAACGTTAATCACCTTGGAGATGCTCATATTTACCGTTCTAGCTACTATCGAATACTAAATTGAATACGAAAAAATTGTCCCCTTATGTATCCTACATAGTGGGGGCGTATATTGCCGAAGATAGTCGAATATGTCGAACACCGTCATATCGCTTACATTCTCTGGTTTAGGAACTGTTTTGTTATCCGACCTAGGTCGGCAGGGAGGCGCATCGACATATGTCCGGGTATATGTAGGATGTTAGGTTAGGATGTAATTACCCCATATGGTGAAATTGCCACATAGGGTGAAATTACCCCATAGGGTGAAATTGCTCCATAGAGTAAAATTGCCCCATAGGGTGAAATTGCCCCATAGGGTGAAATTGCCCCATAGAGTAAAATTGCCTCCGAAGTTGGATGTGCACTTGTCAGGAGTTAGGTTAGTTAGTGTTGTCCGGAATTAGGTTAGGTTAGTTGGACTTGTGTGGACTTAGGTTAGATAAAAGAAAAATTGATAGGTTAGGTCAGCGTCGTCGCGCTGACCTAACCTATCAATTTTTCCTTTTATCTAACCTAAGTCCACACAAGTGGACTCTTTTAGTTATGTAGGCGTTCTTGCGGGAAAGGTTGGTACTAAATCTGTATATTTTTTAAAAGGTTATTCTAAAAACGTATTTATCGAAATGGCGGATAACATAGACGACCTAAGGAATGCGGGTTTCGTAAGCTTGGCGTACACCACACGCAAAGGCGTTCCGCTAAACATTGTATATTTGCCTAGTAAAGAACCTTTCGGATCATTTAAAACCGAGTGTCTTACAACCTATAACAACCATATATTCTCAAAAGTGGTGGACATGCAACTACGCAACAGTGTGTGGGAGAAAAAGGATTTCCTCCAATACAGACAAGAAGAAGTCGATCAAGCTAACAAGATACGTATGCAGGATATAGTGGGAAAGCTGCGATTAAAAGATTGTCACAAGCTGCAAGAATTACACGAAAGAATGGATCTGGTTGTCGGTGGAATCAAAGACTTTAAATATAGAGGCAAACTTTGGTACATTTTACAATTCAAAAACCTAGACGGTCTTTATGTATCAAACTATTGGCTAGAAAAGGAGATAGAGGACTTAGGTGTCGATTTAAATTTTAAGCTGCGAATAAAATTAGATAAAATTAAAACCGCTCCAAACAAACATACTTCTGTGTATAACTTTGTATTAAAATTAAGTTTAAATGGCTCCATGCTTGGTATTAAATATTTTTAAATTTTGTAATGTATAATGTCAGAATATAAATTTTAGAATAGTATTACATTGCTCTTTATTTATAAAAAGCTATGGCGTCACCACGAAATAGTAGTTGAACAGAGAGGGTTACGCATGGGCAGTGCACATGGACTGAAATGCGCATGGGCAGGGGTGCGCACGGGCAGGGGTGCGCATGATCATGGGTGCGCATGGGCTAGGATGTGTATGGGCGTACACGAGGGAAGCGGAAGTTAACAGTCACCAAACATCTAATTCTTTATTTGGGTGGTAGGGAGTACTTGCCGGTGTATGTATCCGGAGTAAAAACCACGATTTGTACACGCAGATAATTAATAAAATTAGTTTATCGAGCGAAGATGACAAAAGGTACATCATTCCTAATAGTACAGCAACCTACGGATGGGGGCGTAAAGATATAAGATAGTTGTTTAAATTTGTATAGATTTTGTAAATCTATTGTATATCTTAGTTTTTAAATTCCATAATTTTTAAGTTCCTCGCCCTTTTTCCAAATCCTTCCTGCTTCTATCCTGGTTGACAGAGTGTACGTGTTACCTCCATGTGGTGTTCGCGGGACACAGCGGTTTTAGATTTCTAGGGAAACGGTTGGTGAAAGCATATGTCTTGGATAGCGAAAAAAAGGGTTTTAAAGATGGAGTTAAATAAAGATGGGTAAAAATTAGTCTTTAAAAGGCATAACTTTGTATGAGGTGGGAGGTAGGAGAATAAAGATTCTCTCCAATAAGAAATTAAAGTTTCCATGTACGTAGCACCAGTCATTGGAAAATGGTAGAAATGTTAAACCTATAAAGGCGATTATTAATTGTGGTTTATAAAAATATTAGTTGTCTTGGACTAAATAAAATAGCTTAGACTGATTAATGTATATGGTTACATATTCTCGTACACATCCACAAACATCTGCGTACATCCACATACGAACATGACGATGCCGGTAGTTTTTGTTTAACAACTAGTAGGAAAGATACGTTAGGTGTTAGTGTGTGGAAGCCCATAGGATCGTTGGATTCAAAAGGAACTGTGCGGCGAAATGTATGGCGGTTCCCGTTAGAATAATCGAAAGTGGTTAATCGATCGTATTAGATGTTTAAATATTCGAAAGTGTAAAAGCCTATACGAGCAAAATTTAATTATCAGACAAAAAAGTGCGCGATGTGCTTTACTTTTAAAGAAAGTATAGAATGCTGCATTGCATCGGTCCCTAGCAGTAAAAAAGGCGACTGACTTCTTCTAGCAACTACAAGAATAGCAGTAGCGCAGAAAAGGGGTATGCATGTATTATACAGCGCACTGTTACTATAAAATATGTTAGTTTACGGGTAGCTCGAACGTGAACAAATTAAATTTTAATCTATAATTAACCGCGGTCGTAAAAATGGGAAATTAATGGTTAATTTAAATGCCGCTAAGCATATACTTTCGCTTGGTAATTCATTTAGAAAATATTCAAGCCTAACATTTCCTAAAATATGACGTAAGTTATTTAAAATTAAATTGCTTTATTAGTAAGTATTCTGTAGACAACAAGTTTGGTATTCCCTTAGTAAAGGTTTAAAGTGTTTTATTGAACTTTTGTTTATAGTAGCACTGCATCTTCTACCACACGACTTGTAACCAATTTGTGTACGTGTGCTACCACCCTTTTGGATTTTTTAATATGCACGCGATGCGATTATTGATCCGTATAACATGGAAGACGTTTTTCGGTGTTTCTACTAACTGCATTCGCACCAAGGACAATGCGAACCGGGTGCATGCATTGGCGCTAAATGTACTGAACGAGCAGCAAGGATTATGACGTCACTTAGTTCCCCGCTGAATCCTCAACATCGTTCGGCCGTCTTCGGAAACCTTCGGTATGCATTCTATAGGGAACATAAATCAGGTACGCTAGAGTAAGCGTTTTAGTTATAAGTTAGTTCGCTTACAAGTTTAACCAAAGTCTTATAGTGCGGATTTTGTTTTGTACTAAAATGGTACCTGCAAACGTTTTTAAATGCGACTCTTGCGGTGCTTCCTATACCTGGAAAAATGCTCTCAAACGGCATCAGAACATATGTCGTGGTGTAACATCGTCCACGGTTAAGCTTATACATCTGTCCGCCGCAAAGTACTTAAACTGTGGGTCTTGCGGTATCGCTTTTACAAGAATAGCTTACAGCGACACAAGGAAAAACAGCACGGTATGTCATTAAGCAGTAAACGTTCAGCTCCGCCAGCAGTTGGAGAGCCTTCCCCGAAGCAGTCACGGATTCTGTGTAAAGTGTGCGACATGGAGGTGTTAAAGTCTGCATACCCTGGTCATCTACGGAGCAACAAACATAAAAATGCATCAGTTACCGCTACTAACGACGATGGTGTAGAAATGGTTAGCACAGCGTTTAACAACCGTATGGCTAGCTATCGCATAAAGAATGCCAGTGTCGGCGATGGAGTGTCCGAGTTTCTTTTGAAGCAGAAAGAACGATTTATTCGAATAATTAATGAAAAAAGAATACAACATACAGCAATAAAAGTTAATTGCGAACTCTACGGCGTTTACACAAAAATGGGAGAAGAGACTACCGATGTGAAATCCTTTAACACAAAAAGTATGGTTATAACGTCTTCTAGTAAACTGGAAAATATGTTTTAAACGAAGCCATGTAAACACCAACTTTATACCCAATTAATTAATAAAATCAGTTTGTCGGGCGAGGACAACAAAAGGTACATCATTCCTAATAGTACGGCAACCTACGCATGGGGCATAAATATATAAGATAGTTACTATATTTGTATATATTTTATTGTGTTTCCTTGTACAAACAATCAAGGTAGGTCAGTAAGCAGTATTAAATTGCTATTAATTGACTAGCATTTAGCGTACTTTCCTACTGTAATTAACGTATTTGTTTGGAGACGATATACACTTTTAAAAAGAAATTATATGCAGCTTTCACATGTAATTCGGAGGATGATTACGTTAAAGTCGACCTTCCCATTTACATATTAAAAACACATTACATTGGAATGTTTTTACATTATTCTCATATTGTTAGATTAACGACAATATGTCTTATTGACCGAAAACACTTTTCCGCTCTTATTAAACAGTACATTAATCTCTTTTTGTTATAGGTCTTTTTTAAACAACACATTAATTTCTATTTTTTGTTACAGATTACTTTAACCTGCTTGGATTTGGTTAAACGAAAAAAATAATGTTATACTTTGTAAAAATTGTAATTAGTTTATTAAACTATAAATCGGATAAAATAAATTATTAAATTTTTGCGTGCTTAATTTATTTGTGTTAATACTGCTACGTGTTTGGTTAAAAGGATTCTATATATTAAAAAGGAGAGATGATTAGAAATCAACATTGATAAAAAAATCTTAAAATTGAGATAGCTCCTTGGGGGATGGTTCTATCTAAAATATTCTAAGATATTTGGATAGCTGAGAAAAATCTATTGTTAACTGATACCAAACAAGATAGGTTTATCTCGAAAGATGCATTGGTTAGACGAAGAAAACTATTTGTTAGGTTTGCTTATAGAGCAAAAAGCAAAATTTAGAGGATCAGGACTTTAAAGGGGTATAACTGCAAGGCGTGGTCCAATTTTAAATCTGTTTACGATTCGGGTTGTGCGTAAAATTTTACACTAATTTAATGTATCACATGGTTAAAAAAATGTTTAAGAACGCTCAGAATTCGCAACAGGTAAGAAATCAGGGTAGCTCCCTGGGGGATGATGCTATCTGAAAAATTCCTAAAAATTCTGATAGCTGAGAAAATTCTAATATTAATTGATACCAAACAAGATAGGTTTATCTCGAAAGATGCATTGGTTAGACAAAGAAAACTATTTGGTTCAGAATGTTAGCGGTAAAAAATCTTAAAATGAAGGTAGCTCCCTGGGGGATGATGCTATCTGTAAAATTTTTAAAAATTTAGATAGCTGATAAAATTCTAATATTAATGGATACCAAACAAGATAGGTTTATCTCGAAAGGTGAAAAATGGTTAGTTGAAGAAAACTATTTGGTCCAGATGTGGGAGGAAATGAAAATGCTAAGATGAAAATGTAAGATATATTTATCTCGAAAGATGAAAAATGGCTAGTCGAAGAAAACTATTTGGTCCAGATGTGTGTGGAAATGTGGATGCTGGTGGAAATGTGGTTCTGAAAGACCTGTCATCCATCTACTGCTGATTAAACCAAATCGTCCATATAGAGCTTAGAAGTGGCGATTTTAGTGGCAGTCGGATAACGTTGACGTTCATGTAATGTCAGCTGATGCATAGTACGCATTGCGAGATATGGGCTCGACTATAGCCCAAATGGTAAACGATTAAATTGATAAGTGCATTTTTTGTCATTACCATTAAAGCAGTATAAAATTCTAAAGTATTTACGATGTTCCTCTGAAATACTAATTTGTAAATACATTTGCTTTATATCTGTGGTCATCGCTATAAAGAACAAACGCAATTTTAATAAAAGTACAAACAAATCTGCCTGTAAATTAGTATCAGTGTTTAAAATATCGTTTAGTGAATTCCCTGTATGTGTTTTACAACTTGCATCAAAAACTACACTACACGTATTTTTGTAGTAACCTTGTCTAGGCGTATAACAGCATGTGTGGCATATAATAACCATCATTGGCGATTTCGGAATCGGGTACTTCGGATATATAACCCTGATTTAAATAATCAGCGATTATTTTATTATAATTTTCTCGAACAGACGAGTCGAAATTTAATTTGCGTTCAAGTAATAAAAGGCGGCGATATGCGACAGCATGCGAGCTTTCAATTGAAATAGAATTTTTACAAACAGGTAACGCCACACAATAGCGTCCCTCTGAATTACGTGATACAAGGGTAGTATATAAATTTTCATATTCAGTTTCATTTAGAATGAGAATATGCTTATCAGACACCTCCTTTATTCCCAACATTTATGCAATCACGACTCTAAGTCGCTTAAAGTAACAGTATTAAAAGAAGCTGCTTCAAATCCATCGTTGACATGTGAAGATAAAGAGATATCCCCCATAAATACATATCAAAAAACCGTCTGAAAAGCTGAGGGAGTGGCGACACCACAATCAATACGATTGCCTAAATATGTAAAAGGAAATAGTTGTGCAGCAATAAATAAATCTATTCATCCGAGAATATTCCATGCGAGATCGACCCGCGGAAAGTTTTGTAGAAAATTTGTTCCGCCGATTATAATAAAATGTACGGGTAACTTTTGTGTTACATTATCTACTACCAATGCTTAAATGTAATACTTGGGTGAATAAACACGGGATTGAATGTGTATACACATAACTACGAATATGCCGCGATGACGATCCAACTCTTCTAATAGGAGAATTATTAAGGGCTTGGATTTGCAAATTTAATAAATGACAATATTCTACTGTGATTAAATTATTTTGCGATCCATTGTCTAACAATCAACGAATAACTTTGCGTTTGCCATCAGCGCCATAGGCATTAGGGATGGACTCGGGCTCGAATCCGGGACGGGTCGTTGACTACTTTATTCGCGCCTGGCCCGAATCGGGTCTATCTTTATTCGGGCTGGGCCGGGCCAAACGATTGGGGCCGGCCCGAAGTTTTCGGGTAGATACTCCACTGTCCTTTCACTTCTATCTCACATTGAGTAAGTAAACGTTCTTAATTATATTTTCACATAGTGTCTTCATGACTTTTCGTCTTGTTTAGTGTAAAGGGATGTGGTATTATAACTCACTTCTTATCCCGAATATTTTTTTCTAGTCCTATTTAATGTTCTTCATGTTGTACTTTAGGCAAGTTAAAAATGCCCAGAAACATCAAACTATGTGATTCATTCATAATTCAAACGTTTGCACGATTTATATTATGTATATGTATATACTTCAAATTTCAATCATGCGGCGAACGTCGAGTATAGTTTATGTCTACCGCCTAAAACACTAGAGAGTTATTGCAACGTTAAGTTTACCAATTTTTTAATAAAGTTTTCCCTTATTTGACATTTACACATGCGCAATTAACACATCTTTAATGTTTGTACAGGACACCTTTTATTTAATTCAAATACCGGCAAGGAATGCTTTTATTTTTTAAGTGCCTTAATTTTGCATTATACCAAATACTTAACGTACAAACTTACATTTAATTGTCTGCTTTCTGTATAAATATTGTGAAATTAAATAACTTTTTGTAGTGTTGTTTCCGTAATTAAATTTAGAGCTATAATGTCTAAGTTTATAACACGAAAACGATATAAAACATCAACGCTCTGCTCTAAATACGAGGATGCTGTTTTGTAATGCTTTTCCTAAAAGTAAGCTGTGAAAATCGTTTTGAAAACAAATCTGCTATATGCTTGGGAAGAAGTAACAAACAGTGTCTTGAAGTAAACCCGAAGAGTATTCCGTGAAAACACTTTGACAACACATACAAATGTTATCGAATCATTGGGAAATGAGAAACTCAAATAATAAAGAAAGGTTCGTCTTTATGTGAATACAATTTTTTTTAATCTTTTCCAATATAGTTAAACATGTATTATAGGTCATCTTATTAAAAAAGAGATTAATTCTTTATTCATTTTTAAAACATAAGCTATAGATATAGAATACTAAACATATATGCCAAAATAAAGAGTAAAGGAAAAAACACTTGCAATAACACTCCTTTAAATTGGATGCACACTTTTAATAAAGGATACTTTATTTGAAAATTCTTTGAATAAAGTCTGCTTGGAATGAGTTTGCAATAACTCTCTAATATAAAGTAGTAAATTTAGTAAAATTCTTTGAAGTAGGAACGAGAAAATAAAGCGGACGCAAATTTATGATAAAGTTATAAGGTACGTTAAGCGTACACTCAATTTACATAACGTAAGTCCAACAGATGTCAATGCGTTCCAGCAACAAATTTCTATTTTCAATTTATTGTAGGATTTACTGTCGACCCTTTTTTCAATAATTGCCTTTTAATTTACTCAACCCATAATATTATACGCCTGTTTTATATTTTTATATGCGCAAATTTTTCAGCCACATGTTGTTTTTAATAGCTTTCGTAGTTTAAATTTATAGTTTTATAGCTACAAGTTAGAAATGTGGTAAGATTGTTTAAAAACATCGTGTATCTTTACTAAATTGGTAGTTTGCCAAAAAGCTGGATGTACCCATTCCTTATAATTCCTCGTACATTTTGTACGTAATATTTTCAGTGCAGATGCAAGTCCGTGTAGAAAACAGTTGGTTTTTATGATAATTGTACTTCTTAGAAATTGTTTATTGTAGATTATTAGATTTTTTAAATATTTGCTCAGGTCTCCCAGTCTCAGTTCGTCGATGACAACTTTATACTCAAGACTGTCTTTATTTGAATTTAATAATAACACTTATTTCTAGTATAGTATATGGACTACCGACACCGAGTATAACAAATATGTAACAAATAAAATAATATTTATCTACTTCATATATGATAGTATTGTTTGATATAATAACTACCATGTCAGACTTTGATAGCGACGATAACATGAAACACCATATTTATAATCCCAATGAAAGTGAATACTCCATGTATGTTTGTTGTGGTTTGTTTAGCATTCTTTTTAATTTTCTTTGGGAATTAAACCACTTATATTTTTTAAAATCAACTTTATCTACGTTTCGATCCATGACCTAGAATTGTTGTCAAAATAATATTTATTATTAAAAATAATAATTATTTTGACAACGATCCTAGGTCATGGATCGAAACGTAAATAAAATTATAAATAATAATTATTTTGACAACGATCCTAGGTCATGGATCGAAATGTAAATAAAGTTGATTTTAAAAAATATAATTTAATTTAATTTAATTCCCAATGAAAGTGGTAATTGTGCTGCTGATAGTCAAACAAATCTATATTTTGCTATGACAACCGACTAGACATCCCACAGCAAATTTAAACAATTTGTTGAGTTTGGTGTTATTTTAAATGATACAAAAACTGCGTCTTGTTTGTTGTGTAAAAAGAAAAAAACGCAAAATGAAATTAAAAATTAATTATTCAGTCACCACCAATTTAAAACGTTATTTAAAATCAGTTCATGAAAGTGAATATAAAGTTTTATTTGCAAATGCTAACCAGGCCGGACCTAGTAAGGACCCATATTATAAGCAGAAGACTCTAAAGGATATGTACCAGTCAAAGGTATGAATAATATTTACTGATCCTTATAATTAAGAATTTAAAATTTCAAAATAAGGTGTTTGTGTATAGACAAAC